>JAZKJV010006269.1:0-600000 GCA_037367405.1 Ottelia alismoides | reverse complement strand
TCTCCCATACCATTTGGATCCATAAGAATATCAGTGACTGCCCAAAGTGACTTGTGCCTCAGCTCAACAGGTAAATGGCATGGCTTGCCATAAACGAGGCGAAAAGGAGATGTACCCAATGGAGTCTTGAAAGACGTCCGATATGCCCACAAGACCGAGTCCAAAAGCTGTGACCAATTCTTTCGGTCAGGGCGGACGACTTTCTGCAGAATAGTCTTGATCTCCCTGTTCGACACCTCAGCTAGACCATTCGTCTGTGGATGGTAAGGTGTGGCAACACGATGGTCTATACTGAACTCGTTAGCAAGGGCCTTCACCTGGTCGTTGATGAAATGAGACCCCCCATCAGAAATAAGAACTCGTGGAACCCCGAACCGCGTGATGATATGCTTCCTCAGAAATCTGCAAACTGTCCTCGCATCAGCGGCTCGGGTGGGGATAGCCTCAACCCAACGACTAACATAATCTACGGCCAACAGAATGTACTCAAATCCCTGACTCTTAGGGAATGGACCCATGAAATCGATGCCCCATGCGTCAAAAACCTCACATAAGTGAATGGGCTGCATCGGCATCATATCACGCTGTCCACAAGTGCCCATCCTCTGACATTCAGTACACCTTTTCACGAACTCATCTGAGTCCTTGAAGAGGGTAGGCCACCACAAGCCGGATTGGAGCACTTTCTGTGCTGTTCTCCTCCCAGAATGATGTCCTCCTGCCTCAAACTTGTGGCAGTAGGTGAGGACGCTATGGTGTTCCTCCTGAGGAATACACCGCCGCCAGACGCTATCCCCTCCTTCGTGGTAAAGGATGGGATCCTCCCAGTGGTAGGACTTGGCCTTCGCAAGGAAGGTCTCAAGCCTCTGCCTGGGCCAATCTTGTGGGACTTTCCCTGCAACGAGAAAGTTCACAATATCGGCATACCACGGGAGTGAGGCGATAGCAAGGATCGCCTCATCTGGGAAGGTATCACGAATAGGATCAATCTGCTCAGAATCCTCAGGCTGCTCTAATCGGGAGAGATGATCCGCCACCACATTCTTGACTCCAGGCTTATCCTTAATCTCAATGTCGAACTCCTGGAGCAGAAGGATCCATCTAGTCAGTCTGGCCTTGGCATCCTTCTTTGCCATGAGGTACCTGATGGCGGTGTGATCTGTAAACAAAGTCACTCTAGATCCAATGATATACGATCTGAACTTATCTAGGGCGAACACTACTGCTAGCATTTCCTTCTCTGTGACCGTATAATTCCGCTGGGCGGAATCCAATGTGCGGCTAGCATAGTGTATGGCAAATGGCACTCCATCCCTCCTCTGTCCCAGCACTGCCCCCACGGCAAAATCGGAGGCGTCCGTCATGATCTCGAATGGGAGAGACCAATCAGGCGGCTGGAGAACAGGAGCCTCTATAACATGCTGCTGGAGAGTCGCAAAAGACGAGAGACACTTGTCATCTACAAGGAACTCGGTGTCTTTCGTCAAGAGGTCAGTCAACGGTCGGGCAATCTTGCTGAAATCCTGAATAAATCTCCTATAAAATCCAACGTGCCCCAGGAATGACCGTAACTGCCTCAGATTGGACGGCGGTGTAAGTTTTCTAATGACATCCACCTTGGCCGGATCAACCTCCATGCCCCTGTTGGAGATGATGTGGCCAAGCACCGTCCCTTGAGTCACCATAAAGTGACTCTTCTCCCAAGATAGAACCAAATGGAACTCGATACATCGCTGAAGTACCCGGTCTAGGCAGTCAAGACAAGAATCGAATCCGTCGCCGTAGACCGAGAAATCGTCCATGAAGACCTCCAAACACTCCCCTACCATGTCCGAAAAGATCGACAGCATGCACCTCTGAAAAGTCGCAGGGGCATTGCATAGCCCAAATGGCATGCGTCGAAAAGCATATGTGCCGAAGGGACAGGTAAAGGTGGTCTTCTCCTGATCCTCAGGAGCGATGGCCACCTGGTTGTAGCCCGAGTACCCATCCAGGAAACAATAATGGCTCTTCCCTGCCAGTCTCTCAATGATCTGGTCAATAAAAGGCAGGGGGAAATGGTCCTTCTTGGTGGCCTGGTTGAGTCTCCTGTAGTCAACACAGACCCTCCAAGAAGTGGGTACTCGTGTAGCGATCTCCTCTCCCGACTCACTGATCACAGTCGTGATGCCCGTCTTCTTGGGCACCACATGCAAGGGGCTGACCCACTTGGAGTCGGAAATGGGATAAATAAAATCTGCGCTCCACCATTTGGATATTTCCTTCATCACGACCTCTCTCAGGTTGGGGTTCAGTCGCCGCTGGAACTCACGCGACGGCTTCGCCCCCTCCTCAAGATAGATATGGTGGGAGCACACCGCTGGACTAATCCCATGGAGATCCGCTACGCTCCATCCGATCGCCTTGCGGTTCTTTTCAAGAACCCCCATCAGACGGGATTCTTGCTCTCCAGTCAACTCGGCTGAGATGATGACTGGGTACATCTCTGGATCGCCCGCAAGGAATCGATACTTCAGCGAAGTAGGGAGCGACTTTCGCTCTGGAATGCTGGGTGCTGGCAAATCTGGCTGCGGAAGAAAATGAGTGAAAGCTGCTAAATCGGCCAAATCTGCCTGGGAAAGTGAAAGCGTCCTCTCGCAAACTGAATCGGGAGAAGGCTGCTCAACTGCACTGTCTCTGCTCGGCTCTGCGTCTACCTCCTCCTCATCTCTAGGCTCAGATGGACTCAAGTCTGGCATCTGATCATAGCAATCGGCCCAATCAGACTCTGAATCCGAGGTATATGTATCATCCGCGGTGGCATCAGTACCACCGAACAACAAGGTGGCCTCAGCACCACCATCACTGAACATCGTGTCGCGATCGAGGACCGGCTCTGCTGCCTCTATGGTATCCTGAACCAGGTCTGTGCTCTCCAGACTCTCCTCTGCTATCGTCTCTGCATCAGCTGTATCTGAAAGTGAGAGGGTGGTATGTGTCTCAAGATCTGCCCAAGCTGCCTCATCATCTGTGATCACAAAATCACAGTCCTGGTGGATGTCTGGCTCTGCGTCTGTCAGCTGCTCTGTATCGGTACTCGCATCTGAGCTGGTTCTGAGTCTGGATCTGTAATCCTCGACCGTCTCTATTTGTATACTTTCGCCCTCGACGCGAAAGTACACCTTCCCGCTATCATGATCAGTCACCGCCTTGGCTGTGGCCAAGAACGGACGACCAAGGATGATGGGGGTATCGGCCACTGACTCAGGGATCTCCATGTCCAATACTACGAAGTCCACGGGGAATTTCAGGCCCTGAATCGTGACGATAACGTCTCGCAATAACCCCTTCGGCCTCTTGACAGATCGATCAGCGAACTGAAGGACTGTCCTGCTCTGTCGAAGAGTGCCCAACTCGAAGCGGTCGAGAAGGGCTGCCGGAAGAAGGTTGATCGACGATCCGCTATCTAGAAGAGTACGGTCGAACCTCTGCTCACTAATCTGGCAACTGACATACGGGGCCCCTGAGTCTGGCCTCTTGGCTGGCAGCCGGTTCTGGATCGCGAAGCACGTGGCTTTCGTCAGCACATGTATCTCTGAAGTATGGTTCCTCCTCCTCCTCCTAACTGTAGTCCTCTCTCTCAAAGATCTCTGGAGAAGGGGGATGTGCTGCAAAGCCTCCTGGAGGGTCAGCTGAATGTGGAATCGATCTATCATGCTCTGGCTGAACTCCTCGAACTCTCTCTTTTTTGTATTTTCTTTTTTCCTCCCCTTCCCCATCTGAAGGGCTTTAGGGAAGGGGATCACTGGGTCCTTCTCAGATGAAGGACTAGGAGAAGATCTACGCGGTTCAAGGACCGGATCCACACATACATCATGCACCACAGTGGGACCAAAAGAATGTAAACCTTTTCCTTTATTCATCACAGAATCCTGAGATACATGACCATGAGGAAAAACAACAACTCTCTCTCTACAGACACCGGTGGCCTCAGTACCACCACGGATGGGCTGCTCTGCTGCTGCTGGTGAAGGTAGACGTCGGGCGGCATCAGTACCGCTCGCTGGCTCGGCTGCTGCTGGGGTGGCATCAGTACCACCTCCTCGATCTGGTGAAGTGGCGGCCTCAGTACCGCCTGTGGGATCAGCATCATCGGTGGCCTCAGTACCACCGTCATCGACTGGAGCGGCCTCAGTACCGCTCTCCTCCTCCTCCTGGGGCGCCTCTGGATGGTGCTC
Source organism: Ottelia alismoides (assembly GCA_037367405.1). NCBI lineage: Eukaryota > Viridiplantae > Streptophyta > Magnoliopsida > Alismatales > Hydrocharitaceae > Ottelia > Ottelia alismoides. The sequence continues at coordinate 595,783 of JAZKJV010006269.1, read as the reverse complement.
AGCTGAGGCGCCGCCGCCGGCTGGGGTCCTACCGCTCCTAAGCGTGGCAAAATCAACATCAAACAGATCTGAAGAAGTATCATCAAATGGATCGCTAGGAGTGGCTAACTCGGTATGTACTACCTGCTCAGACTTCCGCTTCAGGTTGTTCGGATTGGGCTCTATCTGTGCAGGTATGGCGTCCTTCCCTCTCACCAAGTCCCGCATCTCCTGGCGGAACTCATCCATCTCCCGTCTGAAGGTCGCCTGCTGGTCCGTGAGGAGGCGGGCGATATCATCCAAGGCAGGGCTCTCGTGGGAGCCCGACGGGTAGCCTCTCTGTGGGTGAGGCTGCTGGTACTGCTGTGGGTGAGAGGGGTAGGACGGAGGGTGCTGCTAGTGCTGGTATCCCGGGTGAGCTTGCTGCTCACGTCTCCCAGACTGTCCCTGCTGCTGATAGGGACGAGGACCGTAGGATGACTGCTGCTGATACACTGGGGGCTGCTGCTGCGACTGGTGCTGGTCTCTCTGATGGGAGTACTGCCCTCCCTGACCTGACGGCTGCTGCTGGGGCTGGGCACCACCACTCCCCCACCTGAATCCGGGATGGTCTCGTCGGATCCCAGGCTGGGGACGGTCGTACCAGATCCCGTTGACATCCATCAACGGCTCTGCATCCAAGGGGGCTGGGGGTAGTACTGCCAACGGCTGGTCCGGCTGGTAGAGCACCATCTGCATCTCTGAAGATAGTGGAGACTGGTAGGTGGGCTGCGGCTGCTGGTACGGCTCCGCCTGTACAAAGTGAACCTGTCTAGGCTGCTCTGAGGAGCTGGAGCGCTGGGACGAGCTGCTGCTGCCGCCGGTATCGCCTCGCGACAGAAGACGGGGCTGCGAAGCCGTCTGTGTCTCCTGGAGACACATGAGCTGTGTCTTCATGTCGCTCAAGACCTGTGCCATCTGCTCCATCTGCATGATACTCTGGCACTGCTTCTTCTCTATCAGCTCCATGCGGTCCAACTTCTCGCTGATAATGCCCATGTCCGCAGCGGACGACTCGGCCTGTGCTGCTGCTACTGCGGACGAACTAGATGGACCTGCATCTACCCGTGCTATCCTCTGGTACTGCACGGGTCCTGGCTGATGTGGCTGGGTCTTCTGCGTATAGAGCCTGGTCTGAGACATCACCATGTAGTTCTCTGACATCTCCTCGTAAATGGCCCAGACATGCTCGTGGTCCTTGGCGAAGTAGGACCCGCCGCAAGAAGCGTTCACCAGACCCTGAAGCTCTGGCGTCAACCCGCTGAAAAAGCTCTGAACTAGGTTCGGCTTCGATATGTCGTGGTGCGGGCATCTGTCTAAGAGCTCTCTGAACCTCTCCCAAGCCTCGTGGAACTGCTCGTTGGGGAACATGGAGAAGTTGCTGATCAGGGCCCTCGCTGCATTCGTCCGCCCGAGTGGATAGTACTTCTTCAAGTACTCGGTGCGGAGCTGCTCCCAGGTGTGGACGAACTTCCCTAGATGCTTCAGCCAGGTGGCTGCTCTATCTGCCAGTGAAAAAGGGAAGGCTATCATCCGGATCGTGTCCTGGTCCACGTGACGATCGTGGACAGTGCTGCAGATCATCAGAAACTCCTGGAGGTGGAGGTGGGGCTCCTCAGTGGCTAGCCCATGGAAACGGGGCAGTAGCTGCAAGGTGTTCGGGGGGAACTTGAAGTCCCCCACGATAGCTGGCACTACCACCCAATGATGCATCAGAGTAGATTCGGGGTTGTGTAACGCCCGCATCGGCTGTGGTACTCCTCTCGCAGCAGCGGCTGCTGCGGCGGCGGCTGCTGCCGCTGCTGCTGCGGCTGCTGCCTCTGCGTCCTCTGCATCAGGTATATCCTCGGGCTCGCTCTGCTCTGAACCTCGCTCTGCTCGGAGCCTCTCCAACTCGCGCCTCATCTCAATCATAAACGCCCCCTGATCACGTAACTGCTGCTGAACCGTTTCTAGCGATGCGATCAGGGTGGAGTTGATCGCTCCCTGGTCAAGTATAACATGCTGGTCTCCCTGTGGACCTCTGGAGTGATCATCTGATCTGGCTGCCATAGCGACGTCTGCAAAACCAAACGAGCCCAACTCAGGTGCTGTCAAATGTATCAATCTCTCCTCGGGCTCGTGTCTCTCAGGAAGGTCAGAAAGGGGGTCGAGGGGGAACAGGGCGGAATCGTACTCGGGCTCGGAGAGCTGGTCTGGGCTCTCACGAGCCAACCTAGATGATCGGGTAGACGTGTTCGAAAGCGGTGCAGCCAGAGGCTGCCTAAGAGACCGTCTACCCATCATCTTGATCTGGGCGAGTAAGGCGGATGAGATCCGGAATCAACTATGATCACAAAACAAACCCCCGGTTCACCAACGCAACGCGAGCTGAAGACCGTGAAAGTTCGGTCAAATTATCTTGTCTATTTTATTTTGGTGAACACACAAAGTATCAGAGCGCTTACGTGACCTGTTAGGATATCCGATGCTAGCCCCAACCGACTGGCCCGCACTAAGAAGTCGGTAATCAGTCGGGTCTAGCACCGGGAGGCTCTACCTAGGGTGCGGGTCACTCTCTCGCGCATCCAAACCAGACAATGAGGGGGTTGCTCTCCCCAAGACAAAGTTTTTAGGGTGAGCGGTTTTTAATGATCAAGTATGATTAGCAGTCCCGATTTTATTGTTTTTCTTTTTAATATTTTTCAAAGCAATCAAAAGGCCTAACGAATTTTTCGGTTCTCCTGATTATTTAAGCCGAAAACAGGGGGGAGAAGACGAAAAAGCCGATGCGCGAGAAAATCAATGATGCATGCAGAGATAGAAATGCGTACCTTGTCTCCAGCACTCTACATGCAAGTGATCCGCGCAGAATTGAAAGACAGGAAATAAACTACCTAAATGATGCAACGGGAAAAACCGAGGCCCTAAACAGCAGTGCTAGCGTAGAACCGTCTAACCGATCACCGACCTCCAAGCCAAAGAGTCCGGTCTTGGCTTACCCCTCCTCTTCTCGACAGGTCGAGTTCAGGAGTAGCGCTTGTGGGGCAGGCTCGCGGCACGTAGGCTGCGAAGGCAAATGAGTCGGTTATTTTTATTAATTTTTTTTAGTAGGTCCAATCACGGTCTATAGGAACAGATAATCAATTAGGTGTTGGGATCCTACTATTACGGCACAGTCATTAGAAAATCCTACTGCTAGGGGCTCGATCAAAAAGCCGCGTAAACACCGGAAAGGCAGTAAAAAAGTAGAAAATGAAAGCCGCGAAAAACCGCTAAGTTCTAAAGGGTCCCCCGAGCACACCGGTGCTCGGCGAAACAGACCCGAGAGTGTTCAAGTCCAAAAGTCTGAGTGTACCTGTATTATTACAATAATAAATGAATAAACCTAAGCTATCCTCACCCACTCAACTCTCTCTCTCTCGCTCTCTCCTGCGGCTTCGTGAAGAAGGAAGCCGCCTCCGCCTCGCTCGGGTGCACCGGCGCTCCTAGGAATGCCGCCCTCGCTCCTCGGGCCCTCGCAAGAAACAAAGAGAAGTGTGGTCAGTCCAAAAATTATTGGCAGAGATATAAGAAAAATATATATATACAAAAATCTATACAAAAAGCCGCGAAAAAATCTAAAAATGACTACTAAGCCGTGCTCCCCGGCAACGGCGCCATTCTGATAACACAAAAATCCCCAAGCGACTAAGGTAAAAGGTATGGAAATATAGGTCGTTGCGACCTCAGCCACTCGGAATGTGTCAATCAAGAAAAATCGAACCGTGAAACGAGTCAAAAATCAAACAAGGCAAAACAAGCGGTCCTAGCTATGAGTTTAACCTGGTATAGCTCCCAGGGTCGAACACAAGGAGCACGGTTTGGCTAGAAAGCCTACGAAGTAGTCAAGCAATCAGAGAAAAAGGGAAGACAATTTTTTTTGTGGTTTTTAATTGTTTTTACATTTTTTTGGATTTTTCAAATGTAAAGAAAATAAGAAAACACAGGAGCAAGCACACTTGAGCAATTTATTTAACACACCAAAAATCAAGCAAAAATTCCAGAAAATTTGTTTTTATGTTTTTTAAGTTTTTAAATGTTTTTGGTGAATTTTTGATATTTTTCTAATGGGTAAATTATTTCCTAAAAATCAAACAGTGCAAAAAAATGAAAGGTACTGTCCAGCAAGGCTTAAGACCCAAAAATAAAATATTTTTGGATCTCAAGAAGCCCTGAAGGTAATTTTCCTGTATACTAGGAAGAATAAGGAAAATTTAGGCACCTTAATTATTGTTTTTGGATTTTTCAATTAATTATTATAATTTTTATGAGTTTTTGAGGGTTTTTCAATTTTTAGGGTTTTTACTCAATGAAAAATAGCCAAACTTGGCTAGAAAATCAAACAACACACAAGAAACAGTAACTAATTTTTATAGGATTTTTCAAGGGGTTTTTATATTTTTTTTGTGATTTTCCAATTCAAACAGTAGCTGAAATAGATGTTTTTGAATTTTTTAAAAATACTAAACGAAATCAGAAATGTCCTCAAAAATCCCTAAAATTCCTACACCATGACAGGAGCCATGTGTCAAAATCTCATGGGATTTGGAGGTAATTTGATATTTTATTCAAAAATGCAAAGTGGGCACAGTGCACAAGGACGTAAGTGCAAATACCCGAGAATCTGGGGGCCAAGGTGCAAAATTCCCAGCAAGTCACGCGCGTGGCGCGTGGCTGGGGCACACAGGGACCTCTTGGTAATAAAAACCAAGTCTTAGGGCCTTTTGATAACTCGTATCAAAAACCCAGGGACTCGGTTGCAAAAATCCCACTAAAATCCGCACATGCGCATAAACAACACTCACAGGGGCATCAATGCAATTACCAAAAAGTATTTCTTCATTTCATAACAACCCAGATCTACAGGATAAAAGATGTAAAAAGCCCAACTAAACACGTGACGAAGCACGTGGTCACATACACACAGGGGCATACATGCAAATAAAACTAAGCACAAGGTCCATCATGCAATTTACCCTACGTAAATAAAGTTCCAAAAATATTTACAGGACTAGGACGAAAAAAACAAACTAAGAGGGGGGCCTAAGTAATTTACCCCTTTATTTGTCGACGGCCAGATGCGCGCCACGTGGATGGTCGTACGGTCCTAGATGGCTGGCGCTCTCCTTCGTTGTCTCTTGGGCTCGATCGACGGCTGAGGCGAGGCCACGTGGGTGATCTGACGGCTAGGGCTCAGGTGCCTCTCTCCTCTGCTACTAACGGTCCAGATGAGATCCTCTGGATGATCAACGGTCGCGGCTCCTCGAAAGATGGACGGCTGAGATCAAGACTGGAGCGGAGGCCTCATCGGACGGTTCTGGAGGATGATGGAAGAACTCGACGCCGGCGAACTTCGCCGGCCTCCTGCGTGAACTGCACTCCTCCTCAGCTGCTCCTGATGATCGGAACGGGTCCGCGGTGAAGCCCCGCAGCTAGTGGTAGCCTCCGAAGGTCCACCCGAGCCCTGGAGGGGCTCCGGTGAGCTCGGCGGCGGTGCGCCTCTGGTCTGAATGTGAGGGGGGGCTCAGATGCCCTCCTCTCGACCTGCAAAATACGCCAAAGGCTTCGCGGGTCGAGGGCAAAGTGCCTCGACCCCAATAAGCGAAGTGAGGGTGATCGGTGCGGTGGGATGAACGAGCTCCGGCGAGCGACAGGTGGTGGAGCTCGACTCCCGGCTCCGGGGCGAGCTGGGTTGAGCGAGTGGGCGAAGAACGTGCGTGAAGGAACGGCGAAGGTGTGTGGAGGTTCCGATGATCGAAATAATGCACGAGATAGCCGGAATCAGGGGAACATGTCGGAGGATGGATTTGGGCGAAATCGGAAATTACACTAAATGGCTAGGCTAAATGGATACCTGGGTGATGCGGGAGACTGGGCTGGAGCTTAGCTAGCTCCTGGTCCTTGCCTCAAGGGTCGTCAACGCCCGAGGCTCGAGCTCCGGGTGGTCGTCGGAGCACGGCGGCGCTAGGCAGCCGGATCGATGGTCTGAGCACCTCCTCCTCGCTGCGACACCGGCGGAAGCAAGCTGTCACCTTGCTGGTTGCGATGGAGCTCACTGGAGAGAGAATGGGGAGCCAAAGATGGCGTGAGAGTGCGGCGGAGCTCGGGCTTTATAGTGCTAGGGGTCCGGGAAGAAGAGGATCGGGCGAGCTTGGGAGCGCGCGGATCCCGAGGGGGCGGCTCCGGCGAGCATGCCGGATGCAAGAGGAACAATCCGGACCCGGGGCTTGGTGATTTGGCGGTCGGATCTGGTGGGGGAAATGGGAAGCAGTCGGGTCGAAACCCAGATCCGCGGCTCTGGTGGTCCTGGGGGAGGTGTTGACCGGGGGTCAACAATCCCCCGTGGACCAATCAGAGCCCGCCAAGGGTGGAATTTTTATTCTATTTTTTTGGGCCTTTAAATGGCCGAATTTCCAAAAACTTAAAACATAAAAAATGTTTGTTTTAATTTTTTCTATTTTTTTGTGATTTTTAATTAATTTTTGGAAATAAAAATAAGGTATATACATAGTAGCTATACATAGGTATGTATACACTATATTGATTTTTGATTTTTGATTTTTAATTAGTTATTTTTATACATTTTTATTCCTATTTTATATTTTATTTATTTATAGGATAAAATGAGGAATAAAAAGCTATTTTTATTTTATTTTTATTGTTTATATACATAGGGGAAATAATTATTTATGCACAATTATATACATGGTATATATACAAGATATTTTTGTGTTTTTAATTTTGTAATTTTTATTTGATTTTTGTTTTAATTCTTTTTATTTATTTTATTTACAAAACATGAAAAGGAATAGTTACAAAAAGTTTTGGAAATAAATAAATTTATTTACAAGGTGAAATAAATAAGGGTGGTGGCCTATGTACAAGGTGAAAAGTTCTTTTTGGGTTTTTGATTTTTAAACTTTTTATTTTGTTTTTAATAGTTTCTAGATATATACAAAATATATACAAGTGTATTTTTGGATGAGGAAAATATTATTTATTTATTTACATAAATATTTACACATGAGCCCCTATCTCCCTCTACTTGTGGCTTTTATGCGGTCAGGCCCATGCTGAGCCCTCCCTTGGGTTAGGTTGCTCAATATTTATTCTAAATATTTCCCTCTTTTTCTTTTTTCTTCTTTATTCTTTTATTTTTGCACAAAACATGCTAATTATCTATATTTACAAATATGCATGCTTTTGCTAACTTTCCCTATTTACACATATCTACATGCATTTGCATAGGTTTTTGTAGCTAAAATATAAGAATAAAGAGTGATGAATGGGTATTCATCAATGCCATCTTCTCGGACCTGCAGGAGTATATAGCTCCAGCTCCGCCGCACGACTCACTCCATCTTTGGCCCTCCCACTCGACGCCAGTGAGCTCCTCCACCTCGCCTGAGTGACAACCGTGCGAGAGAGAGTCGAAGCGAGGCTCGGGTAGCCGGGAACCTCTGATCCGGCGGCGATCACCTCTGTGCTCCGCCACTGAGCGAGCTCAGCCTCGGGAAGCGATGTCCCATTGAGGCAATGACCCCCGGAGCTCCCTGAGCTCCAGCACAGTCGACTCCATCCGCCAGGTAGTTCCTTTAGCTTGTAGTTTAGCCTAATTTCGGTTTTCCCCCAAATCGCACCGCCGGCTTCGCCGGCTAATTCAGCTCACTCCAACCACCCATTTGTCCTCCTGACCCAACCATCACCTTCACCAGACCTCTCTCCACCTTCTTCACTCGTCCATCCAACCCAGTTCGCCCAGGAACTGGGAGTCTACCCTCCTCCGCCGTCGCATTGCCGGAGGGTGCCGCCCCGACCCATTTAGACACCCATTTCACCTCTAACCGGGTCGAGGCAATTTGCCCTCGACCCGAGATTGCTTTGGTGCCACTGTGCAGGTCAAAGGACCCCATCTGGGAGGTCGACTCATTTGGGCACTCGAGCTCCGAGCCTCCTCGTCGTCGAAGCGTCTCCGACGTCTCCAGCCTCATCGGAGGCAACCACGAGCTGCGGAGCACCTTGACAAGTCTTTTGCACATCTCAGCAGCAGCATAGGAGGTCCCCCGTGCGAGTATCGAGCCGGCGAACGTCGTCGGCCACCTGTTCTTGGAGGATCCTCCCCTACCGTCAGATTGCCCCCCCCACCCCCGCCCAGTTTTGATCTCGAGCGTTCATCAGCGAGGACCCAGCCACCATCAGATCCGTTGGAGAGTCGATCGTGACCGTTGATTCAGCGAGGGTTAGCCACAGCGTACCTCAGCCGTCTGATCCTCCACATGGCAATCCCTCGGCCATCAGATCCGAGCCAGCAGCTCTTCGTAGAGGCGTAGTGATCCACAGCCGTCCGATCTACACGTGGCGCGCCTCCAGCCCTTAGATAATAAGTGGGGTAAATTTCTTTTAGGCCCCTTTGTTTATTTCTTTTATTAGTTAGTCCTGTAAATATATACTATAGTTGTTTTTATTTTGGAACAGTTGCACTTAGGACCTTAACATTTCTTGTATTTGCATTTTCATCCCTCTGTATGTGAGACGCGTGCTTCAGCACGTGAATTTTGGTGAATTTGCATTATCTGGGCTAATGTTTTAAGGTGTTATTGAATGAAATATACTTTTTGATATTTGCATCCATACCCCTATGAACACTTTTATTCGACGTGTTGAAATATTTGGTTATTTTGCAACTTCTTCCCTGTACTTTTAGCACCTGTTGCTAATAAGTCCTTGGAAGTAAGTTTTATCGCATTTACGTCCCTCTGTGCCCAGACCACGTGCAGCGCACGTGAGATCGTGGAATTTTTGCACGAGGGACCCCAAACTTTCTGAATTTGTTACTTTTCAGCCTCTAGAAATAACTTTTCTTGCGAATAGGTCCCTGTGCACTGTGTGCTTGTTTTTGAATTAAATAAAATATCAAATTTAACCCATATCGTGTGAAAATTGGAAAGTGGCTCCTGCCACTGTGTAAAATTTTCACTAATTTTTGGGTACATTTTTTAGGCTTTTTATTATTTTAAAAATTCAAAAACCTTTGTTTTTGCCTCTGTCTAGATTAAAAATTCATAAAAAAAATATAAAAACACTTCTAAAAATTCTAAAAAAATCAAGTTTTGTTTATTTTTGTGTGTTTGAATTTCTGTGCATTTTTTGCCCATTTTTGGATATATAAAAACCTTAAAAATTAAAAACCCTTAAAAACTCATAAAAATTCTAAAAAATAGTATAAAATTCCAAAAACAATAAACTCTTTCTCTGAATTTTCTTTATTATTTCTAGTTTTCATAAAAAAATACCTCCAGGTCTTACAGGACCATTTAATATTTTGAATTGGTCTTTGAAAACTGGCTGGACAGTAGTTCATTTTTGCTGCCTTCTTTGCTTTTTAGAAAATTTTATAAAAATCATAAAAATCTCAAAAATTCATCAAAAACAGTAAAAAACCTAAAAACATAAAAATATTTTTGTTGGAATTTTTGGAGCTTCTTAGTGTGTTTAAATAATTCCTTGAGTGTGCTTGTTTCTTGCCTTTTATTATTTTCATCCCTTATTAAAAATCCAAAAAAATATAAAAATAATTAAAAACCACCAAAAACACATTTTCTTCCCTTATTTGTGAGTTGACTACTTCGTAGGCCGCAAGGCCAATTCGTGCTCCATGAGTCCGAACCTGGGATCTACACCAGGCTAATCTCATAGCCAGGACCGCTATTTTTGATTTTCTTGTTTTATCTGCTTGATTGGTGGTCTATTCCTCATTTTTCTTGATTGAGCCTGGATTTATCTCGAGTGACTGAGGTCGCAACGACCTTAGCTATCTTTTTCCTTTAGTCGCTTGGGGTGAATTTTCGGCTCATCAGCTCTACATCACAGGTAAAAACGAGAGATGGTAGATTAGAAAATAAGCTAAATGTCACTATTATCGATCAAAGGTAAATCAAAACTCTATCTATCTTTATTGTACATGAATTTGTGCTACACGGTCATATTGACCTCCTTAGTACTATATACAACGAAGCCATTATAACAATTATAATATGGGGTGACTTGGCCTTAAAATATAAGCTTGAACTTTAAAAAGGGTCACATAATACAAATCTTCTTCTCGCATGTCACATATCTGTTTCCAAGTACCAAGGTGTGAATTTGGAGACATAGTTGATTTTCAGCTGACTTTGTTCTCTTCATACTGAAATAATATTGTTCTAACAATTTCTCACATTTTTCAAGAATCATACTGTCTTTCAACTACTCGATTCTCAGTTCTGATGCTCAATCCTACGGACATCAAGCAGGCAACAACTATCTTAGAATGGTAATGTCAACAAACACTCTACATCATGTAATTAGTTTATTTACGGAATCACTTACTTCTTCGCAGGTTTGCCAAAAAACCTCTTTCTGAACATGATTCCCAGAAGCTTCTTCCCTACACCAATAGAGCTCCACTACTTCAAATTAGTGAACTAATCAATGCTTCTACTGCCTATCCAATTGAGGTCAGCATCACTTCGAACATATACACACCCATACATATATTCTCTTCTCTGTTCGAATACAATTTACATCTGTCTTTTTTTCTCCTTTTGTCTTACCTATATAAGCCAACAACATATCGAACAAAAGACGCCATCTCAGGTGTTTTAACTGATGCACAATTATGGTATGATTGTTGTGGAGCATGCTTTACTACATTTCGTTGTACAGATGAGCCATTTTCCTGTATCAACTGCCAAATGAAAAATCCAAACTGTGTGCCGGGATATTTATGCTAAAAAGTCTATACGTATCAATTTCTTTAGCTATAACTGAAGCATTTTATACATTTAGAATGAAATTAAAGGTAGCAGCATTGGACAATTCCGGAGAAATTTACATAACAACTTTCGGTGATGTAGCAGAAACTATTCTTGAAATAAAAATATCTGAACTCATAGATTTGCTTCAACATGTATTAAATAGCTTTATTCATTCAACCTAGCTTCCTATGTTAATCTTTTTTTACCTCAAACTAACGTCGAATGTTAATCTTTTCTCCTCCTGATTTACATATTTGCAGGATGATGCATCACAAGCACTTGATGCTTTAATTGCTCGACGATTATGGAAGGAATATATTTTCAACATAAGATTGACTCAAAAAACTCATTGTTACGTGAATCAAAGAGACTTCACAGCAACCTCGATTTGCGTTGTAGAAAAACCGCACTTGCTTCAACAAAAACCATCAACATCCTTATGATCATGTAGTTCCGCCACCTTTTTGTAAGTACCTTCATAAAACACGTCACTTAAATCTCAAATTCTACTTCTTCTCATATTCCATATATTCCTTACAATAATATTTTCTTAATTAACACATACAACATATGCTTATATTTGTACATCATTATTTAGAGAAATCAAGTTGTTCTGATAAAAAGCTAAACAAATTTCATTTATTTTATGCATATCTTAAATTCATCTAACTAACCAACTATCACTTCAAACTTTTAATATTTTTCATAACATCTTCTCAACTGCCAATCTAATAACCTTAACAGTTACTTTCGTACACACACAAACACACAGATATATATTTAATGATGATTTCTTCTTCTTATATGCAGGAATGCAGACCGCTGAAGAATCTAATGTTTTGATGGCACCCATCGTCTATATGCAATACACATAAAAGAAATGAAAAACGTTGCATACTAGAAAGGACGATGCTTTTTTTGTTTCTACATGCTCTTTTTGAGACGTATGGGCATGTCCCGTCTTTTTCTATGTAAATACAATCATATACTAAGTTATTGTGATAATATATATATAGCAGGTACCTATAACATCTCCCAAAAACTTTCTCCTCTTTTTTTTTGATATTAGTACTAACATCTTCATATTAGATCTTGCTCTCATACCTACTTCACCACAAATATACCTGATAAAATATCTCCCGTGCGTAGCACGGGGTTGCTCACTAGTTATTATTTATAAATATAGATATTATATGATAGTAAATTATGTTTGGTGAAATGATTAGATATTGTTCTTAATAAAATAGTAAGTACAATGTATAAATAGTGGCCATGATATTTTTTATGTTCGATATTAGTTCTGTTTATTATTATCTTTGAATATTATACCTAGTTTATTGTTAGTCGATTGATTTGACATTAACTCATCTCTAAGGTTCAATTCTGTACATCTTTACATATTCACATAATTCATTTTCTTTCCGTTCTTTTTTTCTTTATTCTTTTATTTTGTCTTACTTATTTTCAAAAAATATGTTTTTTCAGTACATTTTGTTAGAGAATGTAAATTGATGATTACTTAAAAGTGTTTTTACTTTAGATTCTAGGTAAAATGAAGAATAAATGAAATGAATATAAGAATCGCCGCCCACCACTAATGTAGGACGATGCACCGCCACTATGCACCACCACATTCTATCACAGTGCATGGATCCTTTGCAGTATTGCAAAGGCTTGTTGCAAAGAGGAACACGACATGAGCTGCTCGATCAAGATCGAGCGATTCACACAAAATCCAGACTTTTCTTAGCCCTTATCGTGTGAACCTCTAAATCTTGATTGAGCGGCTCACGATGTATCCTCCTTTGCAGCAGGCCTCTGCAGTACTACAGATGATCCATGCTCCTCTATCACAACCAACGTTGCTGCTTTATGGCACACGCACCATTGTGTTCCAATGTCGTGCCATTGTCAAAACAGTTTGCAAAGGGGAGGTGGTCATTTATAAATAGAGATTCTTTAGGAAAAATGAATTTTTGGAATCCGTGTTGATTTTTGCATGGGATGCCTTGTGCAACATCACTTAGGACAAGGGTAGATTTTAGTGTAGGTTCTGATTCTATATACTATAGCTTTTACTCTTTTCACTAATCTTGTAAACATTCCCCACCTCTTTTCATCTCCTCTTGATGCAAAATACAATTTTATTTCATAACAATAATAATAATAAATATCAATAAGGGATGCCATTTTGTCTCCATTGACTGTTAATAGTGGCACATCTAAAATGTTAAATATTTTATTTACCAAATTTTCCACGTCAGAATTTGACATAGAAATCTAAGTCAGAGTTGGTTTGTGTGATCACTATCCTCGCTTGTTTGATTTGACAGTGGACCATGAGGTGAAGGTTAGCAAGACTTTGGGTGATGGTTCCTGAATACCTCATTTAAGAGCATAGATATCCTTATAACTCTCTACATAGTTTTTGGAGATTGTTGAGTCAATTCCAAGTAGGGTAGGTTATCGAGCCCAACGAGCCGATCTAGGGGCTCAGCACGATAAGTCCAGCTAGGCTCGAGCTCGAGCTCTATAAGGCTCGAGATGAGCCTCATATCGAGCTCGAGCTCCTTATCGAGCCTAGTCTGGGCTCAAGCTCAAGTCGAACTCGTTAAGGAAAATGACACTTTTTGGTGGAAAAGTATATTGTGCGGGTTCGAACTCAAGCCTGGACTGTGTTCCTTACCATTAGGTCATTATCCAAGTTGTGTACAAAATGTTAATTATAATATATATTGTAACATTATATTTGCTTATAAAAATATTAATTTTTTAATGTGTGGGCGGGAATGCGATTTAAGAATTGGGTCATGACTTGTGACTTGTGGGAGAGTCAAAGTTAGTGGAGGGAAAATTGCAAAGAACTACTTTTATTTTGTTTATATTATATATAAATATATAAAGAATATGTGTGTATATATATTCCTTATCGAGCCCCTTCTTGAGTTATCGAGCCGAGAGAGGTTTTGCTCGAGTTCGATTCGTTAAGCTATCGAGCTTAAAATTCTGGCTCGAGCTCGGCTCAATAACCTAATGAGTTGGGCTCACGAGCCCTTATCAAGCTGATCCCGAGCCTGGCTCATTAAGCCGTGACTCAATAGTCAGCTCTAATACCAAGGTGGCGGGCCGATTGTGTGTGGGTGTGACCATTGGATGTGGGCAGAAAATACTTTTACGGTGAAGAATCTACCAAGTGCTCTATGTGTTGATGATTTTTGACTCATGGATAGCCGAGTTGTCTTTGGGATGGATCTGATACTAGAAGGTCCCGCATAGGGTGAAGGTCTTCGTATGGTTCTTGAGAAGAGAGCGAGTGATGATGTGTACTCCAAGGGCTAGAGTGTTCCTTGAAATTGGTGATTCCTATCAGCGTTCCCGGGATGAGGTTGACAACATCAACCATCTCATCTTTCTTTGTTCATCATTGATCGAGATTTGGGAGGAAGTAGCATTACCTAATAATGTTGCATCATATCATCCCAAGTCAGAGATTTTTGGGAGTCGGTCCATGGTCCTGATAAGGTTCTTGCAACCTCATAATTATTGGGCACTGTGGTAAGCAAGAAATGGAATCATCTTACGTAGGGAGAAGTTGCTTGCTGAAAATGTAATGGAACATGTCAGATTGTTGTGGGAATCTTGCATTTCGTTACTTTTATACTTTAGTTATGAATATAAGTTTTTTGAGTGCTTGACACCATTTCTTCCTTTAAAAAGTAAAAAATACCAAAATTAACTAGAGGTCAAGTAATTATAGTTGATGTGATGTATGTAGATGAGTAGAAACAAAGGAGAATACATGCATGTTGTACACGAGTATAACAACAACAAAGCCTTTTCTCACATTAAATATGGTTGGCTATGTGAATTTATTGCATCCATTCAGATCTATCTTGAGTTATTCTTATACTTAGATCCAAAATACAAATATGCCTTCGTATAATCTCATTTCAACACTTCTTGAGTTTTCATTGTCCCCTTTTAGTCGGCTCAACATTCCCAAACTCGTACCTCATGTCACGGGTATAGAAAAATCACCCATCATCTTATGGAAACACTTGATTATTAAGGAAAGGAAAGGGGATAAATAATCAACATATAGGTGGAGCAAGTAATAATAATAGGATTAATTGCATGCGGAATTAAGCTCTTAGGCTTTAGCATCAATACAAATATCTGAAGGTTTCTACTAGTGCATTTTTTTTCTTCTGAATTTACTAGAAAGTTACTTGCTTTCTATCATATCTGGAAGGTTTTTAGATTTCGAATTGATGGCCTTTAGTTATGCCTGGAAGGCTGCCAAGTTCCCAAGGGTTGACCCTTGTCTGCAAGAGAGATCCATTTCTTTGAATTCGGAAGTGCGTGAAGAAAATTTAATCAAACTAAAGGAGAAAAATACTCTCTTTGATTACGAAAAACGGAAAAGAATTCTGTAGGCCCTCTGACAGATGAAGAAAGTTGGTAAAAGAAAGGAAGGCAGCACTGAATGTGGACACACACTCGGAGCAGCATAGTCATGATATTATTCCTACACAGTAATCTACGAAGAAATTGACTGGTTGAAGAGCGAAAGCAAAGCTATATGAAATGATGGTTTCTCAGGCAATGATTCCCCATGCTGCTCTTGACTCCTCTAGACAAGAAAAAAAATTCGTAAATGAACGGTTCTGAGAACAGTTGCTGGTGACAGGTAGCCCATCTATGCCTGTTCATGGGACATGCCAATCTTTCGCATTTCAGCCTGTCAGATCTGCTAGAAGACTGGTAGCAAGCATCTCAAGTTGTATATATTTATGGCTCTAGTTTTTTTTAAATATATCCATGTAATTTTTTTAAAGAAAAAGATCAGCATTTCATTCACTCGGGGCATTACATCAGGGCTGAAGTGTTTTCTGCCAACGATAAACTTGATTTCATTAGAATATCGACCCAATTCGGTCTCTTTGTCGAGAACCATAAGGCACCAGAAATATATCCATACAGATAAATAATCCATGTAAATAAATGGTGCATGTGCAAAAAGAAGGATGTTTTTACTCCCAATAAGAAGTTGTTATATCGAGTGATGAACTCTGGATTTTTTTCTATAGCACAAGCGGAGTCCAGGGTTAAATACGAAAGTTTAAAGAGGCCTAACGGCATTATAAACAAACAAAGAAGTAACAAATTCTGACGCCCCGCGTGTTTGAGCATAGATACTAGCCATGCTAACTTGTATGTAGGAAAAGATGTCGGTTTTTGGAAAGTACTTTGATCAAGATGTCCGTTAGTTGGAGCTTTGTAGAAATACGAGCACCGGTGATTTTGAATTTGTTTACAACAACATGTATGAAATACTAAGGGGGCGTTCGGTTTGGAAATAAGGATGACTAAATATGTGGATAAGGAGAATAACTGTCTATTCTCTGTACGAACAAAAGATAGAAATAAAAAGAATAAGGAGGAATAAGGATTGGTAAGTGTTATTCTCTATCCAACTGACCAACTGGCGTAATCAGCATCTGCATAAGCAGTGATATCAGTATGACCGTTGACCCTATAGATGAGTCCTCGCCCTGGTGATTCCTTCAAGTATCGAAGGATCAGAAGGGCATCCTGCCAATGACTATAAAGAGGTCTTTCCATGTGGCAGCTGGCTCTGCTTAAAGCATAAGATATATCAGGCCTAGTAACGGTGAGGTAGATTAGTTTACCCACGAGGCTTCTGTATCGTGTAGTGTCTTCAAACTCAGAATAGGCGGATGTAGCGTGTTTTCGTACCTCTGCAGGGATGCCAGATGGTTTGTATCCAAGTAAACCAACTTCCGTAAGAATATCCAAGCAGTATTTCCGTTGTGATAGATGTAACCCTTCAGCAGTGTGTATCACTTCAATACCAAGAAAGTACCGGAGTTGTCCAAGGTCCTTGGTTACAAACACCTTCTGAAGGAAGGCCTTGGTCTCTAGAATTCCATTATCATCGTCACCAGTGACCACCATATCATCAACATAGAAGCAAGTATCACAGTGCCAGTGGATCGTCGTCTAATAAACACAAAGTAATCAGATGTTGCCTTATGAAAGACAAGAAAGCTGATTTCAATGGTAAGCATGTCGAACCAGGCTCGAGGACTCTGCTTTAGGCCATAGATGGCCTTACGAAGTCGGCACACGTACTCCCCCTCGACGGAGTAACTCGGCGGCTGCATCATATATTCGAGATCATCGTATAAGAAGGCATTCTTTACATACAGCTGAAAAATTGGCCAATTCTTGTTAGCTGCAACAGAGAGTATTGTGCGAATGGAACCCATCCTAGCAATAGGAGAGAAGGTCTCAAAGTAATCGACCTCATATGTCTGAGTGAATCCTTTTGCCACAAGTCTGGCCTTAAGTCTGTCAATAGAACCATCTTGAGATTGTTTGGTCGTAAAGACCCATCTGCAAGAAACAGGCTTGAGGCCTGTAGGACATGGCACAAGATCCCATGTGCCCCTGGATGTGAGTGCATTCATTTCTTCATTCATAGCATGTCGTCAACCTGAATCTTGGAAGGCACTGTGATGACCTTTCGGAATGGATATAGTCATTAGGGCATCTGCAAATTGTTTGCCAGTGCAAGAAAGTCCAGCAATAGTAAAGTTAGACATAGGATAAGATGTACACTTTCTCTTTTGCTTCCTTAATGCAATCGGCAGGTCTTCTGGATCATCCGGGACAGTAGTGGAGGGGACTGATGAAGATGGCATATCATCCTGAGGCAGAGGTATGGGTAGAGGGACATCTGGTGGTGAGGTCCGAGATCGATAGGTGTAGTTGATTGGTGTTGGAGGAAGATCTAGAGGGACATCGGTGACAGGTTGTGTGAAGAAGCTGGTTTGCTCAAAGAAAGTTACATCTGCAGAGATGTAGTATCGACTGTTAATAGGATCATAACATCTGTAACCTTTTTGAGTGTAGGAGTAACCAAGGAAAACACATTTGATGGCACGAGGGGATATTTTATCCTTGGTGTGAAAATTGTTGACGAAGGAGACATACCCAAATATCCGTAGAGGTAGAGGAAATGGAAGATCATTAGGGTGAAGTAAAGAGAATGGTGTGGATCCTTCGAGAGTAAGAGAGGGAATCCTGTTGATAAGATGGAATGAAGTGAGAACAGCATCACCCCAATATGTTTTGGGAACTTTCATCTGGGTGAGAAGGGAACGGGCAATGTTTAAGATACGACGAAGCTTGCGTTCAGCCACCCCATTCTGCTGAGAGGTATAAGGACAAGAGGTTTGATGTATTGTCCCATTGGAAGCAAAGAAATCAGAAAGATCTCGTTGAGTAAACTCCAAGGCATTGTCTGAGCGGAAGATCTGAATATTCGATGAAAAATGATTTTTGACATAAGCAAAGAAACCTTTGACAATTTTATTGATTTCTGAGCGTTCTTTAAGAAGATAGACCCAGGATGACCTGCTATAATCATCCACAAAGACAACAAAATAGCGGTATCCACCAATGGTTCGGATCGGACAAGGTCCCCAAACATCACAATGAATTAATAAGAAAGACATAGTACGACAGGGTTCAGTCCTAGCAGGAAAAGATGCACGGTGATGTTTTCCGAACTAACATGCCTCACACTCGAAGGGTTTAAGCATGGACAGATCAGAGAACATTAAGTAAAGAGCTTTAGCAGAGGAGTAACCCAGACGAAGATGCTAGAGAAGAGGATCAGTAGAGATGGAAGTTGCGCCAGGAAACCAGAGTTGGAAGGGATATCAAAATAATATAAGCCATTCTTCTCATGTCCCCCACCAAAGATCTGTCTCGTCCGGATGTCCTGAAAATAACAACATAAATCATCAAATATCACACGACAATTGAGTTCTGTGCATAATTTGTGAACGGACAACAGACTGAGGGGAAACGCAGGAGCACAGTAAACATCCGTTAGCCTAAGTTTGGGGCTAAATTTCATGGTCCCTGATGAATACCCATTCATCACTCTTTATTCTTATATTTTAGCTACAAAAACCTTTGCAAATGCATGTATATTCATGTAAATACAAATAATTATCAAAAGCATGCATTGTATAAAGTTTAATAATTAGCATGTTTTTGTGCAAAAATAAAAGAATAAAGATTAAAAAGAAAAAGAGGGAAATATTTAGAATAAATATTGAGCAACCTAACCCAAGGGAGGGCTCAACATGGGCCTGACCGCATAAAAGCTAAAGTAGAGGGAGATAGGGGCTCATGTGTGTAAATATATATGTAAATAAAATAAAAGTATTTTCCTCACAAAAATAGGCTTGTAAATATTTGTATATATTTATAAGTATAAAATCAATATAAAAATATAAAAATTAAAAAGAAATCAAAAATCTCATTCATGTACATGATCACCTTGTACATAGTTCCATCATCCCTATTTATTTATCCTTATAAATAAATAAAAGTAATCTCCAAAATTTTTGTAAATATTCTATAGTATATAGTGTAAATAAATAAAATAAAAACAATTAAAACAAAAACAAAATAAAAACAATAAAATTAAAAAAACACAAAAATATATTGTAAATATACCATGTATATAAATGTATATATGTATTTATTTCACCTATGTATATAAATAATTAAAATAAAATAAAAATCTCTTTTTATTACTTATTTCATAATATAAATAAATAAAATATAAATTGGGAATAAAATTGTATAAAAATATCTCATTAAAAATCAAAACTAAAAACCTATATAGTGTATATATACCTATATCTAATCCTACTATGTAAATACTTTATTTTTTATTTAAAAAATTAATTAAAAATCACTAAAAAATAGAAATAAAATAAAATAAAAATATTTCATGTTTTAAGTTTTTATTAATTCGACCATTTTCTATCTTAAAATAAATAAACAAAAAATTTGCGCTTGGCGGGCTCTGATTGGTCCACGGGGGAATGTTGACCCCCGGTCAACTCTCCCCCCAGGACCACCAGAGCCGGATCCAGAGCAGCCGACCCGATTTCTTCATTTTTTACCCGCTCGATCCGACCGCCAACACCTCAAACCCCGGGCTCCGATTGATCAGCACACATCCAGGACCCTCACCCGGGGTGGGTTTGATGGATCCGAGGCATGAGCATCTCGCCCGATCCCTTTCTTCTCGGATCCCTCGCCATATATATTGTCGTCACCGGCGACCTAATTCTTCCATCTTTGGATCTTCCCCTCGGCGCCTGTGACCTCCTCCAGAGTCCCTGAGTGACAGCCGCGGTCTCAGGAGTAGCAGCGAGGCCCGGGAAGCCGGGAGCCACTGATCCGGTGGTCTTCAGCCGTCGTGCGCCGCCGCGAGCGCGCCGAGCCTCGGGGAGTCGACGGCCCCTTGCAGGCAACGACCAGAAGCTTACTGAGCTTCAGCCCAGTCGAATGCATCCGCCAGGTACCCTTCTTAGCCCGTAGATTAGCTTAGGTTTAGATTTTTCCGATTCTAGTAGTTCAGCTCCGCCACCTTCGCCTATCGACTCCGGCCACCCATTCGTCCCTCCGACACCACCACCACGTCCACCAGACCTCTCTCCACCTTCTCCGACCCTTCACCCCCCCTGGCTCGCCCCGGAGCAGGGTATCGGCTCTCACCCTCTGCCGCTCGCCGGAGAGCCTCCATCTCGCCTCATCCTTCACTTTCCACCCGCTCTGACGGGTCGAGGCAGTTTGCCCTCGACCCAGCTTTCTTCCTGTGCAGGTATCGCGCCCATTCGACCTCATCTGGAGGTCGAGTCTTCAGAGCACAGGGGCTCCCGTTTGTCCATGTCACCGGAGCTCTCTGGAGCTCCTCGCTTTCATCGGAGCAGCGCATCGGGTGCGGAGCTTCACGGCGAAGCTTCCCCGCACCTCAGGAGCATCAGGCGAGGTCCACCGTGCACGCAGAGGGCCGGCGAAGCTCGCCGGCCGCCAGTTCTTCCAGCAACCTCGTCGACCGTCAGATCATCCTCAGCGCCCTAGTTTCCATCTGATCCATCCATATTAGGCGTTGCGTCACCGTCCGATCATCCCGAGGACAGATCTGGACCACCCGCTCGGAGGAAGAGGCACCAGCAAGCCTCCACCGTGCACGCAGAGGGTCGGCGAAGCTCGCCGGCCGCCAGTTCTTCCAGCAACCTCGTCGACCGTCAGATCATCCTCAGCGCCCCAGTTTCCATCTGATCCATCCATATTAGGCGTTGTGTCACCGTCCGATCATCCCGAGGACAGATCTGGACCACCCGCTCGGAGGAAGAGGCACCAGCAAGCCTCCACCGTCAGATCTGCCACGTGCCCTCTTCTCCTCCGTCGATCCACCGAGGGCTTAGACTCCAGAGCACCAGCACCGTCCGATCTCCACGTGGAGCGCCCTCAGACGTTCGATCATGCCAGGGGTTTCAAGGTTAAGGCGCCTTCGTTCTCATTCGTCGGATCTGCCACGTGTCACACATCCGGCCATCGACATTAATAAAAGGGGTAAATAACTCTTAGGCCCCTTTAGTTTCTGTCTTTACTATTTAGTACTGTAAATACCTAGTGTAGTTGTCGAGTTTTTGGTACTTTTGCATTAAGGACCTCGCACTTTATTTTCCTTGCACTTATGCCCCTGTGCGTTGTATGACACGTGCATCGACACGTGATTTTCTGGTTTATTTGCAATATAGGCCCTGCAGTTCTGGTTGTTCATTGATGAATGAAAGTTTTTAACTATTTTCATTTATACCCCTGTGCGTGATACATTTGAACATGTGCGTGATTTTTTGGGTATTTTGCGAATAGGTCCCTGGACTTTTGGTACCTGTTACCAATAAGCCCTCGGAACTTATTTTTCTTACATTTGGGTCCCTGAGTGCCTCAGGCACGCGCGACGCGCGTGACTTCCTGGGTTAATTGCACCAGACCCCCCAGACTTTCGGGTATTTGCACTTTGGTCCCTGTGCACTGTTCCCCCTCTTTATTTTTGAATAAAATAGCAAATTACCTCCAAATCCAACGAAAATTGGAGACATGGCTCCTGCCATAGTGTAAAATTTTCAAGGATTTTTTAGGACATTTTTGTTTTCATTTGATATTTTTAAAAATTCAAAAACATCTATTTTCTTCACTGTCTAACTTTAAAAATGACAAAAAAATGTTAAATAGTGTCTAAAAATTACAAAAAATTGTCTACTATCTGTTTTGTGGAGTTTTATTTTCTAGCCAATTTTGGCTATTTTTCATTACAGAAAACCATTAAAAATTGAAAACACCCAAAAACTTATAAAAATTCTAGTAAATCAATTAAAAATCCAAAAACAATAAAATAGGTGCCTAAATTTTCCTTGTTTTATTTTCTTTACAGGAAAATTACCTCCCAGCTAATTTGGGGTTTTAGATATTTTATCTAGGCCCTTTTAGCTCGGCTGGACAGTACCTACGGTTTTAGTTACTTTTCGATTTTTTGAAAATTAAATAAACATCAGAAAATTCTCAAAAATTACCAAAAAACACTAAAAATTATAAAACACATAAAAATATTTTTGTTTGAATTTTTGGTTGATTTTTAGTGTATTTAATAAATTGTTGAAGTGTGTGTTTATTTGTTTTTCTTATTTTCTTAATTAATTAAAAAATTCAAAAAAAATATAAAATATTCAAAAACCACCAAAAATAGTTGCTTCTTTTATTTTATTTCCCTTTTTGACTACTTCGTAGGTCGAGAGGTCAACCCGTGCTCCTTGTGTTCGACCCTGGTCGTTATACCAGGTTAATCTAATAGCGAGACCGCTGTCGCATTTTTGATTGATTTTCTCTGTCTTGGTGGTCTACTTTTTCTTGATCGACACGATCGAGTGACCGAGGTCGCGACGACCATCGTAGAGATACCCGATTGACTTAGTCGCTCGGTTTTACGTGCTATCAGAATGGCGCCGTTGCCGGGGAGCACGGCTTAGTAGTCGATTTAATTCTCTCCGCGGTTTTCTTTTCGCGGCTTTTTGTATAGATTTTTTTAGATATATTTTTAGACATTTTCTTACAATAATCTGGTTTGACACTCTTGTTTTCATTTTCTTGCGAGGGCCCAAGGATCGAGGCGGCTTCTTCGGAAGCCGACGCAACCGCGAGAACCGGAGGCGGCTCTCTTCTTCACGGAGCCGTAGGAGAGCGCGAGGAGCAAGCAGGAGTGCGGGAGCCGCGGAATAGCTGCGGATTAGCATAGTTTAGATTAGGATTTATTTCCCGTATATTTGAACGGTTGTAATAATACAGGTACATTCGAACAGACACTGGACTCTCGGGTCTGTTTCGCCGAGCACCGGTGTGCTCGGGGGACCCTTTAGATTTTTCGCGGTTTTTACGCGGTTTTTCTCTTACTGCCTTTTCCGGTTTCACGCGGATTTTCGAGCCCCTAGCCGTAGGATTTTCTGCTTGATTGTGACGTAATTCATAGAATCCAAACACCCTAATATAATTGCATGTTCTTATAGTGCGGTAATTGGACCTATAATAAAAATAATAATAAAATAGTCGTTCCATCACCTTTGAGCCTACGCGCCGCGAGCCCGCCCCGTCAAGCGCTACTCCTGAACTCGACCTGTCGAGAAGAGGAGGGGTGGGTCTAGACCGGACTCTTTGGATTGGAGGTTGGTGGTCGGCTAGCCGTCCTTTCGAGTAGCACTGCTGTTTAGGGACTCGGTTTTCCGCCTGCACCATTTAGGTAGTTTATTTCCTGTCTTTTAAATTCTGCACAGATCATCTTGCATGTAGACTGCTGGAGTCAGGTAAGCATTTCTATCTCTGCATGCATCATTGATTTTTCGTGCATCGGCTTTTTCGTCTTCTCCCCCCTGTTTTGGACTAAATAACCAGGAGAACCGAAAAATTCGTTAGGCCTTTGTTTTTATTGAAAAATATTAAAAACAAAAACAATAAAATCGGGACCGCTAATCACACTTGACCTAAAAGACACTTCACTAAAAATCTGTCTTGGGGAGAGTAACCCCCCTCCTTGTCTGGTTTGGATGAGCGAGAGAGTGATCCGAACATTAGGATAGAGCCTCTGATCTTTTCTTGACTGATTACCGGCTTTCAGTACGGGACAGTCGGTTGAGAGAGATTTGGATACCTATTTACCTCACGTAATCGCTCTGATAGACTGGATGATCACCTAAAATAAAAGCGACAAGATAATTAACCGATCCCTTCGGTCTTCAGCTTGGTGTGCGTAGGTGAATTTGGGGGTTTGCTTGTTCATCTTGTGTGATTCCCAGATCTCTTCGATCCTTCCCCATCCTCTTCTCTATCCATCTGCTTCCCCACCCTCACCTCCCTTCATTCCATTTTCTTCTCCTTTACCCCTGGATGATGGATCCCCCTCACTGTGAGCCGGCTCTTACGGCTTTTTCTCCATCCTATGACCATCACTCCAGTCCACCTTCTAGGGAGGTCGGATCTCCGACCAACCTCCTGCTCCCTCCCTCCCTTTCATCTCACTACTCTGGGCATGTTGTGCGAGTCGTCCGAGGATACCAGATAGAGCAGATGCGAGACCCGGACGATGTTGTTGCTGAGTTGAGAGCGCACTCCGTTGATGATCACAGAGAGCAGGGGAGATCAGCAGATAGATCCCATTCCAGAGGGATGGAGGAGCAGATAGCACAGGGAGCTCAGTCAGCTTCTACACTTGGTCCATTCGTCTTGGATTTGGATTACATCCAGCGACTGCCGACATTTGCAGGAGAGGCGCACGAGGAGCCGTATCTTCACCTGTCAACATTTGAGGAGTTTTGTAGAGTGCAGAGATATTCAGACATCACTGCAGAGGAGCTGATGAGCAGGACCTTCCCATTCACGCTTCACGACAGAGCCATGAGATGGCACCGACGATTGGGGAGGACATTCGAGACGTGGGGAGAGCTACGCCGAGAGTTCTTGCAGAGATACTTTCCCCCGCGTAGAGAAGAGTTTATGCGGCCTTTGATCATGGATTTTTCAGTTGACCCCCTGGAACCATTGCACGAGGCATGGCCGAGGTTTCTTGACCTCTTGAGGAGATTTCCGGAGCACGGACTTCCACTGACAGACTTGATTGAGATCTCCATGCGGGGGATGACCGCCGAGCAGCTTGCATTGGTGATTACCACATGTGGTGGTTCACACCGCAGTTCCGACATTCACCTACTGGATACCATCTCGAGGCTACTTTCACAGAGATCCTCTTCGCGAGCTAGATACCATAGTCGGGACAACACATGCGGACGATGCAGTACCAGTGTGGTGTGTCACTTTACATGAGGATTCAGCTTCTACACACCAGCCCGATGACTTGGAGCAGACATCACCACTGATAGAGGAGATGACTGCCATAACCGAGGTTCGGACCCAGAGTCTGCTTGAATTCCCGTTGGACTTCCAGTTGGAGTTCGAGGCAGCCCCATAGTTTCCAGTCGACGAGTCTTGGATATCAGATCTTCTGATACTCCAGGAGCCGGAGGAGCCCCGGCTGTTGCAGCCATTGACTCAGCTACTTCAGTCTCCAGTCCCGGAGGAGTCAGCTTCCTTTCTGCAGAGATACTTCTCAGATGCAGACAGTCACCAGGACTCAGCCCAGCAGCCACAGCTTGAGAAGGGACAGCACTTTGAGAGTACAGACACCGAGAGTCCCGTCTTCGAGCTTTTTGTCCTCCACTTTGTTGAGATAGATACACTTCCTGAGGACCAACTGACAACCAGCATAGCCGCAGAGCGAGGATCATCCACAGACACTTTGCCAGCTTCCGCGGTGTTGACTAGTACCTTCTCCTGCTTCTAGATTGCTGAGACTTACACTTTCGATGATGATGCAGCCTGGTGCACTGAGTGGATACTTGATAGCAGTGCAGATGCCCATCTAGATCTTGATCCTCTTCTTCTCATTTTTGATCATGCATCTTTCCCCGAGGGTTATCTGCGGGAGGATGCCGCACTCGATGAGTACTCGGTTTCACTTTCTGAGAGTGTTTCCGATCTGGCGGAACACGGAACCGAGTCTTTAGATCATTCTGATTCTGAGTCTTCTCACCTCGACGACCCTCGCGAGGATGAGCCCATTCTGAAGATATTCGATGGTTTGCCTGATCTGATTCTATTTCATGCATCGGATATCATTCTGCGTAGAGAGTCTCCTGATCTTGATTGTCCACACCTGCTTGAGACACTGATTGACGTGGAGGATTCTATTACTGATCCATCCTTCTCCACGTTTGATTTCTTCGGCTCTATACTCTCACTCCAGTCTGATCCAGAGCCGATGATTTCTTTTGTGCTACCGGATCCCGATCACTTCTTTCCATATCACTGGCCGGTAGCAGACACCCGCCTGATTGCATACTTGGGTGTCTTTGTTTACACTGTTGAGTTCGTCGCTGTTCTCATACCGAGACTACGGCGACAGTACGACATTCGACTTACCGATGTCGTCCTGAACCTTGATACTGCGTTGTCCTAGCCTTTACGCCCAGCTAGGGGCGTAAAATCTAGCGCTTGTTGAGAGGCACCTCAACACTGTAATCTTTTGTATATACGTGTTTCGTCTTGTTTGATCTTTCTTTCTTCCGTTCTTGTTTTCACCCCAGGTCTCGCTTAGGATTATCTTTGCTATACTTAGGAGATTGCTCATCCTAAGTATAGGGGGATGGAAACACCGGGTTGTTCATTCGTTCTGTTTCATCACCTCTGTTTTGTTGCCTATACTTAAGGTTCTCCACCTTAAGTATAGGGGGAGTGATGTCCTCCTTCTTGTATATATTCGTGATTTTCTTCGTGTCGTTCTACCCCTGTTTTGCTGCCTATACTTAGGGATATCTCACCCTAAGTATAGGGGGGGTAGACCCTGTACATTCTCCTCTCGGTTTTCCCTTAGTATACAGCCTGCTATACTTAGGATTACTTGATCCTGAGTATAGGGGGAAGACCCGAGACCCTCTTGACTTTTCTAGTTCGTCTCTGTATATATCCTTTCTTTTCACTTCCCTATACATAGCACGAGTTATGTCTTCTTCATCGCTCTTGACTCTGAGGACATCGTTCGAGCTAAGTATAGGGGGGTGTATATATTTCATATATACTTTAGCCATAACTCGTACTTTGTGTGAGTGTGTTAATAAATAAAATGGCTAAAAATCACACAAATTAAAAATGGCTAAAAATCACAAAAAGTAAAAATTTTTCATAAACTTCTTTTATTTGCACATAAATAGCTAGTGTACAAAAATTATTTTTGTAAAAATGTTTTCAAAAATCTTTTGTATAAAGTTTATGTAAATATTTTCTTATCAAAACTATGTATATAGTACAAAATTTTTCCAAAATGTTTTGAAAATCAAAAGTTTGCAAAAATCTTGTGTAAATGTTTGTAAATACTTTTGCAAAACTTGCACTTCAGGCATCCATCCATTCATGATTTCAAAACATTTTTTTGCACGATTGTAAATATTTGTAAATAGCATCTTTGTATATATATGTATATAGTTTTTCCTGGATGAGAGTTGACATTTAAACTAAGCCTGGAATTAAATTGAGAAATGGAGCTTGAATAAGATCTTAATCCACCTAACTCTAAGAGGAACCTTATAGGGCTTAGGGTTAAGGCTTTTCAGGTCCATAAGGACTTAATTCTTTGAGTCCACTAGGCTATGAGCATATGTCATCTTGATGAGCCTAAGTAGAGCACTTAACAACACACGCATGACTCTTAGAGACAATGGCTTGACTTGCACCAGCACCTTACACATGGCTCTCCACGGATGAGGTGGTGAGGAGGCAGTTTCCTTTGGCTTGGGGTAGCATATGAGGGTGGTACTTCTAGGCGGAACCTCTCTTCTTCTTCTAGTGAAGGAAGTGCGTCTCAACTTGGTCTAGCGGTGATGAAGGCTAAAGACAGAAGCCGTAGGTTGCAATAAAGCTTCAAAAGAGGGATAGTCTACTGGCTCAAGAGGAAAATTTCTTGTATATATGCTGCACCATGTAGATATGTTGTATAAGAAGCACTTGGAAAAAAATTGCAAAATGCAAAAAGAACTCCAAAAAAGTGGTAGGTCAGATTGAAAATTTAATAACCCCACCGGAGTATATATAGTCAAATAAAGCAAAAGCTTATGGTATCCATGTTACATCTCATGAAGCTTGCAGCGGGAGACTTAGCTACACTGGCTGAGCTTCCAAAAGTCTATACTTCTTCCCCCTCTTCTTGAGCCGGTTGCACTTGAACTTAGAAGGGAATACCCCGCTTCTCGAGGAAAGAGTTGCTAGACCGAGGCATTAGAGTTACCAGGTTGAGGGAGGTTGTTTCTTTTTACTTCTGAGGTGGGGAGCTACATATCACTTACACTGCATGGAAAGATTCATAGTCATTAGAGTTTGTGTATGTAGACTTGTTCTGATCTGGTTTATTGAGGAGTCTTGTCCATAGATTGGTGGAACTTAGAGGCTGTTGAGTTTTAAGCTTAAGTCTAAATAAGGTTCCGACACATTAATAATCCAAAGATCTGATCGAGCTCCATAATTCAATTTAATGAAGGAAAGTTTAATATTCAACATTGATCCATGTACATTTCCCTCTTTTTCTTTTTCTTTCTTTCTTTTTCACTTCTTTTTCAAATAAGTGTTTGCTAAGGGACTAGCAAAAGTTAAGTATAGGGAGGTGATGAATACCCATTCATCACTCTTTATTCTTATATTTTAGCTACAAAAACCTTTGCAAATGCATGTATATTCATGTAAATACAAATAATTATCAAAAGCATGCATTGTATAAAGTTTAATAATTAGCATGTTTTTGTGCAAAAATAAAAGAATAAAGATTAAAAAGAAAAAGAGGGAAATATTTAGAATAAATATTGAGCAACCTAACCCAAGGGAGGGCTCAACATGGGTCTGACCGCATAAAAGCCAAAGTAGAGGGAGATAGGGGCTCATGTGTGTAAATATATATGTAAATAAAATAAAAGTATTTTCCTCACAAAAATAGGCTTGTAAATATTTGTATATATTTATAAGTATAAAATCAATATAAAAATATAAAAATTAAAAAGAAACCAAAAATCTCATTCATGTACATGATCACCTTGTACATAGTTCCATCATCCCTATTTATTTATCCTTATAAATAAATAAAAGTAATCTCCAAAATTTTTGTAAATATTCTATAGTATATAGTGTAAATAAATAAAATAAAAACAATTAAAACAAAAACAAAATAAAAACAACAAAATTAAAAAAACACAAAAATATATTGTAAATATATTAGGTATATAAATGTATATATGTATTTATTTCACCTATGTATATAAATAATTAAAATAAAATAAAAATCTCTTTTTATTACTTGTTTCATAATATAAATAAATAAAATATAAATTGGCAATAAAATTGTATAAAAATAACTCATTAAAAATCAAAACTAAAAACCTATATAGTGTATATATACCTAAATCTAACCCTACTATGTAAATACTTTATTTTTACTTTAAAAAATTAATTAAAAATCACTAAAAATAGAAAAAAAAATAAAATAAAAATATTTCATGTTTTAAGTTTTTATTAATTCGACCATTTTCTATCTTAAAATAAATAAACAAAAAAATTGCGCTTGGCGGGCTCTGATTGGTCCACGGGGGAATGTTGACCCCCGGTCGACTCTCCCCCCAGGACCACCAGAGCCGGATCCAGAGCAGCCGACCCGATTTCTTCATTTTTTACCCGCTCGATCCGACCGCCAACACCTCAAACCCCAGGCTCCGATTGATCAGCACACATCCAGGACCCTCGCCCCGGGTGGGTTTGATGGATCCGAGGCATGAGCATCTCGCCCGATCCCTTTCTTCTCGGATCCCTCGCCATATATATTGTCGTCACCGGCGACCTAATTCTTCCATCTTTGGATCTTCCCCTCGGCGCATGTGACCTCCTCCGGAGTCCCTGAGTGACAGCCGCGGTCTCAAGAGTAGCAGCGAGGCCCGGGAAGCCGGGAGCCACTGATCCGGTGGTCTTCAGCCGCCGTGCGCCGCCGCGAGCGCGCCGAGCCTCGGGGAGTCGACGGCCCCTTGCAGGCAACGACCAGAAGCTTACTGAGCTTCAGCCCAGTCGAATGCATCCGCCAGGTACCCTTCTTAGCCCGTAGATTAGCTTAGGTTTAGATTTTTCCGATTCTAGTAGTTCAGCTCCGCCACCTTCGCCTATCGACTCCGGCCACCCATTCGTCCCTCCGACACCACCACCACGTCCACCAGACCTCTCTCCACCTTCTCCGACCCTTCACCCCCCCTGGCTCGCCCCGGAGCAGGGTATCGGCTCTCACCCTCCGCCGCTCGCCGGAGAGCCTCCATCTCGCCTCATCCTTCACTTTCCACCCGCTCTGACGGGTCGAGGCAGTTTGCCCTCGACCCAGCTTTCTTCCTGTGCAGGTATCGTGCCCATTCGACCTCATCTGGAGGCCGAGTCTTCAGAGCACAGGGGCTCCCATTCGTCCACGTCGCCGGACCTCTCTGGAGCTCCTCGCTTTCATCGGAGCAGCGCATCGGGTGCGGAGCTTCACGGCGAATCTTCCCCGCACCTCAGGAGCATCAGGCGAGGTCCACCGTGCACGCAGAGGGCCGGCGAAGCTCGCCGGCCGCCAGTTCTTCCAGCAACCTCGTCGACCGTCAGATCATCTTCAGCGCCCCAGTTTCCATCTGATCCATCCATATTAGGCGTTGCGTCACCGTCCGATCATCCCGAGGACAGATCTGGACCACCCGCTCGGAGGAAGAGGCACCAGCAAGCCTCCACCGTGCACGCAGAGGGCCGGCGAAGCTCGCCGGCCGCCAGTTCTTCCAGCAACCTCGTCGACCGTCAGAACATCCTCAACGCCCCAGTTTCCATCTGATCCATCCATATTAGGCGTTGCGTCACCGTCCGATCATCCCGAGGACAGATCTGGACCACCCGCTCGGAGGAAGAGGCACCAGCAAGCCTCCACCGTCAGATCTACCACGTGCCCTCTTCTCCTTCGTCGATCCACCAAGGGCTTAGACTCCAGAGCACCAGCACCGTCCGATCTCCACGTGGAGCGCCCTCAGACGTTCGATCAGGCCAGGGGTTTCAAGGTTAAGGCGCCTTCGTTCTCATTCGTCGGATCTGCCACGCGTCACACATCCGGCCATCGACATTAATAAAAGGGGTAAATAACTCTTAGGCCCCTTTAGTTTCTGTCTTTACTATTTAGTATTGTAAATACCTAGTAGTTGTCGAGTTTTTGGTACTTTTGCATTAAGGACCTCGCACTTTATTTTCCTTACACTTATGCCCCTGTGCATTGTATGACACATGCATCGACACGTGATTTTCTAGTTTATTTGCAATATAGGCCCTGCAGTTCTGGTTGTTCATTGATGAATGAAAGTTTTTAACTATTTGCATTTATACCCCTGTGCGTGATACATTTGAACATGTGCGTGATTTTTTGGGTATTTTGCGAATAGGTCCCTGGACTTTTGGTACTGTTACCAATAAGCCCTCGGAACTTATTTTTCTTACATTTGGGTCCCTGAGTGCCTCAGGCACGCGCGACGCGCGTGACTTCCTGGGTTAATTGCACCAGACCCCCCAGACTTTCGGGTATTTGCACTTCGGTCCCTGTGCACTGTGCCCCCTCTTTATTTTTGAATAAAACAGCAAATTACCTCCAAATCCAACGAAAATTGGACACATGGCTCCTACCATAGTGTAAAATTTTCAAGGATTTTTGAGGACATTTTTTTTCATTTGATATTTTTAAAAATTCAAAAACATCTATTTTCTTCACTATCTAACTTTAAAAATCACAAAAAAATGTTAAGTAGTGTCTAAAAATTACAAAAAAATTGTCTACTGTCTGTTTTGTGGAGTTTTATTTTCTAGCCAATTTTGGCTATTTTTCATTACAGAAAACCATTAAAAATTGAAAAACACCCAAAATCTTATAAAAATTCTAGTAAATCAATTAAAAATCCAAAAACAATAAAATAGGTGCCTAAATTTTCCTTGTTTTATTCTCTTTACAGGAAAATTACCTCCCAGCTAATTTGGGGCTTTAGATATTTTATCTAGGCCCTTTTAGCTCGGCCGGACAGTACCTACGGTTTTAGTTACTTTTCGATTTTTAGAAAATTAAATAAACATCAGAAAATTCTCAAAAATTCACCAAAAAACACTAAAAATTATAAAACACATAAAAATATTTTTGTTTGAATTTTTGGTTGATTTTTTATTGTATTTAATAAATTGTTGAAGTATGTGTTTATTTGTTTTTCTTATTTTCTTAACTAATTAAAAAATCCAAAAAAATATAAAATATTCAAAAACCACCAAAAATAGTTGCTTCTTTTATTTTATTTCCCTTTTTGACTACTTCGTAGGCCGAGAGGTCAACCCGTGCTCCTTGTATTCGACCCTGGTCGCTATACCAGGTTAATCTAATAGCGAGACTGCTGCCGCATTTTTGATTGATTTTCTCTGTCTTGGTGGTTTACTTTTTCTTGATCGACACGATCGAGTGACCGAGGTCGCGACGACCATCGTAGAGATACCTGATTGCCTTAGTCGCTCGGTTTTTCATGCCATCAGTCCCCACACTAGTGATAGGTGAGTAGGCGCCATTGGCCACACGAACATGCTTCACCGTAGAGGGCTCCCTGGGAGAGGTGAGGAGACTACATTCTCCTGTGAGGTGGGTTGAGGCACCCGAGTCGATGATCCAGGTAGAAGTAGAGGTAGAGGCAGAACTGGCAATCGTACCTGTGGTGGCTGCTAGAGTCGCAGTAGACCCTGAAGTTTTAGTGTCAACAACTGGGTTCTGAAGGAGTTGGCGAAGACGAGCATATTTTGCAGCAGTAAAAGACACCGGAGCATCTGTAGGAGACTGAGCCTGGGAGGTCTCCATAATATCATAAGTTGTGTTATAAGGTTTTGCCTCATGTGCATTATTGTCTTTGGGCATGCCAAAGGTAACCCAGCATTTGTCATACGGATGGTTCCAGCGGCCACAATGAGTACATGCTGGATAACGAGCACTAGAAAAATCACAACCACGATCGCATCCTGAGTCATGTCCCCATCCCTGCTCTCGTCCTCGACCGTGACCAAACGTAAGGCCTCGTCCTCCTTGGAAAGATGGGCGTCCTCCTGCAAAGTGAGCAGTAGTGTCTGCAGTGGGAGGTGGGTTGGGCGACTCCAGCTCCTGTAGTCTGCCAAAAATAGTTTCAAGGGACGGTAGGGCAGCCGCCGCCAAGAATAGATCTTTGACAGATTTATATCGAGGGTGTAAGCCTGAGAGAAAATGGTACACCTGCCATTCTGCTCTTTCACCCATTTGCTTGTCACAGCAGGCAGGTTGAAATTAAGCGGTTCTTCAAATAACCCTGTGAGGAGCCTATAATATTATATCCAAGATGTTTATCCTTGATTTGCAGAGCAAATCCTTGTGTAAATGTCAGAAAGCCTGGATTTGATTGTTTTCTGGGAGTATATTTTCTCAAGATTCTCCCACATTTCTTTTGCAGTTGTTTTGTAGAGAAAATTTGACGCAATATTAGGATCAACACTATTCATCATCCAAGTGATTACCTGGCAATTGTCGATGTACCAGGTGTCATAGTTGTCATCTGTCTCGGCAGGCGGATTGGTAGTGAGAACGTAGATCTTGCGCTGGCCACCGATGAATATTTTGAAGGATCGAGACCATAGTACGTAGTTCTCCGATCCCTTCAGTTTGTCAGAGGTGCCCTGTACCATCAAAGATGTGGTAGAGTACAGGGGCTTGGAGTCCGAAGATGCAGGAGTAGATGCCATGGTGGCTGCAGTGGTCCAAAAAACAATGACCTAATATGCAGAGGTAATAGAGATCATACGCAATTAGCAGACCATGTTGATATAGTCCGTGCAGAAGACCATCAATCTATGGTTGGGATCCTAGGTCGCAGGGAGCCAGGGGCCTTGCGAAGGGGCATGGGCCTTGCGGAGGGCCTTGGGGCGCAGGGAGCCTAGGCCTTGCGAAGAGGGCGTTGGGGCCGTGGGGCAGGGCGCCTGGGGGCAGGAGCGCCTGGAGGCCGTGGGGCAGGGGCCATGGGGTAGGGGAGCCTGGGGGCAGGGGCGCCTGGCGGAGGTCGAGGAGGGCGGCGCGGGAGGCGTGGCAGGGAGAGGAGGGGCGCCAGGGGGCGGAGGCCTGGAGAGGAGGCCTGGTGAAGGCGCGGCGGGAGGAGTCCTTGCAGGGGCACCTGGGGGCAGGAGGCATGGGAGGGCGGCGTTGGGAGGAGACCTGGCGGCGCTGGGGGCGAGAGGGGCTCCTGGGGGCGGGAGGAGGCCTGGCGGGAGGGGCGGAGGCCTGGGAGGGCGGCGCTGGGAGGAGGCCTGGCGGGGGCCCTAGGGATCGAACATGACGAGGGGCGGCAGGTGGGGTGGGAAAAAATTTAGGTTTAGAGCCCCAGTCTAGGACTGTGGCTCTGATACCGAGTGAAGAAATGTAAACTGTGTGTTTATTCCAATGGGTCTAGGAGTCCTTATATAGGAAAACCCTAGAAACCCTATAGAGTACAGTACAGTGGAAAATACTGAAATACCCCTGTGGGGTTACAATAGAAGAACAAAATTTATTTTCTAACAATCTGAAAATTAGTTAAAGCTATTGGTTGATATTAGATTATGTGAGTTTAAAGCTACCATAAAAGGCTAACATATCATCGTCATTTACACGCATCAAAACTTTCACTAAAATATTAAAAATTTCAAATCCACGAAGACAGAGTTCAATGTACATGCATCGTATAGTTTCTCAAACAAACCAGCAAAAAAATTGAAATAATTTGCTCGGATTGCATCTTCCTCATACAAATCAGCGTTGACGCATCCATCGGTTAAGACATGCCACCGTGGTAGCTTCTCGAACAATCATCTATTTCAAAATGGTATTTGAATAGGTGCAAAAGACACTAGTCCGTAGCAGGTATCCATTTCGCCTGGTGTCCAGTAGAATCATCATCCGTGATGTGCACCCTCGAGGAGCTCGCACCTCCATTTGCCATCATGATTGGATGTGGTCAATGGGTATAGTCACTTTCCAATAAATCTCGCAGATCAAAATTCCAAATCCAAAAATTCGTCTCCCATCACAGCAAAGAGTAAGTTCAAGGAGTATTAAAATCATTGCAGTCACTAGGGGCAAGCTCAGATAAATCAACAACCACCAAACATGCAACATAAAAGCCAACATCCAAACAAAAAAGTAGAAAGATTCGGTGCAACAAACTAGAAGAAGAGGATCCATCACATTTTTCAGTTTAAACATAGCAGCCAATCAGTTCCATCAACAACAGCAATGGAAGCATAATTAAAGGAGGATTTGAGACTCTGAAGGAACCCAAAAAATCAGAATACTTTTTAAGTCCGCAGAGAGCAGTATATCTACATCTACAAGCAAGACACCAAATCATAGCAGCCCATTAGGGGCATGCTCAAAATCACCAGCAATCCAATCAAGCTTCCAGATCAAAATTCCAATTGTTGAGCACATGAGAAACCACAAAAACATGCTTCGAAACCTAAAAAACCATCTCTCATAATAATAGAGAGCAAGAACATGGAGTATTAAAAATCATAGCAGTCACTGGAGGCAAGATCAGATAAATCAACAACCGCCAAACATGTAGCGTAAAATCCACCATCCAAATAGAAAAATGGGTGGGTTCAATCGAATAAACTAGCAGAAGAAGATCCATCAAAATCATAGTTTTCAGCTTAAAAATAGCAGCTAATAATTTTCACCAATAAAGAGCATCAGAAGCATAATCAAAGGAGGGTTTGAGGATATCAAGGAACCCAAAAAATCGATCAACGCATTTCAAGTCAGCAAAGAGCATCATATGTGCATCTCCAAGCAAGACACCAAATCGTAGCAGCCACTGAGGGCATGTTCAGAATCACCAACATACAAAAAAGGATCCATCACAATCAGAGATAAATCTCAGTTGAAAGCCAACACCAGATTATGTGAGCATGATAATGGGGCATCAAACTTGATGGATAACATCTAGCAACTATATTTATCACAAAAATACCCCATAAATAGATAGTACACCCCATCAAGGAAGCAACATAGAGTAAAGTTCGAGTCGTTACCTCAACAATCCAGAACAAAGAAGATGAAATATGAATGCACAAGTAAAGGAGAAAATGCTCAACAAGGGCCTACGATGAGCAATCGGAGATCAATCTCTCGCCCATTCTATAAGGAAACAATTGGTTATTAGAAACCCTAGATTCCATGACAGAGAACATGTTGGAGAAGGCTAGTCGATGGCTTACCAAAGCTTCGTGAAAGGCTCCAAAGCCTCTCATGGGTGGACCTCTATGAAAGGCTCAAAAGCCTCCCATGCGAGGACCACCAATCCCATTTATGGCAGAGTAAAGGCAACCTACCCGAGATTCGCCATTCATGGGTGGGGAGTGAGACCTGCAAAGGGCGATGGGAAAGTAGTCCACACAAGGGATGTAGAGAAGGGAGGGTCCCGTTGGAAGTGACATAGCGCGAGATGGAGGTCGAGGATGGCAGGAGTGCCATGGCCGTCGGAGGATGGGAGGAATAAGGAATCACTCGAAGAGGGTCAAGGGATAGGGTTCCCAGGAATAGCCATATGATGCATCTGCGGAGAGAGGTGGGCCAATGCAATATATGAAGGATATGAGGAAATCCTCAAGCGCATCACGGAAGCGTGATCGTCGTATCGAATACGACGAAGAACGACTAGTCGTACTAGTTGTTCGGAGCAGCGGAATTTTAAAAATTTTAAACCGATGAAACCACATGATCCGAGAACCATTCTCAAATCGTTTCATCTATAACCACATCAAGTATAATGCAATACCTCTTGAAGCGTGGTTGATCGAGTCTCTACGAAAAGAGACCTCCTGTCTCAAGTCCGATCGTCGGAGTAACGGCTTGCGAGCGCGGAGATGAGTCGTGGTGTCCTCGCAATCCAAGTTGATCCAAGCGTGGTTGCTCCTGATCTCGTCGCACGAGATCAAACGTCTCCTTCGTGAGTGAAGCACTCCAAGAAGACAAAGAACCGCAGAGAGTCGAAGCGGCAGCACGATGGCGCGGGCGTCGACGTTTCTCTCCACCAAGGTGGACGGCCACCAAGAAGAGAGGGAGAGAAGGGCTGTCGTGTATATGAGAAAGAGAGAGAGAGTTTGTGCTACAATAGCATGTGTAAAGAGAGAGCCAAGTATGCCTCTCTATTTATAGGGTTTTGGGATCCATGGATCTCAATCCATGGGACACATAGAATCAATGGATGAGATTGATTTATGTTCATCCAATGGCTAAGATTGTTGTTGTCAAAAGCAACAAATTTAGGTCAAAATATATTTGATAAAATCAAATATAATTCATTCCTAAATCAACCCAACAAATAAGGAGAGAAGACACATGGAGATTTCATCTCCATGTGCCTTCCATGTAGGCGCACACCCACTCCAATTAGGAGTGGTGTGCCGTCCATGGCTTGCATGGAGATTGCAATCTCCATGAGATTGCATATCTCCATGTAATCTCTCTTATTTATTTGCAACAAAATTATTTGGGTTTTATTTCTCAAAAAATAATTCACAATTATCTTTGAGAATATTGCAATCTTGCCATGGAAAAATTGTGAATCATATTCACAACCCAAAACAACATGTAATTCATATTGTTAATTAATTACACAATGTGTATCCAATACACATCATAATTAATCAACACATATAAATTATAATTAACTCTCTCTAATACATTATAAATCACATTTATAATATATTATGAATAATTGGATATCTCTATCCACATTATTCTTATCCAAACTTATTAAATCACATTTAATCATATTGGATAATTTCTCATACATCATGATAATTAAAACACTTTTAATTATCAAATTCTCTTTGCTTAGATCTTATGGAATTGTTCTTAAACTATTTAAGAACAATGCTATTTCTCCTCAGATACTTGGAGATAAGGACAGGGCGATTGTATTGTTCCACGTATAGTGACTTGGATGTTGAGATCGTATCTCAAATCCAGATCCTATGGACCTCCCACTGATGCTTGATCAAATCAAGACCGTAGACTTAATCTTCTCATTGCATCTGAATCTCATTCAGATCAATGTCCAGTTCATGGACTAAGATTAGGTCACTTCTCTAATGAGAGGAGTCACTAAAATCCAAACCTGTTTCATCACTCCCTCGGAATGGAAGCGTCATGGTTATACAATCGTATATGATTGATGAACGCGGATCTCACGAGGGTCTAAATTGGTATCTCGCACAAGGCGGAGATGACCGTCGCTGTTGCGACCCTCAAATGAAATCCGCACTCAATCAACAATTAACCCACACTAAGATCAATAAATTAGAAACAATGTGGAGTTAAAATTTATTTTTAACTCTGCACAAATGATGTAAAGGGCAAGTATGCAGAGAGTTCGAACACAGGGAGCAAGCAGTGTAGTCCTAGCAAAAGCTAAGTGTGTGAGTGTGTGAAGTGTCTACACTAAGCAAGCAAACAACTACAATTTTTGTGGGTTTTTTATTTTAAAAATTTTTTTTTAATTTTTTTTTATTTGATTTTTAATTTTGTATTTTGATTTTTGATTTTTTTGATTTTTATATTTTATATTTTTATATTTCTTTTTTTTTTTCAATATTGGAAAGTAAAGGCAATATAAGACAAGGCAAAGTGAAATATTTATAAAAATGCACAAAAATGCTCCAAAATTCAGAAAATAAATGTTTTTGGTATTTTTAAGGTTTTTTACTGTTTTTATGATTTTTGGGGATTTTTCAAGATGTTTTTGGTATTTTTAAAGTCTGAAATAAGGCAAACAGTGGAAATAAGGGCTGGCTGTGACAAAAATAGGGATTAAAAATAGCAACCAGTACCAAAAATATTTCACACTATTTTTCTAATAAAAGTAACAAAATGAGGAAGAAACAGAAGCTGAGTTTGCAATTTTTGGGTTTTTCTACTATTTTATAGATTTTTTTGAAGTTTTTAAGAGTTTTTAATTTTTTAGTGTTTTTGTTTTGAGATTTTTAATGATTTTTGGACTGACACTAAAAGATAATAAAATAAACACTACGTGATTTTTTTGGGATTTTTAGAGGTGTTTTGATATTTTTTTGGTATTTTCTAAGGTAGACAGTACACAAAATGAGAGTTTTTGATTTTTAATAAATATTTAAAAGTAATAAAATTAAAAACTAACAATAGGGCGTTAACGTATATGCATCCAGTAGCTTAACCCTATTTTTGTGGAATTTTTGGAGTTAAAATGGTATTTTAATTAATTAGAACAAGACTCCGATCATCAAACAGTGCTGGCAAGGGCATACATGCAAATAGTGAAACATCCAGGGGCACGTACACAATTTTTCCACAAAATATTACACTAAAACTTGCATTTTAAGGATTAAAGATAAATAACAAAACCCGGAGGGGCCTTAGCGCAAAATGCCCAAGCCGAACACGTGCGAGACACGCGCCTGGCAGGGACCTAAAGGCAATAACCAACACTATCAGGGGCTTGTATGCAAATATCCCACATATTTAACACTGAATACAA
This sequence comes from Ottelia alismoides, assembly GCA_037367405.1. Lineage (NCBI taxonomy): Eukaryota > Viridiplantae > Streptophyta > Magnoliopsida > Alismatales > Hydrocharitaceae > Ottelia > Ottelia alismoides. Next base: position 556,320 of record JAZKJV010006269.1, on the reverse strand, counting down.
AAGTTCTGGGACTAAACCAAAATACCCCAAAGGCCGAGGGTCTGTCTGCAAAATGGCCACGCACCTCACGCGCACGGGCACGTGAGATGACGTGGCCGAGGACCTTTTTGTGAATACGTAAAAGTTCGGGGGCCTTAAGGTAAATATTACAAAACTATTTAAACTGCCGAGGAAAGTTTTAGTACTATTAAAATATTACAAAAATGGGCGGGGGTTTGTAGCAAAATACCCACGCAAAGGCGCGATCAAACGGTGGGGAGTATCCCACTTATCCACGTGTCGATGCTAAGCGCGCCGATACCCCTTCGGAAGCGGAGGGCTGAGATTAGATCTCAACCCCTGATCTGACGATGCCTGGGGGCTTCAATCGGACGGTGGCTGTGCTCCACGAAGAACAGGTGCACATCCGACGGCTGGGGCGTCTGGTCGAAGAACTGGGAAGAACAGAGGGCCGGATGATCTTCTCGGAGCTCGCGCCTCCTCTTCCAATGCTCTCTTGATGCACGAAGACGCCTCAGACGTTCCTGGAAGGTCCCTCGAGCTCGTGGCAGGGCCAAAATGGGCGGGGAAGCTCCGGTGCGCCGCCGCAAGCTTGAGGACGAATGGTGGCTCCAGGTGGCTCGTATCCTTCAAAATCGACTCCAGGTGGAGTCTTTCTGGCGCTAGGACCTGCAAAAAGTGGTGAGAAGGCCCAGGGCAAATTGCCTGGGCCTCGCGGAGGCGTGGGGGTGCGCGATAGATGAGTGATGGAGATGGTGGCCGGAGGTGTCTCCGGCGAGCGATCGACTTAGCGAATCGATGCGATAATGAAGTGGATGATCGGGGGATAATGGAGCTGGAAACGCAAGGGATGCAACTACGGAGAAAAACTAAGAAATAAAGCACAACCTCGAGCCCAAGAGGGCGAGGGAAGGATACCTCAACGGCGGTCGCCGGAGGTGCTGGAACACGCCCAAGTCTGAATGATCGCCCACCTTGAAGATGGATTCCCGGAGCTGTCACCTCCAGGGACCTTCACGTGATCAGAAGGGGGGAAAACTTGGATGAAATGCGGTTCAACCCGAGAAAGGAAGAAGGGGGGTTGTATTTGAAGGGTGAAAATCGCGTGAGTTCGAGACGAGATCACGGGTGGTAGAAGGAGATATGGGTCGATCTGAGGAGTCGGCGATGGAGATGGATCTACAGTGATCAACTTCCAAGAAGGAAGCGACGGCGAAGGACGAGCGGCGCGACCTCGAAAAAAGGGTGAAATTGGGCGAAAAACGAGGTGTACAGAGTTCAAGGACGAAGGACGACCAGTTGACCGAGGTCAACTGGCGCCTCCTCCTGATTGGTCCACGTGGACCAATCAGGAAAAATCCCGAATAAAATGTTTTATTAATTACTTTAAAAATAGGAAATGGTATTATTAAATAATGATTATAAAATAAAAAATATTCGTTATTTTATGTAGTATTTTATTATGATTTTTATTTATTTTTATGAAATATATTTTTACAAGTTGCATTTATACCCCTATATAGGTATATTATCTACATATTGAGTATTTTATTTTTATTTTTGTATTTTTAATTTATTTATTTTTGTTTATTATTTTCTAAAATGATAAAATACTTTTATAAACATAAGTGTATTTTTATTTTATCTTTCTAATATGTTTTATACATTAAATAAAATCAAAGTATAAAAAGTATAGGTATAAATATAGGTATAATACCTGTATACCCTGTATATGTGTGTGTTTTATTTTGAGTTTTCTTTTTACTTTTATTCTGATTTTAATGTGTATATTTATTAGAAGTAATATTTACAATATTATAAAAATATAAAATTATAAAAATAATGAATAAAGAATAAGTTGAATATTTTAATCTGTACAAGGTACAATGTGGGTCCAAAACTCAACTTTCAGACCGTAGCTCCGCCAAATGCGAAACCACCACCATTGGATAGATTATTTTCTTCTATATTCAATTAAAGGTGAGTACACTGCATTTGGAGTTGTCGTTTGTGAGATACGGGTCTGGGAAGTTGGGATTTTGGATTCTTATTCAGACCATATCTTTTTATCTGTACATTATTTTTTTGTGAAATCAATTTTGTATTTTTTCTTTATTAACTTATCTACAACTTTCATGTACAAAGTTTCTTTATTTGATGTACAAAAAGTGGAACCAAAAATAGGTCCCAAAATGAATAAAGAATGAATAGATAGTATAGGTGTTTTATCTGTATTCTTGACCTTATCTCCCCCTACTTTATTCCTTGTCGACCTATTCATCAAGATGCCTAGGTCTCGGGGGTTTTGGGTCATAAAATATTTACAATATTTTATTCTTTTTCTTTTCTTTATTTATTCTATAATTTTGGCCTTAATTACAGTGATTTATACACAATCTGAATGCACATGTATGGATGCTAAGATGATGGTTTTAATGCTATTTACAGGCATTTGCTAGGGTTTTTGGTGCCAAAATGATAGAATAAAGATGATGAAATGTGGATTCATCATCCCCCTATACTTTACCTTTGCTAGTCCCTAGCAAACACTTATGTAATAAGTGCAAAAAGAAAAAGAAAGGAAAGAAAAAGAAGAAAATTAGATTAAGTTTAATTATCGAACTTGTCTTCGCAAAATCGAAGTTTGGAGCTTAAGTCGGACCTTTGGAATTTAGTGCGGTCGGAACCTTAATGAGAACCAAGTTTGAAATCCAACAGTCCTTGAGAATCTCAAAACTCTGTCCAAGTCTCCTCGATAGCCAGGTCAGAAATACTTCAACTCATACGCAAACTCTTACGACTATGAGTCTGACTCGTACAGTGTAAGTGATATGTAGCTCCCCACCTCAGAAGTAGCAAAGAAACATCCTCCCCCAACCTGGTAACTCTAATGCCTCAGTCTAGCAACTCTTTCCTCGAGAAGCGGGGTATTCCCTTCTAAGTTCAAGTGCAACCGGCTCAAGAAGAGGGGGAAGAAGAGAATGGGTCAAGGCCAGTGTAGCCGAGTACCCTTGGAAGCTTGACCAGTGTAGCCAAGTCTTCCGCTGCAAGCTACATAAGGTGGGTCATGAATCTCAAGCTTTGCTTATTGCACTCTATATACATACTCCGGTGGGATTATCATTTTCTATCAGACCCACCACTTTTTTTTTTTTTTTGGAGTTCTTTTTGCATTTTTTTCTTTCTTTTTTTTTTTTTTTGTCAAGTGCATCTATACAACATATACATGTGCAGCATATATACAAGGAGTTTTTCCTCTTGAGCCAGTAGACTATCCCTCTTTTGAAGCTTTATTGCAACCCACGGCTTCTGTCTTTAGACTTCATCACCCCTAGACCAAGTTGAGGTGCACTTCCTTCACTACAAGAAGAAGAGAGGTTCCGCCTAGAAGTACTACCCTCATATGCTACCCCAAGCCAAAGGAAACTGCCTCCTCACCACCTCATCCATGGAGAGCTATGTGAAAGGTGCAGGTGTCCAAGTTAGGTCATTATCAACAAGAGTCGTGCGTGTGCTCCGAAATACTCTACTTAGGCAGTCAAGAATCCGTTGAACCAAGTCCCGTGATCCTCAAAGAATTAAGTCAACTAGACCTGAAGTACCTCAAACCCAGTTCCTATAAGGTTCCTGTTATTAGGTATATTATAAGGTCCAATCAAGCTCCAATCCCCGGATTTTACTTAGACTTGTTCAACTATCAAACTCAATCCGAAAAATGCTCATGCCATGCAAATGCAGAAAATATTTTTGTGATGTAATTTTCAAAGATTTTGAACTTTTTATGAATTTTTGGAAACATGATGCATGCATATGCAGATGCATTTTTTTTTGTATTTTTCAAAAAGATTTTTCAAATGTTTTTGGATTTTAATTTTGCAAATGTTTTTGGGAATTTTTGAAACAAAAAGATTTTGGCTGAAAACTAGGTGAAAATATGTATACGGGAGTGCTTCTTATATATACAAGAAGTGGATTTCAAGAATTTACAGGGTAAGTGGTCCATTTTATACATATGTATATAAGATGGATTTTGGTGTGATGTTAGTATTCCTCAAACTTATTTGACACAAGCTTTTCACATAAATTTTGAAAACTATAGTCCAAAATAGTTTTTACAAACATTTTTACAAACATGTACACTCATTTGAAAATCATTTTGCAATCGGTTTTCAAAACAGTATATATAGGTTTTTCAAATATTTTTGCAACCATTTTTCAAACCATTTGCAAATCATTTTTCAAACATTTTATTTCACACAAAGAAAAGAAGTTTTACAAACCACACTTTTTTACAAAGGTTGAAAACATGTAACAAAATATTTTCAAAATAGTTTTCAATAGATGTTCACAAAGATTTTCAAACTATTTTTCAAACATTTTGCAAAAAACATTTTCACCTGATTTATTAATCAGTATATACAAAAAGAATTTTGAGGAATAATCACATCTTTTTATTAAAGGTTTTTAATGAATTTTAAAGAATTAGTAGCCATATTATTAGGAAAATACGAAAGTACGAGTTATGGCTAAAGTATATACGTAGTATATACGACCCCCCTATACTTAGCTTGAGCTATGTCCTCATAGATCGGAGAGAAAAGATAAGACATAACTCGTACTAAGTATAGACAAGTCTAAAGAATAGAGAATAAATGAATGAATCAATTAATGAGAAGTTGACCGTCCCCCCTATACTTAGGATCAAATAATCCTAAGTATAGCAGACTGTACACAACGCAGGGAGGGTCAAGGGTGGGAATGAACAGATCGTACTCAGATTGTCTCCCCCTATACTTAGGGTAAAATATCCCTAAGTATAGACAAGAAGAGGAGACAATGGAGAGGATCGAAAAGAAATAGAAAAACTCGGGGTGCCAACCCCCCTATACTTAGGACAAAGTACGTCCTAAGTATGGAAAACTGTCTACAAGGGCAGCACCTTCTTGATAGATAGAGATGATAGAAAAGGAAAAGAAGAAAAGAAGAAAAGAAGAAAATAAATCAACAGACATCCGAGTGATATAAACAGATGGATCTGTACAGCGGAAGATAGACTTGATCGCCATGTATGAGATGTAGATGATGAGAGTCAAAGGACACATCTCATACCAGAAGAATGGGGGCAACGTCAATGGTCGGTGGATCATGATCAAGATATAGTTTCAAGCGTTGACCATTGACGCGGAAGGTAGAAGAAGATGACGGTTCGGATACGTCGATGCTGCCATTGTCGTGTACCTTCCTGACCACGTACGGTCCTTTCCACTTGCTCTGTAATTTCCCTGGAAATAGCTTTAGCCTTGAATCGAACAACCATACTCTCTGATCTGGCTCAAACTGTTTATGGCTGATATGCGAATCATGCCATGTCTTCACTTTTTCTTTGTATTGTAGGCTGTTGGAGAAGGTTGTATCTCTCAATTCCTCCAGGGCTGCCAATTCAGCTCTTCTTTGGTCTCCTATACTCTCTGGATCTAAGAGTAACTCAGTAACTGCCCAAAAAGATTTATGCTTGATTTCCACTGGCAAATGGCACGGCTTGCCATAGACGAGACGAAAGGGAGATGTCCCCAATGGATTTTTGAAAGAAGTCCGATAAGCCCACAAGACCGAGTCCAAAAGCTGTGACCAATCCTTTCGGTCTGGGCGGACAACTTTCTGCAAGATAGTCTTTATCTCCCTATTCGATACTTCAGCAAGACCATTAGTCTGAGGGTGATAAGGAGTGGCAACCCGATGGTCAATACCGAACTCGTCAGCAAGGGCCCTAACTTTGTCATTGATGAAATGAGACCCCCCGTCTGAAATCAAAACTCTAGGTACCCCGAACCGTGAAATGATATTTTTCCTCAAGAATTTACACACGGTCTTAGCATCTGCGGCTCGGGCGGGGATGGCCTCAACCCATCGGCTGACATAATCCACAGCGAGCAAAATATGCTCGAATCCCTGACTCTTAGGAAATGGGCCCATGAAATCAATTCCCCATGCATCAAAAACCTCACAAAAGTGAATGGGTTGCATGGGCATCATGTCTCTCTGTCCGCAGGTTCCCATTTTCTGACAATCAGTACATCTCTTCACGAACTCATCAGAATCCTTGAAGAGAGTAGGCCACCATAGGCCGGATTGAAGCACCTTCTGTGCTGTCCTTTTTCCAGAATGATGTCCTCCTGCCTCAAGCTTGTGGCAGTATGTGAGGACGCTATGCTGCTCTTCTTGAGGAATGCACCTCCTCCAGATACTATCCCCTCCTTCATGATAAAGGACGGGATCCTCCCAATGGTAAAACTTGGCCTTAGCTAGGAAGGTCTCAAGTTTCTGCCTGGGCCAACCCTGAGGGACTGTCTTGGCAACAAGATAGTTTACAAAGTCGGCATACCATGGGAGTGAGGTGACAGCTAAGATCGCCTCATCTGGAAATGTCTCTGAGATAGGTGCGCTGGGCTCAGATTCCTCAAGATTCTCCAACCTGGAGAGATGATCCGCCACCACATTCTTGACTCCAGGCTTGTCCTTAATTTCAATATCAAATTCCTGGAGTAGAAGGATCCATCTGGTCAGACGTGCTTTGGCATCCTTCTTAGCCATTAAGTACCGGATGGCGGTGTGATCGGTGTAAATGGTCACTCTAGATCCGAGAATGTAAGATCGATACTTATCAAGAGCGAAGACTACGGCCAGCATCTCTTTCTCAGTTACAGTGTAATTCCGATGCGCGGCATCCAAAGTCCGGCTGGCGTAGTGAATGGCAAATGGTAAACCATCCCTCCTCTGTCCAAGCACAGCCCCTACGGCAAAATCTGAAGCATCTGTCATGATCTCGAATGGGAGAGACCAATCGGGTGGCTGAAGGACAGGAGCTGAAACAACCATATTCTTGAGAGTTTCAAATGCTTCAAGACACTTATCATTAACAATAAACTCGGTGTCTTTGGTCAGCAAGTCAGTTAACGGTCGGGCAATTCGACTGAAGTCCTGAATAAACCGTCGGTAGAAACCGACATGCCCCAGAAAAGACCGTAACTGACGTAAGTTGGACGGCGGATTGAGTTTTCTGATGATGTCCACCTTAGTCGGATCGACCTCCATGCCCCTGTTGGAGACGATATGACCAAGGACCGTCCCTTGAGTCATCATGAAATGACTCTTCTCCCAGGATAAGACTAGATTAACCTCTATGCAGCGCTTCAGCACACGATCTAGGCAGTCAAGACAAGCATCAAACCCATCGCCATAGACCGAGAAGTCATCCATGAAGACCTCTAAACAGTCACCCACCATGTCCGAGAAGATGGACAACATGCACCTTTGGAATGTCGCCGGAGCGTTACATAGACCAAAGGGCATCCGTCTGAAAGCATAAGTCCCAAACGGACAGGTGAATGTCGTTTTCTCCTGGTCTTCGGGCGCAATGGCCACTTGATTGTATCCAGAGTACCCATCAAGAAAACAATAATGACTCTTCCCGGCTAGCCGCTCGATAATCTGATCAATGAAGGGCAGCGGGAAGTGATCCTTCTTGGTGGCCTCATTCAATCGTCTGTAGTCCACACAGACCCTCCAAGAAGTTGGTACTCTGGTAGCGATCTCCTCTCCAGACTCATTAACAACTGTAGTGATACCTGTCTTCTTGGGTACCACATGTAAAGGACTTACCCATTTAGAGTCGGAGATGGGATAGATGAAATCAGCGCTCCACCACTTCGAAATTTCTTTCATGACGACCTCTCGAAGGTTCGGGTTCAGCCGTCGCTGGAACTCACGCGATGGCTTAGCGTCATCCTCGAGATAGATGTGGTGGGAGCACAGCTTCGGGCTCAGCCCCTTGAGATCAGCTATATTCCAACCGATTGCCTTGCGGTTTCTTTCAAGAACCTCCATCAGGCGAGATTCTTGTTCTCCAGTCAAATCTGCTGAGATGATGACTGGGTGCATTTCTGGCTCACCCGCAAGGAATCTATACTTCATTGACTGCGGAAGAGGTTTCAGTTCAGGACAGCTGGGAGGCGGCAGATCTGGCTTCTGATAAGTCTGTGTAAATGCTACCAGCTCTGCGTGGGAGAACTCTCGCGTTGCATGAATTGCTGACGAAGGGCGGCCTGATGGATCATCAATAAACTGCACGGGCTCGCACTCTGTCATGGCTGCTGGCTCAGAAGGAATCAGACAAGGCAAATAATCATCAAAGTCATCCCAGTCAATGTCTGAATCCGAGGGATCAGAAGAAGATGAGCAAGAATGAAACTCATCTGCACCACTCATCACAACACTGTCAGCTTCAGATGTATCCTCCTCCAGGGATGTGCTCTCCCGGCTCTCGACTGCCATGAGCTTGAGATACAGTGAATCTGTAGGCAAGGCGAGGGTCGATGCTACAGGATCTTTCCAATTGGATTCATCATCAGTCATCTCAAAGTCACAGACCTGGTGGATGTCTAGCTCCTCCTCTGTCATCTGCTCGGCCTCGCTGGACTGCTCTGAGCATTCTGCCTCTCTGGCTCTGGTTTCCTCGATCGTCTCTATTTGTATGGTCTCGCCCTCTACGCGAAAGCATACCTTCCCACAATCATGGTCGGTCACCGCCTTGGCTGTGGCCAAGAATGGGCGTCCTAATATGATGGGGGCATCAGTTACCGACTCAGGGATCTCCATGTCCAACACAACGAAGTCCACGGGGAATTTCAAGCCCTGAATGGTAACGACCACGTCTTTCAATAACCCCTTTGGCCTCTTAATCGACCTATCAGCAAACTGAAGGACGGTTCTGCTTCGAAGAAGAGGGCCAAACTCGAACTGCTTGAGTAAGGCTGCCGGAAGGAGGTTAATTGAGGAGCCGCTGTCTAATAGAGTACGATCAAATTGCTGCTCTTGAATCTCGCATCTGACATAGGGAGCTCCTGCGTCTGGTCGCTTGGCTGGCAGCTTGTTCTGAATGGTGCAGCAAGTATCATGAGTGAGCATATGGATTTGGTCTCTGTGCCTCCGCTTTCTTCTGACAGTGGTTGTCTCTTTCAGATTCTTTTTGAAGAAAGGGATATGCTCAAACGCTTCTCGTAGAGTTAGCTGAATGTGAAATCTGTCAATCATCTCGTTGCCGAACTCTACCTGCTGATTCTTTTTGGGATTTTCTTTTTTATTCCCCTTCGCACGGCGGAGTGCCTCAGGAAAGGGGATGGTGGGTGCCTCCTCAGATGGAGGACTAGGAAACGGTCCCTGTGCCTGTGAAGATGGAGAATCCACACAAATATCATCATGCAACACATATGGATCTGCAATTTGAACGGGAACCTTTCCTTTATTCATATTTTTGTTCTTTTTGTTACCACAGTCCATAGATACAAAATGTGGTAACACCACAGTGGGAGGCTCAACAAAAGTAGAGGTGGTGGCCTCAGTACCACCACCGGCACCTGCATCTGCGGCGTCAGCACCGCTCTCTGGTTCTGCATCAAAAATGGTGGCATCAGCACCACCGTCTTCATCTGGTATCACGGCGGCATCAGCACCGTCGTCCTGGACTTCATCATGGGTGGCATCAGCACCACCGTCAACACCATCATGAGCAGCATCAGCACCGCTCCTCTGCTCTTCTGGCGCTCCTGGTTTGGCATCGGGTTGTCGCTCAGAAGAGGCGCCGCCGGCTGGCATCCTACCGCTCCTAGTAGTAACAAAATCAGCATCATGGTAGGAATAAGATATGTCACTCAAATAATCACTAGGAGAGGTGTCCTTTGTAAACTCTACCTGCTCAGATTTTCTTTTCAAATTATTAGGATTGGGTTCGATCTGAGCGGGTATGGCGGCCTTGCCTTTGATAATATCCCGCATCTCCTGCCGGAACTCATCCATTTCTTGCCTGAAAGATGCTCGCTGTTCAGATAGCAAGCGGGCAAGATCGTCAAGGGCTGGGTTCTCATAGGCTGGACCCTGAGAACCGGATGTCTGTCCCTGCTGGACATGGGGCTGCTGCTGCTGGTATTGCTGCTGATATTGGGGGGGAGGTTGGGCATAAGAATGCTGAGGCGGCTGACGCTGCCTCCACTGCTGTCCCTGATAGGCGGGACGAGGACCATTGTGGTACTGCTGGGGCTGGTGATACTGGGGCTGCTGGTGTTGTTGCTGTGGCTGGCTGCTCTGCTGTCCTTGAGCAGGAGAATGCTGTTGGGATGTGGATCCACCATTACCCCAACGGAATCCGGGGTGATCCCTGCGAATTGCGGGCTGAGGGTATCGGTCATACCATATCCCGTTGACTTCCATCAACGGTTCCTGCTCAAAGGAGGGTGGAGGAAGAACTGCCAGTGGTTGCTCCGGCTGATAAACCACCATCTGAGTCTCCTGAGATGGCGGTTGCTCTGGGTGGTACTGCAACAACGGAACCGGCTCTGCCTGGATGTGATTCACCTGACGGTACGAGATAGAGCTCTGGTTGGGGTTGCTGCTGCTGGAAGCAACCTGTGACCTGGGAGGCTGTTGTGAATGGGCCTGTGCCTCCTGAATACAGAGAATCTGAGTTTTCAGGTCACTCATTGTCTTTGTGAGAAGGTCCATCTGGGCTAGACCTTGGTTCTGTTTCTTCTCAAGGATCTCCATGCGGTCCAGCTTTTCACTGATTATGCCCATGTCGGCTGCTGCTGATTCGGCTTGGGCTGCGGCTACCGACGTTGTGCTAGGACCGGCATCGATGCGGGCGATCCTCTGAAATGATCCCGCTCCTTGCGGGGGCTTCTGGTGTGTGTAGACACGGGCCTGGGTCATCACTGTGGAGTTCTCTGCCATGCCTTCGTAGATGGCCCAGACGTCGTCTTCTCCCTTGGAGAAATAAGACCCACCGCAAGAGGCGTTCACAAGCCCCTGCAGCTCCGGTGTCAGCCCACAGAAGAAGCTCTGAACCAGATTGGGCTTGGATATATCATGATGTGGACACCGGTCGATGAGCTCTCTGAATCGATCCCAAGCTTCATGAAATTGTTCATTTGGGATCATGACAAAATTGCTAATCATAGCTCTAGCTGCATTGGTCCGGCCGAGAGGATAGTATTTCTTCAGAAATGCGGTCCGGAGATCTGTCCAAGTGTCGACGAACTGCCCAAGATGCTTGAGCCAATATGCGGCTCTATCAACCAAAGAGAATGGAAAGGCAATCATCTTGATTGTGTCCTCGGTTATCAACCGATCATGGATGGTGCTGCATATCATTTCGAACTCTTGGAGATGGAGGTGCGGCTCTTCGGTCGGCAGCCCATGGAACTTGGGTAACATCTGAATTGTGTTGTGCCGAAGCTCGAAGTCTCCATGGATAGGTGGGAGTCTGATCCACCGGTGAGTGAGGGACGAAGCTGGGTTGTGCAGTTCCCTCATGATGGTCTGTGGCGGTCGCTCACCGTCTGGGTCGCATCCTCCTGCATCGGGTCCTCCTCCTTCTCCGCCGCCACCGCCCCCAGGTCGGTTTTCTCTCATCTGAGCAATTTCCCTCATAAGGTCACCCATGAATGTGCCCTGGTCACGAATCTGTCTCTGCATAGTCTCCAGGGATGCTAACAAGGAATTGTTGATGGCTGCTTGATCAAATAGGAACGGAGGGTGCTCATGATCCTCTTCATGCTCGCCTCTGTCTGCCATGGCTGGATGTTCTGAAAAAGCAAAAGAGGCCATCTCAGGTGCTGTGGAATGAGCCGAACTTGGTGATGCACTGAAGTCCGAAATGATTGGACTGAGGGAAGGAGAGTGGGAAGGGTGGTCGAGGGGGAACAGGGTGGATGTAAACTCAGGCTCGGAGAGCGGACTCTCCGAGGTATTCCTAGATGAATAAGGAGGAGTGCGGGATAGCGGTGCCGACAAGGTCGGCCTAAGAGATCTCCGTCCCATCATCTTGATTATTCGAGAAGAGTGGGGATAATGCAAGAGAAGAAGAAGATGATCTGCAACAAAATTGTGCACAATTGTGCGATGTTTTTGATCTTGACCTTAATAAATCTAGAAATCAAACACAAAGCAAGGGTAAGTTCACCAACTCAACTCGTGAAGCCGTGAAGGTTCGGCTTTTATCTTGTCAGTTTTAGCTTGTTTTTCAGGTATTTATCTTTTAACGAGTCCTTAGAACGCTACGCCTATAGGAGAGAGAGTACTGCCGGAAAAGTATCCCGTACTTGTCCTCCTCCTGTGTAACCTGTAGCTTGTGCAGTTGAGGTCCTTGTAACCCTTCCTGGATCCCTACTCAGCCAAAGAATAAGAGAGGAAGCCAATAGGCGAAACCAATACTTCGGAACTCGCTCGCAACGGAATCACCCGTGAGCGTGCAAGAACCTACTCGGACGCAGCCGGTGAGACAGACACCCCCGTGAAGGCGTGGCCTATGCTCGATACTTCGGACGAGGTCGATGCTCACACAATAGTGAGTCACCAATGGTGACCAAGCCCTACTCGACTACGTACGATAGAAGCGCCAATACTTCGGTAATCCAGGCGATACACAAGGCAGCCACAAGCTGGGTTTTTGGCTCTAATCCTTACGAAGCGCTCACCTCACTTGGAAGGAGACCTTCCCATGCAACCTGAATACAAGTGAGGGTGTTACTCTCCCCAAGCAATGAATCCAATTGCCTTTTTTATTTTGGTCAAGTTTTCTTAGCAGTCCCTTTTTTAATTTTTTTTTTTTTGGTGTTATCGCTTCTTTTGAGTAAATTCAAACAAGCGCCTAACGGTTTTTGTATTTTCTTTATCCTACTTTGTTCCAAAAACAGAGGGAGAAAAGAGTCGGAAAAGCCGTGCAAGTCGACACAAAGATGGAGATCTCACCTTTGTGCCTAGATGATGCGTGCAAAGTAAGGAGACTTACAGTGAATCCCAGCTCTCTCCATGCGGGATGCAAAGCAGAAATTTATAAACCTAAACTACATGCCGATATGCACACGGAAATCGTCCTAGATTAGGCAACTGCTAGCGATAGAACCACAAGCTAGCTAATAACTTCTAATCCGAGTGTCCGGTCTTGGCTCACCCCTCCTCTGCCCAACACATTTGGAGTAGGAGAAAGCGCTTGTTCGGGTGTGAGCTCGCGGCGCGTGGATTTGGAAGCTACTCGCTAACTGTTTAATTAGTCTAAGTCCAATACGTAACTATAGGAGCATGCAAAGATAATTAAGTGTTTGGACCTATTCTACTCGAGTCAAGCAGGACCTAGATCTAGGAGCTCAATCCACAAAAGAAAATGAAAAATAAACACAAAACCGGAAAATGACAGCGATGAAAACGCGGCAAAACTGCGGTGAGCCCCCGGGTGAACAAACACCCGGAAGTTAGGCCCGAATGTCTAAGTCCAAGTCCAAGTGTACCTGTATTATTACAATTTAAATGAATCACTCTCTCACAGAATGAAATAAGAGCTAACTAATCCCTCTCTCTCTCACTCCTTGCTCTCTCCTGCCGGCTTGGCTAAAGAAAAGCCGGCTCCACGTCCCAAGGTTGCGTCGGTCGCCTAGGCGATCCGCCTCGCTCCGCGGTCCCTCGCAAGAAGACAAAGAAGAGATGGTCAGATAACTCAATCAAGATATATCAAAAATGTGAGAAATGGAAAACAATGCTATGGTAAACAATTCACACAAACAATCAAAATATGGACTACAAGCTGTTGCTCCCCGGCAACGGCGCCATTTGATGAACGCGGATCTCACGAGGGTCTAAATTGGTATCTCGCACAAGGCGGAGATGACCGTCGCTGTTGCGACCCTCAAATGAAATCCGCACTCAATCAACAATTAACCCACACTAAGATCAATAAATTAGAAACAATGTGGAGTTAAAATTTATTTTTAACTCTGCACAAATGATGTAAAGGGCAAGTATGCAGAGAGTTCGAACACAGGGAGCAAGCAGTGTAGTCCTAGCAAAAGCTAAGTGTGTGAGTGTGTGAAGTGTCTACACTAAGCAAGCAAACAACTACAATTTTTGTGGGTTTTTGATTTTAAATTTTTTTTTTTATTTTTTTTTATTTGATTTTTAATTTTGTATTTTGATTTTTGATTTTTTTGATTTTTATATTTTATATTTTTATATTTCTTTTTTTTTTTTCAATATTGGAAAGTAAAGGCAATATAAGACAAGGCAAAGTGAAATATTTATAAAAATGCACAAAAATGCTCCAAAATTCAGAAAATAAATGTTTTTGGTATTTTTAAGGTTTTTTACTGTTTTTATGATTTTTGGGGATTTTTCAAGATGTTTTTGGTATTTTTAAAGTCTGAAATAAGGCAAACAGTGGAAATAAGGGCTGGCTGTGACAAAAATAGGGATTAAAAATAGCAACCAGTACCAAAAATATTTCACACTATTTTTCTAATAAAAGTAACAAAATGAGGAAGAAACAGAAGCTGAGTTTGCAATTTTTGGGTTTTTCTACTATTTTATAGATTTTTTTGAAGTTTTTAAGAGTTTTTAATTTTTTAGTGTTTTTGTTTTGAGATTTTTAATGATTTTTGGACTGACACTAAAAGATAATAAAATAAACACTACGTGATTTTTTTGGGATTTTTAGAGGTGTTTTGATATTTTTTTGGTATTTTCTAAGGTAGACAGTACACAAAATGAGAGTTTTTGATTTTTAATAAATATTTAAAAGTAATAAAATTAAAAACTAACAATAGGGCGTTAACGTATATGCATCCAGTAGCTTAACCCTATTTTTGTGGAATTTTTGGAGTTAAAATGGTATTTTAATTAATTAGAACAAGACTCCGATCATCAAACAGTGCTGGCAAGGGCATACATGCAAATAGTGAAACATCCAGGGGCACGTACACAATTTTTCCACAAAATATTACACTAAAACTTGCATTTTAAGGATTAAAGATAAATAACAAAACCCGGAGGGGCCTTAGCGCAAAATGCCCAAGCCGAACACGTGCGAGACACGCGCCTGGCAGGGACCTAAAGGCAATAACCAACACTATCAGGGGCTTGTATGCAAATATCCCACATATTTAACACTGAATACAAAAGTTCTGGGACTAAACCAAAATACCCCAAAGGCCGAGGGTCTGTCTGCAAAATGGCCACGCACCTCACGCGCACGGGCACGTGAGATGACGTGGCCGAGGACCTTTTTGTGAATACGTAAAAGTTCGGGGGCCTTAAGGTAAATATTACAAAACTATTTAAACTGCCGAGGAAAGTTTTAGTACTATTAAAATATTACAAAAATGGGCGGGGGTTTGTAGCAAAATACCCACGCAAAGGCGCGATCAAACGGTGGGGAGTATCCCACTTATCCACGTGTCGATGCTAAGCGCGCCGATACCCCTTCGGAAGCGGAGGGCTGAGATTAGATCTCAACCCCTGATCTGACGATGCCTGGGGGCTTCAATCGGACGGTGGCTGTGCTCCACGAAGAACAGGTGCACATCTGACGGCTGGGGCGTCTGGTCGAAGAACTGGGAAGAACAGAGGGCCGGATGATCTTCTCGGAGCTCGCGCCTCCTCTTCCAATGCTCTCTTGATGCACGAAGACGCCTCAGACGTTCCTGGAAGGTCCCTCGAGCTCGTGGCAGGGCCAAAATGGGCGGGGAAGCTCCGGTGCGCCGCCGCAAGCTTGAGGACGAATGGTGGCTCCAGGTGGCTCGTATCCTTCAAAATCGACTCCAGGTGGAGTCTTTCTGGCGCTAGGACCTGCAAAAAGTGGTGAGAAGGCCCAGGGCAAATTGCCTGGGCCTCGCGGAGGCGTGGGGGTGCGCGATAGATGAGTGATGGAGATGGTGGCCGGAGGTGTCTCCGGCGAGCGATCGACTTAGCGAATCGATGCGATAATGAAGTGGATGATCGGGGGATAATGGAGCTGGAAACGCAAGGGATGCAACTACGGAGAAAAACTAAGAAATAAAGCACAACCTCGAGCCCAAGAGGGCGAGGGAAGGATACCTCAACGGCGGTCGCCGGAGGTGCTGGAACACGCCCAAGTCTGAATGATCGCCCACCTTGAAGATGGATTCCCGGAGCTGTCACCTCCAGGGACCTTCACGTGATCAGAAGGGGGGAAAACTTGGATGAAATGCGGTTCAACCCGAGAAAGGAAGAAGGGGGGTTGTATTTGAAGGGTGAAAATCGCGTGAGTTCGAGACGAGATCACGGGTGGTAGAAGGAGATATGGGTCGATCTGAGGAGTCGGCGATGGAGATGGATCTACAGTGATCAACTTCCAAGAAGGAAGCGACGGCGAAGGACGAGCGGCGCGACCTCGAAAAAAGGGTGAAATTGGGCGAAAAACGAGGTGTACAGAGTTCAAGGACGAAGGACGACCAGTTGACCGAGGTCAACTGGCGCCTCCTCCTGATTGGTCCACGTGGACCAATCAGGAAAAATCCCGAATAAAATGTTTTATTAATTACTTTAAAAATAGGAAATGGTATTATTAAATAATGATTATAAAATAAAAAATATTCGTTATTTTATGTAGTATTTTATTATGATTTTTATTTATTTTTATGAAATATATTTTTACAAGTTGCATTTATACCCCTATATAGGTATATTATCTACATATTGAGTATTTTATTTTTATTTTTGTATTTTTAATTTATTTATTTTTGTTTATTATTTTCTAAAATGATAAAATACTTTTATAAACATAAGTGTATTTTTATTTTATCTTTCTAATATGTTTTATACATTAAATAAAATCAAAGTATAAAAAGTATAGGTATAAATATAGGTATAATACCTGTATACCCTGTATATGTGTGTGTTTTATTTTGAGTTTTCTTTTTACTTTTATTCTGATTTTAATGTGTATATTTATTAGAAGTAATATTTACAATATTATAAAAATATAAAATTATAAAAATAATGAATAAAGAATAAGTTGAATATTTTAATCTGTACAAGGTACAATGTGGGTCCAAAACTCAACTTTCAGACCGTAGCTCCGCCAAATGCGAAACCACCACCATTGGATAGATTATTTTCTTCTATATTCAATTAAAGGTGAGTACACTGCATTTGGAGTTGTCGTTTGTGAGATACGGGTCTGGGAAGTTGGGATTTTGGATTCTTATTCAGACCATATCTTTTTATCTGTACATTATTTTTTTGTGAAATCAATTTTGTATTTTTCTTTATTAACTTATCTACAACTTTCATGTACAAAGTTTCTTTATTTGATGTACAAAAAGTGGAACCAAAAATAGGTCCCAAAATGAATAAAGAATGAATAGATAGTATAGGTGTTTTATCTGTATTCTTGACCTTATCTCCCCCTACTTTATTCCTTGTCGACCTATTCATCAAGATGCCTAGGTCTCGGGGGTTTTGGGTCATAAAATATTTACAATATTTTATTCTTTTTCTTTTCTTTATTTATTCTATAATTTTGGCCTTAATTACAGTGATTTATACACAATCTGAATGCACATGTATGGATGCTAAGATGATGGTTTTAATGCTATTTACAGGCATTTGCTAGGGTTTTTGGTGCCAAAATGATAGAATAAAGATGATGAAATGTGGATTCATCAATGATCAAATCACCCTTCAGGTATTCCTAATACCTGCACATCCTACATACTGGAAGACTCATGATCATCCTGAAGATAAAGATCACTTTTACACTGTCATCTTCAGGGTTAGATCATTAAGTTTCTCAATCTTGGTCATCGGGATTTGGTATAGATCATATGCTTTCACAAAGCACATATCTTGCCTTCAAATTCATGTCATGCTTCCAAAGCACGACGACCATGCATGGAATTTGTTCAGTCCCAATACCTCATGAGTGAGCTCATGTCTCCCGGTTCACAAGGGAACCTGTATGATCCCTTTGAGAGATCGTATTACTCATATGTCCTTACATGCACACCAGCTCGCCGGTATATAGACCTTGATTAGGTCATCAACCTATTGGTCTGCCAAATGTACATACTCAGACATATAGCAATACATCTGTCTCTAGTCAGAGGATGCATGCCTATGTTGTGACAGTATTCAACGTAGGTCTTTGGTTATCTCGATCTCGTCAAGTCAACCCATTGACTTGACTAACCTGGCACCTCTGAATCACTATTCCCATGCAGAGGACCTGCATCAAGAGGTCAGTCAGATATCAGTCATAAGAGATAGGATTGCCATCTCCTACTCAGACTGGAGATCATCACTTTAATGATCATTTGATGATGCTTGATGAGTCCTCTATCTAACTCCTTAGATATTCATCCAAGCATCAGCCTCTATGATCCATCCAATGAATCAACAGCTGTATGATCATCAAGTTGGCTATGGTACATAACCCTTATTGTACAGAGGGACCCTATAGTGCATTCATTCATTAATCTCAGAAAGGGGAGTGAAAAACAATCAATAATTTTCATTGATAATTTATTCATTACAATAACATTTATTGTAGAAATGGTTCGCCCGGGGCTCACATTGCTAACAATCTCCCACTAGCCCTCAGAACCATTCAGGTACAATCTTTAAACCCATACTCATTACATGCTGGTCAAAAACCTTCTGTGTCAGAGGTTTGGTAAGAGGATCAGCAACGTTGTCGGCAGAGGCCACCTTGGTGATGATGATGTCACCACGCTTTTGTATCTCCCGAATGATGTGGTATTTCCTTTCCACGTGCTTGCTCTTTTGATGCCATCTGGGTTCCTTTGCCTGGGCAATGGCTCCCGTGTTATCACAGAGTAACGGGATGGGAGTATCAGAGGAAACTACGCCAAGCTCCAGCACGAACTTGCGCAACCACACCGCCTCCTTCGCAGCATCCGATGCGGCAATGTATTCGGCTTCCGTTGTTGAATCTGCAGTAGTGTCCTGCTTCTTGCTTCTCCAGCTCACAGCACCACCATTCAACAAGAACACGAACCCCGATGTCGACTTTTGATCATCTACATCCGATTGGAAGTCAGAATCTGTATATCCCAAGACTTGGAGATCACCATCTCCATAGACCAAGATGTAATCTTGCGTCCGTCTTAGATATTTGAATATGTTCTTTACTGCATTCCAGTGTTGTTCTCCATAGCAGGATTGGTAACGACTTACCACTCCCACTGCATGGCAGATATCTGGCCTAGTGCACATCATGGCATACATTAAGCTTCCTACGGCTGATGCATAAGGACATCCAGCCATGGCCTTCTTTTCCTCAACACTTTGAGGAGACATTCCTTTAGACAGGTGGATACCATGTCTTAAGGGTAGGAATCCTTTCTTTGAACTATCCATACGGAATCGTTCAAGAATCTTCTTAATGTATCCATGTTGTGATAATCCCAAAATCCTCTTTTCTCGGTTTCTGAACAGCTTCAGGCCTAAGATATAAGAGGCTTCTCCAAGATCTTTCATCTCAAAGGTATGGGATAGCCAAATCTTTACACTGGTCATCATCCATGTATCATTCCCAATGATAAGGATGTCATCTACATAAAGCACGATGAACACAACGGCGCTCCCACTAAGCTTCTTGTATACACAAGGTTCATCAGGATTCTGCACAAAATCATAACTCTTTATGGTTTCGTCAAATCTGATGTTCCAACTACGAGAAGCTTGCTTGAGCCCATAGATGGATTTCTTCAGCTTGCATACTTTACCATCCTCAGTCATGAAGCCCTGGGGCTGCTCCATGTAGATATCCTCCTCGAGGTATCCATTGAGGAAAGTCGTCTTGACGTCCATCTGCCAGATGTCGTAGTCAAGATATGCAGCTATAGCTAGCAATGTCCGGATGGATTTAAGCATAGCCACAGGAGAGAATGTCTCATCGTAGTCGATGCCTTCTCTCTGTGTGTAGCCCTTGGCCACGAGCCGTGCTTTGAAAGTCTCTACTTTCCCATCAGGTCCCCTCTTTCTCTTGAAGATCCATTTACACCCAATGGGTTTTACCCCTTTAGGTGGATCCTCTAGGGTCCATACACCATTCTTATGCATGGAGTCAATTTCTGACTTCATTGCTAGCATCCATCTATCCATGTCTTGATCCGCGGGTGCTTCATCAAATGAAGTAGGATCAATGTCAGTTTCACCTGACACATGGAATCCATACCTTTCAGGTGGTGCAACCACCCTCGAACTCCTTCGAAGAGGTATGGGTGTTTCATCTTTATTTATCTCTTCTGTTTCTGGTCTAGGAAGTTCAGAATCCTCAGGGGATTCAAAGAATTCCTCTACTTCATTGTTGTCTTGACCTTTATGGAAATCATTCTCCAGAAACTTCACATCTCTAGAAACAAAAACCTTTTGGGTCTCAGGGTCATAAAGTTGGTATCCAATACCATCTTTAACATACCCAATGAAGTAGCACTCACGAGAGCGAGATTCTAGCTTACTTGCGTCTACGTTCTTCGCATAGACCAAGCAACCCCAAACCCTCAAGTGATTAACACTAGGTTTGGTTCCATACCATAGCTCATGAGGAGTCTTAGGCACGGATTTGCTAGGAATCTTATTCAGGATATATATTGCAGTCTCTACTGCATATCCCCAGAAACTAAGAGGTAAATTTGCTTTATTCATCATTGATCGGACCATGTCCATGATGGTCCTGTTGCGTCTTTCAGCAACACCATTTAGTTGGGGAGTTCCAGGAGGAGTGAGATTGGAAACAATTCCATTCTCCTTAAGGTATTCCTTGAATTCATCTGATAGGTACTCGCCACCTCGATCAGATCGAATCCGTTTAATCTTCCTATCGGTTTGGTTCTCAACCAAAGCCTTGAATTCTTTGAACTTTTCAAAGGTTTCAGACTTATGACGTAGTAGGAAGATAAACCCGTATCGCGAATGGTCATCGATAAACGTCAAATAATATCGGTATCCATTTCGAGTCGCGGTACTGAAGGGACCACATACATCGGTATGTATTAGGTCAATAATACCTTCGCATCTCGTAACCTTGTTACGGAAAGGCGTCCTAGTCATTTTGCCCTGTATGCAATGTTTGCAAGTGGGCAGAGGTTGAACCTGTAGAAAATCTAGAGGTCCATCCTTTATCAATCTATTGATCCTATCAACAGACAAATGACCAAGCCTTTGATGCCATATCTCATTTGAGATATTTTTATCCTCTCTGGATCTTTTAGGGTTTTTATTAGTGGTTGTCACATTCATAATACATTTATCAATGCACAATTCATAGAGTCCACCAGAAGTCAAAACACCATCCGCAATATATTTATCATAACGACTTATGACTAATTTATTACAGAAAAGGAAAGTATATCCGCTTCTAACAAGCTTAGATACAGATATCAAGTTCCTTCTGACTTCAGGTACATAAAGACATTCTTTAAGTATAAGGACTCTTCCACTAGATAATGATAGTCTACAAGTCCCGACGGCTACTGCTGCAACACTTGCATCAGATCCCATCTGGATGACTATCTCCCCTTCCTCAAGATTCCTAGTTTCCTGAAACAAATGCAACAAATTGCATACATGAACAGAAGCACCAGAATCTACAACCCAACTTCCTTCTCGTCCAACGAGAAAGCTAGTTTCAATGATGAAAGTAGATTTCATACCTGCTGGGGCTTTACCTTTGTCTGAGGATTTCAGGTAATCTGGGCAGTTACGCTTCCAGTGCCCCGACTTCTTGCAGTGATGACAGACGTCGGTTTTCTTCGACGCCATGAGAGTGGATGCATTGGAAGAAGAGGCAACACTTTGTCCCTTCTTCTTTCTCTTCTGGGCCGGGCCCTTCCGAGAACCATGCTTCCGACCGCGCTTCCCTTTGACCTGTGCAACCATTGCACTGCCACTGGGACCATCCTTCTTCATTACGTCCTCTGCGGACTTCAATGCAGCAAGGAGAGCAGCACTTGTCAATTCCAACTTGTTCATGTGGAATGACACTACAAAGTTATTAAAAGACTTGGGCAATGACAGCAGAATGAAATCAGCTTGCATGTCTGCATCCATCGATGCCCCAAGAGTCTCCAGCTCCGACAGGTACCCAAACATTTTGAGTACATGTTCACGGACCGAAGTCCCTTCCTGCATTCTACAACGAATGAGGTCTTTCATAACATTGTACCGCTGAGTGTGGTTAATGTCACCAAACATATCCTTAAGATTCTGCATTATTTCCTGACAGGTATTCATCTCCACATGTTGCTTCTGCAGCACATTGGAGAGAGAACCTAGGATATAGCACCTAGCCAAGACATGATCTTCATCATACTTGTCATTAAATGCTTTTTCTTCCTTGGACTTAGGGTTCTCAAGCTTGTCCTCGGATAGCACATAACTAATGCGCTCAGCAGAGAGAACAAGCTCCAAATTTCGGATCCAATCCGAGTAATTTGGGCCGGTCAATTGGTTGACCTCAAGAAGCCTACTAAGTGGGTTCAAAGACTTCATTTTCTGAAATTAAGAATGCACTATATTAGAATATAGAAATATATATTCAAATTTATGATATTTGATTAAGGTATTTTAAATCAAATTATTCTTGCATTGTCAACTTTGAAAGTTCATTCCCTTAATCACTTTCAAAGTAAGAGATATACTTACCGCTATATCTCTAGCAAGAATTGGGATCTCCTCTTTATCATTGTCACATCCCAATAATATGAGAATCTGTGACTCCAATAAAGAAAAGCAGGAACTCATTCCAATTTGCAAGTCCAACTTGCAATTTCCCAATTCGGTCTTTAACACCCGAGCCCACCACCCCTAAGGCAATGTTGACCCGTTGTTAATTGAATCAACCGTCAACAGGAATAGTACTCGCTATGCGCAATCCAATATCGCCCCAATAATATGAGGATCCGATATTGGGGTCACTACGCATACGGCCTTACTCTTTCGAGAAGCAAAGAGCCCGATCCAGATGCGCTTGCACACGGGAGCTGTCACTTCGGACAGGCGTCTCCCATATGCAATCCCTGGCGACGAAACTCTTCGCCTTGACAGGAGACCATGGATGTCACTTATGTGATCCTCCATCTTCATATTCAAATTTTAATTAATTATTGTGAATCACATTCACATAATTAATTCTTCCAAGGGAATTAATAACTCTAATCATATTAGAGTATTTCAATTGGACATAATCAATTTAATCATATTAAATTAATTATCAATCCAATTCAATCAATCAAACTTGATTATTTTACTTGAATACATATATGGTAATATCTCAAAATACGTATTAATTCGAATTTTAATAATTAGGAAAAAAAATACATCTTAATCCCTCGGACATTATCCCGGCCCTACCCGCTGTCATGGCCAGTACCGACGAGAGTGGGACGGACCACATACGTTGCAACCCGCAACCCCAATGCTCTCCGACTAGGCACCATATCCGCCTCGGGAAAGGATAATGCCAAATTGATTAATTTGTACTTGAGATTATCATCGGTTTTTCAACCGAAATTGTACCATATAGTAATAATCAAAACATTTTTTATTATAAGGAAATTTGCTAGACAAATTCCCAAATCCTATTCAAGCATCAAGTTTGAAGATTGTTGTTTCCAATTTATGATTTAGATCACATCTTAATCAATTAATTGGTTGGGGCCATGTCAATTAGGCAAATAATCATGTCTCAATATTTCACAAATATTATTCAAGATTATTTCACGAAATTAACAATTAATTTCACTAATTGACAATCACTTGGTTCTAGATTAGGAATGCAATTTCAGTATAGACCCCTATTCACTAAAATTGGCATATCTCAATCAATTTAAATCCAAATTAAGCAAACTCAATTTTCATAGATTGCTAACTTGATTTACAACAGAACCTAAGTGGATTTGCACGCATTTCGAGGCAGATGATAACAGTAATTAACTCTTTAATCATGTTAAAATCTATTGTTCCCGCAACAGTGCATACATGTCCATTAAAACAACCATAACTAGAGCATACGAAATCCGATTTACGCAAACTCAGTTCCTATGGTTTCCTTATTTAATGGGGAACAAAATCCAAGTTTTAAATTCGTGTTTAAACAATTTAAACAGTGCCGAATTTATTTACTAAACAGATCTGCGAAATCAAATGCGATGAAAACTTTCGCGACCTAAACGAACCCAAGTCGTCCTCGGTTTTTCGAATCATATTCGAAACCGTCGACCTAAGGCCCTGATACCACTTGAAGGATATGAGGAAATCCTCAAGCGCATCACGGAAGCGTGATCGTCGTATCGAATACGACGAAGAACGACTAGTCGTACTAGTTGTTCGGAGCAGCGGAATTTTAAAAATTTTAAACCGATGAAACCACATGATCCGAGAACTATTCTCAAATCGTTTCATCTATAACCACATCAAGTATAATGCAATACCTCTTGAAGCGTGGTTGATCGAGTCTCTACGAAAAGAGACCTCCTGTCTCAAGTCCGATCGTCGGAGTAACGGCTTGCGAGCGCGGAGATGAGTCGCGGTGTCCTCGCAATCCAAGTTGATCCAAGCGCGGTTGCTCCTGATCTCGTCGCACGAGATCAAACGTCTCCTTCGTGAGTGAAGCACTCCAAGAAGACAAAGAACCGCAGAGAGTCGAAGCGGCAGCACGATGGCGCGGGCGTCGACGTTTCTCTCCACCAAGGTGGACGGCCACCAAGAAGAGAGGGAGAGAAGGGCTGTCGTGTATATGAGAAAGAGAGAGAGAGTTTGTGCTACAATAGCATGTGTAAAGAGAGAGCCAAGTATGCCTCTCTATTTATAGGGTTTTGGGATCCATGGATCTCAATCCATGGGACACATAGAATCAATGGATGAGATTGATTTATGTTCATCCAATGGCTAAGATTGTTGTTGTCAAAAGCAACAAATTTAGGTCAAAATATATTTGATAAAATCAAATATAATTCATTCCTAAATCAACCCAACAAATAAGGAGAGAAGACACATGGAGATTTCATCTCCATGTGCCTTCCATGTAGGCGCACACCCACTCCAATTAGGAGTGGTGTGTCGTCCATGGCTTGCATGGAGATTGCAATCTCCATGAGATTGCATATCTCCATGTAATCTCTCTTATTTATTTGCAACAAAATTATTTGGGTTTTATTTCTCAAAAAATAATTCACAATTATCTTTGAGAATATTGCAATCTTGCCATGGAAAAATTGTGAATCATATTCACAACCCAAAACAACATGTAATTCATATTGTTAATTAATTACACAATCTGTATCCAATACACATCATAATTAATCAACACATATAAATTATAATTAACTCTCTCTAATACATTATAAATCACATTTATAATATATTATGAATAATTGGATATCTCTATCCACATTATTCTTATCCAAACTTATTAAATCACATTTAATCATATTGGATAATTTCTCATACATCATGATAATTAAAACACTTTTAATTATCAAATTCTCTTTGCTTAGATCTTATGGAATTGTTCTTAAACTATTTAAGAACAATGTTATTTCTCCTCAGATACTTGGAGATAAGGACAGGGCGATTGTATTGTTCCACGTATAGTGACTTGGATGTTGAGATCGTATCTCAAATCCAGATCCTATGGACCTCCCACTGATGCTTGATCAAATCAAGACCGTAGACTTAATCTTCTCATTGCATCTGAATCTCATTCAGATCAATGTCCAGTTCATGGACTAAGATTAGGTCACTTCTCTAACGAGAGGAGTCACTAAAATCCAAACCTGTTTCATCACTCCCTCGGAATGGAAGCGTCATGGTTATACAATCGTATATGATCAAATCACCCTTCAGGTATTCCTAATACCTGCACATCCTACATACTGGAAGACTCATGATCATCCTGAAGATAAAGATCACTTTTACACTGTCATCTTCAGGGTTAGATCATTAAGTTTCTCAATCTTGGTCATCGGGATTTGGTATAGATCATATGCTTTCACAAAGCATATATCTTGCCTTCAAATTCATGTCATGCTTCCAAAGCACGACGACCATGCATGGAATTTGTTCAGTCCCAATACCTCATGAGTGAGCTCATGTCTCCCGGTTCACAAGTGAACCTGTATGATCCCTTTGAGAGATCGTATTACTCATATGTCCTTACATGCACACCAGCTCGCCGGTATATAGACCTTGATTAGGTCATCAACCTATTGGTCTGCCAAATGTACATACTCAGACATATAGCAATACATCTGTCTCTAGTCAGAGGATGCATGCCTATGTTGTGACAGTATTCAACGTAGGTCTTTGGTTATCTCGATCTCGTCAAGTCAACCCATTGACTTGACTAACCTGACACCTCTGAATCACTATTCCCATGCAGAGGACCTGCATCAAGAGGTCAGTCAGATATCAGTCATAAGAGATAGGATTGCCATCTCCTATTCAGACTGGAGATCATCACTTTAATGATCATTTGATGATGCTTGATGAGTCCTCTATCTAACTCCTTAGATATTCATCCAAGCATCAGCCTCTATGATCCATCCAATGAATCAACAGTTGTATGATCATCAAATTGGCTATGGTACATAACCCTTATTGTACAGAGGGACCCTATAGTGCATTCATTCATTAATCTCAGAAAGGGGAGTGAAAAACAATCAATAATTTTCATTGATAATTTATTCATTACAATAACATTTATTGTAGAAATGGTTCGCCCGGGGCTCACATTGCTAACAATATATCTATACTCAACCTCTACAATAGACTCCGAGACAACATGATCATGTTTCTTTCTCTATTAAGTCATTGGTTAGCTCTGGATGAAGCTCGGACTCTCTTCTCTACCTGAGCAGGCCCTAAATGAGATTGCAATTGTCTAAAGATTAATTTAGTTGTGTGTGAGAGGTTAAATGTCTTAGATGATGTCTATATTCAACTCTTGCCCTTATCATTCTCTCTCCTTTATGTTAAGACCTTTCTCCTTACACTGCCTAAAAAGGAGAAAACTCCACTTCCAGTAGTGGCTTACCAATCACAATGGAATCTATATCACTATAGTAGCAATCATCTCTTAAATCCAAGGAAAATCATGCAAGAATCATAAATATAATATTTTTGTATTGCCGGTTGAGGAGATTTTGCCATCAGCATTGGAAATGTCTTCAGTTCAACTTTTAATCACGTAGGCAGAAATCTTGAGGAGTACTCAATTATTACTCATTCACAAAATAATTTGTATCCAAAAGAAACACATGCGGGGACATCATATCATTACAAGACAAGGCATCAGAGGGGACGATGACAACCTTCTCTTATAAATGAAAAATCAACCCCTCTGACTATAGAAGATGATCACAAGATCATACCCAGTGATCGTGTCTCATTTCAATAGGGGAGGTGCGAATAACGAATGTCACCTATCATGAACCTTGTGGCACGGTCGATGATCACCTCATAAAACATTGTGGGATGGTGGCGACCATTCTCGATTGTTTGCTAGGACTAGAATGTCATCAATCATCTCCTCCCAATATCAGGATGGGGGGCAGTCTCGACCACCCTCAATTATTAATATGTTAGGGATGGTTATGACCGTCTTCGATAGCTAACAATATGAGACAGTCTCGACCGTCCCTTCCTATCCCAAAATGGTGACACAGATCTTGAGATCAGATGAGATGGGCAAAAAAGCTATGCACAGATAGTTATAATCATCTCCTCTGTTACCGGCAACACAAATATGCAACCAGTATGTTCCACCGCTCCGAAGGGGATGATCAAGACTATCCCTTATAACAATAGTAGGGGACTGTCACGACCGTTGATGATCAGTTTTTCTAGCTGATTAAGGTGGATTAAATGAAGCAAGTGTCGTAGACTGAAATCAACCAAACCGATGAATCGGGAAAATAAATTACTGATGAATCAAATAGTCAAATCGAATGTTTTTGCTACTTTTATTAATTTGATATAATGACCAGGGTCGAACACAAGGAACACAATTGTACACTAAGTAATCGATTTCAGAAATCAAGGGATTTTTTTAATTTTTCAGTGGTTTTTATTATTTTTTTCAAATATTAAGTTTTAAATGTAGAGGAAATCAACACAAGGAATAAAAGTATACGCACACAATTTTTTATTTTTCAAAGATATCAAAAAATGCTCAGAAAAATAAAGTAAAAATATTTTTGGTTTTTACATGTTTTTTTAGTATTTTAATAAATTTTATGCATTTTCAGATTTTTGTGATTTTTTAATATCAAACAGTAATAAAATAAGAAAACAGTACACAAACAGGAATGTTTTGCGATTTAAAAATAGGTAAAAGCTCAAACTACCTCGAAGTGAATTTTATGTTGAACTAGACGAAAACGTCTATAAGCAGAACCTAAATCATAAATTTTATATTTTTTTTATAATTTTATATGATTTTTATAAGTTTTCAAGTTTGTTTGCAAATTTTTAGATTTTGTTGTGTTTTTCAAAAAAATGGACAGGAGCTAAAGGAAGATAAAAGACAAATACCTTGGTTTTTATAGAATGTTTGATGATTTTTTGAATTTTTTATAGATTTTTTATAACAATCATGGAATTTTTAGGGTGTTTTGATTTTTTTAATAATAAAAAATGAAGAAAATCATCAAGCAAAAATCGTCTTAAATAATACATGCAATCAGAAACTACAAGTAATTTTTAGGTAATTTTGAAGTGAATTTAATATTTATTGTAACTAAATAAAGACAGGTAACTAGAAATAATTTACAGGGACCAATCTGCATTTATATTTAGTTCTGGGACCTAACAAATAACGAAGCTTTAAACTCCAAGGGCCTCTTAATGCAATTAGTCTAGCAAGGACATGCGCCTCACGTCAATCAAGATAAACATGGGTATAAATGTAATTTCCCAAAATATTCCATCCATTCCATATCATATGATAAGGGGTTGTTCGTTTGGAGGATAAGGAGGAATGGAATAAGGGGAATAAGCCCCCAACACGCTTCCCCGTGGTACGACTATTCCCCATTATTTCATCTTATCTCACTCTTATTCCTATCTTTATCCCACCTTACCTACCTTTATTTCACCTTATTCTCCTTATTCTTATCCTCCAGCCAAACGGAGAATAAACCCTTATTCCCCTTATTCCCCATCCTTATTCCTGCTTATTCTCCTACCGAACGGGCCGGCAATGTGCAAAAACATCAGAAACCACGTTGACTAAAACTCGAGTGGACTGAAAAGCAAATAGGAAAACTACAGGGTTCTTACTGCAAAAGTTCTTAACTACACTTTGTATTTTTTGAACTAAAACGAAATAAAGTAAAATATGAGGGCCAGAAGGAAATATACCCTTAGAAGGAGGCATCGACATGTGGCGTTGATCTGATCTGACGGTTGAGGGCTTGGCGCGACCAGACGGTTGAGGAGACTCCGCTCAAAGATGAACGGTCACCAACCTCCATCAAAATTAATATTTGAAGAAAAAATAGCATTCTCTCCTTTCCATCGATGAACGGATACATAACGAGAGAGTAAATTCATCAGCATTATGTCACTTCGACCCAAAGAAACAACGAATCATGGCCAAAGCACCAGATGCTTCCACATACAAGACCTAGGCCCTGTCCACCACCATCTCGTGCCTATAAATATGGAGTTCCTCTCTTCCACATCTCAGGCATTCAAGTCGAGTCTTAAAATTTTCTAGTACTACCCATTTCCTTTCTAATACACAAAGATGTCTTGCTGCGGTGGAAGCTGTGGATGTGGCTCTGGCTGCAAGCGTGGCCATGGATGTGGAGGGTGACTTATCTAAATCATCACCTTTTCTCTTCCTCTTCTTTTAGCTTTCATGTGATTGGGCTCGCGTTCTTCTTACTGTTAGTAATTATACATTTGCCGATCATGCAGGTGCAAGATGTACCCTGATCTTACAGAGAAGGTCACCACCACCAAGAGCATCATTGGCTTTGCACCTGGAAAGTAAGTTGCCTCGCAATCAAAGATTTGACATTTCTCCTTCCAGATTTCTTTTTTGACGCCATTCCCGTTCTTAACAATTGCTTGAAGATCTTCCAACGTGTTCGAGATGGAGAAGGTCGCAGAGAATGGCGGTTGCAACTGCTGCATACCCAACTGTGCCTGTGACCATTGCAACTGCAAGTGAGGGTCTGCAGATTAATAAACCCGAGAGAGGAATGGATGAACTGTGATGACTGTGCTGTACTGCTTATCTAAATAATATCTCGTCTACAAGGAACGATCTAATTATGTCAATGGATGTGGGTCTTTCGACCCAGTGATGATGAATTTGCACTGTCTGCTCCAGTGAAGGAATTTCATAAAGTTGGCACCATACAAATCAATTAAAAAAGAGTCACTACACCCATCATGCTCATGTAATGCTCAGATGATTTAAAAACAAGCCCTTACCAAATTATTTCGTAAGACAGAACCAAAGTGAGCACCGGAGAAATGTGTAATATGTAGTGTGTACTTCATATAAAAATATATATCATCTCTCTCCTCTTTAAGTTAACTCCGTTCCGCTGACACTTTCAGTGAACACGAGATCTTAAAGAAAAATTAAGTAGCATTTACTGTTACTAAGAGAGAGTGAACTCTCTAGACTTTTTAGTTTTGGATAAATTAGGAGTAATAAAGAAAGTTAACCAAACTGTTTGATAATAAGAGTAGGTTTTGTTATCTATTAGTGACCAGGCAGGAAATTATATGCCAAAGCCTGGTGCAGCTAATTTAAATCAGGATGTGCCAGGACCTCCTGCTCCTAAAATAGGTGTTACTTCAGATCATAAACTTGTCTATTAAGCTTTAAAACAAAAATAAGCCTGTCCTGTTAAACCTGCATCTTGCTGGTCCACTTACTCACGCCCAAGAACACCTTCTCGCCTATACCAAGGATTAGGAATGACGAGCATGGTTTATGACAGAAACCGGTATATGCAAAACATCCATCCGTATATCCATCTTTATATATATAAATAAATATAGTTATAGATTTATTTTTTAACCATATTTAAATTTGCAGTGTTTTTAACAAGCTCCTGGTCTGGTGCTGGTACAGCGTGCCTTCCGCCCAAAAGAGTGGAGGTTCAAATCCTATCTTGTGGGTGTTGTGTTAGGTATCCAACATCCAGCGTAAAAATAGTTATATCTTTCAACATAGATTTGAGCAAGAATTCGTGTAGTTGATCCTACTTAAAAGCATCATTTTTTGTTTAACATAGTTTTATACATTCTTTCACCATAATCGATATATTTTTTAGTATATTTATATCATATGTATTCCATCCAAATCATGTATATTATAGATAATCTGTTGAGTATTTCTAATTTTACTCATGTGCGATCAGTATCCATTTTATATATATATATATAATCATTTTTTTAAAAAAAATGGTAATATAATTTTAGTATCTACCAATATATATAGAGAGGAGTGATCCTACTGGACCACATGATCCAACCAGGAGAGAGAAAACAGAATCATGTGGTCCAGAATGCATGCTCTCATAGGATCACATATATAAAGAGAGATGAGTAATCCCAAAGGTTTTGGCTCTCATAAGATCACTTCTCTCTCTCTCTCTCTCTCTCTCTTTATATATATATATTGTTATTTTTGTTTCTTTATTATATTGCTTGGATTAATTTGTTAAATTGATCCATAAAATTCATAAAAATTAGGTTGAGCTCCTGATTAGTTGTTTTAACTCGCATAATTTTTATATTTAAAAATTATTTTAATTTGTTATTATTAAAATAACAAAAACAACATTCTTTTTCTCTATTTGAACTTTAGATAATCATAAAATTTTGAAAATTCTTTAAAAAGTCTAAAAAATAGTGTAGGTATATTCTATTATATTTTGTCAAATGTATATAATT
Source organism: Ottelia alismoides (assembly GCA_037367405.1). Lineage (NCBI taxonomy): Eukaryota > Viridiplantae > Streptophyta > Magnoliopsida > Alismatales > Hydrocharitaceae > Ottelia > Ottelia alismoides. Next base: position 524,535 of record JAZKJV010006269.1, on the reverse strand, counting down.
CGAATATCAAACAAAAATAATAAATATTTGAATAGACAGACAAAATTATAAAAATAGTATGAAATCAAGGAAAAACATAAAAATATGTATTTCATCTTATTTGTAAACTTAATAAAAATTTTCAGTATAAATTTAGTTTCTTGATTATTTTAACAAATATATGTAAATATCAGTGCATTGTATATGTATCTATTTTAAAACAAACGCATATACATAATTAAGAAATTGGTACACATATATCTTCTTTGCATCCCTACATTAAGAGCGATATAATTTTACTTATTTAAAAATGTTGAATTTAATGGTGTGGCTTAACATTGTATTAATGGAAGTGCATTTTTGTGATTTGAAGAATTTTATAAAAAAGATCTTTTTATCAATAATATTTATTTGGATATTAATGTGAGATTGTAAGTTTATGGGGCATCTTTGTAAAATTTCATTTTAAACACATTTAATAATTGTTATGACAAATAATAACAAAGATAAATTAGATAGATATATAATCTCATTAATTTTCACCATGGATGTAGACCAACACGTGTGAACTTAGTAAATCATGTGAAAACTTTTGTTGATATAGATTATAAATAAATATAATTTTGTCTCCTTGTATCATCTGGAAAAAAACTAACGTCGGAATTAGTCAATGAAGAATACCTATATTTTCATCATTTTCATCACTATGAAAATGAATTATATCATTTTGATCATGAAGACCTTCCCTCACTTTGTACCATTATGTGGACTTTCTTATGGTAAGGCTGATGAGCTTCTGAACAATCACCAGCGAGAACCATAGATTAAACCATATAAATCTAATCGTGTTAATTAATATATGTATATCTAAACAAGTTAAAGAAAGCATTGCATGAGTTTTCTCGTTCTCCTCAGTAATCATGTCAGTTGTATCTTAGTAATTTAATATTACATTTTTCATCTCCACTAGCTCAGATTGTATATGTTCATTTCTTAAACAATTAGTAGGGTGTGTTCGTTTGGGTAATAATCCCAAGAATAAGGATGATGTTCCCATGTCCTTCCTTGTACGGTTATTTCCCATTGTGCATCTCTCTCGACCCTAGTTCCACATTATTCCACCCTTACTTATATCTTTGTTCCACCTCATCTACTGCTATTCCACTTTATTGATATTCCTTCCAATCGAACAGGAACAGTGCCTTATTTACAAATCGAACGCATCTATAGTGTCCCCTCTTCCCTCCATACTAGTTGGGGATGGTTGCCGATGCTCCAGCACAACAAACACACCTATAATGCTCTTTGGGGTAAATCGATAATTTATCCTTAAAGGTCATTGGAGAGGTCAGCTGGGGGGTAAGCTACAACCGTTTTAAGTTAATTAATAAAGTTATCAAAATCTTTTAACTGAATATGCAAAATTCAATAACTATAAAAAGTTGTGTTTACGAGAACTATCGATCCAACTCTTTTTCGTTGAGTTCGAAGGCTATATAATTGAGAATGTTCGCATGTTCTCGACTCTGTGCAACAAAACCTAGTTATAAATTTTATCCTCAATTTGAAATAATAATAACACTTTTACTTAGCCTCCTTCAACTACTTTGGATGGTTTCCCACACGACTACTGTGAAAGGTTTCAACAACTACTACGGATGGTTTCAAGAACTACATACATTAAAAAAAGCTAATTTACAACAACCATGATTTTTGAGTTGGTTCCCGAACATTTTTATTTTAAAAATTAAATTAAATTGCGTAGATAGATAATTAAATTGTCTAATTATCAAGTCTAATTAAAATGACTCATTTTTGCAAGATCTGCTTAAACATGCCCGGATTAAATTATTTCAATAAATGAAACGATATTAGCATATCTACTTAAATAAAAATGATCTATTTAGCAATGTTTAATTACAATATTTTAGCTAATAACTATTAACATGTTTATTTAAACAAGATGAATTTTTTACGTATCTAGTCAAAATTTTCCAATAAATAATTGTAAATTAGCATTCATATTTAAATAACCATGATATATTTAAACATGTTTCTACAACTGCCGTGTTAGGTTTAAAACTAATTTTAATTTACAACTATTTTTGAATTAAGCAAGTATGAATAGACAATGAATAATACTAATACTAAGTTTTAAAAATCTATGAAAATTTTAATTTAAATTGATTTATACACATACCTTAAAAATAAAGCTTGGGAGCAAAGGAACGAATGGAATGAGAGGGAGAGGGAGAGAGCGAGAGAGGGTATGGAGTGGGGGGGGAACGGATGGGAGAGGGCATTTGTAATGGGGTGGAGGAGGTTATTAGGTGGGAAGCTAATACGAACGAGTGATTTCCATGAAAGGACATCTCCATTACCTAAATGTTTTGTCAGAGAATCTGATTGTCAGGACATCAATCGGCAAACGGTTCGCCGATCGGCAAACTATTTGTCGATCAACGCTTCTTTTGTTCGGTAAATGGTTCGTAGATTCGATATATATATATATATATAGGAAATATTTCCAATGAGGTGCACCTTTCCTGGATGCATGGAAAGCCACATCAATTTAAGCTTTTCTTCTATTTATTTTACACATTCTAACTCCATAAATTTAATACTAAATATTAACATAATATGTATATCATGAAAGATTTATGAAAATATTAATATATTTGACATTAAATGTTTGTTACTATATGGATGATATATTTTACATAATTGTATTATCATCATTATTTTACAATATGTAGTTCAAATTTACAATATTGTTACGTAATTTATAAATTTGGTAGTGGCTTTCTGAATTTCAGGAAAGACCCACCTCATTAGAAGGGCTCCCTATATATATATATATATATATATATATATATATATATATATATATAATAACATATAACATTATTCTGAAAAATACTTTGAATTTATATTATTAAAAATAATATATGATTATTTATAAATGGTCAATCGAAAAACCATTCGTCGAATCGATGAATTCTTTACCGATTGTCATTTTATATAATTTTATATAATATTTTAAATAATATAGTTGTAGTTATTATGATATAGTGATGAATACCCATTCATCACTCTTTATTCTTATATTTTAGCTACAAAAACCTTTGCAAATGCATGTAGATGTATGTAAATAGGAATAATTACCAAAAGCATGCATTGTGTAAAAACCTATAATTAGCATGTTTTTGTGCAAAAATAAAAGAATAAAGATTAAAAAGAAAAAGAGGGAAATATTTAGAATAAATATTGAGCAACCTAACCCAAGGGAGGGCTCAACATGGGCCTGACCGCATAAAAGCCAGAGTAGAGGGAGATAGGGGCTCAGGTGTGTAAATATTTATGTAAATAAATAAAGATATTTTTCCTAACCAAAAATATGCTTGTATATATAAAATATAAAAACCAAAAGAAAAAGTTAATCAAAAAGACCAAAAATATCCCTTTCATCATGTACATAAACCACCCTTCCATATTTATTTAACCTTGTAAATAAATAAAATTATTTTCCAAACTTTTTGTAAATATTCTATATTATATATTGTAAATAAATAAAATAAAAAGAATTAGAACAAAAACAAAACAAAAAAAAGCAAAACTAAAAATACGAAAATGCATTGTACATATATATTTATTTTACCTATGTATATAAATAATAAAAATTAAATAAAAATATCTTTTTATTCCTTATTTTATAATGTAAATAAATAAAATATAAAAAGGGAATAAAATTATACAAAAATAACAATTAAAAATCAAAAATCAAAACCCTATATATTGTATATATACCTATATATAGTACTATATTGTATATAGCTTATTTTTATTTCGAAAAAATTATTAAAAATCACAAAAAATAGAAATAAAATAAAATAAAAATATTTCATGTTTTAAGTTTTTGATAATTCGAGCATTTTCTAGCTCAACATAAATAAATAAAAATTCAATGCTTGGCGGGCTCTGATTGGTTCACGGGGGATTGTTGACCCCCGGTCAACTCTCCCCCCAGGACCACCAGAGCCGGGTCTGCTCTGACCGACCCGACTTCTCGAAATTTCGCCCGCTCGACCCGACACCCATTTCCCTAAACCCTGGCTCCGTTTTGATCTTCCCACATCCGACACCCTCGCCGGGCATCCACCTTGGGATCCGCGCGCCACCACGACCCTACCCGAGCCATTCTTCTCGGACCCCTCCAGCATACATAAGCGAGCTCCGCCACCCATTTTCTCCATCTTTGGCCATTCGCCTCGTTCTCCAGTGAGCTCCAGAGAGTGTGTGAGGTGACAGCTCGCATCCCCGACCTGTTGCAGCGAGGAGAGGGAGTGAATCCATCAATCCGGCGACGTAGCCGCCGCAGCTCCGCCACCAGCGAGAGCTCCGAGCCTCGGGCAGAGACGACCCTCGAGGCGACGACCAGGAGCATCCCCATCTCCTTCCCAGTCTATTCCTTCACCCAGGTAACCCCTTAGGCTACCCATTTCCCTTAATTTCCAGTTTCACCCAATTTGCGCCGCCGTTGTATTTCCCCGATTCACCCCGGTTCCGACCACTATCCGATCATCGGAATCGACCCTCATGTTCGCCTTCGTCCGACGCACGTTCTTCACCCACTCGCTCAACCCAGCTCGCACAAGAGCTGGGAACCGAGCTCCTCCGTCCACCCCCTTCGCCGGAGCTCGCCGTCCCGACGCACCAGCCACCCCCACTTCGCCTAACCGGGTCGAGGCAATTTGCCCTCGACCCGTGAGTCTTCTGGCGCGCTTTTCAGGTCGAATCGAGGGTTGTCTGAGGCCCTTCGCCACTCAGCCAGGAGGCCAAGCTCCGCCGACCTCGCTCGAGCTCCTCGGAGCTCGGCTTGATCATCGGAGCATCGCAGCAGACGCGGGAGCACTCCAGCTTTCTTCTCCGACCATCAGGAGGCTCCCCGGAGGACCCTAGCGCACGCATGAGCCCGGCGAAAGTCGCCGGCGACCAGTTCTTCCAGGATCCTCGCCGACCGTCAGATCGTCCTCATCGCCCCAGTTATCATCGGAGCCATCCATCCTAGGCGAGATGTCACCGTCCGATCGTCCCGAGGGTCGATCTTGACCATCCGCGCGGAGAGAGAGGCACCAGCTAGCCTCATCCGTCAGATTCGCCACGTGCCCTCCTCCCCTCCGTCTGATACACGAGGGTTTCGACTCCAGAGAACCAGAGCCGTCCGATCGCCACGTGGAGCGCCCTCAGACGTCGATCAGGGCAACGTTCACCAGGTCAAAGGCGCCGTCGTCCTCAGTCGTCAGATCCGCCACGCGTCACGCATCCGGCCGTCGACGTTAATAAAAGGGGTAATTTGCTCTTAGGCCCCCTTTCTTTTTATGCATTTTGTTCTAGTCCTGTAAATATTTAAGTAAGTTGTTTAGTTTTAGGGTAATTTACGTAGTGGACCCTGAGCTTTAGTTTATTTGCATTTATACCCCTGCCAGTTGTGGACACGTGCTTCGACACGTGATTTCTTTGGGTTATTTGCAGTACATATCCTTGTAGTTCTGGATGTTATTCAATGAATGAAAGTTTTTAGATATTTGCATTTATACCCCTGTGCGTGATTTATTTGAGCATGTGCGATATTTTTTGGGTTATTTGCAGATAAGGCCTTGGACTTTTGGTAACTATTACCAATAAGTCCTCGGGACTTATTTTTCTTACATATAGGTCCCTGAGTGCCCCAGGCACGCGCGTGGCGCGTGTTTTGCTGGGTATTTTGCACCAGGACCCCCAGAACTTTGGGTATTTGCACTTTGGTCCCTGTGCACAGTGCCTCTATTTTATGTTTGAATAAAATATCAAATCATCTCCAAATCCAACGAAAATTTGACACATGGCTCCTGCCATGGTGTAGGATTTTTGTGGATTTTTGAGGACATTTTTGATCTCGTTTGATATTTTTAAAAATTCAAAAACATTCAATTTTGCTACTGTCTAACCTTAAAAATCACAAAAAAATCTTAAATAGTGTCTAAAAATTACAAAAAAAAATTGTCCACTATTTGTCTTGCTTCGTTTGATTTTATAGCCAATTTTGGCTATTTTTCATTACTGGAAAACACTAAAAAACTTAAAAACACTTAAAAACCCATAAAAATTCTAGTAAATAAATTAAAAATCCAAAAACAATAAAATTGGTACCTAAATTTTCCTTGTTTTATCATCTTTACAGGAAAATTACCTCCAGGCCATTTTAAGGCCCTTAGATATTTTATCTAGGGCTTTTTGGCTCGGCTAGACAGTACCCACTGTTCGCTTCACTTTTTGATTTTTAGAAAATAAAATAAACATCAGAAAAATCTCAAAAATTCACCAAAAACACTGCAAAATATAAAACACACAAAAACATTTTTGTTGGAATTTTTGCTTGACCTTTAGTGCCTTTAATAAATTGTTGAATTGAGTGCTTGGTTGTTTTTATCATTTTCTTAATACATTTAAAAATCCAAAAAAATATAAAACAAATTAAAAACCACTAAAAAGATTTTCTCCTTTTATTTTGACTACTTCGTAGGCCTCTCGGCCAATCCGTGCTCCTTGAGTTCGACCCTGGGTGCTATACCAGGTTAATCACATAGCAGGACCGCTATTCGTGTTTTGATCGATTATATCTTCTTGAGTGGTCTATTTTTTTCTTGATCGACACGATTTGAGCGACTGAGGTCGCAACGACCATTTTTGATACCTTTACCTTAGTCGTTCGGATTTTCGTGTCAGCATATAGCTGTAATTATTATAATATAGTTATTATGATATAATTGTAGTTAACTCAGCTGTCAGCATTAACAACCAGTGATTTGTGTGATATAATGTGTATTAGTGTGTTAAATACATCTCATTGCATTTAAATTAGTATTTCTATGTTATTTATTGTTTTAATAACTATGATGCTCTTAATTCATGAAAAAAATGTGTCTACGCCATAAATAAACATAACAACAAAATAATTATATGATGATTTTTTGGATTCATAATCATATTGTAATGATAGATTTTTTATTGTAAAATGATTTTTTTATACTTGAAATTAGGGACAAACGTAATATCCATTACTATATCAATACTTGTGGTCCATATAGCACCGCTTAGCTGTTACAATTTTAATAGCGATGGCAAGTTCAAATTCTGAAGCTAGCGATGGATAAGCATTGATGTAGCATCGTTCACAAATGATATAGCAATAAACATGACATTCTTCGTTAATGTTAGCATAAAAATTATTTTGTAACAAATAATATTCATTATTATATACTTAACAACGGATGAAATATGACAGCTTAAAAAAATCATATTGACTCATTTTGTTGTAGTGAATTAGTCCTTTTATTAAAGAAATACAAATTAATGTTAGCATTTACATATTGTACACAACCAACCTTTATATCTTTTAAACACTTTCATTAAAAATAAACTCAACAAAAATGTGGGATTATTAAGATAATCAAAATCTAGAATATAGAGAGTAAACTCCTTCTGTAAAAGATATCAAAATAACGATATAAATGGTCAGTTATGGACAAGCATATAGTTGTTACCACATTTATATATGTTTTAATACATGATTATGGATATCTGTGTTGATATATATATATATATATATATATATATATTAACAAATATGAATAATGTCTTACCATATCTTGATAATTGGATATAAGATACAAAATCCACTTCAATGTTTGAAATATTTCAAGAAGCAAAATAAATCTTGGACAAAAAACTAATATTCAATGAAAATTGCTGTTTATTTTTTTAATCAACCTCATAAATTAATGTGTTGTGTAATTCCCAAATGTCGTCTTCCCATGTCTTGTCAAGAAGGTTATAATATCAGGAAATGTGTTATATATGAATTGAATGACTTATTATGGTACAAAACAAATATATGTATTTATTTCATAAAAATTATATAAAAATATATATAAATGTAAAGAAAAATTTTTTATGTGCAATTAAAAATAAATCCACATCTATATATTAAAACAGATATAAAAAAATAGAAACAAATATATGTGAATATCAATGCATTGTATATGTCTATTTTAATACCGACACATATACAATATTATAAGAAATAGATAAGTGTATGTTTTGTGATTCGAAGAATTTTATTAAAAAAATCTTTTTGTCAATATAATATTTGTTTGGATATTATGTGAAATTGTAAGTTTATGGGTATCTTTGTAAAATTCGCTTGTAAACACATTTAAATAATTGCAATGACAAATAATGACAACACGTGTGAACTTATTTGATGTAGATTATAAATAAATACTAGGGTGATACCCACGCTTCGCTGTGTTATAATATTCAGCATAAATTGTGAATATTCGAAGAGAAATATCCAAGCAGCAATGGAAAATAATATAATTTACAGTGATAGTTTTTTTAATATTTTTATCGCTATGTCATCCATATTAAATATATGATTATACTATTTATTGCAATATGATTATTCATATTTGAAAAGTAACAATGAGTACCATATCTATTGTTATATCATTATTGACGGTCTATATAGCGTTGCTTATCCATTTGTATTTTTTAAAATATTAAGTATTTTTTAGTATACAATAGTGAAGCATTTTCTCATTATAAGCAAGGTTAACTACATATATTCTTTACTTGTAAATAAATTCCAAAAAGGTCCGTCTTCCTGAGCTATTTTTCGGTATACTCATTTATGTGTAAGTAATTTTATTTAGAAATTTGTTATGATATTTTTATTAAGACAAATATTAATTGTATATGGTATTCCATGTTTCAAAACAACAATATCTTAGTTAAATAGAAATATAGACATATACAGAAAACACTTACTCGACGCAACCTAATGAACATAGTAACCTTTTGCAATATATGCACATAAAATCTACACACTTTCATAGTTTTATTTTTCCCTCCTCAAGATGGATGTGTTATTAACTCTATGTTTTTTCCACATACAATTTATAATTTTTTCCGTAAAATTGAATGTTTCTTTCAAAATGTTAATAATCTCAATCACTAAAGTATCATAACATATATAGTATATAGAAAATGATAAAAAATAAATAGAAGTTACATTTTAAAAATTGAATACAAAAGAAGAGAAAAGAGACAATATCTCCTATTGCCAAATTGATCAGTCAACGAATATTTGTTGCAATATCTTGCGATCAATGTGAAATATATAACCATGAATATTATTCGTTGTTAAATAATATTTTGTTCAGAATATTAATCAGTAAGAAAATCTTTTATTGTTGTTTGTATTATAGATATAATTAAAATACTTTTAAAACCAAGGTCTAGAGTTAGTTATAATTTTTATAAGTTTTTGTGTATATTTGAATTTTAATAGTTTTATGTGATATTTTTAAGTGATTTTGTATGTTGTACTATATAAAAAAATATACGCAGTATATTTTTTGGACTTTTGAAAGAAATATTCAAATTTTTATGAATTTTTAAAGTTAAAGTGATTTTAATGTACCATTTTTTATTTATTAAAAATATTAACTATTTTTATTTTTCCAAAACCAATTTAATATCGTATAGCGTATATTATTAAGTATTTTTATGTATTTTTATTTAATTTTATGCATTTTATTTATTATATAAACAATAAGAATTATTTATTAGATACACTATATAAGGGTAGATATGTAATTATACTAAAATAAAAAACATGCTCTCGTATTTCTTCAAGCTTCATTATGGCACCCGTACGGAGTTGATGAGCTTCCTCTTCGTCTTGCTTGAAGCGTGGAGGCAATGACCTGATTATTGAGAAGCAATTGTTGCACTGGCAATCATATATCTCATTTAAGTAAACTTCAGTTTCCCTCTCCTTTCTTCTTTTTCATCCATTACTCTTCTTACTCACCCACTCCTTTTATTTCCTCTCTCTTCATTCCACCTTGCTTCTCACACCGAACCATTGAAATCACTACTTTTTCAAAATGAAACCATCTCTCCCTGTCACAAATTTTGATTTCTTTTTGAAATTTTTAGGATGACTTCTTTGAACTAATTGAGTTGTCATTTGCAGGATTATACGTGTACTATGCAAATCTAGATTGAGACTTTCAAGAGTTATAGCCTATTCTAACAATTTTAAAGCCTCTAGTAGTAAGTATGATCACACATAATCTCACAACGCAACCTTCGATTGGTTGTCCAAGTATATGCCCTAAAAATATGAGTAGAATCACAATCCGTTCCCAAATGTGAGTATATTTTTATCTGCATTCCTATTTTACAAAAATTAAATATCCATATTTTGCTTCGAGATAGTACAATACCATCCAAATATAAGTATATACATATTTGGTTCTGTCGTCTTAGCTCAGCGGGTAGAGCGTGTGGCTTTTAACCACGTGGTCGTGGGCTCGATTCCAACAGACGGTGTTTTCATAAATTCATATTACCTACTAATTTTTTTGTGGTGACTCCAACCTTGGAAGCTCACCCTCAAAATAATACATATCCGATTAAGGCGCTATAATAAATCATGTTCAACTTACGGATATCTACTCATATCCATATTTATATCCCTAAGAAATTAATGTAGTCATATCCATATATTCTAAAACTTAGGCTTGGTAGTCCTATATATGTATGTCCGTATATAAAAAATGTAAATATATGTACTTGTGGTATTCATATTTGGGGAAAATACATAGAGAGGACGTCTTAGAGGAAAATATATTTTACTTTTGTTCTTTATACCAAATAAATACATGTTTATTTGTAGACAGACGGAAGTAACGACATTTAAGTTTGCATATGCCATTTTTTAATGCCACGGAGATGCTGAGTGGTGGGTGGAAGGGAGCTCCGGTTCTTTAGGGGCGGAGAAGCCTGGGCCGACGTTGGGAGGACAAAGGCGGCCTTGTGGAGCTTGTCTATCAGGGCCTAATCTAGAGGGTGATTAATGCCCATATTCGTTTGCTTTGTTTGGAGAGCTTCTTCCCAAGCCCTCGTCCGTCAATCTACCTTTAGGCTTGATGGATACCATTTTTAAGGTTTTTTTTTCGTTTTGTTGTGTAATATTCTAGAGGTTCTTCACGTGGAATCTCTCTGTGGGGATTTGTCCCAAGATCTCTTGTTGCTGGGAGGCAGAGCCGTTTGTGGTTATCACGTCAAGGGCTTTCTTTGGGAGCAATTGCATCCGTTCTTTGTTGCGGTTGAAGCCATATGATGGGAGCTTCATCTGGGAAGATCTGTAAAATCTTGTTGATTTCTGTGCTTAAAGGCTTCCGAAGTTCTCGAGCTGTTGGGTTTAACCTAGACTGTCGGATCTTGCTACTGGAAGGGAGATGGAGGATTCGACCACTGCCTAGTGAGGGTGGAAGTAGAAGTGATGGGAGAGGGGGTGAAGGTGGGGGTTGGGGGAGGGGAAAAAGGGAGAGGCACTTTGTACTTGACGACGATTAGGCGGTGACCTTCGAGGAGGTGGTGGTTGTTGTCATTAAGGGGTCTATTGGGGGCGATGGCCAGAGGCGGCAACAGAGGAGAGGAGGGCTATGGCGAGGATGTTCTCTGGTAGAGGGAGAGAGAGAGTCATGAAGGAGAGAGAAAGGTAGAAGTAGCACAGAGAAGGTGTGTCGTGCGGTGTGGTTTGCAGGAAAAAGGCGAATGGAAGGGTTACACATACCACGGGGAGAGAGAACAGGACACAGAAGAGAAATTGAGGGAGCGATAGTGGGAGATTGGGAGAGGTCGACGTAGAAGCGTTCCACGTGGCACAAAATTGGGCTAAAACCCAGCTTTAAAATAGGTATATAGATATTTTTGTCTCCTTATATCATCTGGAAAAAACTAACACGTCGGAATTAGTCAATGAAGAATACCTATATTTTCATCATTTTCGTCACTAGGAAAACGAATTATAATACTTTCCCAGGACATAAGTACCATCTTAATGCTATGGCTCAATTTCAGGCAATTCCATCCTACCCAAGAGGGAAAAAAGATGATAACTTCCATGTATATAACGCTACTATAGAGTTGGGTTCCATCTATTTATTACTATTTGTTGTAGGTGGAAGTCGAATCTCTTTAAATGAGGAGTGGCGGTTTCCGTGCATGGCATGCAATGCTACGGTTCTCTCCCTCTTCGGATGGATCCACCACCCCAGATATCGTCTTTATCGCCAAAAGAAGCGGTCCGTGCATGAAGTTGAAGCCCTTGAAATGAGGACTTTCGGTTTCATGAGGAGCGGCCGTTTCCGTGCATGGCTTAAAATGCTTACGTTCTCTCCCTCTCAATCTGACGGTGAGGGCCATCTCCTTAGCCAAACTGCCGCGTATCCTTTTTATCTCCAAAAGAAGCGATCCACCAGACCCACGTCGTCTGTCGAAGTTACAACCCCCATTTGTAAGGCTATATATAACCATGCCATCTTCTTTGGAAAAACAACCCATTCTTGCCTTGCAACGAAAGATGTTGTCCATGTCTGCTACCAATAGATAGGTGGGCAATATCGCGCGATAGTGTCGGCAGTACTTCCACTCGAAGCATTACGATGCATAATTGGCATTCGAGGTGCGTAGATCAATTTCATACATGTAATGCTATTATGGATTGTTTGCATGACGGGAAGGTAATGTTTTGCTATTATATGTGTTGTACAAGCTTGCTGTGATCGTGAGAGCTGGAGAGCATCCTCTCGACCACTCGTAGGGCTCTTTGCACCCCTTCATGATGTTCATGAATGGGTGCAAAGTTCCCTACGATTGGCCGAGAGGACAGTCCCCTCACTTGGCTTCTTCCTTTGACCGGCTCGTCCACATGTTCATCCATCCAAATTAATGACGCTCAGCTCGAAGCACATGCAGTTGCACGCGGGGATCGAAACTGACCGGTATTCGGATCTAATATAGAAACGTCAAAGTCGAGAGGAACATATGAGGATGCCTCTATTTGATGTGTGGAAGTCGCCTTCTTCGCGTGTCCATGATCTCATATTTTTTATTGATGCCTTTGCGCATCTCGCACTTGATGTGGAACTTACCTTACATGTAATATACACAATGCTTCCTCTGGATGTGTATTTCTTAGCAAGAAGAAAAGATATACATTTCCTTCTTTTCAGTAACATTTTCTCTATTGACCACAGAGAGTTGTATGGATTTTATCTTTAATTTCTTCGTGAATTATTTTATATGTGAGGTTCTCGTAACGGTTGATATATGTATGTATTTTCCGTGTTGCAATCATAACTATTGTAACAATGTAACAATCGTTAAGAAGGCAGCAGAGTATTTATTTCGTTCCAAAATGGGAAATAATCCCGCAATTAATATTCTATCTCACTACCTACGAATAAATAATAACTTCTTGGTAAGGATATACACGGTTGGTAAGGATGTATACGGTGGAGGCCGCAAAATGGATGACGTGTTTGTCTATGTCAATTCCTGTTTTTATTTACTTGGAGAAAATTATGCCGTGTTGGCTTATAACGCTGTCGTCAGGATCTAATTCATGTTTTTATTTACTTATGAACACCCTTATCGATGACGGTGTACTACCACCCATTATTGATAAGTTCCTGCTGGCAAATTTTCTCTCGAGAATAGGATTTTGACGGCGGTTGTAGTTGGTTAATGACGACTAGAAAACAAACCCGGATTAATTAATGACGGCTAGAAAATTTGGAATACAAACATTCGTCGGCAATCGTCATTATTAATTATAAAAAATGAAAATTAAAATCAAACCCTGATTAATAGCTTCGACTTCGATTCTCTATTTTTAAAAATATTTTTGATTAATTTTAAAATTACAATCATATTAAAAATACCTACAAAGAAATTAATTACAATACTAAGCCACCAACTGCGTCAAAAGGAGGTGGATCGTTTGGAAGGTTAAAGGGATCGCATGCGGTGTTAGGGGGAGGTGGATCATCCGAAGGTTTGAAAAGAAAAAAAGGTTTGGAAGGTGATTCTGGCTCAATTTGTAAAACGTTCATGTCTTGAAACAATTAATAGTGTGTTAGTTTAGAGAATAGCCTCAAGGATAAGGGCGTTATTCTCCTCCCATCTCCTTTCTCGTACGGCTATTCCACCCTGCGCATCTCTCTTGACCCTAATTTCACCTTTATCCCTTGTTCGTATTCTTCCAGCCGAACAGGAATAGTGTTTTATTTCAGCTTATTCCTCACCGTTATTTCTACTTATTCACGAACTGAACGCATCTTTAGAGCATGTTTGGTAATTGGGTTGGATTGGATTAGGTTGGAGTAACATGTGAACAGTAGTTGTTTACATGGTTAGGAAGGTTAGAAAGGGTTGAAATGAGAAACATGATGTGATGTCACATTGATTTGTGATTGAATTCCAACCCAGGAATGCATGGGGATAAACCACGTTGCACCAAGGTAACATGGCAACCAAACAAGCCCCTCTTCCCTCCATATCAGTCGGCAGTGGTAGCCGATGCTCCAGCACAACGAACACACCCATAATGAACATGGAGTGAATTAAAAAAGAAATTAAAGGTAGAATTAAGTTCTTATGCAATTTCTGAAGGTTTCAGCGAGTGGAATATTGAATTTACTCATATTTCTATTATACCTGGAAGCCTTTTAGCTTTTCAGTTGATTAACCATTAAATGATTCCTTCTGGAAATAATTATGCCTGGAAGGCTTTTAATTTTTCACAGATTGACCATTGTTCACAAGAGAAGCCGATTCTTATCAACTCAAAAGTATGAAAAAAAAACTGTTTCTACTTGAAGGGAATATTTCTTTGATTACCGAAATTTGAAAAGGATTTAGCAGCCCCTCCTGACAGGTAGAAAAACATACCCGAGGAAAATAACCTCGTACTGAATGTGGCCACCTGAAGCTTCATAACGATGATATAATTCCTGCACAGTAATCTATACCAAATTGACTGGATGACGAGCCAAAGCAAAGCTATCTGGAATGATGGTTTCTCATGCAATGATTCTCCAAGCTGCCCTTGATCCCGTAGACAAGCACCTACAATAAATATTCATGATCTAAAGGTTCTCTTCATTGAGGAAAGAAGTGCAGTAGGGTCAAAACCAAGTAGCGATTTATACATGTTTAAGGGACATGCTAATCTTTTCCAGCTCAGCTCAGCCTGTCATGTCTGTTAGTTTATTGGTTCTGAGCATTTTAAGTTGGGCATATTTAAATTACAGGTTCCAAGTATAATGATACAGTATTTCTTGTGTAACTGTGTAAATAAATGGAAGATGTGCTAGTCACAAGCCATATTTGAATGACAACGATGCCTCTATACACATATTTACCAATATAGTATTTTTTATGTATCAATGAAAATAATTGGAAGATGTGCTACGTAGTTGAATGATAAGGATGATTTTAGCATCCAGAACTCATTCACACGGGCAATTATCTAGTTTTCGGAAGTTCTTGAATCAACCTTACTGGTCCAGGTGAGAGGGACTCGCTTTGAGCTTAACTATGATCTCAGGTGATAAAATATAGATCAAACCAGACAATAAAAAAGAACCAGTAATGTAGAAGGAAAAGTGAGGCACCACAACTGGAGTGAATTATCACAGTGTTAGCAGTCGAACAGATTTTTTCATGTTGAAGGAACAGAGAAAAATATGGGATAATAAAAGTATCGAATATATTTAGCAAATGCTTTTGCAGAAAAACGCAATAACCGGAAGATCAAACTTCACGTTCGCTGTTCACAGCTTCAAATTCTAAAGGCCGTTGAATTAGTTCTCAATATTGGTTAATACATGTGCAAGTTGAAAGGATATTTTGCTCAGCCTCACATGTTCAGCAACTGTACATGAAACAACTTTGCCTACACTTCAGTCAGAAATTCTTTAGTTTACTTGTGAAAAACAAATCAACATAATTTTTAAACTACCACTTCTTTTCGATAAATACAGAAAGCTTACCACTCTGTTTACTGAATACCTTTTGGTAGCAATTATTCATATATCTCCCAACAAAATGCATGTGAAGTAACTGAATAATATATGCACCAAAACAGAATTTCAAGTCTTGAAATTAACAGAAAATAAAACCAGCATGAAAGCTCCAATAGCTCCATCATTACGTGGTTTCAGCATGTTAAGGATGACCACTACAGGAAAAGCGGTCTCATAATTGTGTTTTTCATTTATTTTGCAAGGACTACAATATCATCGGGATCTATGTATAGACTGTGACCAACTCACTGAACTCCTGTGTAGTACATTTAACTTAATACATAATCTAGATTCCCCCTATGCTAGAGCTTAAAAGCCATAGCTTGTTATAAAAGAAATCATCTTGCCCTCGCTCGACGCACCTTCTAGCAAAAGTAGTGCTCAAAGGAGACAATCCTGGGAGGAGGCCCATGCAAAGGATCTAGTGCTACACGAAGACTCGTGTGAAGGAGATAGCATCGGGAGGACACTCATGTTTGGAGGAGATGGTCAAGATAGCATGAGGGAAAAGGACAAGATAGTGTTAATCTTTATATTATCATTAGGAAGGCTTCTCCATGTGTTGGATGGCTCTGCTCACAGCATAAGATATATCTGGCATAGTGACAATAAGGCTTTTGTACTGTGTAGTGTCTTCAAATGCAGGACCAACTGACGTCAGGTCTGCAGGGATGTCATAATGCTTGCATCCAAGTAGTCCGGCCTCGGTTAGGATGTCTAAGAAGTACTTCCTCTGTGAGAGGTGAAGTCCTTTTGTACTATATATCACTTCTATGCCAAGGAATTAGCGGAGTTCACCGAGGTCTTTCATGACAGACCTTCTGAAGGAAGGTCTTGGTCTCTAATATGCATTCATCAACATCACATTTGACAACCATATCATCAACATAAAGTGCATGTATGACAATACCAGTGGACCGTCCTCCGACAAAAATAGAGTAATCATATGTTCTTTGGAAGCCAAGAGTATTGTTCTCAGTAATGAGTCTATCAAACTATGCTCGAAGGCTCTACTTTAAGCCATACATGACCATACGAAGTCAGCACACACTCACCCTCGACTTCACAACCAGGAGGTTGCCTCATGTAAACCTCCTCCCAAGATCTCCATAGAGAAAAGCACTCTTCACATCAAGCTGAAAAAAAAGATCATCCCCTATTGACAGCCACTAAAAGGATAGTGCGAATAGAGCTCATTATTGCAACTGAGAGAAAAGTCTCGAAGTATTCAACCCCATAATTCGGTGTAAATCCCTCCGCAATCAGTCGTGCTTACAATCTATCAATGGTGCTTTCAATCTATCAATGGATCCATCAGGTGACTATTTGGCCATGAAGACTCATCTGCAAGCCATCGGTCGAATTCATATGGGATACAGTACTAGATCCCGCGTTCCCTAGGATGTAAGAGCATCAATTTCCTCATTCATTGCCCATCGTCAGCCATAATCCTGTAAAGCATTGTGATGATCTATAAGAACAGAAATAGTCATGAGCACATCTGCATATCTCATATGTCAAAGCATCATAAACTAGTAGTAGAAGTGAAATGAAACATAGGGTGGAAAGTACATTGCCTCTTTGTTCTAAGGAGAGCTATGGGAATCTCCTGAGGATCATCTGAGACAGCAGTGGTGGGAGCACTTGAAGAAGGCATGTCATCCTGCTAAAATGGAATAGGCAGAGATACAGGAGCAAGCGTAGATGTATGCTTGTGCTTATAAAAATTTGGTGGCGGAGGAAGATCCAAGGGAATAACCGTGACAGACTGTGTAAAAAAACTAGTATGTTTAAAGAAACATCCGCAGAAATATTATGTTGATGCCTAGCAGAGTCATAGCATTTGTAATCCTTTTGGGATAGGAATGGACAAGAAAGACATTCTTTATCGCCCTAGGTGACAGTTTATCAGACGTATGAAAATTGTGGACAAACGCTATACATCCAAAAATTCTCCGAGATAGTGGGAAGGGTGACTCATTGGGATAAAGTAACGCGAAAGGAGTGGATCCCTTTAGAATCAAAGATGGGCCCCCGTGATAAGATGGACAACAGTAAGAACAACATCACACATTAGGTCTTCAAAACATTCATACGAGTGAGAAGAGACCAAGCAATGTCAAGAAGATGTCTACATTTTTATTCCTACCTTATTTTGTTGAGAGGTATCCGGACAAGATGTTTAGTGGATAGTTCCTTGGGAAGCAAGGAAAGTCGTCAAGTCGTGTTGTGTGAAATTGTGAATTACAAAGCATTATCAGTACAAAAAGTTTGAACATAAGTAGATAATATTGTTTTGATATACTGAAAGAGATTATTGACAATTTTATTTATCTTCGAACATTCCTTTATCAGATAAACCAAAGAGGGTCAACTATAATCACCAACAAAACAACAACAAAGCATTTTCCCACATTAAGTAAGGTCGGCTAAAATGGAGAAGCCTTCTCCCACTATAAGTAATATCGGCTGCATGGATTCTTGCTCAAATCCATGTTGAAAGATTCGACTATTTTTTACGATGGTTGTCGATTATCTAACTCATCTCCCACAAGGGGAGATTTGAACCATGTTCTTTTGGGTTGTAGGCACACTGCACTACCACCAGACCATTTAAGTGGGTGCAAAATATTTTGTCCACTCAGAGTACCCGGACCGGATAAGGTCCCCAAATATCACAATGGACAAGAGAAAAAGGAACTTCACAATGGGGCTCAGAACGTGCAAGAAAGGATGCTTGATGGTGTTTCTCGAATTGGCATGTCTCGCACTCAAAGGGTTTCAGCATAGAAAGTTCAAGGAACATCATGGATATAGCCCATGCATAGGTATGTCGAAGACGAAGAAGTCTAAGACCCCGTTCGGATTGGGGGTTACCCCCCACTTTGGGTGGGTAACCCCCCAAAACCCCTATTTTTAACCCACTAGTGGGACCCACCCCCTTCCCATCAAAAAAATTATATATTATACCATCATATCATCTAAAAATCATAAAATACTCAACTTCTACTCAATATTCCAAACTTCAATACAATCACATCACAAAAACCACCAACTTTTTCAAATTTTAATACAATCATATCATAATAACTATCAACTTTTTCAAATTCCAATACAATCACATCACACAAACCCTCCCAACCCTTAACCCACCAACCAAACACACTAAAACAAAAACGGGTTACCTACCCCCAGATAACCCCCAGAAAACCCACCAACCAAACGCACTCTAAGTACAGGATCGTCGGAGATAGACGCAATGCCAACAAAACTAGAATCATAAGGAATATCAAGATAGTACAGATCATTCTTCTCATGTACCTCACCAAAAATATGCTTCGTTCGGATGTCCTGAAATAACAAAACTCATCAAAAATAACCTGACAATTAAGCCCAACATATAGCTTCTGAACAAATAATAAACTAAAAGGAAATGCAGGTGCATAATGGACCGTAGTCAATTGGAGTTTGGATGAGTACTCTACAGTACCAACAGCAATGACAGGGGAATGGGCCCCGTTAGCAACCCGACTCGTCTTCACAGAAGTAGATGGTTGAGAGAAGGTAAAGTAGACTATCTTATCCCATCAAATGTGTCGATGCCCTTGAGTCAATAATCCATGCAAGGCTAGAAGTAGAAACATAGTTGGCTATTGTACCTGAAGTTCTCGTCAAACTAGCAGTAGGAGCAGTAGTAGTACTTATCACCGGTTGAGGGGTTGGAGCTCTGTAGAAGCTGCCTCAAACGGGGGTATTCTGGAGCGGTAAAGAGTAATTGTGCTCCACCAGAATGTTGATCAGGCGTATCCACTGCAGTGTGATGATGACCATGACAAATTTCAGCAAAATTCGGTCGAATTTCTGTCGAATATCGATATCCAGTCGAAATCGAAGCTCGACCGAAATATGGGGATTCTAGTAACAAAAAATGACTGAAATGACCGAAATTCTATTTTGGTCAATACCGAAATGGTGACCGAAACCGACATTTAGGGCCTTGATGATGACTCATAAGAACATGTCTCATAGGCACTATTAGCATTGACATGCATGCCAAATTCTGCCCAGTGTCGCTCAAATGGGTGGTTCCAGCGCTCGCAATGGATGCACGGTGGATAACGAGAAGAAGTAAATTCACGTCTATGGCCTCGTTCAAAGTCACGTTCACATCTTGAGTCACATCCACGATCACGACGAAAATCACGACAACGACCTCCTTAGAAGCTATGTCGTCCTCTATTCTCGAACGATGCACAGTGAGCAGAATTCTGTACAGATGATATGATAGAAGGACGTTCGGTAGATATATCGAGTTCCTATAGACGATCAAAGATGGTCTTAATCGATGGTATGGTATCAGTCGTAAGAAACTGGTCCTCACAGCTTTGTATCGTGGATGTAGTCCATAAAGGAATCATTAGACATGCCATTCAGATTGCTCCCCTACCAGTTTATCACAACATGCTGGCTGAAAAATCAGAAGCTCTTCAAAACGGGCCAGTTAGAAGCATGTAGTACTTGACAAGACTAGAATCTCTCTGTAAAACAGAGTGGATCTGCGTATAAAGGTTTGAGTCGAGACGTGGTTGTCTTCTGGGAGTAATTTCATTCCAAATTCTCAAGCATCGCCTTGGCAGAGTCTTTGTAGAGAAGATTTGCCGCAATAATTGGATCAATGCTATCGGTCATCCAAGTAATAACCTGGCAATTGCATGCGTACTAGGTGTCATACTCCTTGTCAGTCTCCATAAGAGGATCCTTGGTGAGGATATGATTCTTTCGTTGACTACCGATGAAAATGATGAACACCTTGAATGATTGAGACCAAAACATATAATTTTATGTGCCCTTGATGATGTCATCGTGGTCACAAAGTCAAGAAAAAGTGACATAGAAGAAGATGTTTCAACCAAGCATATAGGTGACCTAAATCACCATTTCAGCCACCTTTCAGGCTTCTGGAGCAGCAAACTATGGCCGTTGCGCCACAAATCAAACTTGGCAGAGACTATGGTGCAACCCAACGATGTTTGCAGATGCTAAGGAGCAGCCCAGGGGTCCTATGATGCATCCCAGCAGTGTTGTCGAGGGTTGAGGAGCCTTAGTGGAGGCCCTTAGGGGCTTGGCAGATGTTGTCGAGGGCCACTGGCGGAGGCTGGACACTGAAGGAGGCCTGATATAGACGATGAAGCCCGTACAGAGACTTAAATCTTCATGCGGAGGCCTTACGCACTAAAAGGACTTCAGATCAAGGCCTTGTTGTTTTTAAGTTTTCCCAACAAGTGCGAGGAACCCAGATCATCATCAAACAAGGGCCAAGCCAACAACAATCAAGCTCATTCAGCTCAGATAGCAAGAAATAAAATCGATAGATAACCAACAAAGTACATTCATCTCCAGAATAGCACACTTTCAGCGAGAACCAGCAATCGTAACACTTCAAATCCTGCTCATATACATAAAAACAACAAAGCATAGCGGGTCCACCATTGGGAAAGTTACTAGAGCCACAAATTGCAATGCATCCAAGTGATATGAGCATCCAAAAAACAACATAAAGGTCCAAGCTCACGACCAACAGGTGGGAGGAGCGCAGATCATCATCAAACAGGGGCCAAGCCAACAAGAACCAAGCTCATTCAGCTCAGGTAGAACGAGCTAAATTCAACAGATAACCCAAATCTAGCCAAAAACTCAAAGCACATTCATCTCCGGAATAGCTAAGGCGCATTTTTAAAGAGAAATGACAATCGTAACAGCTCAAAAGCATGCACATATACATAAAAACAAGCCGTTGCAGGTCCACCATTGGGAAAATTAGAGCCACAAATTGCAATGCATCCAAGTGATCTGAGCACTCGAAAAACAATATAAAAGTCCGAGTTCATCACCAACAGGTGGTAGGGAGCCCAGAACTTCATCAAACAAGTGCCAAACCAACAAGATCCAAGCACAATCAGCTCAAGTAGCAAGAGCTGAAATCGATAAATGTCTCAAATCCGGCCAAAAAAATCAAAGCACATTCATCAAATAGCTAATGTGCATTTTCAGAGAGACTAACAATCACACCAGCTCAAAAGCTTGCTCATATACATAAAAACAAGGCATTGCAGGTCCACCATTGGGAAAGTTATTAGAGCCACAAATTGCAATGCGCCCAGGTGATGTGAGCATTCGAAAAACAACATAAAAGTCCAAGCTCATCACTGGAATAAGGGCAACAATAGGATTTTTACATCCACAAATAAGGACAACAAAATTGCAGGACCGTACCATATGATTGCTACAAAAATTTGGTGGCAAGATAGCTTAGCAAATTAACGTAGACTTAGGTTTGTGAAAAATAATGAATGAATAAAAGAGTGTCTTATGGAACATATGATTCGTGGTAATATATGTAGCAGATTTGCTGTCATAGTATAGTGGAATATGAGTGGTGACAGCAATGCCAAGTTCTTGCAAAAAAGTTAATAGCCACGTGATCTCACAAGTCGCTTGAGCCATTGCCATGTATTCAGCTTCTGTACTAGATCTAGATACAATAGTTTGTGTAGAGATAGTTTCTATTATTATATGTTTATGTACCTTGTTTCTATTTCTCTCTTCTATTTAGACATCCGTGTAATTTACCCTTAAGGCCTCTCCCTATATAAGAGAGCCTAGGGTTTTCTTATTATCATAACGAAGACTCTTTTTCTCCTAACATGGTATCAGAGCCAACCTAGGGCTCGCCACCGCCGCACCTCCCTTCCCCCCACCCGCCGCCCCTCCCTCTACTCTTTCTCTCGTCGAGCCCACATAGGGCTTCCAACCTCCGAGCGGCTTCCTGCTGCAGTCAGCGGCCCCAGCCGCAACTAGCGGCCCCTGCCGCCTCTTAGCGGCACCCAGCCGCAACCTCCGAGCGGCATCCAGCAGCAGCCAGCGGCCCCAGCCGCTCACCAGCGGGCCTCAGCCCTCCGCCAGCGGCTTCGTGCCACCGCCAGCGACCCCGACGTGATCCCGCCGCCCTCCCCAGCGGGCTTCTGTCGCTGCTGGTTCATTCCAGTCGCATTCCAGTGGCTCGAAGTCGCCCCTACGCGTTCCCTGCCGCACCATCGACATCAAGACTGCAGCTCTAGGCCCTCATCGGGTCTCCAACAGTTCATAGCCGGCCCTTCAAGGCGATTCAAGGGCTGTTAGCCGTATTAGAGGCGTGCCCTAGACTCCTCTCTATCTGATTTATGGATTTGAGTACGTAGAAGTCTACACACGTACTCAAATCTAATGCAGTTGGTATAGACATCCATCAACGTATCTGGTTTCCCTTAGTCTTCTTCGAACGGCACTATGTCAGAATCGAAAGTCGATTTGCCCTCCACCGGCGCATTCAAAGGTCCTGCGCCAATAGTAAAGATGGACGGGTCTAACTATGAGTTATGGGCCATGCAGTTCATGAGCCTCATGAAATCAAATGGTAAGAAACACATTCTTACCGAGGATGAGCCTGCGGAGAAGACAGGGATCTATGCCTCATGGGAGGCCGATGATGCTTACGCAAAAGTATGGTTGTCTGGCACGTTGACCATGGAGATAGCGAATGATGTCCTCCATCAGCCCACTGCTAAGGCGATGTGGGACATTCTTACTGCTACATATTCGCAGGTGCGAAATGAGACAAAGATGTTGCAGCTTCAGCATGACATCTTTACTATGAAGCAGGCCGGCAGACCTCTCCACTCTCTATACACATCCCTAAGAGGGATGTTCGAGAAGCTCTACAGTACCATTCCTCTGACTGCTACTCCAGAGCAGCAGAAGACGTTCCGGAACGCCACCATGGTGGGTGTCCTACTTGCTGCCCTCGACCCTGAGTATGATGCTGCACGGTCACAGATCTTAGCAGATGCAGTCATTCCTCCAGTGGAGGATGTATACAGGAGGCTCAGTCGTATCCCTGTTTCTTCCAGCTCTTCTACTCCACCTCCGTCTGCGATGGCAGCTTCACGTGGGAGAGGTGGACCACCTTCTTGGCGTGGTCGTGGACGTGGCCGTGGCTCTCAGGGAAGAGGCGGTCGACCTAGTCAGACATGCTCATATTGTCACAGAACTGGACACTCAGAGGAGACATGCTACTCAAAGCATGGATTCCCAGCTTCTGCACGGGTTGCAGAGCATTCACAGTCTCCTTTACCGTCTGCTGCAGATCATAGATTTGACGAACTCGTGGCCCGTCTCCGTGATATTATGCCACAATCTTCTGGTGATTCATCTGGTGGCTCTTCCGATATTGCTGCCACAGCCTCAGCCAGTTCTTCCGCCGTTGCCAGTTCCTCAGGTAGATCATCAGTTGTCATACCTTCACATGATATATCTGACTGGGTTATAGATTCAGGAGCTACACATCATCTATGTCGAGATAGAGGTAGATTACAGGCCTACAGGGCTATTCCTCCAGGTCGCTCAGTGCAGATAGCAGATGGTTCCCACTCACCCCTTGTTGGTCAGGGGGAGGTTTTCTTAACCTCCGCTATGCAGCTACAGAATGTTTTACATGCCCCTGAATTCTCACTGAATTTGCTGTCTATTAGTCAGATTACAAAGGATTTGAACTGTCGAGCTATATTTGACCCGTCTTCTCTCATTTTTCAGGACATACTCACGGGCAAGGTGATTGGCTGTGGCTCTGAGCAGAACGGCCTATATCGACTGGTCCGAGAATCCTATGCTGGCATCTCCGCTCACTCTGCTGGTCCAGTCTCACCTTACATTTGGCATCTTCGGTTTGGTCACCTTCCGCTCCAGAAGATGCGCCATCTTCTGCCCCAGATCTCTCCAAGTTCGTCGTTTCGTTGTGAAACTTGTCAGTTAGGAAAGCATCACAGGTCGAGCTTTCCAGGTCGTCAGAGTCGGAGCAGTAGCTCCCCTTTCGAGTTGTTACATATAGATATATGGGGTCCGAGTCGTGTTCCCGATCACCAGGGACACAGGTTCTATCTTGTGGTCGTAGATGACTTTTCTCGTGTCTCTTGGGTTTTTCTTCTGAAGAATAAGTCTGAAGCAGGAGATGTTATTAAAAATTTGATTAATGAAGTGCAGAATGTTTTTTCTTCTTCTGTCAAATATGTTCGGACGGATAATGCCCTGGAATTTTGTACACGTTCTCTTTCTCATTTTCTGTCATTAAAGGGAATTATTCATCAAACCACCTGTGCATATACATCCCAACAAAATGGTGTGGCGGAAAGAAAGCATCGCCATCTCTTGGATATCACTCGTACCTTATTGATTCAAAGTTGTGCTCCTATTTCCTTCTGGGGGGATGCTGTTCTTACTGCGTGCTATCTGGTCAATAGAATGCCGTCCTCTGTCCTTGGAGAGAAGATACCCATCTCACTTATTTTTCCCGACAAAGAGCTCTTCTCACTGCCACCTCGTGTCTTTGGTTCTGTGGCGTTTGTTCATCGTCTGTCTCCTGGACTTGACAAGCTCTCTCCAAGAGCAGTCAAGTGCGTCTTCGTTGGGTATTCAAGAACCCAGAAGGGATACCGGTGTTATGATCCTACTACCAACAGGCACTTCGTTAGTGCGGATGTCACCTTCTTCGAGTCGGTCATGTTTTTCTCGCCAGCCGGGGACAGAATGGTACCATCCACCACCGCTGATGATATTTTGGTTCCACCACCACCTACCTGTCTTACACCTGACTCGTCTCCTGTGTCAGTTCCTATGCCCGCACCGCCACCACCACCTCCACCTCCACCCCCACCCATTCCACGGAGAATCATATCACCATTTCCTAACCACTATACGCGTCGGTCAGGACCCGCTCAGACTGCAGATCAGCCAATCACTGAGCCTCATGTATGTTCAGATGATGTTTCTACTGACGGGTCCGGTTCGGAACATATGCAGGATGACTCCTTACAGGTGGACCCCGATGATGATCTGGATGTTCCGATTGCTATTCGGAAACAGAGACGACAGTGTGCATCCTACCCCTTTGCTTCACAGGTTTCCTTCCACCGACTCACAGGTGATTTCCAGAGGTTTGCTACTGCTTTATCTTCGGTGGACATACCACGGACATACCAGGAAGCCTTGAAGAGTGAATGCTGGAGACTGGCTATGGAAGAAGAAATGGGGGCCTTGCAGTCCCGTGGCACATGGTCTTTGGTCCCTGCACCCTCTGGTGCATCAGTTGTTAGCTGCAAATGGGTCTTCACAGTCAAATACCATGAAAATGGCACATTGGAAAGATACAAAGCACGTTTAGTCGCCCGGGGATTTACACAGACATATGGCGTTGATTACATGGATACATTCTCTCCAGTGGCGAGACACTCGACTCTGCGTATCCTCCTGTCTGTTGCAGTAGTCCGTGACTGGAGCATTTATCAGCTGGATGTCAAGAATGCATTTTTGTACGGGGACCTACAGGAGGAAGTCTACATGCAGCAGCCACCCGGGTTTACTGCTGAGGGGGAGACGCATATGGTATGTAGACTTCACAAGGCTATATATGGACTTAAACAGAGTCCACGAGCATGGTTCCAGAAACTGTCCAACCTAATTGAGCACCAGGGATTCAAGGGGTCCAATGCTGACCATTCGTTGTTTGTCCAGAAGTCCTCGGCAGGTACGGTTGTCATAATGGTCTATGTGGATGATATTCTTGTTACAGGAGGTGATATTCAGGGCATAGCAAGGGCGAAGGCATTCCTAGGTCGTCAGTTTGTTACAAAGGATCTTGGAACCCTAAGATATTTTTTGGGGTTGGAATTTGCAAGGAATGCACATGGTTTGGTGATGACACAAAGGAAGTACATTACAGACTTCCTGGTTGAGACTGGTATGGATGGTTGCAAACCATCAAGCATCCCCATGGACCCCAGCATGAAGTTATATGATGGTGATACTGATGAAGTAGATAAGAGGAGATATAGAGAGATGGTGGGCAAACTCCTCTACATCACCATAACTCGCCCAGACATTCAATTTGCAGTTAGCAGGGTGAGTCAATTTATGGAGCAACCGAGACAGGTTCACATGGATGCTGTACACATGATACTGAGGTATCTGAAGTCTACTCCTGGATTAGGGCTACTATTCAGAAAGGGTGCAGACTTATCCATCTCAGCGTGTGCAGACGCAGATTATGCAGGATGCCCTAAGGATAGAAAATCAACCTCAGGGTTTGCAGTCTTTGTTGGAGGCTCTCTGGTTTCTTGGAAAAGCAAGAAACAAACGGTGGTGGCAAGATCCAGTGCGGAATCTGAATATAGGGCAATGGCCCAAGTCAGCACGGAAATGATGTGGGTTCGCTCCGTATTAGAAGATCTACGTGTAGCAGTACCTCTACCTATGAAGCTTCAGTGTGACAATCAGGCAGCATTGTTCATTGCCAACAATCCAGCTTTTCATGAGAGGACCAAGCATATTGAAGTTGACTGTCATTACACTAGGGACCTGATCCAGAGAGGATTGATATCCACGGCCCATGTTAGCTCAGGAGATCAGACTGCCGATGTATTCACCAAGCCATTGCTCAGAGGACCTTTCCAGAGATGTTCATCCAAGCTGAGCATGATCGACATCTATGCTCCACCTTGAGGGGGAGTGTAGAGATAGTTTCTATTATTATATGTTTATGTACCTTGTTTCTATTTCTCTCTTCTATTTAGACATCCGTGTAATTTACCCTTAAGGCCTCTCCCTATATAAGAGAGCCTAGGGTTTTCTTATTATCATAACGAAGACTCTTTTTCTCCTAACAGTTTGTTTCTTGCTTCTCCAAGTAACAAGATTTCCTCCAACCATCATAGCATATCCTGTGGTGGAGCATTGATCCTCAGATGAACTTGCATAATCAGCATCAGCACGTGCGATAATATCGATGTACCCGTTTGCCCCATAAAAGAGGCCACACCCTAGAGATTTTTTCAAGTATCGTAGTATCTAGAGAATGTCCTGCCAGTGGTTATAACAAGGTTGCTCTATGTGTTGACTAGCTCTGCTTACTGCATAAAAAATAGGGATTTTATCACTTGTGACCGTTAATGAATTGACTTACCATGGTTTTTTCAAACCTTGGTGCAGTTAAGAGGGGTATTATTGTCCAGACTCCTCTTCTTCCTCCTCCAACCTCCTCCTCCTCCCTCTCCGCCCGGAGTTCGTCGGAGTTCGCATGTGCCTGCACCGCGCACGACCACACCTCCCCCAAAGCCGCACGCGCTCCCCAGCGTGCCCCCTTCTTCCCACCAGCCGCCGTCTCCAGCAGGTTGCGCACCTCCAGCCCAACTGCCATGGACTGCCTGTCGTCAGCAGGAGACCTCCGCCGCCGACGATCTCCCTCCGCAACAGCTGTCGCGACCGCCCGCTTATATCAAGAATAAAATAACAATGAAACCAAGGAATGAAGCATAGATTATCCGTAGTGCGGATTGAAACAGAAGTTGTTATCAGAATCTTTAGCACATCTATTTGTGATAGTCACGGATAACAGAAAATATACTCCGCCGAGCCATTGGTTGACTAACAGTCCACAAAAAAATGGGATTTTAACTTTGTACCACAACCAGCGAGAAGGGAGGGAGGTGAGCCTCTTAAACCCGGTCAATGGTAGCAACAACGGATGGAAACGGTTGCCGTTTTGGACGTACAGCGGCGTCAGCAGCGCGCGTGGGTGAAGCAGCGAGAGCTGAGCGTCGCGGGGGAGGGGAGGGGGCGGGGGCAGGGGCGGGGGAGGGGAGGGGGCAGGGGTGGGGGCGGCACGGTGTGGGGATGGGCAGCGCGGTGCGGGGTTGGGCGGCGCGAGGGAGGCGAGGGGGTGGCCCAGGGGAGCAGAGGCTGGGCGGCGTGGGGGAGGGATGGGGCGGCGGGCTGGGAGGAGGTGCGTGGAGCTCGAGGCCGAGCTGGGTGGCGCGGGGCAGGGGCGGCGGGCCGAGGAGGTCGGGGCGGAGTTGGGAGGAGGTGCGGGCTGGGGAGGGTTTCAGGCGGAGAGGGAGGAGGAGGAGGTTGGAGGAGGAAGAGGATGGAGGAAGAGGAGGAAGAAGAAGGGGATGAGGAAGAGGGCATAAAATTACCATATAATCTTTTTTTTAAAATTAATACCGTTTATATCCTCAAAGATAACGTCCGTTTGCACTGTGGATGGACGGTGGTCACTAACCCGAGGGGCACAAGTGATAAAATAGCAAGAAGTGAGGGGCATAACTGATATTACCAAAAAGATAGGGGCATAACTGATATTGCGAGATCTCAGAGGGGCACAAGTGATAAAATTCCTAAAAAATATCTGGTCTGGTAACAGTAAGATAGAGAAGTTTGCCAACCAGAATTCTATATCGAGTAACATCTTCGAAGATGGGATCGAAGGACATGAAGTGTTTCTTTGGGTCTGCCAGAATACCTGAAGGCTTGCATCCAAGTAATCCGATTTTAGTAAGGATGTCCATGCAGTATTTTCTCTGAGAGATGAAGGCCTTCTGTAGTGTGTAGTACTTCTATGCCCAAGAAATAGAGTAATGGACCAAGGTCCTTGATAACAAACACTTTCCGGAGAAAAGCCTTAGATTCTAGAACCCCATTATCATCATCACATGTGATAACCATATCATCCACATAGACAGCAAGTATAATGGTACCAGTTGTTCGTCTTCTGACAAACACAGAATAGTCAGAGGTTGTTTTCTGAAAGCCAAGAGTGATGATTTCTACTGTAAGTCTGTCGAACCATGCCCTTAGGCTTTGTTTCATGACATATATTGCCTTGAAAAGTTGACATACACACTCTCCCTCGACTTCATACCCCGGAGGTTGCATCATGTATACTTCTTCATCAAGATCTCCATATAAAAATGCATTTTTCACATCGAGCTGAAAGATAGGCCAGGCTTTATTAGCGGCCATTGAAAGGATAGTTCTGATAGAATCCATTCATGCAACCGGTGAGAATGTATCAAAGTAATACATGCCATATGTTTGTGTAAAACCTTTGGCCACAAGGCGAGCTTTCCATCTGTCAATTGACACGTCCAGTGATTGTTTGGTCGTGAAGACCCATCAGCACGCCACAGGTCTAGTCCTTTTTGGACATTGTACAAGATCCCATATTCCCCTGGAAGCTAGGGCATCCATCTCGTCATCCATTGCATGTCGCCATCCTGAATCCTGCAAAGCACTATGGTGGTCTCTCGAAATAGAAATGGTCATGAGAGCATCTACATTATCTTTTGCCAGTTGTTGATAAACTAGCAGTAGAAGTGAAATGAGATATGGGATGAAGTGTACATTACCTTTTGGTTCTATGTAGAGCAATGGGAAGCTCTTGAGGATCATTCGGGATAGCAGTGGAGGGGATACTTGAAGAAGGCATACCATCCTGCAATAAAGAAATAGGCAAGGGAACATATAGTGATGGGGATTTGTGTTTTCGCTTAAAGACAATGGGCGGAGGTGGGAGATCAAGAGGGATATCTGTAAAAGATTGTGTAAAGAAGCTCGACTGTTCAAAAAAGGTTACATCTGCAGATATATATAATAGCGATGTCCAATTGGGCCATAGCACCTGTAACTTTTTTGAGTACGAAAATAACCTTGCACGAGGAGAGAGTCTGGCAGTAGTGTGAAAGTTATGAATAAAGGCAACACATCGAAAAATTCGTAAGGGTAGAGGAAAAAGTAACTCAGTTGGGTAGAGCGTGGAGAAGGGAGTGGATCCATTTAGGGATGGAGATGGGACTCTGTTAATAAGATGGGCATCGGTCAAAACAACATCCCTCCAGTATTTTTTGGGAACTTTCATTTGGGTGAGGAGGGATCGGGCAATATTTAGAAGGTGTCTGAGTTTCCTTTCTGCTACCCTATTTTGTTGCGAAGTGTAAGGACATGATGTTTGGTGAATGGTGTCCTGGGATGCAAAGAAATTTGTTAGGTCATGTTGAGTAGATTCCAAAGTGTAATATGAGTGAAAGATTTGAACACGGGATGAAAAAATATTTTTGACATAATAAAAGAAATTCTTAACAATATTGTTGATCTCTGATCGTTCTTTAAAAAGATAAACCCAGGATGATAGATGTAGTCATCAACAAAAACAACAAAGTACTTATATCCACTCATAGTACGGATCGGACAGGGTCTCCAAATATCACAATGGATTAAAGAAAAAAGAGCTTCGCGACGTGGTTTTGAATGAGCAAGGAAGGACGCTCGATGATGTTTCCCGAGCTAACACACCTCACAATCAAAGGGCTTGAGCGTAGAAAGTTCCGGGAATATTAAGGAGAGAGCTTTGGCAGATAGATGATCAAGGTGAAGATGCCAAAGAATAGGATCATTGGAGATAGACGTAGCGCCATTAATACCAAAATCATAAGGAATATCAAGATAATATAGACCGTTCTTTTCATGTCACCCACCAAAGATCTGTCTCATCCAAATGTCCTGAAAATAAAAACAGAGCTCATCAAAAATCACACGACAGTTAAGTACATGGCATAACTTGTGAACAGATAAGAGATTGAGTGGAAAATCAAGAGCATAGTGCACTTCAGTAAACTGGAGTTTGGTAGAAAACTCCATAGTCCCCACAGTAATGATAGGAAATGTATTGCATTGACAACCCAAACTGTCTTCACAACAGAAAACGATTGTGAAGAGGTGAGAAGACTACCTTCTCCCGTCATATGAGTAGAGGCACCCGAATCAATGATCCATGCAGGGCTGGATGTAGAAGCAGCATTGGCAAGAGTACCTGAAGTAGTAGCCATATTCGCGGTAGGAGCAGAGGTACTAGTGTTACCGGCAGAGTCCTGGAGCAGCAGACGTAGACGAGCATACTCAAATGTAATGAAAGATACCTGACTATCACCAGATTGCTGATCTGATGAGGTGTCTGCAATATCATATGAGCCTTTATATGAGGTGGTCTCATAGGCACTGTTGGCATTAGGAGGCATGCCAAACTTTGCCCAACAACGTTCAGATGGATGATTCCAGCATCTAAGATGGGTGCATGCTGGATAATGAGTGGTGAAAGGATCACGACCACGTCCACGTCCGAAATCACGTCCTCGGCCAGCCTCACAACTGTGACCACGACCAAAGTCACGACCGCATCCTCCTTGGTAATTGTACGTCCTCTAGCAAAATGTGATGCAGTGTCTGTAGACAGATGAGGAGAGGGAGAATCAAGTTCCTGTAGCCGACCATATATGATCTCAAGAGTAGGTAGTGCAGCAGCAATCAGAATTGGTCCTTCACAGGCTTGTATTACGGATGTAGTCTTGATAAGAAGCGATGTCATTCTGCTCGTACTCCAATCTGTTTGTCACAGCAAGCAGGCTGAAAGATGAGGAGTTCCTCAAACATACCTGTGAGGAGCCTGTAGTACTCGATCAGGGATGTATCGCCCTGGTTTGCTGACCAAATCTGTGTGTAGATGTATGAGAGCCTGGACTTGGTCGTCTTTTGGGAGTAGGTACTTTCAAGGCTCTCCCACAGCGCCTTGACAGACTCCTTGTAGAGAAGATTGGAGGCTATATTCAGATCGACATTGTTGGTCATCTAAGTAATCACCTGGCAGTTGTCTACGAACCAGGTATCGTAGTCCTTTTCTATGTCCTTGGGCAGATCTTTAGTAAGAACATTGTTCTTTCGCTAACCACCAATAAACACTTTGAAGGATCGAGACCATAATACATAGTTTTCGGAACCCTTGATTTTGATAGAAGTGCCTTGAACCATCAAAGAAGAAGTTGGGTACATGGGCTTGGGTTCTGCAGATGCCATGGTGGTCGCAAAGGTCAAGAAAAAGTGACCTAGATAGCAAGACCTTAAATGTCGGTTTCGGTCACCATTTCGGTATCGACCAAAATAGAATTTCGGTGGAATTTCGATGGAATTTCGACCGGAATTTCGGTCATTTCGGTCATTTTTTGTACTAGGACCCCCATATTTCGGTCATTTTTTGTACTAGGACCCCCATATTTCGGTCATTTCGGTCGAATTTCGATTTCGACTGGATATCGATATTCGACAGAAATTCGATCGAATTTCGCTGAAATTTGAGGCCATGCTAGATAGTCCTTATAGTCTTAAGTATCATATAGACCTAGCAGTACATCGAACAAAAGTCTGGCTAGAGGCAGCCAGATGGAGGTGGGAATGCACGGTGTGTCAGGTCTGGAGACAGTCGGCTAGGCTAGAGGCGGTTGTCAAGACCACGGGACCGTAGGGGGCGGGGCGGAGCGGTGCAGCGCGGAGCAGGGAGCACCGCAAACGGGTAGCGCGTGGCAGCGCGAGGCCGCAGGGGCAACGCGGGGACCCCTAGGGGGGCTTGGGACCGCTGCTATGACGTGGTGCAGGGCTGCTCGGGCAACATGGGGCAGAGCGACGCGCGATGGTGCGGGGCCATTGGCGACACGGGATCTCAAGGCAGTTCAGGACCGTTGCTATGGTGTAGTACATGGCCGCTAGGGTAGCAGCGGGGTCGGGCAGTGCAGCATACGACGGTACGGGGCCGTTGGCGGGCAGCACGGCTGCAAAGGGGCTCGGGGCTGGCGATGGCAGTGGGATTAGGTCAGAACACCAGTCTAGGACCACTGCTTTGATACTATGTGGAAAACAATGAAAGAATAGAAGAGTGTGTCTTATTCCAGATGTTTAGGGGTCCTTATATAGGACAAAACCATAGAGAGCTCAAAAAAATGAAAAACATAAGTGTCCCTAAAGGGGTTACAATGATAAAATAAGAACCGTAAGTCTATATTACTAACAATATCGAAACGAATGCAAGAAACAAATGCAAATCATTGAAACCACATATTCAAACAGTAGAGGCGCATAAATAAGCTCCAAATCACAACACAGCAACATAGACTTGGGGTTACAGTAATTGCAAACAAAGGTTAAACCACCATAGAAGTGCAATGTGTAAATCCAGAGAGTAGAAGTAGAGGTGCATAAATAACCTCCAAATCAATGAAGAAAGGAATGCAAGAAACAAACAAAACGCAAGCAAGTTTGAGTAAACCGTGTCGTGCAAAACATAGCTGAGAAAACATATCAATGGAGCAAAAGAAGCTATACATCGAAGGTCCTAGCCATGCAAGAGCAAAAGATGAAAGATACCTCGTACACCAGAAGGACCACAATGAAGACGATATGTGAATACATGAGCCAAAAAAGAACATATCAGCACTTCCTTGTACAGCCCGCTCGGAGAGCCTCCTCGATGCGCTTTTATAGGGCTTCGACGTAGAGGGGGAAACCCTAGATTCTTAGTCTGAAGCCATGGAGAAGACAACTCAAGATGCCTTAAGGACACCACGCCTCTACGTAGAGGCTTTATTACATATGAAATGTACAACCCTACCTCCAACAACTCTATTAATGCAAAAGGTAAAGAGCTCCAAGACAAGGATTGGGATATGCACAAGTGAAGGATGAACTCCATAAAGGGGTCAAATTGACCACGCACGAAGGCAAGAGGAGGGGCCCAGAGGAGTGATCTAGTGTCAAAGGTGGTTGATGGCAAGAGAGCGCGAGGCTTCAGGAGGGAGAGGGTGCAGGTTTAGGTCGCCCTCGTTATTCTGGAGAATGGGGATGGTGTAATTCCCGATGGAGGTAGGAGGGGAATAGGGAGGGATGGGAATAAGTGTTATCATGATCGATATCCCGATTGTTATGCTGTAGCCGAACATGCCCAAAGGGAATGTGCCAGAGCTGAGCCAAGGCCCGGGAGGGTAAGGACGCGGACATGGTGAATGGTAGTTTTAATTCTCGATTCTCAAATGGGGGCCACAACCGCAAAATATTAGAGTTTTTTATTTTTAATGAGTCAAAATAGAAGGAAATTAAGAAGGCAGGGGCTCAGGTCCCCTATACCCAATACGTGTCCGCCTTTGAAATTAACCCCATAATGGAACCACATTTGATGAACATGAATTTTGATGTTTGATATAGTGGAATTCATGAGTCGTGCGCCAACATTCTTTCAATAACAACAAAGCCTTTCCCCACATTAAACAGGGTCGGCTACATGGATTTTTTGCCTCCATTCAAATCTATCTTAGGTCATTCTCAGGCTTAGATCCAAAAAACTAAGATCCCTTCGTATAGTCTCATTCCAACACTTCTTGGACCTTCCTCTCCCTCTTTTAGCCGGTTCAACATTCCAAAACTTGCATCTCCTCACATGTACATCAGCTGACCACCTTTGCAAATGGCCAAACCACCTTAAGCGATTTTCTCGCACCTTATCCTCGATCGAAGCTACATCAACTCTCCTTCTGATGGCATCATTATGAATCCGATCTTTACGTGTGTGTTTACACATCCACCTTAGAATTTTCATTTCTACTACTGACATTCTATACCTACGTCTATGGTTCACAGGCCAACATTCAGATCCATAGAGCATAATAGGTCTCACAGCTGCTTTGTAAAACTTTCCTTTGATTTTCAAAGGACTTTTTTTATCACGGAGAACAGATGATGCTCCTCTCCACTTTAGCCAACCTGCATTTATTCTATTTGTAATCTCCATCAATTTCTCCATCATGTTGCAAAATAGATCCTAAGTATCTAAAAAAATCTTTTCTGAATGTTATCATCACCAATCTTAACCCCAATTTCTTCACCATTGTTTCCGTCAAACGTACACTTCATATGTTCAGTATTAGCCCTACTTATACGAAATCCTTTAGTCTTCAATGCATATCTCCATACCTCAAACTTCTCATTTACTCCATCACTAGTCTCATCAATCAACACAATATCATCAGCGAATAACATATACCAAGGTATCTCAACCTGAATGTGACTTGTCAACTCGTCCATAATAAAAGTAAAAATGAATGGACTCAAAGTTGAACCTTGATGCAGACCAATGTTGATGTCAAAATAGTCAGTCTTCTCAGACTGTATCTCACACAAGATGAAGCCACATCATACATATCTTTTATGAGGTTAATGTATAGGACAGATACTTATCTCTTCTCCAAAACTCTTCACATATCTCCCGTGGGACAGAATCATAAGCCTTCTCTAAAGAAATAAAAATCATATGGAGGTTATTCCTTTTAGCTCTGTAAATCTCCATTGTTCTCCTCAGCAAGTGGATGGCTTCAATAGTTGAGCGGCC
Source organism: Ottelia alismoides (assembly GCA_037367405.1). Classification (NCBI taxonomy): domain Eukaryota; kingdom Viridiplantae; phylum Streptophyta; class Magnoliopsida; order Alismatales; family Hydrocharitaceae; genus Ottelia; species Ottelia alismoides. Next base: position 488,445 of record JAZKJV010006269.1, on the reverse strand, counting down.
TGGCATGAATCCGAATTGGTTTTCTTTTACTTTGTAAACTTGCCTCAACCTTCTTTAGATCACACGTTCCCAAATTTTCATAGTGTGACTCATTAGTTTAATACCTCTATAAAACTTGCCAACATTCTTTCATTCAAAAAATTTACGGTTTTTATCAGTTGTGTCCCTCTGAGATATTGCAATATCAATTATGTCCCTCTCTTTTTGGAATATCAGTTGTACCCTTGACTTCTTCCACAATGATCACTTGTGCCCCTTGGGTTAGTTGTCATCAATCCTCATTCTAAACAGTCGTTAACTTTGGGGACACAAGAGTAATTAATTGAAAAATGAAGGGTAAAAATATTTTTTTCTTCCCCCATTCCCTTCCAGGCATGTCTTTGTCATTGTCCCTCCCCCTCCAACCCTCCGTCGTCGCTGCCCCTTCCCTTCCCTTCCCAGTCCATACTCCAGCACCTCCTCCGTCGCTGTCGTCACCCCTCCTCCTCCTCGGCCTCCTCTGCCTCCGCCCCCTCCTCCACAATCCCTCTCAACCTCCCCAGCCCCCTCCTCCTTAGCTCCGCCACTGCCAATCCCTCCTTCCCCTCCCCTGATGCTCTCGCCTCGCACACTCCTCCCCCCCGGGCCCCCTCCTCAACCTCTGCATGTTTCTCCTCCCTACACCCTCCTCCTTTGCTCGTCTCCTCCCGATACCCTCCTCCTCCGCTTGTTGCTTCTTCCATGTGTCCTCCTTCTGTTGCCCCGCACTGCTGCTCCCATACGCCTCTCCTCCTCTACATGTTATTCCTCCCCCGTACGCTCCTCCCCCACACCCTCCTCCTCCTCGGCCTCCTCGACCTCCACCCCCTACTCCCTAGTCTCACTCCTCCTCCTTCCCCCACCCCCTCCTCTCTAGCTCCGCCCCTGCTAGCCCCTCCTCCTTCGAACCCCATCCTCCCTCTCCCTTGTTTCTCCTGCCGTGCACACTCCTCCTCCCTATGCCCCCTATTCATCCTCCGCTCGTTTCTCCTCCTCGCGCCCTCCTCATTCGCCCGATGCTCCTCCCCGACACCATCCACCCGCTGCTTCTTCCTTGTGCCCTCCTCCTCCCCCCGTTGCTCCTCCGCCCGTAGCTTCTTCCCTATGTCGCTCCTCCCCCACGCCCCCTCATTATCCTCTGTTTGTTGCTCCGCTCTCCTCCTCGAGCATCGTCAGTAAGTCACCATCCAAGAACCCCCTCCTCCCCAAGTGTCGCTAGCAAGTCACCTGCAATCGATCCTCCTGCTGGTGTTCAGTTGAATCGGGGTCATGAATGACCTAAGGGAAAGGAAAAGGATGAAGAGGAGGAGGTGATTGGGAAGTTTGGACCGTAATGCCCCTCTTAGTTGCACCATAAGTTTGAAAAACCATGGTTAAGTTCAACTTATTGACGGCTAAAGTAACGAAGGGGAACAAGTGATAGAACGGCAAAAAGTCGGGGACACAACTGATATTCCCAAAAAAGGAGGGTCATAACTGAAATTGCAATATCTCAGAGGGGTACAACTGATAAAAACCCCAAAATTTATATAGTGGAATTCAGGGGTCGTTGCGCCACTGAGAGCAAGAAAGCCATACTTGATGCCACAAACAGACAACTTGTCAATAGTGTGGAAGTTGTGAACAATTGCGATGAAGCCAAATATAACATCCCCAGGATCCGGGTTACCCGTTTATAAAACATTCACATTATATAACTTATGATTCATTGTACTAAGTTACGAAAATGAGAAAAGAAATTTCACGATTGAATGACATTCACAATTTGGAAACCAACCACGTAATAATACGTGTCACTTCAGGATATTTTGCATTTATATCCATTAGTACAAGTATCAAAGAAAATTTCATCATTTATGCATGTATCTCAGAAATATGACAAAAGAGGAAAAAGAAACAAAAAATAGATACATTTATCTATATAATGATTGGCATGTATACCGTCAAAGACAAATATCAAATCACCAAAGGCTAATAGCCCTGAGAAGTAACTAATGTGCCGCAGGCGCATTTCCTGTTATCCGTGTTAGGAACAAACTAATGTCAACAAGTATTGTGTACAACCAAAATTATAAAAATAACATATATTTAAGTGGTTACAAAAAGAAAGCAAGTAGATAGGTAATGAAATTGTAATTATTTAAGCCACTTGCATGGAAAGTTGATTTTCTAGTTGTTCTGGATATAATTCCTTTTTTCACTCACCATATTTCAATTATCAATAATTAAATATTTCCTTAATTCATTATATGATCATGACAGCAAAGGTGATCTAGATTTAATTTATATCCTTTTTCATTATTGTCAATTGTAAGATATGATGATAGATCTTATTGAATGTAGATGATTGATGAAGATTTTCATGATCTGCTCTTTAACAGTAATCAAACTCAAGCGATGAAGAAGCCTTCTAAAAGACTCTTTCGTCTCATTTTTCCAGTGGAAGTGCGGTCCACGAGAAAGCTAGGCAAACTCCAACTACGCCCTTGAAACGAGTAGGAGAGACTCTCTGGTCCGAGTCACTCTAGTCCTGCCCGATCAGTGTAGATACGGGCTAAACGAGCTCGAAGAAAAACCAAGGGTGCTCCATCCTAGGAACCTTAACAGAACACAGGGTCAGCGAAATTGATCAAAAAGAAAAAAGAAAACATATGGATCCCAAGGAAGCGGAAAACTGCAAGCTCGCGATAAAATTGAGGAAGAGACTAAGATCCAAGACTCGTGCATTAGGCGATCGCTGTCTAATCTGGACATCATAACTCTATCCCAGTTGAGGATCACCGCATCCTCGCACAATCAGGTGTAAGAGTCACCTCGACCAGCACAATGTTTGAGATTACTTTATTGAGGTTCAACACCACAAGTAGATCTAAGGATACATTACCCTTGTTTTCTCGAGAGGAAATAGGGGTGTGTGAGTATGGCAATAATATTTGGGAGGTTGTGATATGGTTAGATATGTTGAGAGGCTTAAACGACGGTCCAAACTAAGCATGAATGGAGTATGTAGATCTACCAGCTTCTAATCTATAGAATCAATTGAGTTATCAAATGAAACAAATATACCATGTATATTTTGAAGGCTCTTCAATGATTTCACTGAATCAAAGTTTGAACTGAAATATCATATTCTAAGATAAGATTGTGAATATCCTTTTAGTTGATCTTTAAATGATAGAGAGTTGATTGTAGGGGTGTGGCTTAAGAAATCAAATGGCTATTCAAGAAGTATTCTGATTTTTTAAACCATATTTTTATTTAGCTTAAGAACATCCATGATAAGATTCATAAGATATATCTTAGAATATTCTGATTTGAATACACATAGAAGAGAACACAATGGTTCTTAGGTAAAAGCTGTAAAACAAACACTTGTTTTATAAATAGTAGAGAGCATCAGGACAACATAAGAAAAATCAATATGGAACCAAAACCTCCGTCCAAATTTCTGAAATCAGTAGCTAAGAACTTGCTTGATTTAGATTCTAAATTTAAAGATAAGTTTTTTGGGCAACAGTGATTTGCATTCAAACCCCAAACTTCAACTTTCAAATTCTGAAATCAGTACAAATCAGTAAATTTTTGGGCAACAGTAACTTGCATTCAAACCCCAAAATTTCAAATTTTAAATTCTGAAACCAGGAGCTAAGAAATTAGACTTGAATTAGATTCTAAAATTACAAATCAGTAAATTTTTGGGCAAAAGTAACTTGCATTCAAAGCCCAAAATTTCAACTTTTAAATTCTGAAATCATGAGCTAAGAAATTGGACTTTGAATTAGATTCTAAATTTAGAAATCAGTAAATTTGTGGGCAAAAGTAACTTGCATTCAAACCCCAAAATTTCAACTTTTAAATTCTGATTTAGCTAAGAAATTAGACTTGAATTAGCTTTTATATTTTCAAATCAGTGAATATTGAGCAACAATAACTTGCATGCAACCCCCCCCCCCCAATTTCAAACTTTAATTTTCTGAAATCAAGGGCTAAAACTTGGACTTGGATTTGGAATCAATTTGTATAAAACTACACAAATGGCATGAAAAGAGGGTAAAATTATACATTTTTGGATCTCCAAAAATTGAGGAAATTCGGCTTGTAAGGTAGCAGCAGTAACTGCTTTGGTAGCAGCAACACCCACTGCTTCAGGAGCATGCAAAAGAAGCAGAGCAGCAGCTGATCTTGGCAGCAGCACCTGCTACTTTTGTTAGCAGCAGCAGCAACTTGCAGCAGCTGCAGCTGAGGTCGGAGGTTGAAGAGATGTCCTTCTCGGTGAACAAGAAGAAGAGAAGAGGGTTGTTCTTCGATGGAAAATGAAGAAGATGACGAGAAGATGAGGAAAAGGAGAGGGAGGGTGTGATATTAATAAGAAGAGGGGGGAGATGAGGTGTCAACCATTTGGAAAGAAGAGGGCACGTGTGTGTTGGGTTTGGTATTATTTTAACTTTTAAACTTATTTGAAACACCAATATTATCACCATTTTTACCTTGAATCTCCGATTTAGATGAAAAATGGTTTGTTTCGACCGTCTTGGAGTGACGATCAAAATGAGTATAATATTTATATTTTTCTTATCTAAGATAGATTCAGATATTGGCGAAATATGATTTCGATTTATGATTAAATTTTGCGATTTAAACGGGTCAAACGACCTCTGATTGACAAATGGTTGATTCCATTGATTTTGATTTGTTAAAATGAAATTTGTGATGGTCTTTGTTTATTTTGTGGTTCGGACCGTATCACAACTTTTCCGATGATACGAATTACGATGTAATTGTTTTTTGGTCGATTGCACCCAAACAAATTTTGATTTACGATCTATGTATCGATTCAGGTTTATTCAATATCAATAGTTATTTTTATCGGATCATATGGACTCAAATCAGGTTAGATTCGATTTCAAATCCGAGTGTTACACCAAAGGTCCACAAAGGTAGAGGGAATGGTTCATCATCCCCATAGAGAAGAGAGAAGGTAGTGACTTCATCGAGAATCGAAGAGAGTACCTCATCGATAAGGTAAGTGGAAGTAAGAACGGCAAACCCCCAATTGATTTTAGAGGCCTTAATATGAGTAAGAAGAGTACGAGCAATGTCTAGGAGATGACAAAGTTTCCTTTCTACTATTATGTTCTGCTGCGAAATGTATGGCAGGAGGTCTGGTGAAGGATGCCCTAAGCGGCAAAGAAAGTAATCAAGTCCTGTTGAACAAACTCAAGAGCACTGTCAGTCATGAAGGTCTTAATACATGCAGAGAAAGAAGTTTTTATGAATTGAAAGAAAGAGTTGATAATTTTATGAAGCAACACTAGACCAAACATGCGGACAAAAATCACGCATCCAAGTTGGTCCAACAGCATCTGAAATAGTTGGACTTTAAGTCAAGGACTTGACAAATTTCAAACATGAGTCGTGACTGGGGAACATCCCTCATAGTTAGATGCATACATATTGAGGAGACAACCTAATTAAACCAAAAACTCTAACTCTAGTTTCTGGGCTTCATAATTTCAATAAAAAGGCAAAAATATGGCCCAAAAGGAGCACCGGGATGATAAATATGCCTTGATCTTATCCAAGCCCATCCATCGTTTGTATTTGTTGGGACAAAAGAACTTATTATTTGATGGTGCCCTATGGCTCACTTATATAGAGTTGAGAGGTTATAGGAAAATTACATAAAGAGGCCAAACAAAATAAGTAGTGATAAATAAATACATGAACATAAAACTCTCAACATTCCCCCTCAAGCTGGGCATAGATATCTATTATGCTCGGCGTGGAACTGTGTTTCTCAAAAGGTCCTCAAATGAGTGCCTTGCTGAAGATATCAGATGTATGATCACCTGAACTGACATGAGAGGTAGCAATCAGTCCCTTTTGAATCATATCATGAGTAAAATGACAATCTACTTCAATGTGCTTTGTTCTCTCACGAAATGATGGATTATTGGCAATGAACAAGGATGCATGATTGTCGCACTTCGGCTTCATAGGGAGAGTCACAATAATGTGGAGGTCAGAAAGAAGACTTTACCCACATCATTTCAGGACTGTTCTGAGCGATGGCTTTATATTTAATTTCTACACTAGATATAGCCACAAACGTTTGCTTTTTGTTTTTCCATGACACAAGTGAATTTCCAACAAAAATGCAAAAAACTGAGGTAAATTTCCTATCTTTAGGGAAACCAGCATAATCTACGTCTGCATAGCCAGATATGGATAACAAGGTAGTCCTACTGAATAATAGGTCATTTCCTCGTGATGACTTCAAATGAGAATCATGTAGACTGCATCCATGTGCACTTGTCGTGGTTGTTCCATGAAATAACTTTACTAGCTGCAAAAGAAATATCAAGCCTGATAATGGTGACATAAAGCAGTTTCCCTACAAGCTCTATGTATCTTCACTTGTCCACTTCCTCAGTGACGTATTCATGTAGCTTCATACTTGGATCCATAAGTGTGTATGATGGTATACACCCTGTCATTCTAACTTCTAAAAGTAGATCCATTACATGTTTTCTTTATGTCATTACCAAGCGTTTCTTATTTCTGGAAAATTCTATGCCTAAAAAGTACCTCAACTCTCTCAGGTCCTTGGTTACAAATTGTTGAACTAGGAATTTCATGGCCTCAACTATCCTTGAATATCGCCACATGTGATAATAATGTCATCAACATACACGAGGATAGCCATCGTACCTTGTTGTGTCTTCTATACAAATAAAGAATGATCTGAAGTGGTTTGTCTAAATCCTCTCTGTTTTATTAGAGCTGAGAGATTTTGAAACCATGCCTTGGGACTCTACTTAAGTCCATAAATGGCCTTATGTATCATGCATATATACTCCCCCTCAATAGTAAACCCAGGTGGTTGTTGCACATAGACCTCTTCCTGAAGATTGTCATATAAGAACACATTCTTGACATCTAGCTGGAAAAGAGCTCATTCACACATCACAGCTACGGAGAGCAGGCTTCGTACAATAGAATGTCTCATGATAGAAGAGAAGGTGTTGCTATAATCCATACCATAGGTCTACGTAAAGCTTCTAGCAACAATCCTGGCTTTATATCTGTCAATTGTACCACCTACCATGTGCTTCACAGTGAAGACCTATTTGCAGTTGACAACAGATTCTCCTTCCGAAGCTGTAACAAGTGTCCATGTCCTACGTGATTGAAGAGCTGCCATCTCTTCCTCCATCGCTAGCGCCACTGGCTTTCTTTAAGGGCATCTTGTTATGTTCATGGGATCTCAATAGCAGATAGTCCCAATACAAATTTCCGGTAAGTCACGGACAGATTATCCAGAGATACGTGTCCTGTTAGCTAGTACTTTGTACGTGATCTTTTCCCTTTTCATAGTGCAATTGGCCATCCCAGATCATCCTCATGTCTGTTGTCATCATGTGGCATTTCTTGTTCATCATTCAACCCACTAGTGTCATCAGTAGAAACCAAGTTCTCAGAATTTACCTGGGACGTGTTGGATGTTGGGAAAGGTATAGGAGCATCGAGCATAGAGGTAGTGGAAGGTGGTGGAAGAAGGACCTCCCCGACTCAAACAGACTTAACCTATCCCCTATAAGAGTGTAACACATGATGGACTCAAAAAAAGATAACATCAGCACAAATATAATATTTTCGTTGGAGGGGAGCGAAGCATGTGTAGCCCATCTGAGTGTGAGAAAAACCCGCAAGCATACATTTTATAGCCTGAGGTACAAGCTTGTCACAGCCAGGGGGACAAAAATGCACAAAGGTGGCACACCCAAAAACTTGTAGGGTAAGAGAAAACAACTCCTTCTCGAGAAACGTAGGAGAGGAAAAGGAACCTTTTCGCCAAGAATTGTAGAAGGCATGCGATTGACCAGGTAGCATGCAGTCATGACACTATCTCCCCAAAAAGAGTGAGGAGTCCGACTCTGAATAAGAAGAGTCCTAGTGATATCTAATAAATGACGGAGCTTGCATTCAGCAACACCTTTCTGATATGAAGTATAAGGACAAGAACTCTGATACATAATCCCACGTGAATTGAAAAACTGAGCTAAAATAATTGTACAAAATTCTAACGCAGTATCTGATCGAACATATTTTTTTGAAGCTGAGAAATTTGTTGGATATTTCATGAACAAACTTTTGAATCATAGTGCTAGCATTAGACTTATTTTTAAGTAAAAAGAACCACGACCATGGTTTTAAAGAGTGTGCCTCAGGCGCCCGCCTCAAGTAGCCCAAGTGAGGCGTGCGCCTCGAGACACTAAGGTGATCCTCAAGGTGCCAAGGCATTGAGGTGGTCCCGAGGCACCGCCTCAGGCTGCATAGATCTGGTACTCATTTTTTATATTTTTTATATTAATTTATGGTATTAATATTAACAATTTAATTTGTTATATAGTCATATGTATTTATTCTATATTTAAAAAATTATGTGTTAGCCATATAAAAAATTCATTTTGGGACCCCGTGCTGGCAGGTTATGGTGCGACAGGAGGGTATATACAACGATTTTTCAAATGGGTTTAGCAAATCGGATGGTTAGGATTCAAAGCATATCAACATATATGTTAGTTATAAACCACGTATAAAACAACATAAACATATTGCATAATGTGTATGTTAATAATATATGTTAGTCATATAATTTTGCTTTACCCATGCACATAAAGGGAAGTGATGTATATCAATAAGAACTTTACCCTGCCGACATTAATGGAGGTCATAATAAGCTTTGCATTGTATATGGATGACAATACGAATTAGGATTCAAAGTAAATGACGTAAAAAATATTATATATTCTCATGTTCATAACATATATGGTGAATATGTTAGGGAATTTTTAAATTTATGATTTTATAAATATATATAACTATACTTAATTGTATTTTCTGCATATTTTCCTATATAAATCGAAGCTTACGCCTCGATCCGCCTTACATTTTTTTTAAAACCATACCTACGATAACCTGGAGAAATCATCAACAACCACATGATAGTACATGTGTCTCTGGTGATCAGGAACACGACCAAGACCTCAAATATCAAAATGAACGAGTTCAAATAGACTCTAACTACTATGACTAAGGTGACTTAGAAAACTAGACCGGTGATGTTTTCTAAGTTGACATGCCTTACAATTAGACCTGGCCAATATGCGGGTCGGGTTGGCCCATGGATCAGGCTGAATAGGCCGAGGTTCAAAAACCTATGTCCAAAGCACGCCATGGGCCGACCCACGGCCCATTTTATTCTCTTTCCATTGAATTTTTTATTGGTATCTAATAAATAGAAATGATTTTATCTTCTCATTGAGAGCATAAAGGGAGGGAGCAAAAGCAGCATAACCCACGGAGCGGAGCGAGACTCAACTAAGAAAAGCCTGAGAGCGTAGACTAGCAATCAATAGAAGGCAGTATACCCGCGGGGATTCAGATACAAAAAGAAGTATCACACACCGTCACTCTATCAGACGCTTCGTTTTAGTCAAAGAAGCAATGCATAGCACCGTCCTACCGATTTCTACAACTATCAAGAAAAGCGTCGGACCACGTAAAAAGGGAAGATTCAAAGAGAAATCCGAAAAAGACCTGAAGGTCAACGCTGCCTCTCGACGACCCTCTTCATCCTCTTTTCACCTTATTTGTTGAGATTACTGAAAAGACCGGGTAATGATTATATAAAAAACCTCTGGAAACTTCCTCGATGAAAGGTACCTCCTTTTATATAATAGTTGGGAGGGAAAGGCCAGGGAGTTCGCAGGGGGTCTCGACGCAGGCTTTGAGGTATGCAGTATCATCGACGGTGCGAAGCGAGAGGTGTTGCACGGGTAAAGGACAAGCCAGTGTCAGTCCAGCAGCAGTGGAACCCTGGCACAAAGAAAGGATTTCCTCTAAGAAACTATATATAATTGGGCAATATATGAAAGTATGGATGAATGATGAATCTACATCTGAGAAAGCTTGATGAAATATACATATATATATATATGTGTGTGTGTGTGTGTGTGTGTGTGTGTGTTCAGTTTTTCTTCCGTCAACGAAAACATGCATGATAAGAGCATCCCCCGAACCCCTATGACTCTCTGCCCCCTTCCTTTCCCCCCAACCCCTCTCCACTTCAGCAACTTGTGATCTTATTAAAGATCATAACGAGCCCTCTCCTTGCCCCTCGTCCCGCTTTGTAGATTCCGAAGGGGGGTCTGTCTGGCGGGGATCATGACGAGAATGAATTCGGGAATCCGAGTTTTTCAAGCCCTCAAAATATAGAGATAGAGGTGAGTCGAGAGGTCTGCTTCGAGAAGATCGACCGTGGAAAATTGGACTTTCAGTGACCTTATGCCGGGTTGTTTAGAAGCCTCTTTCCCCAAGCATCAGTACATCCAGTTGGGTAGTTACTTCCACCTACTTCAGTTGCGGAGAACCACACCGAGGAGGGGTGTGAGATGTTCTTTAATATCTCATTTTTTAACTATCTAGAATATTCTGAAAAGCAACATAATCTTATTCAAACGTTGATATAATTTAGAGGTTAATAAATATATAGAAATTGGAAAGTCAAAGAGAAACCCGTCAATCCTCGCAACAAATATATATTTCAGAAAAGCTTTATAAGCTCAAATCAATATAATCAATGATATAATAGTTGTCGAGAGAAAGCTTGAATACCATTTATATTTTATATAACTGGTATAAGTAGTTTACATGTTACTTGGAATGTAAACTATTATTTTATTTAAAACGAATGTCACATATGAAAAACTTGAAGTGTATCATATTAATATATGTAGATCAACTTATATTTATATATTTTTTATTTTGTGTGGGTCGGATCGGGCTGGTCCATACCTCAAATCTCCTAGACCAAGCCCAGCCCATGAGGGGGTTGGGCGGACTGGGCAGGCGGGCCCAGCCCGTTGGCCATGAAACTCAAACTTGACAAAAAACCCTAAAATGAGACGACATATCTTTGACAGCGGAAGGTGATCAAATCGCAAATGCTAGGTATATGGTGATTGTGAACCCCTAGAAAGCGAACCAGCATTAGCATGTGGAGTATGGATCGGTCAGTAAAGGTCTTCATGCTCACGGCCACATCGAATCACCATGCCCGTGAGTATATCCTGAAAAACAAGTGAAGTTGGGTCAAATACGGCACGACAATATAGGTCTTTTGTAATCTAACTTATAGATAATAAATTCATTAAGAAATCTGGTGCATGAAAAACATTCTGTAACTGCAATGAAGGAGCCATGGGAACCTCCTCCTGACCTGTGATGGGGGAATGCATCCCATCAGCAATCACCACAAACTTACCATTCTGAACATGAATATATCTACTGAACTGTAAACGATCTCCACACAGGTGGTGGGAGGCACCAGAATCCATTATCCATTCTGAAATATATGACCTGGAGTGACTAGTATATGCATAAGTAGTACATGTGGCACTCGTGGATGCGGAAACAGCAAAATCTGATGCACCAGAAGAGAAGCTCTGGGAAGCGTTTGCAGGTGGCATAATCTTTCGAACGCGTGCAACAAGCTTATCAAAGCGATGATCTATGGAGCCTTCTGTGGTAGTAGCTGGTGGAGCATGCTCAACAACTCGTGCAGATGGTGGAAATTGAGATGTTGAGTCAACTCAGTCTCTAGTATGCCTACTCCATGGGAGGTATAGTATACTCTGTAAGTATCTGAGAACGAGCTGCATCATATTACGAGTCAATTGATGCCAAAAACACCCAAGTCATCATTGAACCATGGGGCTGCCAATGATATGAGGTCATGTAGCATCTCAAACATACCTCTAAGAGAGGTATACATCATATGTATAGGTCAACCATTCTGTTTAATCATAAAGATGTCGTTTTGAAGCTGCAAAATCTTTGACCCATTCCTCACTTGAGAATACGTAGTAGCGAGGATGTCTCACAAAGCTTTTGCAGTCGGATGGCTCAGTATATCATTGGTTATCTCCACAGCCACGGTTCCAGATAGCCATACTCGAGCATAAGTACCATCCGTCTCCCATGAGGCATAGATTCCCGTCTTGTCCTCCGACTCATCATATGTAAGGACGTGTTTCTTTCCATAGCTCTACATCAAACTCATGAATTGCATTGCCCATAACTCGTAATTCATCTCATCCATCTTGACAATGGGTGTGGGACCTTTGAAAACACCTGTGAATTGCATTGCCCACTGCAATTTTCGAACATATTGCCTGACGAGGACATGACGAATCCTAGACAGAGAATAAAAATGTGCCTATATGTACATTAGGGAGAGGGTTATATGAGTAGACTCAATCCACAACCATTCCCTTACTATTCTCTTTCTAAGTAGGTGTGAGAGGTGACTGCAGTAGTCTGATTTTATTGTTTCAGAGAAAAATCAGATCGTGAATGGTGTCAAAACCCCACACAAATCAATGAATTAGACCACCTCGTGACCCTTAGGCAGCCGCCACAAGCAGCACCCCTCCTTGTTGATCGACGGCATGTTGGAGGGAGAGGGAAGGGCGGTGGCGCAGAGATGGCAAAGAGAGGAGTAGCGGCGACATCGAGATAGAGGAGAGATAGGCGGCGGCGGCGGCACCAAGATAGAGCTAAAGGGAAAAGAGGGCGACTGATAGTGTAAAGCTAGGGTTAGAATTTCAATGCTCCGGTCTAGGATCGTCACTCTGATACTATGTTAGGAGAAAAGAGGAACTTATTATTCAACGATACCCCCATGGCTCTCTTATATATAGTTGAGAGGCCATGGGAAATTATATAAAGCAGACAAACAAAATAAGAAGTGATAAATAAATACATGAACATAAAACTCTCAACCGTACTTATTTAGATTTGGAGCCTCCAAGGGAAATATTTTACTCTCTATATAATATAAGATATTAGGACAGAATAAGACGGACTTAATTTAAAGAATTTTCTAGAGATGTTACACCCTTATATTTCACCCAATTATAAGATAAATCTATGATCCACTCTCCGACATAGTCAATCTCCTTGCATGACGACTTCTTGCTCACAATCTCACAGAAAACTTCTAGAAGATCAAAAACCATTGTCGTACAAATGGAAGGCCGTATCGATATCGATATCGTTTCGATATCATATCGATACGATATTTCGACGATATATCGACAATATATCGTCGACATATCGTCAATATATCGCCCATATCGACGAGCCTTTGTGAAGAAAATGCCTGGAAATCGGGATATATCGCCATATCGGTGCCCATATCGATCCCACGTCGATATCGATATATCGACAATATATCGCCGATATATTGCGATATTTCCTTCCATGGTTGTACATATTAAGTTGTAACCAAAAAGTAAAGTATGCAATCAAGTGCAGGTTACATTTTTTCTTAAGTCATAGACATTAAGTCAACTCCACAAACAAATTGCTATCCATGAAAAGAAAAGGAGAATAACTTATACATAGGCCAGCAAAGAAGTTTCAGCAGAATTTCTATATGAGGTAAATGGGGCTGCCCCCAGGGAGTAGCCAACTTGGCTACTCCCACCCATATTTTTCCCTCATTTTTTTATTTTTTTGGAAAATAAAAACTTGTATATTCATCATTATATCCCTCTCACATTCTACTAAAATTTCGTCAGAAACAGAGACTCTTACGGCCTCCATCCAAACATGGTCGATTTAAAAAATCCTGCGACCGTTAAAAAAATGACGTCTGGATGGAGGGCTTAGGAGTCTCTGTTTCTGACGAAATTTTAATAGAATGTGGGAGGGATATAATGATGAATATACAAATTTTTATTTTACAAAAAAATAAAAAATGAGGGAAAATAGGGGTGGGAGTAGCCAAGTTGGCTACTCCCTGGGGGCAGCCCCATTTTACCCTTTCTATATTATCCGCTTAGCAGAAGAAATCGGTATATGCTTATTGATTTGAATTAGATGTCAACAAAATGAATAGATATTGTTATATATTGAACCAAGACACATTTACCTTCGTAAACGCCATTATTTTTTCATCGCTTACTAGCCATGTGTAAATTCATGGGAAACTGGTATCTTTTTCAATTACAAAAAGCATGTTCCAGTGAAAAAAGTAAGCTCCTATCAACAACAGAAAGACAATATTCTCATAATGCAATAATTGCATTTTTCTATTATTTCCCTCGCTATCAGTGTTGTAAAAATCGGTCGACTAGGCCGACTAGTCGGCCTGACTGGTCGAGTCGGGGGGTACCCGACTCGAATAGAATAATTCGGTCAGTAGTCGGTGGGACCTGATTAATCGGGTGCATAGTCGGTCTAGTCGGCCGACTTTTGCATAGGGAAAATCCGATAACCCGGATAGAATGATTTAGAGGTTATTGTTACTTTGTTAGTTAGACAGTAACCAAACCCCCAAACTTTTTCGAAACCCCCGATCCCCTATGCACTCCAGACTTCTTCGAAACCCCGCCGCCTCCGCCTCTGCCTCCATCGCATCGCCTCCCCCTCCTCCGCATTGATTGTCCTCTGGCGACCCCTCCTCTTTGCTATGCTCTTCGACCTCTGCCAACCTAGTTAGGTTAGGGTTTTTTATTTTTTTTGTTTTTGCTTGCTTGATTTAATGCTTGATGTCATATGTTATTGTTTAGATTTTTTTCTTCTAATTTGCATGTTGGTTAGTTTGTTATACTATTTTAGGAGTAAAATTTTATTTTATTTTTTCATGATGAAGCCAAGGCATGTTGGGTGTTTTATATAGCATTGTCTTTATTGTCTTACTACATCCTAAATGTTTGACAACTTAGATACATCTTGTTGATTTGTATGATGGTTAGGCAACCTATGTTATTTACCTTTTGTGGTCGTTGATTAGTTTTGTTTTAGTTAATTTGTAACTTCAACTTGTGAGATGATGAAGATGAAGAGATGGACTTGGATGATGACATTGAGGATTGAGTCGATTGACTTATCTTACTTTCCACTTGTATTATTTTTTTAGACATGTTGTATGTGTTTTTGAACATTTGCTCGTGCTATATACCAAACATTTTGATATTAACTTGCTTCATTTTTTCTTCTCTTGCTATAATTTTTTAAGCACTTAAAAATATTAAAATTGCTATAAATATGAAGATAAATGATAGTATGTATATATATATATTAAAATGTGATTTATATATTAAGTCGCTATAACGTTTCCACAGGGAAACGAGGTATTCTTCAAGATTTTCATGTTTCAGAATGACGCATGTATTATAAAATATGAAGAATGCGGAAGCGATAATGATAAACAGACAAATCGACAAGAAACATCAACATGGGAACACCATGATTTTACGTGGAACCCTACTACGTGGAACCCTACTCCGTGAGGAGCGGGATGAAACCACGGGAGAAGCCCTCAAAGGGGCATGCTATGCATTGCTTTTTCTCAATGAGTACAGGAGGTCTGGGGCTCCTTATATAGCCTCTCCAGAGCCTCCAAGTCCCACCACTAGACGATGTGGGACTAAACAACTGGGTGGGGTAAATGGATCTTCTCCAGGATCCATTTACCCTGCTACAACTCAATAGGCGCACAACCAAATACTCTAACACTCCCCCTCAAGCTGGAGCATGCAATGCTCAGCTTGGATAAACAGAAAGAAACTCAACTCAACACTACAAGACACTACGGACAATATCAACCCAACGCGCACATTGCTGCAGTCGAGGACGTTGCTTCTCATGTCGTGCAGGTGAGGAGGACGAACGGGCTGGAGTGTGAGTCAACTGAAGACTCGGAATCTGACCATCGAGTCTGAAATTGCGCCTGAAGTCTCCTCGTCGGAGAACTGGGTCTCTCCCATCTGGCTCAGAGAATGGTGCACTACTCTGGTGTACCTATGATACCACATGAAAACCCTTGCCCTCAAGGGAATGGTCCTCTGCTCTGGAGTCCCTATGGCTCACATGAAAACTCTGACCGAAACAAACACAAGAATGATGGGGAACCTCAAAAATTGATGGCAACATGTGCTCATCTGAAAATGACCGCAAACATATGCGTGTCTGAAACTGGAGACTCGAAACTGGGCCTCTCATCTTGGAGTGCCTCGAATATGGACTCTGACCAATCTGTCGAGTCTGAATCTATACATCAAACTGGGGCTCGGAATCTGCACGTCGAGTTTGGAACTGCGTATGAAAATTCTTTATCTGAAAATGGTAGAGTCTGGAAAATCTGAACTGGTATGACGAATCTGATATCTCTGAAATCTGGAGAAGACCTGTGACTCTACACCATACTCCCCCTTTCTCCCATACTTGTCGGAAAACAGACAAATCGACAAAGTTGGGAGAAGACAACATAATGGGGAAAACAAACATGAATTTTTCTGGCTTTTCATTTTTTTATAAGCCATCACATTTTTTCGTAAGCCGTTCCATTTTTTTACGGCTTTTGCATCATTTTTTTTAAATCATTTTTTCTTTTAATTGCGTGCGGCTCTTTTTTTTAATGCACGCGCCTTTTCTCTCCTTTTTTTTAAACAAACTCCTTCTTCCCTCTTTTTTTCATAACTCACCAGCCCAACTTAGGGCCTAAATATAAGCGGTTCCGCCCCTTTTTTTTCTTGGGCTATTCAATAATAACCTCTCCCTTTTTTTCTTTTTCCTTTTTTTTACAGGCCCTCCCTTTTTTTTTAACCGTGGCTCACCATAACTTTCCATAACTTTTTTTTCTAAAAAAATAAAACCGGGCCAACAGGCCTCCCGCTTCACGCGTTAGGGTTCCCAATTGGGAACCCATTGCTAAAATGTTGCCGCCTTGAGAGCCCCTCCTTATGGGGCTCGGTTGAGGATCGCGCCGCCTGGGCTCGTAGGGTCTTACGACCATCGCGCAGAGGTTGCGGTAGGGCAGGAGCTTTGCGGCGAGGGGGATCGGGTTGGAGTCGCCGCCCCGTGGGCGCTGGTGGGCGGTGCGGGCTTGCTTGGGGGCTCATCGCGCCGTCGTCCCCGCATGGGCCTTCTCTGCTTGCCGCGCGCCGCGTGCGCCTGGAGGTTGCCGACCAATGTGTTCTGGAGGTCTCCTGCTGAGAGAGAGGGATGCGGAGCTCGCTGCTATGGCGGCTGGATGTCGGAAGCGCCGCCCAGAGACTGGTGCGGCATCGCCGCCTGCGCGAGGGGGGATCTGCGTCGTCTGCTGGTGCTGGAGGGGGCTCCCACCTGGGGTGTTCAAGGGTGGCGGAGCAGCGTACCTATGAAGCAAGATGCGCCTTCGAGATGATGCAGCCCTACTGGTGGTGCGACACGCCGATGTCGCGGCTAGGGCTGGAAGATGATGCAGGTTCTCTGTTATGGTGCCTTTGGGATGATGCAGGGATTGACGCAGGGATTGGAAGATGGCGCAAGGCCTGGATCTGGAAGATGACACAGGGCTGGAAGATTGCCGCGATCTTAACAGGACGTTGATGACGGCGCTGCTCCTGTACGAGAATCATCTCGTACCATATGCACGAGAATTAAGATGTGGCGAACGGAAATAGGGTTTCAAGAAAAACCGTAGGAATTTGAACTCTCAAATCTCCAAATAACAAGAACTTCAAAGAAACGAATCTCGAATAGAATTACACAACTTAAAAATCCTCGAGAATCGACCCGCTCTGATACCATGTTATAAAATATGAAGAATGGGGAAGCGATTGATAACAGAGCATAAACAAGAAACATAGAACATGGAAACATCATAATTTTACGTGGAACCCTACTACGTGGAACCCTACTCCGTGAGGAGCGGGATGAAACCACGGGAGAAGCCCTCAAAGGGGCATGCTATGCATTGCTTTTTCTCAATGAGTACAGGAGGTCTGGGGCTCTTTATATAACCTCTCCAGAGCCTCCAAGTCCCATCACTAGACGATGTGGGGCTAAACAATTGGGTGGGGTAAATGGATCTTCTCCAGGATCCATTTACCCTGCTACAACTCAATAGGCGCACAACCAAATACACTAACAGCATGCTATCTCGCACGTGAAAGACAACAATGAATTAAAATCAAACAAGAAGGGACTAAGTTCATCATCATGAAGAGCAGCTCAGACAAATCACCTTCAAAAGATTTTTTTAATAAATGAACATTTTACATGGTCACTTCTAATAGATAAAGAAGACTGAATTCTGGGACAGAAGGACCAGAACATAATGAAAGAGATGGTACCCATATGTTGCACTATCTTCAAGCTAATGGCATCCAGTCCGAAGATGCATTGATGCATCATTATGACTACGATAGTTTGCATATATCTTCGTACTCAACAGCTTGAAGAACCCTCCCATCATAAACCCCCTTCTCAATCTGAACTTTTGCGCAGTATTTCTCAGTGTTGACGGACAGCAACCTCGCAGTTGAACCCCTGTATGCCCCATTAACAATTCTCACCACTCCACCAATCTGCGGGATGACGGTCTCCAGCTCATCTTGATCAACCCTGAGCACATGCTTGTTCTCCAACATCTGAATCTCTCCCACGTACTTATCAATCACCTTAACCACCACTCCCTTCTGTTTATAGTAGCCCTTATCGGCAAGAGCCTTGCTCATCACCTTCACCACGATCCCCTCACACAGCCAGTAGTCCTTCCTGTTTATGCGCTCCTTCGCCTTCTCTTCCTCCCTCATCAATTCCTCCAACGCACCGAAGCCGCTGCCAGTGGAGACCTTCACCCTCTTGACACCAGATTTTTCCCGCTCACCTTCCTCCCCGTATCCGAACCCCAATTTCGATGTTTCAGCAGTAACTTCGTCGGGCTTCTCCGGAGCAGCGGAGGAGGCGGCGGCAAGGGAGAAAGCAATCTTTCCTCCTGAGAAGGAGGAGTCAGACGGAGGAGGAGGCGGCAATTGCTGTGGATCGGAAGAGGATGCATCGTTGGGTTGGAATTGGAGGGCGCGTTCGATCTGCTTGGCGATGATGCGCTCCTGCTTCTCCTCGTCGGCGAGGTCAGCCTTGAGGCGCTTGTTCTTGAGGGACTCCTTGAAGAGGGTCTCGGAGTCACGGTCGATGTAGGTGATGAACCAGCCCTTGGGGGTCTCGTCGACCTTGCACTTGCCAGTCCGGCCGAGGTGCTTGACGAAGTCGGTGAGGGTGGCCCAGTGGGTGGAGTTCATGTGGATGTGGTGGCGATCTGAGATGTACTCGTTGTAGACGACGGTGGCGGCCACGCGGGAGAAGCGGTGGGAGCGGCGGACGTGGTCGAGGAAGGCGGTCTCGAACTCCTCGGAGTATCCGCCGACGATGCGGTGGGGGTTCTGGCCGAAGACCTGCATCTGCCTCTGGTGGGACTCGCTCAGGCAGTGGCACTTGAAGCCGTTCTCGTCCCGGCACTGCTTCTGGCACATCTGACAGTACCACCGCAGCTTCTGCAGCCCCTTCGCCTTTATCCTGTTCGCAATCGCCTTCGGCGTCAGGAACTCGTTCTTTCCCATCCCTGAGACGGCGGAGGGGAAAGGGGGCGCCGGTGGGGAGGGGGACGAGGAAGGGAAGCCGGGAGGGCGACGGTGGCGAGGAGGGGGTGGAAGAGGGGATTGTTTTTGGGGTAGGTATGATAACCAAGGTTTTTGAAACCGAACCGGACATCGAACCGGAAACCTTGTTGAAATGGTCAGATCGGGTCAAACCATGTAATCAAACCGGTTCAACCGGATGATGACGTCATCATTATTTAAAACCGGATTAAACCAAACCGGTGAAAAAAAGTGGTTGAACCGATTAATCAAACCGAAATGAAATAATATATATATAATATACACTTAGTATACTTGAGATATATATATATAATACATAGATAATGTGTATATTTCACAGTATACATTAAGTATTTTTCTTATACACCATCAAATATTATACATATCATATAAATATATATATATTTTATTTGGTCTAGATGCTCTATAACATGATAATAGTTTGATTATTTTTAAAATCCAACATATGCAAAAAGTTGTGTTAGTGTAGTTGGTTGAGAGTGTGAAAAAAGTAAGCAAAGGTCATGGGTTCAACTCCCATTATCAATAATATTTTTAAATAATTTAAAAATTAAATGCGGTTCAACTTCGGTTGAACTTGGTTAAACCGGGTCAAAAAAATAGGTTGAACCGGACGGGCTAATTAAAATTTAAACAATCAAACCGAACCGGCATAACTGGTTAACCGGACCGGTCCAGGCCCGGTTCACCGGTCGGACCGGTCGAACCGGCCGGTCCGGTCCGGTTTCAAAAACACTGATGATAACGTATTCGAAAAATTATCGAAAAATTAAGGGATATATGGGCTGTAAAAATTTTTCATATACAGATACGATGGTAATGGTTTGAATATCTAGATTCGGATTCGGATATCCGAATACATTATGTAATATTGTTTTATATATTAGTTAATACAATATAAGATGCAACCTATGCTATTATATTGGTATTATATTATATAATATACTATATTAATGATATTAATAAATTCTTGTTTCTTTGGGGATGAGCACAAACAAAACTTATGAAAATCTATTCATTTTTTTGCTTCCGGTCAAGAATGTAGTCAGCTCGATCCTCGACACTTCCTTTTGTCATGATGCAATTTATTTATATTCCATTGTCATTTTTAAAATCATTATGAACTTTGATAAAAAAAATCAATTCATATTCGTATGTGGTCTTTATTCGATCTGTATTCAAATTCCAAGTTTATTGGATCCATATTAGGATTTCACTCTTGTTTCGATTCATATTTGGATTAGCTCTTTATTCGATTCGTATTCAGGTTCGCTCTTTATTCGATCCATATTCGGATTCGATAAATATCCGATTCGGATTCGTATCCGTATTTTTAAGGATATGATTTACATAATGCATATCTGAATCATATCCATATCCGTATTCGTATTCGATAGAGATGAAGCGAATAAGGATATGGTAATAGATATATCCGATCCGTATCCGATCCGTTTTCATCCCTATATAGGTCTTACCGTATCTTTATATATTTTTGAATATGAATACGGACATGGATACGGATATTGACGGATATTAAAATTATTTTATCATATTTTTAAAAAATAGTTAAGGGTGTAAAAGGGATATTGATCGCATATGAGTAATGTTAGAAATAATCTATAAAATCGACTTAAATATATATGAATTGGATGAAAAACACGTGATATAAATTTACTAAATGTGTTTGTATAATAAAAATTATACAAATATGATAAAAGAAGATACAAAAGTATGTTATACAGGGTTAAAAATAAATTTATGACTATATTTATATATGAAAATGGATATACGAATACGGATACAGATGTTTGCGGATATCAAAATGATATCATATCTGCATCCATTTTGAAACGGATACGGATACGGATGTCAAAATCTATATAAACGGATACGGTGACGATCGGATACTGATATATCCTTAACCGTTTGCATCCCTACTACCTACCCTGTCTAAAGTTATTTTTATGGGATTGAGATTAGTGCTGGGATTACACGTGTGATTCAATTTCCAACGGTGAAAATATTGTCAAATTTAAGACCTCAGTGATAAAAGGAGTTACAAATATATTATTGAGATAAAATTAATATACATCTTCCTCTTATTAACGTGTGTAGAACATCAAAAGATCATTATCCCTATATATATTTTTTGTCAAATTTAAAAACAAAGGGCTAGATTGTCGAAAAACTCAACTTAAAGAATATGGTTATTTTTATATTAAAAAACTGATTGTCAATATAACGAATGATGGATGTCGCATCAATTTACAAGTTGGGCGGGAGGAGAGTTGGGTTTTCTAAGTATCTCAACAATGATAATCCTTTGGATGGTTTTTAAGCTCTTATTTTGAGATTTCTGTCATAATTACTATCTTTATTCTTGGCATGATATTTAGAGTAGGGGTGAAGCTAAGATTCCACATTTTAAATGGCCAAGGTTATAAAAGTAGCTGTTATTGTAAAGAATAAGATATGAATATTTTTTCTTACAAGCTTTGTAGAAAATTGTTTTTACACATAGTAAAATTGTGATTAAAATTAGGAAATCAAAAACTTGCATTTATAAATTTTGGCATACAAAATATAATTTGATTATAATGTAATTTGATTATGAGATTGTTCAAAATCAAATATTTTTCTAATAATTTTGTATTATCTTAGAAAAAAGTAAATTGTATTTAAAAAATTTATATTTAAGATACTTTAACTCGAAACTAAGATTAAAAATACAAATATGAGATTATGTAGATATTATGTATAAAGGATTACATTTCGCTTATGTATAATAGGTAGTGAAGTGCAATACTACTACAAAATTGGCCTAAGATGATGAGCATTTTTAATATCTATTGCCATACCATTTGACGTTGAGTTCATAAGTTACATTTTGTTTTTATAATACGCAACTAATTTATTTGTTGCTACATGTCAATATGACAATGATTGTGCTTTGACGTTTTTATTGAAAACTATCCTAATCATTGCTAAATTTAGCAAAAATTGGTCGAAAAAGCCAATATATAATCATTTTTATATGGTTCTTTGAATATAATAACGAATATGTAATTCATTGTTAATTTAAAGAAAGAAATACCGAATAATATTTTTGTTATAAATTTCTTAGTGGAAGATATGATAATGAATATTAAAGTATTCGTTGTTGTTGATCAATTTCGATTCAGTGTACATAGACAGACTAATTGATTCTGCATTATATATTTTTATGAATAGTATTGTTGATAGCTCCCGGTTAATCTGATGGTTCAATAAAAATTTTTATCCTAAACTAATTAATGGTAACTAATATTCGCATGCAATCTCAATCCATATATTAATGAGAAAATAATCTTATTTGTCTTAAACTATCTTTATCAATTTGATAAACTTCTCTCAATTCTTGTATTTCTACAAAATTTTAAGTTCTTCAATAAAAGGTTGCATATAAGTATCTTTTGCATTTAATGCCTCTTTGAGACCGGGTATTGATAAAGTCATCATCATAAAAGATGAATTCCTCGATATCCAGGGGGTATATGCAACAAGTATTATGGGCCAAATAGGGTAGTTTGTGCTCATAGTTCCAAATGGATTAAAATCATCTGATGCAGAACCTAATCCATATTTCCAACTTCCTCAACAAATGATGGATATCTTTTGTCGAATTTAATCCACTCCTCAACATATGATAGATGTCGCATAAGACGTGTGTATGCTTTCCTTTGATATTACTATGTCATATCATTCGTTTAGCTATCCTTTCAGATGAACATAAAAACATTGCAATCAAGGTATTTGAGGGAAGAACCCTAATATCTTCTCAGGTTTTTCCTCTTCGATTCACCATTTATATTCTTATATATGCTAGCTTTGAATTCTGGAAAAACTCCAACTTTGATTTTTCCTTCCAATATAAAATACATTCATATGGGCATGCATCAGTTTTTTCATAATTTAATTCAAGAGTTCGAAGTCTTGATTTAGCATCCTTCCAATATTTTAGAAATCTTTCGGGGTTATTTAACATCCTCCTAATTGATTGTAACACATCAGTCATCATCAGCGTTGTACAACAACTCTTCACTTTCACCTTAAACATCTCCAATAGAAATCGTAAATAAAACATTTCAATTCCTAAGGATATGGGAGTTTCCGCGTATGTTAAATTTCACGTAAATTATCTCGATTCGATTCAGTACTTTCATTTGAAATAGACCATCGAATATCATCTAAATTTCAAATATGTTATCACGATCATATGTCTCCATTAAATCTCCACCATGATCAGCTACTTTATTATTGTGTTTCGGCATATTACAAATTCCTTCACCATGATATGTCTGATTCGTATAATGAAGCTAATTAATTTAATATAAAATGCCCATTGACATCACCCAGATTATTAGTCAAGTGTTCTTAAATATAACACATGGACAATGAATCTTATCTCCTTTGTCTCCAATAATATGGTATAGTGATTCACATCGAAATGCCCATTCTAAAAAATCAACGATACCTTTATTATATGTTCGATAATCATCAAATCTTTTATCCATCCAACTCTCGATCATTTCCCTATACCATATAAATTAATATAATGTGAAGTAGAAATTATTTTTGGTGATAATTGGAAATAAATATCTAACATTAACTATTACACCAAACCCTCATTCTAATTTCCTAAGCATCATATCATCATTGGATCCTATTGGGGATTCAACCTCAACCTATTGAATTCTCCAAACTAGGGGATGGTTCAACCTCGATCTATTAATTCTCATGCTTGTGCACAACGTGCAACGTACGAAGCGGGTGATTTCTTTTTATAAAACAAAACAACATAGGGAATAATCTAACCAGAGGACTAAAAGTTGAATGATATAATTAATATTGTCGGTTCGACTTGGCACATTCAACAGTCCTTTGACTTCCTTTTGGAAGGATATTTGCCTTCTTATTCCATAGATCTCACCTACTCTTCGACCTATTTTAAAGGTTGCAATGGTTTCAGTTTCTAGCAGGACGATTTGTTTGAGATGCGGATTTTTATGATCGCTTCCACACTATTTTGTGATGGTCATGGCTTAGAGGATGCAAGTTGCTCTAGCCTAGTTTAACTATTGAATAAGATGTTTGAGGAGTTTCGACTACTCACTGAGTTCTTGGCGACTGTTAAGAAGCCTGATAAAGGGCATGCTTATTGAATCGATATGATGGGAGATTCAAGGTCATGAATACTTATATGGTTCATTATGCATCTATAGCATTTGATTCAAGGATTGTTGGGATGAATTGCAAAGGATATATCGTTGGAAGGGGATGGCTATGGGGTGAGCATGGGAAGCAACCAACATCAATGGGATATATGTGGGTGACACTTTATATTCTCATCATTTCATCATTAAAACAAAGATCAATATCTCATCATTAAAACTATAATCAATATCACCATCTTATTGTTCCTTACATAAGATTGCTCTCATCACTATTTCATCATTAAAACTAAAACCAACATCAATAAACATCCATACCATGGAATCAAAACTTCGTTCATACACTTTATAAAATATTGTCTTCAATAACGAAACATTTTAGATTTCATAAGTTACCCAGATCCGCCTTGAAGAAGAGAGGCGGAGGAGATCGATTGAGAAGCAACGGGAAGCATGATCAGTGAGGATGAGGGAGGGTGCTGGCGGACGAGAGGTCGAAGTGCTCGACGCATGGAGGGCGAGGGCAAGGGGCGAGGGGCGAGATCTTGGGAAAATGTAGAATACGCAGAATCCCTGGTAAAGGAGCATCAGAGACATGCTTAGACCGTCCCCTCTTGTCATGATCATGGACGGTTTACTAGAGACCATTTCTTCCGAGCTCGAAAATTATCCTAGTTTACCTCCAACGACAACAGAGAGGATGGTCGCTTGGTGTCCCAATTACCTATGAAAGGAGACGGTCGTGACTGTCGTCTATGGGTGCCCGAATACCAAGGCTAATCACTTAATGGAGACACACACAGAGAGAGGGAGGGGACAGTCATAATCGTCCTTTTTGGATGCGTACACAAGGAAATGGAAATAGTGGGGAAGTATATAGGGGATGGTTGTTCAACCGTTCCCTTGCTTATATCTAGGGACGATTAAAGAACGTCCCCTCCGACACTTGCCTTTAATCAAATTTTAGAGGCTATGTAAGTCGGATGGTTGTAACTATAGGAGACAGTTACGACCGTCATCTACACTAACATGTGTAATAAGGGCGCAATGGAGACATGCACAGAAAACCTAAGGGACAGTCATAACTGTCGTCTATGTCTATATATTCATAAAAAAGTATGCATAGATGAGGGATATGGGGGACGGTTTCGTGACCGTCTCCTCTAGGTCTAATAGGGGACAGTTGTTTAAATGACCATCCCCGACGATTATGGAATAGGGAACGATTGTTCGTGAACATCCCCCATAGTGGTCAGTCGTGACAGTTGAAGGTTGACCATCCTCTCTATTAGTAAAGGGGATGACTTCTTTTTTACCATCTCATTTCACTGTCCCCAAAGACCATTTTACTTTTAATGGGCACTTGGTCTAGGTATCAACTAATTGGTGAAGGTAAGGTGCAAAAAGATGGGATGATAATATGGGTTATGCATTGAGATGGAGATAAAACCACATGTTGAGATGTCATGACCCATCACAAATTTTGAAGGGTAAAATTCGGTTAAGATTCACATTAATAAATAAAAACTTTAAAAACAAAAAGAGTAAAAAGAAGAAGGTTGTATCTTTTTTAATATTGCACTTTCTTATAAGGAATTAATTGTAAATTCGTCCACGTGTGAGAAATACAATTTTTTAGGTTTTTATAAGTATAAATTATCCATATTTTAATTTTTTATATTATTTTTTGTTAAGAGTGTGGGTATATATATTATATTTATACATGGTATTTGTACTTATTTATATTTTTTTGTTTTATAACATATATATATATGTACAAAATGCTTATAAGAAATTTATATAATCGTAGTACAAAGTTGTTAGATAGATATATAGTTAAAGAGCGCCAAGAGAGAAGAAGTGAATGACATACATCTCCTAACAGAGACCCGTGATGATGAGAACGAGACTTAGTGTTTGTGGCTAGTGGGTCTATGTCTGAGAGGCAGACAATAGACGGTAAGTTGGTGAGACTATCTATCTGCATTTATTAATCATATATCTAGGGCGCTATAGTGATGTTTCAGCTAGCATTCACTTCCTTACATTGATTATGACTACTACTCTACTCAATCATGCTCAGTTTCGTCCCTGGTCCGAATGCCCGGATATTTGATTATATATTCCAAGGCCAAGTATAGAAGTTGTATAGTGCAATATAATATTGTTTTTCCCCTGTGGTCTAGAAAATTTGAACCTAGTGGAACATGGGTCTTTATTTAGAGAAATTATATAAAAAGGTGAAAGAGGAAGTACAAATCTCGTGGACTACGTCCAGACAAGCACGAGTCACGAGAGAGCAGAGTGCAAGCCTCATGGCAAAATTCACAAGCTAGAGAAAGGAGACACATGTCCATCCAGTCGCAAGGTATAGGAGGAGAGTGCGAAGGTGCAAAGACTTTGAGATCGTCTCTATCCTACTATAGTCTTAGTCAGGGCCGTCCCTGAGGGTAGTTTGTGAGTGCATTGGCGTAGGGCCCATCAATTTTAGGGGCCCATTCTTACATGTTCTTCAATCTTTAATTTAGGGGAAAATGGTATTTGTCCTATTAGATTCTTTTAGAATCGAATTTTCGATGAAAGAACTCACCAAAAATAGGCCCTTATAAAATTAAATTTACTACGAAACAACTAACTGAAAGTGGGCCTCTATGTAATCTAATGTTCAGTGAAAAATTCAACGTGAAAGGCCAAAATTTAACGGGATTCCATAAGAACACATTGTTCCCTGAAAAATTGTTAAGGGCCTACTCTTTTCTTTTGCCTAGGGCCCACGAAATGTTAGGGACGACACTGGTCTTAGTCTTCATTTCTCCACGCTAGATCAATCGCTCTCGAAGGCTTTCAGGTTGCTCCTCCAAAACTTTATAGGATTTCTACTCTCTCCTGACCACTAGCCTAGGGTAGGAAAAAAGGGAATGTTTAATGAAGGGTTTCCATAATCTCATTTTATACAGTGCTTACTCACCCATATCCCAAAGCAGATTGAGAATGTCTCGACTCAATCTTTTGGATTGGATTTTAGTGAGAGCTACTCGTCGCATTGCTTATATGAGAGAAGCGGTTGATTATATAGAAACTGCAGACATGACATGGAAGGAGTGATGACATCTTTAAACTTTATTTCAAATACATACTATATTCCCATAATACTCTTGTGCATGTCTCTTTTGTATTGCAAAGTTTTTCCTATTCGTTTGTTTTCTAGCCTAACATTATATACATCATATCTTCTTTTAATTGTCTACTTAATGGCCATTTCAATTACACGTTATCCTAATATCTACATGATGTTTCTTTAGTTGTCGTCTATATGCCACGTTTGGATTTTAGTATAGTCATTATCAGAGTTTTAGTCATCAACTTTACTACTATAATAGGTGTGTGTTGTGTGTGTGTGCGCGCGTGCGTGTGCATGTGCGTGTGTGTGTTGTGAAAAAAATAACACATAACAATTCTATCCTCTCCAATCTTTTTGAGCGAGTCAACTTCAAAGAAAGATCTATTGTTGATCAATCTCGATGTTAGCACATGCACACCCATTAAGATATCGCCGTTGAATCTTCAAAAGTAGTTGTATCATTATTGATTGCACCATCGGAATCCGTTCTTAGAGCCCATGCTTTTTGCATGCTTCTACATGTACATGTTGGTTCATTACATCGCATCAAATCCGATATTATATTTCTATCCCTCCTTTATTCTATTTTACCTGTAAGGATTACACGCATTCAACATTTTAAGGAGTTCGAATTTCAAACAAATTGCAAGTAATAATATATAGCAGATATTCCAAATACATTCTCAACAAAATCAATTAAATTAATAATAAAATTGAAGTTAAATACGACTTATATAGAGCTCATTTCAGTATGGAAAGGATAGGTCACGACAATATGGAAAGGATAGGTCACGGCAATAAGTATAGCAATCAGTTAATATTGGTAATTAGACCCATGGCTAAAAACGTAAAACTAAGCATTGTTATCGACCAATATCTTGCGGTCGACCATCAAAATCATATTGATATTGATCAAGATCTCGGTGAACTAGACGAATTATATTTAAATAGAAAATGGCAAGAAGGAAAGAGCATCCTTCTTTCTATGATCTTAGTCAATACAAAGCACACATACACATAAACATAAGAAAGACCCAAGAAAGATAGCAAAAGATATATTATAAAAAGACGTATCAAATGTCACCGTTGCGTAAATGATCAGAATATAATGAACGATACCGAACGGATGGAACACTTTTATCTTGGCGTTTTCTTCATCTCGACCATCCAAAACATTAAATTGTATTCAGTGACATTCTACATGAACACGAGATATTTGGCATTCGCATCATTGTTTTGGTACGTAATACAAAATCCTCCAATAGCATAAAATGCCACGGATCCTTACTCTGGTTTTTTAGGAAAATTGAAGAAATTGATCGAGGGCGTTCGACCATTTGTTAAGGTTGATATATAAGCGGTTACAGCAGCAGACGTATAACAAAAACTTAATTTCGAAAACTTATTTTTTTTAGAGTCAATCACACACAAGTCTTTAACAAATCACCTAGTTTGAATATTATATATGAATTTAAAAAAGTAACAATGTGATAATCAATATTTGTATCGATGTGATTTTAAGTTATTGTGATTTAAAGTTAAAAAAATAAAACGATCAAGTAAATTTCAAAAGTCAAGAATTATATTAAGACAAATCTTAAAATACAATTACTTTTCAAAGTTTTGATACAATATTGAAATAAAGTATATAGTTCGAAGCCTTTTCTGTAATTTATTTTTTTTCCAAATAATGTTAGCATAAGGACATGGATATACATTCATGACATTCGAGGTGGAATACGGAGAGATTTCCCATCGGAGGCATTTCGGTGAAAATAATTCTCAAAATATTCAGAGTGATGTATCTTAAAGATATGTTGTACCCGCTCGATCGTGATCAAGCGATTCACGTGTCAAAGGATTGTCAAAATCCGAAATTTGTATGAACCTCATGATGTTGGGACCATAGCCCCCGCATGATTATTATACATCACTTGTACAATGTATTAAGTTTTTAATATGATCCCTTTTCAATTGTCTTATATTTAGTGTTATTAGAAAATTGTTGTAGAATTATTAAATGATTAAGTGGTAGAGTGGCATGGCTATTATCTTGGAGACCAAGTTTCAAATGATCTTATCTCCATCAAATTTACTTTTTTTATATGGTTTATCCAATCACTTTCAAAGTATCAAAATAATTTAATATATTGTATTCGAGTTTATTTATCTCTCCTATTGTTGTTAGTAGTCCTTGTAAATAAATAAATTTTATTGTTTCCTTTTAATCATGAACTTTTTTTTAATATTTCACTTGATAATTTAGCTTTTTAGGATGGATTTAGAAATGCTTAAATTATTATATTTATCCAATTTTAAAATAACCATTGAAAATACCAATCTACTTAAAATTCTAAAATTAATAATAGATTAGAATTATACGTTAATCAAGATTGAATAAGATTTATTTTAAAAATATTAATTCTATTTAAAAATATTATTCGGAAATAGATAGCTTTTTTTCATTTTTAGCATATATATATAATAGTTGTATACGATGAAATTCGGGGTTCCGCCTGCTCTCGACTCTGATGCCAGTGGGGCTGACGTAATATAGCGAGCTCCTATGGAGGTTCCGGAGCAGCGGCGTGGTCCTCAGGCGTGGTGGCTGCCCTATCGGGCCGAGCGGGAGGAAGCCGGTGAAGTAGTAGGAGGTGAAGCTGGGAGGCCGTAGGAGAAGACCCCTCCGAAGCGGGTGGCCTGGGACATGAGAGACGCCGAGCCTCGGCCCAGGCTGATAAGAAGGCCCTGCTTCGGGAAGGAGGTTTCGGATCCGGTGACGGAGGAGAGGGCGGACGAGGGGAATGGTTTCGGAGGCGAGGGAGGGCAGGTATCACGAAGAGGGGCAGGAGGGATAGGAAGATGTGAAGAAGGGGGAAGGAGCAGTCGAGGGTGGTGGCGGAGGACGGACTTCGGAGGGGGGAGAAGGAGGTAGCGAACTTGCAGCAGCAGCAGCAGCAGAACCACGTGGTGTTCGAATTTTTAAAATATTTGTTTATCGCAACTGGTTGCTGTCGCTGCTAGCGTGGCGCGCATGCACGACGGCAACAGTGCACGATAAGTGGTTATTTGCATTATTTTGAATCCATGACTCTTTTAAGAATTTTTTTGAATTGAATCTCTAATACGCCGATTATTTTCGACCGAATGCCTCCAATGGGAAATCGTGCGTCGGTCACTATAAATACCAATCCACTTGGGCCACTGGGTGGACTGCACCCCCGTCACGTTTTTACCCTCGAGATCCAGAGAGAGAGAGAGAGAGAGAGGGATGGGATGGGCAATAGCTCTCCACGGGGGTGCTGGCCCCATCCCCCGGCCGCTCCCGGAGGATCAGCGGTTGCCGCGTGAAGCCACTCTCCGGCGCTCCCTCGACGTCGGGGTCTCCGCTCTCAAGTCCGGTAGCTGTGCTCTCGACGTCGTCGAGCTCGTGGTAACCCTCATCCTCATCCACCGACAAAATGCATAATGGTATCTGTTTCTACAATTTATAGCTGCATGTCTTCGGTCACTGCGGTGCTGATGCCGGAGTTCGACGAATGGAGGTCTTGGAAATACGCGAGTGTTACTTCTTCGCCTTTTTTTCATATGGTAGATAATTTGGAGAACGTGAAGAAAGGTGAAACGGTAGCAAACACATGAGATCTTTAGAAATCAGAAGAGTGAAGGTTAACACCATGTAGGATAGAACAGATTTGCAGTCAAATATAGCAAAAGCACGTGAAGAAGGCACAATATAATGATAGTCGGTCACTAATGATAGGCACCAAAGGAGTTTGGTACTAAGAGAAGAACAAATACAACTCTTTTCTCTCTCTTATCATTTTGTCTCGTTGTGTTTTGCAGTGGTGGGAAAGTAATGCCTCTATCCTCTTATATATATATAACTCAAGTACAAGAAGAATGGTTCATCAATGCACTATGCGAATTTGTCCGTATAGACCATCGTATAACGATCACAAGTATACGTAGGAGCATGCAAGATATATGTGGGTTTTTGAAGTTTTGCATTTTTTGCAAATGTTAATTTAAAATAAACAAATATTTCATTAATAATGTTTCATTTTAAAAAGAATTTTTTACACATGTGCCATGCCTAGTTTTTCCAATAAAACTTAGGGTTTTATCACTTGTGCTCTTCTTAACTTCTACAATATCGCTTATGCCCCTCTTTTTTTGTAATATCAGTTGTGTACCTATATTCTTACAAATTTCCCTTTTGTTAGGGTAAAATAGAGGCATAACAGATATTATAAAAAAGCAAAACTGTGAATTTCGTAAGAATATAGGGCACAACTGATATTACAAAAAAGGAGGGGCATAACTGATATTTTAGAAGTTAAGAAGGGCACAATTGATAAAAACCTAAAACTTATAATATTTTTTCTTGCGATTACACTTGTGCCCCTATACTTTTACAAAATCCATAGTATCGCTCTTCCATTAGTGTAATATACAGGCACATGTGTAACAAGTGTATTGTAAAAAAGTTTGGGGAACAAGTGTTATTGAAAAATCTCGAAAGGGCGTATGTCTGAAAATTCCATTTAAAAATGATAAGATTTTCAATATTATATTAAAAATGAAGGTAATCTTACAAATTTAATATAATATTGATAATGAAATCTCGTAATTATGATTTAAATAAGCATTTATCTCCTTAATACAATTTGTAAGAAATAATTAAATGTTGTCTAACTTATAAATCAACTTTATCAAGAATGCATGTTGATAATGTATATGGACTCATATGCGGTTATGCGGATTAAATATGTAGCCCACATCATACACAATTTATAGAATGCGGTTTGATGAGATCCACCTACTGTATAGGTATATGTGGTTGCGTTTGTGGTTCATGCAGACACATTCATGATGGCTATAATTATATCATTATAAGGACTTCACGTGGAAGACAACTCCAATAGTAATAGAAATATGATTGGAAATCCTTTAGGATTTTCTATCCTAGTGATTAACTTATTACTCTAACAATCTCCCCATTCAGTTTAGTTCAATCGAAATCTCCTCATTGTCTTGTTTCTTTACAGGTCCATCATTATAATGTGCAAGATCTTTTTTTTAAAGCAAAAAGGGCCTCTACCATATAGGTGTATGCCCAAAAACTTCACAATTAATTGCAAAAAAATATAGGTTTTTAAAAAGGAAGGAAAACCAAAAAATTGCAAGCTCCAACTCTCAGTTAGTGCCATAGCATGTGCCACAACATTTTCAACTGCAAAATCTATCCTGGTGAAACATTACTCCATTTCTGGCTTGCGAGAGCGCCCAAATCTTTGCCACACGTTCTGATATTTCCTTCTCCATGTCAATCCAGTCCGCTCTAATGGAACCCTAGATATCAGACACACCATCAACACATATTGTTTGACTCCAAACATGTCCCATGCCTCCAAGGAGCTCTCACGCTTGAAAAATATATAATATGCATTTTCCACCTCCTCTTGACATCGAGATCATGCGGAATCAACAACCTGAACAAACGATGCAAACCTGTCCCTAGTCAGCAGTCTTCCTCTCATGAACAACCACATACAGATCTTCACCCGCGTTAGATACATGCGCTTCCATATTCTTTTGCAATCCGCCACACACTCCCAAAGGTCAAAAATCGTTGGGCCTTTCAAAGCCCTATGGGCCTTACCAACAGAAAAAATGCCATTACACCAGTTTCAACAGTCCCGCTTCTCAGTAGGAGCAACCACATTATCCATCTCTATAAGCACACCAGAAGCTCATCCAAACATTGATATGGAAGCTCAGATCTAGACCAAGGAAAGAATGAGTACCCATCGCACACATCTGTCACTGAACACTCTGAATCCACATCCAACAACCTCAGGCACGGGAACCTCATGCCCATCGCCCAGCTCAGACTCCAATCATCAACCCATAACCTAAAATCAATGTCGTCCCCAAGAACATGAGTCAATAAAGGGCGTATCTCCTACACCACATCGCAAACTCCTAAATATGAAGCAGCATGCCCAAGATCCCCGAGATCGGATAATGAATAACCATAATCATAAATTAATCTGATCATATAGAAAATCAGATTGTCACAATCACTCCAAATACGAGCGATCCACTTGCTCAACAAGGCCTTATTCATCTCCTATATGCTATACACATCATGTCCACCATCCTTCTTTGAATAAGAAATCCTCTCCCAGTCTACCAAAGACATCCCGTTCGATCACCCGACCAGAAGAAACCCCACATGATGCTCTCGAGTATCTTCCTTATACTGACATGCAATAACATCGATGACATGAAAAAATAGGGATCACGGATAAACCGAACGGACCACCATCCTGCCACATCCAGACAAGCAAACATACTTCCAACCAACCGGCCTTCGCTCCATTTTCCCAATGTTTCAAACTCCTCTTACAATAACTTATTATCTCTGCATGTTTCACCCTTATCTAGATCCTCAATGTGTTTACTCTTAAGCACGGTCACCAAATCCAGTGCCGTGCTTTCTGAGGCCGCACAACACATGTCTCATGCTAGAAAAAAAGGGCCATTGTTATTCGACAAAGCGAACCACACTAGCTTCTTTTTTGCATGTTGTTGCAACAGAGATCTAGACAACATGTTGTTTTCTTCTCATTCTTCTTATGTTGGGAAAAGAAACCAGAGGTCCATGACCTATCACAACCCTTCCTTCGAGCATGTGTACACTCATACATGACATCCTTGTTTCTCGTATAGCCATACATGCTCCTTTATTTGCTTTGAGAACTTCCCTCCAAAAGTAACTTTGATGTCTGATTCGATTGTTCCTATCAAAATGCATGAATTATCTAACATTTTCAAGATTCACTTATGCGAAAAGGGAACATGCTAATGAATATATCATGTGCCCTGTATTTCTCTTTATATAAAGAGGAAACACTAGAGGTGGAAGGAGGTTGCTGGTTGGGCTACGTATATGCTTTATTAGGCTTACACATAAAAGGAAATGATAATACTATTTACATTATTATTATAACACTCTTCCGTAAGTTGGAGTATATAAGCTTATCATGCTCAACTTGGATGAACACTTATGGAATTCTCCTCTCGTGAGTTCTTTAATGAATACGCCAACCGATTATTTTGTTGAACTAACATGTGATGTAGTAATGAACTCTTTTTGGATCATGTCCCTCGTGTAATGACAATCGATCTCAATGTGCTTTGTCTGCTTATGGAATGCATGATTGTTGGAAATTAATAATGTTGCCTGGTTGTCACATATGAGTTGCATAGGAAGAAGCAAATTCATAGTTAGGTCCATCAGAGTTGATTTGACCCATATCATCTCCGTGATGACTTGAGCCATGGCCCTTTACTCAGATAGTACGCTAGATTTGACTACCACTATATGCTTTTTGCTCCTTTAAGATATTAGTGAGTCTTCAATGAAAACAATTAAATCAATGGTTAACTCTTGGTCCTTAGACATCCAACATAATCTGCATCTGCACAACTTGTAAAGGGATGCTTTCTTGTTGAACTTGAAAAGCGGTTCGTACTTGGTAAGGACTTCGTGTACCTAAGGATCATCATGATTGCATCCATGTGGGCATGCCATAACTGTTTCGTACACTGGCTGACTTTGCTTACAACAAAGGAGATATATGGTCTAGTGATGGTCACATAGAGAGGTTTCCTAACAAGTTCTATATGCCTCCTCTTGTCGACATCATCATGGAGTTTCTTAGTGAGATTCATAATAAAAATGGATAATCTGCAATCTACCATTTTGATCTCCAAAAAAGATTATTCACATACTTTCTTTGACTTATTATAAGCCCTCTGTGATTTTCGACAAAGTCTAAGCTAAGGAAGCATTGAAGCTCCCCAAGATACTTGGTGATGAACTACTTCCCACAAAATTATTCTCTCATTAATACTCTGCATATTATTTCTTTTTTTTATGAAAAAAGGGTGTAGTCCCAAGATGGAACCCACCACAAAATTACATCAAGTCAAAACTGTTTATACAGAGTTCCAATAAGCCATGAGAGCTTTATAATGACAGTACATTATTGGACCCTTGAAAATCAACTCATTACAAGCACACTGGACCAAAGGAGGATGGCGAAGGCAACATACACGTTCTCTTAAGAGTTCCCGCACACTACTCTAATAAAACCCCATAAAGCGGTGGCATTCCCCATCCCTGGCCAGGAAATAGCCGTCGCCTCTCAAATCGAGATGAGGTCCCACAACTGAAAAAGAATTGATTCAGATCCTCCTGCTCACTCTTGCATCTTCCGCACAAGACATCACATGTATGAAACAATATGTCCTGATGCACCTTTATAAGTAGACCCCCATGCCACGTTAGCCAAAGGAACACCTTGATCCGCCTCAGAGTTTTGCTTGCCCGTATAATTACACAATCATGTCTAAACTCATCTGCTGTACCATTCTGTGCACATGTGAAGAGACGATATGCCTTCTTTACAGAAAAATTGTCATTCGCCCAAGTGAAAGAATCTCTGCCCCTCGTTGGTCCCTCAAGATCGGACACATCACCAAGCAATGCAATGAAATCATCCATCCTTTGCTCCGAAAAAGTAGAGGAAAGGGATAAAGACCAGTTACCCGCCGACCAAACCTGATGAAGTAAATCGTTCTGATTGTCTGCAAGCGCGAAAAGTCATGGGTATATCTCCTTTAATGATCCCAATCCTGTCCAGTCGTCCCTCCAAAATCAGAAAATTTCATCGCTTCCTACCACTGGCTGATGGCATTCGCCCAACTTCGGTAGAACCATGGTAATCCCCTGCCAAAGGGATGATGGTAGCCATATGTTCGTAGCCCTTAAGGAGTCCCCAATGTTATTGATACTCCTCAATAACCTACAAACTTGGTCCGTTGCACCTCCCTACAACCTGAGCACCCACTTAGTCAAAAGGGCCTTGTTCATGCACTCCAACAACACAACCCCTAATTCACCATCTTTTTAGTACTAGTGATTGTGTCCCAGTCAAGAAGATGTACACCGCTATTCTCTTGCCATTTGTCTGACCATAAGAAACTTCTCATCAAGGACTCCAATCTCGACCGAACACCTGACAGAAGCTGCCCAGTGAAGCAGAAGAAAATGGGAATTGTGGACAAGGCATGCTTAAGCAGCACCAACTTCCCACATTTTGACAACGTCCTCGCTTTCCAGGTCGCCATCTTGTTTTCCAACTTGTCTAACGTTAATATCCACTTCGATGCGTGCAAACGTCACACCACCAACATGGAGGCCCAAACAGGTGACAAGAAGGGACCTACAAGGGCAGCTTAGATAGGTGATAAGAAGGGACCTACAAGGGCAGCTTAGGACACGACAGAAATCCTGAGATTCATCCGGGGAGACCAAAAGGGAAGAACACTGACTTGTCCTTGTTGATTTGCAGGCCTGCAATATCTCCAAAAGTGCCCGTCGAGCATGGGCCAGATCATCATCAATAAATACCACAATGTTGTCAGCATACTACACAATCGGTACCGAGAAATCCTCTCTCGCATATCCCCCATAGAGATCGCCACCTACCGCCAACTTCATCATCACCGCCAAGGCATCCGCCACAAGCGCGAAAAGAAGGGGTGTCAATGGGCAGCTCTGGTGCACTCCCTGTTTAGGCTGAAAGTATCCTCCCTCTGGTCGTCCCTTCACCAAAATCGCATAAGAGGCTGTCATGATAGATCGTTTCATTTAGGTAATCCACATATCTAGGAATCCACTCTTCTGAAGCGAGACCCAGAGAAATCTCTAATCAACACAGTTGTACGTCTTAAAGAAATCGACCTTCCACAGAACTCTCTTTTGAGAGCTCTTCCAATGATATCATTTCTTGAAAACAATG
This sequence comes from Ottelia alismoides, assembly GCA_037367405.1. Lineage (NCBI taxonomy): Eukaryota > Viridiplantae > Streptophyta > Magnoliopsida > Alismatales > Hydrocharitaceae > Ottelia > Ottelia alismoides. The sequence goes on along the minus strand of JAZKJV010006269.1, from coordinate 450,701 downwards.
ATATCATCGATGTACACCAGAATGATGACAGTACTCTCGGTATTATCAATGTTGAAATAGTGAGTAAACAACAATAGATCTGGAGAAGCCATGTTGCTCTATCAGGTTATAGAACCATGTTCTTGAGCTTTGCTCAATGCAATATAGCCTTATGGAGCTTGCATACATTTTAACACCCTCTTGCAGTAGTAAACCGTGGTGGTTGCTGCTTATATATTGTTGACATCATTTGCTATATGATGTAGTTTTCAATTTAGTTTATTTTCAAGTACTCTATTTTTATTTGTAACCCTTCAGATACTATGAAACTATTATGTAATTGTCACATATTGCACCTTAGGGTTTCACTCTATATAAAAAGCCACTCAAAGAATAAGATTTATTCCATTGGGTTCTCGATTTTTATTCACATGATATCAAAGTGATGGTCTTAGATCATGGTTTGTACTTAAAATCCTCGTTGAGACCACAAACCCTCTCCGTGTGCTGACAACTCATCACCTTGCACGGGTTTTCTCTCATGCGTGGGTGCTTCCAATGGTTTCCTCTCACGTAAGAGAGCTTCCAATCGACAGTTGGATTTCATTCCCTTTAAGGGCTCTCAATATTGCTGCCAACTACCCCACGACAATTCTACAATACTAACGTAGCTTCCATGGGCCTCCAACGCTGTCACCAACCACCTCACAGAGAGGCCACAACCCTCACGCAGCCTCTGCAGGCCTCCAGCCTTGTTGCCAGCCACCCGCAACGAGGCTGCAGCCCTAACGCACCCTTCTACATGCGATCTCTGCCTTGCTTGGGGCTCCTTGATCGTGGACCGCATCCCTAGTGCCCCCCTCTCTTGCGCCATTGTCTCTTTTGGTGTATGCGAGATCCAAGTAGACCTCATGCATAACTAAATTGATTGTGAACTTCATTGATTTTCCTCCGTGATCGCGAAGGCCACAACCCCAACTGAGATCAAGCCATGATATCCACATCTTCCATAGTAGTTCAAGGGACTTCTGTCAAACTAAAGGTTGCAGACAACTATGTGCTGTGGTCTCAGATATTCAAGGTGTTCATCAATGGTCAAAGAAAGATATATATATATATATTCTTACGAAGGAACTGTAGATATATATATATATTATGTTATGTCGTCATTTCTTTTATATTGTACTATTTCTTATTTTCTGTTTACTTATGGACTCTGTGTAATTTACCAATAGACACCTCTCCTATATAAGAGAGCCTAGGGTTTGAGGAATAAACAATTGATCATTTTCTTCCAACATGGTATCAGAGCAGCGGTCCTAGACCGAAGCTCGATACCTAACCCTAACCCTAATCCCCAACCACTGGCCTCTCTCTCTAGCCTTCCGCCGCCGCCGGCGCTACAATCCTTGCACGATGCCTGCGCGTGGTCCAGCGCCTTCCACACACCGTCGATTTTGCGCGCTGCCCGTGTGCTCCCTGTGTGCCATCTGCGCACTGCTCGCGCGCCACCTGCGCTCGTCTGAGCACTGCTAGCGTACGTCTCGTGTCTCGTATCTCACCAGCACAACGACAGTGAGATGGTGTGCACCACCTCGCGCACGAGTGCACGCCTGAGACCCATGAGTCCATGCATCTTCTTAGACTAGCCCTATCACATGTTGAGATTAGGTGCATGAGTCTACACACGCAATCCAATCTCTTTATGTTGGTGTAGGCACAATCCAGTCAAGTATTCAACCCTAGTCTTCTCAAGCCAATATGTCAGAGAACAAGGTGGATATTCCCTCCACAGGTGCCTTCAGAAGTCCAGCGTCCATAGTCAAGATGGATGGGTCGAATTATGAATTGTGGGCTATGCAGTTCATGAGTGTGATGAAGTCTACTGGTAAGAAACACATTCTTATCGAGGAAGAACCGGCTGAGAAGACTGGGGTTAATGCCTGATGGGAGGCAGATGATGCCTATGCCCAAGTATGGCTCTCAGGTACGTTGGCAATAGAGATCGCCAACGATATATTACATTAGCCCACAACCAAAGCAATGTGGGATATTCTTGCTGCAATGTATTCACCTTGACCCAGAATACGAGGCAATACGGTCTCAGATACTGATAGACTCTACCATTCCTCCTATGGAGGAAGCTTTTCGCAGACTCAGTCGTATAACTATCCCATCTTCTACTAATCAGACATCTTCAACAATGGCAACATCCCGAGGTCGTGGTGGTTCCTCTTCATTCCGTGGACGTGGACCTAGAGGAAGGGGAGGCTGTATTCACCAACCATGTACTTTCTGTCATCGACCTGGACATACTGAGGATACATGCTGCTTCAATCATGGATTTCCAGCTTCTGCACGAGAGGCTGAACAGATAGATCCTCCAGCTGCGTCTTCCTTGGACCAACGATTTGATGACCTTGTAGCCCGTTTGAGGGGCATTATACCTTCATCTGGTCATGTGATGTCTTCACATGTTCCAGAGAGTCACCCAGATGTTGCAGCCTCAGCCTCATCTAGTACTTCAGGTAGTACTTATGCTCTCACTAGTAGTAGTGGTTCAGATACTATGGAGTGGATTATGGATTCTGGCGCTACACATCACTTGTGTCAAGCCATTTTCGATCCATCTTCTCTTATTTTTCAGGACATCCTTACGGGCAACGTGATTGGTCATGGCCATGAGAAAGGGGGTCTCTATCGTCTTGTTCGATCTCCATATGCTGGAATCTCCTCTCTACCTGCTGGACTTGTTTCTCCATTTTTGTGGCATCTGCGCTTTGGTCATCTACCGCTTCAGAAGTTATGTCGTGGTCTCCCCCAAGTTTCACCTCATACGTCCTTTCAATGTGAGGCTTGTCAATTGGGAAAGCATCACCGGTCTACCTTTCCCAGTCGTCAGAGTCGGAGCAGTACCTCCAATTTTGAGTTGTGTCATATTGACATTTGGGGTCCAAGTCATGTTCCTGATCATCGGGGGCACAGGTTTTATCTTGTCATTGTTGATGACTTTACTCGTTTATCATGGGTATTTTTATTAAAGAATAAATCTGAAGTTGGACATGTTATCAAAATTTTCATAAATGAAGTTCGCAATATCTTTACTGCTCATGTGAAAATTGTGAGGACTGATAATGCCTTGGAATTTTGTACCAACTCTCTTTCTAGTTATTTTTCAACCCATGGAATTATCCACTAAACAACATGTGCCTATACTTCCCAACAAAATGGGGTTGCAAAAAGAAAACATCGTCATTTGCTTGATGTAACTAAGACACTTCTCATACAGAGTCGTGCTCCTCATTCCTTCTGGGAGGATGTTGTTCTTACTGCTTGCTATCTTATCAATCGTATGCCATCGTCTGTCTTGAGTGAGAAGATTCCTTTCTCTGTGGCTTTTCCTGAAAAGGAACTGTTGTCACTTACCCCTAGAGTGTTCGGCTCAGTTGCCTTTGTCCACCAGCTATCTCCAGGTATTGATAAGTTCTCTCCTAGAACTGTCAAATGTGTCTTTATCAGGTACTCTAGGACGCAAAAAGGGTACGTGTGTTATGATCCGTTGTGCAGGAAATATTATGTTAGTGCTGATGTTACATTTTTTGAATCTGTTATGTACTTCTCTCCTTCAGGTGATAGGTTGATGTCCTCTGAAACGGATGACTTCATATACATGCCACCTCCTCCACCAATATCTCCATCTTCGGCACCAACACCACCTCCACCCCCACCATCTCTGCCTACGCATGACTCCCTCCCCATTTTTGTTAATGTTCCTCTGCTGCCACATCACTATATCCGTAGACCTACATCTGCTCATGGTCATCGCTCGTCATCTAGCTCGTATGAGGTATGTTCTGAGAATATTACTTCTAATGATGGATCTAATGGTTTACCTGAGCAGGCTGTGTTACAGGGGACATATGAGGAGGTCACTGATTTAAGACTGCCTATCGCGCTTCGCAAACAGAAGCGAAGTTGTGCATCATATCCTATAGCATCGGTGGTTTCTTTTGATCGTTTGCATGGTGAATTCAGGAGCTTTGCTATTGCTCTATCTGCTGTGGACATTCCGCTTAATTACAAGGAGGCCTTGCAGTACGGCAGATGGAGATTAGGTATGGAGGAAGAAATGGCGGTTCTTCAGTCGAGAGGCACATGGAGTCTTGTTCCTACTCCTACAAGCATGTCTACGGTTGGCTGTAAATGGGTGTTCACAGTCAAGCACAATGTAGATGGCATCATCGATAGATACAAGGCACGTCTAGTTGCAAGAGGATTTACGCAGACATATGGGGTGGATTATCTTGACACATTCTCACCTGTTGCTCGCCATTCCACCTTGCGGATTCTTTTATCTGTTGCTGTTATTCGAGATTGGCCACTATTTCAATTAGATGTCAAGAATGCATTCTTATATGATGATCTTCAAGAGAAAGTCTACATGCAACAACCACCTGGTTTTGCTATTGAGGGGGAGTATTCACAGGTGTGTAGACTTCATAAGGTAATTTATGGCCTTAAGCAAAGTCCTAGAGCTTAGTTCCAGAAGCTTTCAAACCTGTTTGAAAAGTAGGGGTATAAACGTTCTAATACAGATCATTCCCTCTTTATATAGAAAACATGTGAAGGTATGGTTGCAATTATGGTATATGTTGATGATATTCTCATTACAGGAGATGATATACAAGGAATCAAGAGGGCAAACGAAATTTTGGTTTGTGAGCTTGTCACCAAGGACCTTAGAGTCCTTAGATATTTTCTGGGATTGGAATTTGCCAGGAATCAACAAGGACTTGTGATGAGTCAAAGGAAATATGTCACTGACTTGTTGAATTAAACATGAATGCTTGGATGTCGGCCTGCTACTACACCCATGGATCCAAGCATGAGACTATATGATGATGATACTAATGAGGTGGATAGGAGGAGATATATGGAACTGGTGGAAAAACTTCTGTATATTACCATCACGAGACCCGATATATCCTTTGCAGTTAGTCGGGTGAGTCAGTTCATGGAGCAACCACGTCAGGTACATATGGATGCTATACATATGATACTCAGGTATCTTAAATCATCTCTAGGTACAGGGCTATTATTTAAGAAAGGCAAAGAAATTACTATTTCAACATGCGCAGATGCAGATTATGCAGGATGTCTTAAAGATAGGAAGTCCACAACTGGATTTGTTGTTTATGTTGGGGATTCTCTCGTCTCATGGAGAAGCAAGAAGCAAACTGTTGTAGCAAGATCCATCATAGAGTCTGAATATAGGGCGATGGCCCATGCTAGTATAGAAATGATGTGGGTTAATGGTGTTCTCACTGATCTATATATAGATGTGCCACTTCCTATGGCATTGGAATGCGACAATCAAGCTGCTATATTTATTGCAAATAATCTATCATTTCATGAATGAACCAAGCATATTGAGGTTGATTGTCACTTTATACGGGATATGATTCAGAAGGGTTTTATCTCTACATCTCATGTCAGCTCAGGGGACCAGACTGCAGATATTTTCACCAAGGCCCTACTTAGAATACCGTTCCAAAAGTGCTCGTCCAAGCTGAGCATGATCGACATCTATGCTCCATCTTAAGGGGGAGTGTAGATATATATATATTATGCTATGCCGCCATTTCTATTATATTGTACTATTTCTTATTTTATGTTTACTTATGGATTCTTTATGTAATTTACCCATAGACACCTCTCCTATATAAAAGAGCCTAGGGTTTGAGGAATAAACAATTGATCACTTTCTTCCAACATGAGCCTCCGACGAAAATTGATAAGGACTATAATGATCATGTGTCTTGTCTGAGGGAGATCATGGACCCTTCTGTCGATTCTACTAGTGCTTCCTTGGCATCGTCTGATATTTCTACCTCCTTGAGCATCTCAAATATTTATTATTCTCTTACCATATGTCATAATGTTGATATTTTAGAGTGGATCATGGACTTTGCAACATCTCATCATCTCTATGATTACAGAGAACCTTTCACATCCTATAACACCATTCTTCCAAGTCGATCGATTGCCATTATCATTGAAGACATTCTCATATTACAGAACAAGAAGAAGTTTAGTTAATGTCTTCCACGTGTCTGCAGAATGTGTTACACGCACATGAATTTTCTATAAAGTTATTGTCTATAAGTCAGATTATCAAGGACCTGAATTGTCGTGCCTTTTTTGACCGTTACTTTCAGGATATACTCATGGTAGGGTAATTGGATGTGATCATGAGCAATGATGTCTCTACAAATTGGTCCAATTTCCTTATGCTGATAGATCTTCCACATGTATCGGACCGGTCTGTCGTACATGTAGCATCTTCGATTCAATCATCTTTCTTCTATAAAAGCTATATAGAATCCTCCCTCATGTCTCGTCTCAGTTTGGTTTTCAGTGTGAGGCTTCTGAGCTTGAGAAACATCATCATACCCGTTTTCCTAGTCGTCTGAGTCGTGACAGTACTATATTAGAATTGTTGCATATGATATTTGGGTCTTAGTTGTGTTTTTATCACCGCGGGCATACATTCTTTTTAGTTGATGTTGATGATTTTACCATGTCTCATGGGTCTTTCTAATGAAATATATGTCTGAGGCTGGATCTATTACGTAAAATTTTATAATTGGAATAAAGAATCTTTTTTCTGCTAGTGTCAAATATGTTTGCTGTGACAATGCTTTGGAATTTTGTACTAGTCGTTTATCTCAGTTCTTCAAGTCTCTTAGGATCCTCCATCAGACATTGTGTGCCTACAATTTCGAGCAAAATGATGTTCTTGAGCGCAAACACCATCACCTCTTAGATGTGATACAATCATGCTATGATTATCATATGATCATGCGGGTTTTGTAGTTGTAAGACCGGTTCATAAGGTGGAAAGTGAGGTATTAAGGCTTGATTGGGAGGATGATGTCAAGGACTTATGGTTTGAAGAGTTGAACTTCAGAAAGGAGTCAATGAAGATCATAGTGGAGGAAGATAAGAAGCATGCTGCAGAATGGAGACAAAGATCCAGGGTGAAGTGGATCAAGGAGGGAGATGCTAACTCGAAGTTTTTTCATAGGGTGGCGAGTGGGAGGCGACGTCACAGCCTAATTCGTGCACTAGTTGTATAGTTAGGCAGATTGAGGGGGACAAAGAAATGGGATATGCACTTGCGACATATTTCCGAGAAATTTCTCGTAGGGCTGGTAATCGCCCGTGGAGGTGGTTAGGCACCTGTTCGCCTTCCATTTCGGTGCACCAGGCCGAGTTTCTTGGCCAGAGTTTCTTACTTGTAGAGGTGAAGGCAATAGTGTGGAATCTAAATGTGGTCGGAGCATCGGGTCCGAATAGGTTTCTAGTATCTTTTTACAGAGACTTCTGCAACGATGTGGAATAGGATGTGATGGTTATGCTCGAGGAGTTTGCGTTGGGGAATGCGGTTTTTACATTCTCTTTCCAAAGAAGGAGGCATCGAAAATAGTGGAGGACTTCCACCCAATTACTCTTTCCAATGCGATCCATCATATTGTAGCGAAGACACTGACCAACGGACTAGGAGTGATCGTAGGCAGTATTATCTCTCCTGCTTAGTCAACTTCTATCCATGGTGTTGGAGTATTTAGTTGTGCATCACTTATGTAATAGGTGCCCATCCATGTGTTTAGTCCCACTTCTACTAGTGGTGGGACTTGGAGGCTCTGTGGAGGCCATATAAGGAGCCTCAAACCTCCTGTATCCATTGAGAAAAAACAATAAAGCATATAGCCCTTTGAGGCATTCTCCTGTAGTTTTATCCTGCTCCTTAGGGAGTAGGGTTCCACGTAAATCCCGTTGTGTTCTTCGTATTTTTATCTTTTATTTTGATACGTTTCGACGTTCCTATTTTCTAACATCGTACCAGAGCGGGTCAATTCTCGAGGATTTTATGTTTGTTTTTTTTCCGAGATTCGAGAATCAATTTTAGGGTTTTTATTGAAGCCCTAACTATGTTCTTGAGCATTATTTTGAAGATGTATTGTAATATTTTAGTTCTAACTTCTGCGCATAATCTTCCCAGTGGTAAAACATCAGACCGCCCCTTCCATATTACGTCAATCTAGGGAGAAACCCCACTTCCATTCGAAGATAGTGCAACCCTTGTGCAACCATGCACGCAGTTCATAGTTCCAGTTCGAAGGAGATCTCCAGTGGCACGACATCATCGGCCAAGGCAGCGGTAACTCATCGCGCAAGGCACCAACGGATCCCTTGCGTGATTCCAGGTCAAGTCCAAGTTCCTATTCTAGGATTTTTGAAACCCTAGATTTATTCTCTAGGAGGAGCCCTAGATTCCTCCAGCCTCAAGCTTCGACACATTCCGTTAACCGCCATGACTCCTTCCAGATCTCCTCAGGCGTCGCCGCCATTCATCGAAGGCGGTGCTAGAAGCAAGGTCCTAAATGTCGGTTTCGGTCACCGTTTCGGTATCGACCAAAATAGAATTTCGATGGAATTTCGGTGGAATTTCGATCGAAATTTCGGTCATTTCGGTCTTTTTTGTACTAGGACCCACATATTTCGGCCATTTCGGTCATTTCGGTCGAATTTCGATTTCGACTGGATATCGATATTCGACAGAAATTCGACCGAATTTCGCTGAAATTTGAGGCCATGGCTAGAAGAAAAGGTTCCGTATTCGACCGTGTTTCCAGAAAAAGGACGTGTTGTCTCTAGACCTAGCCAATGGGCTGAGGGTCCGCCCGCCCAGCCCGCTTATAGGCCGGGCTTGGGCTAGGAGATTTGAGGCATGGGCTGGTCCATCCTGACTTGCAAAATATACATATATATATATAAATATAAGCTGAATAATACATATATTAATATGATACACTTCAAGATTTTCATATGTAACGCCATTTTTAAATAAAATTTAATAGTTTACATATCAAGTAATATGTAAAGTACTTATATTAGTTATATAAAGTATAAATGGTATTAATAAAATCATTTATATTTATTAAATATCATTAATAATTCAATGGAAAAGGAACAAAATGGGCCATGGGCCGGCCCATGACGGGCTTTGGACAGAGGTTTTTAAACATCGATCCATTCGGTCCTCCCTGCATTTTGGCAAGGTCTAGTTGTCTCTAACTCCTCACGTATTTGGTTATGGCCTTTGTCCATCTTATGGCCATGATAGGTTCTCCCCCCAGATATAATAAGTGCTTCTTTGTTGGTTGTGATAAGATCTCTCCCAGATATGTCAAATGCTTCTTTGTTGGCTACTCACGAACTCAAAAGGGTATCGATACTTTGATCCTATCAAACGGAGGTACTATGTCAGTGCTGACATCTAATTCTTCGAGTCTGATGCAAACACGTTTTGGCGCGTCGATGATAAATAAAATAATTTGGGCGGTGGAATTTCGGTGGAGAAAATGAGAGGTTGAGAAGAAGAAAACTCGTCGGGAACGAGGGGTCGAAGAAGAAGAATCGTGAAGACCACGTGGGGAAGGAGGAGAGGAGATAGAGAGGGAGATAAAATCTCTATTTTTCATTAATGCTTGACTGCATAAAAATAATGGACCACCATCCCTTTATATAGGAGGGATGTGATTACAAAAATAGAAACTAATTTAAATTGACAACCAATTTTCCTAAACTGACTCTAACTAATTTAAAATTCAAAATCGACAACTATTTGATTGAGATCACATGCAATCTCAATTATTTAATTAGAGATACGATGATTAAAAAAACATAAATAAAATTGACCACTAAATTAATTAAAAATTCGGCCCTATAATTTGAGGTCACGTTGCATCAACTCTCCTCCGCTTTAAAAATTCGTCTCCCGACGAATTGCTGAAACTGCAGGCTTGGAGGTCGATTCGGCGTGCTCAGTCATTGTCTGAAAGAATAGGTGCGGAGCAAACGACGGAGTCCATATGCGGGCATAGTTGACGAGGCCTTCATGGTCGAAGAACATGTGTGGTGCGAATGGCGGCGTCTTCTTGATCGTTGTCTCTTCCTTGTGGTGACCGAAGAATTGATGAGGCATGAACAACATGGCCTTCGGAGCATCCATAGCGAAGCAATAACACAAAGAGAGGAGGAGAGGAGATGTGTCCAAGGAATGAAGCCACGTGGTCCTTATATAGGGGAAGCCCAAGGCTCTAGTCCTATTTGGATAAGGAGGGTCCCAAAATTTCTGATTTGCAGCCCTTTTCGTGAAATATTCTCGCAGCCAGGGGTTAGGGTGCAATTTTTGTACCTCTTTAATAAGGGCCTTTCCGTGAATGTCGTTTTGAGGAGGGGTCTTGAGGTAATTTTCCCCAATTAGTTTCCAATCCCACAAATCATGGAACACATATCCCGTAGTCTTAGGAATCCCTGTTAGGGTTTGGCGCTTCGTTTGCGCTCTATGCACGGGGGCGGCTACTGTGCGAGGGCGGCGCAGCTGCTGGCATTCGAGCAGGGCGGCGGTGAGGGCGGCTCGCGAGGAAGCAGGCGGCCCGGAGGCGGAGAGGGAAGGTTGGGGGGGCGGTGGCGCAGTCGCGGGGAGGCGGGGATCACGTGGTCTCACGCGCGGATGGGTGTAGGGTGGGGGTGGCGAGTACGGGAGGGGGAGGGGGGAATGGGGCTGCGGATGCGGGAGCGAGCGGGGGTGAGATGGAGGAGAGGCGGCGGAGTGGGTTGGAGCCGGAGAGGAGGAGGCGCGGGTGGGAGGGTTGATGGCGAGGGCGAGGCTGGTGCAGCACGGTGGGGAGGCGGTTTCGTGGGATGGGTCGGGGATCGGGTTTGGCGGCAGCTGCGTGGAAGGGAGGGGGTGCCTGGGGATGGATGGGTCGGGGGAAAGGGAAGGGTGGCGATGCGCGAGATAGGGCGGGGCTGGGGATGCCGCTGGGGGGTCTGGGGCTGTGGTGGACGTCGCAGGGGATACGAGGATGGTCGGAGGTGGTGTTTGGGGGGAACGGTCGGGCGAGGAGGGTAGGGGGTTACCTGGGATGGTCTGGGCGATTCCCGGGCGGCCGGAGGGGGTGATGGGACCAACTCCGTTAGCGGCATCAGATCTGAATTCTCCTGGACAGCGGGTGAATCGTCTTCCACGGCGAGTTTTTCTTCGCTAAAACTCGCGGCAGGGGCTTCGGCGATTGAAGGCTTTGATTGGGCGTCGCGGAAGGCCTCAAAGTTAACCACTAGATCTCGAAACATGGAATGGAAGTTGGTTTGCAAATCACGTAGCATGTACTCCGTCTCCTTGTTGTAAGCGTCGATGGCAAAGATGGATCGTCGTGTTTGTTCGGATGAACGATGATCCCTTGATGCATGCCGGTGCGAGCGACTGGACGGATCGTTAGATCGTGAGGACGACCTAGATGCCATGCTCTGATACCAAATGATGCAAACACGTTTCGGCGCATCGACGATAAATAAAATAATTTGGGCGGTGGAATTTCGGTGGAGAAAATGAGAGGTTGAGAAGAAGAAAACTCGTCGGGAACGAGGGGTCGAAGAAGAAGAACCGTGAAGATCACGTGGGGAAGGAGAAGGAGAGGAGATAGAGAGGGAGATAAAATCTCAATTTTTCATTAATGCTTGGCTGCATAAAAATAATGGACCACAATCCCTTTATATAGGAGGGATGGGATTACAAAAATAGAAACTAATTTAAATTGACAACCAATTTTCCTAAACTGAATCTAACTAATTTAAAATTCAAAATCGACAACTATTTGATTGAGATCACATGCAATCTCAATTATTTAATTAGAGATACGATGATTAAAAAAAACATAAATAAAATTGACCACTAAATTAATTAAAAATTCGGCCCTATAATTTGAGGTTACGCTGCATCAGAGTCTGTCATGTATTTTTCTCCCGCAGGTGACATGATGCCACTTTTGAAGTTGGGTGAATAGGTTTACGTTGTACCGTTGTTTCCGTCTCTTGCTCCTATTATGTCCCCTGCGGTATAGACCTTGTCCTATTTGTATATTCACAGAACAATTACCACTTACCCCCCTGCTCCTGTGCCTTCCCCAACGTATAACATGATTTCCATTGATGACATTGTTTGTTTCTGAACAATATGAGACTTTATAGGATAAGAGTGCAACTACTCTGGAGATTATTATACATGTGATTGATTTTTTAGATGATTTGGACTAGCCTATTGCACTTCGAATGAAGAGGCGTACTTCTGTTATGTACCTTCTTTGAGGACATGTTTCACTAAGATGTTTATCAGACGATTTCAGGAAGTTTGCAGTGGGATTTCCAACTGTTACAATCCCGCGCACATACAAGGAGGATGCACAAGAAAATTAGTGGCATGTGGTTATGGAGAAAGAAATGATTCAATACAATCGAGAGGCATACAGAGCTTAGTTACTGCACCAGCATGTGCCTCTGTGGTTGGCTATAAATGAGTCTTTATAATGAAGCATAGAGCAGAAGACTATGTTGAGCTTTATAAGGCTAGACTTGTAGTATATGGGGTTGACTCAAACATATGTGGACTAATATGACATCTTCTTTCCCGTAGTATGTAACTCCATTCTACATATCCTCCATTTTTTGCTATGGTGAGATGCTAGAAGCTCTCTCAACTTGATGTCAAGAATGTCTCTCTATGTATATCTATAGAAGGAGGTCTATATTTAGCTACTATCTTGATTCCTCATTAGGGAGGAGTGCCATTGAATAATGAATATGTAGACTTTATATGTCTATTTTGTCACCTTAAGAAAATCCCAAGAGCATGGTTCTGGAAGCTCTGGGTCCTGATTAAGCAGCAAGGCTTCAAGAGAGATCAAATGAAGACTACTAGCTCTTTATAAGCATACGACTTCATGAGGTATTGCCGTTATCTTGCTTTATGTTGACGATATTTTCATAACATGAGATGAATTACTAGGGATCAATGAGGCGAAGGAATTACTTGCGCAATAATTTGTCACTAAGGACATTGAAGAACTACGATATTTTCTTAGGTTTGAATTTGCTAATACTTAGAGATGCCTAGTTATGTCTTAAAGGAAGTATGTTACTGATCTCCTTCTAAAGATTGGGATGACAAACTGCAAAATTGCTACTACTCTAATGGATCCCGGATAAAACTTAATGATGACGATACACATGAGGTGGACAAGAAGAGATATAGGGAACAATTGGGAAGCTCCTATATGTGACAATCACCAGACCAGACATCTCCTTTGTCGTAAGCAAAGACGGTCTGTTTAAATAGCAACCACGTTAGACACATATGGGTGCAATCTCCATAATCCTAAGGTACTTGAAGTCATTGCCAGATATAAGATTATTCTTCAGCAAATGGACATCCTTTGAGACCACAACCCATGCAGATGCTTATTATCATGATGCAAACTTTTGGATTTGTAGTGTTCATTGGAAGCTCACTGGTCTTGTAGAAAAGTAAGAAACATATCGTAGTTGCTAGACTAAGTGTTAAATCCGACTACGAAGCCATGACACAAGGTAGTATTGAGATGATGTGAGTCATGTATGTTTTGACTGACTTAGTCATTATCACACCTCTTCCCATGTGCCTGCTATGTGACAACGAGACTGCATTATTTATTGTCGACAATGTAGACTTCCATGAAATGACCAAACACATCAAAGTGAATTGCCGTTACATTAGACATAGTATAGAAGGATGCCATCTCTACATCCCATGTTAGCTCAACGGAGCAAACTGCCAAGATATTTACTATGGCCCTAACCAAGGGACCAATCCACGATTATTCCTCCAAGCCGAGCATGATAGATATCTGTGGTCTAGCTTCACGAGGAATGGTCTAGGAAATAGTAATCATGTCCTTTGTTATTCCCCATTTTTTGTAATTTCACCCTTTTATTATTTTCCTTCTAGGGGGTTTCCCACATCAAGAAGTCCTGTGGCCTCTGAATAAACAATGCATTCATTTCTTTTCGCATGCATTATCTATTGAAATCATTTTATATTTTGTTCAGCCACTAATGCACTGGTAAACGTAACTTTGCACCGGTAAACAGTACACCAGCAGCTTAGTTTTTTCCGAAGGACTCCCTTGAGCTTATAGAAGGACTATATTCTTCACCATTTCAATACACATGACGAGCACAAGTTCACCACTCATCAACAATTCATTCTATGCCTATAGGTTTTGTAAAAAATATATATAATCACTTTATTCTTGGCTATGAGAGAATTGGTCGTCTTGATATATGTGCTTATCTAATGTTGGCTACATATGTCTCTCTGATGATTGTTACTCTATAATTGGATTTGTTCTCTTCCTTGTGGCTCTATAACTACGATTCAAGAAGTGAAATGTTGCTAGATCTTAGTGCAGAAGTGGAGTATTGAGCCATGACTCAAACCTGGTGCGAGATTACATGGCTTGCCTCATTTCTTTAAGAATTGGGCATCTTTGTTCCTACTCATGTTCCCATGTATTGTGTCAACAAATCTGCATCCAATCTTCTTTTCATTAATGCACCAAGCACATTGTGTTTGATTGCCATTTAGTTCGGAATCTTGGAAAAAGTGGGAAAATTACTAGACTACACATCTTTATTGACATGTAACTCGCTGATGTTTTCACAAAGGCACTCACGAAGAAACAACATTCTTTTATTGTGACCAAGGAGTCTTAAATTATGCTACGATTCTTTTATGTATTTTGTACTTGTGTGAGTACTGCTCTGTATTTTTCCATTAACCCTAGGGCAATCTCCTCTCCCTATAAAAGAGGTGCCCAGGGCTCCGTGCAATATCATCTCATTTCATTGTTCTCCACAATGTTATATCTTTGTTTGATTTTTAAAGGACCTGTTACAGTCCTTTGGAAGGCAGCTTATCTTTTATAAGATAATATTCCACCCGCTTTTAAAAAAATCATAATATTATCTGTTTCTGCAAACATATGGTATTAGAAAAAGACAAGATAACAATATTCTGGCTCTTGCTGCAAACTTAGCGTATTATTCTACGCTGTACTGGGCTGTATCAAGAAGGCGACTTTTGCACCATAAGTCGCTTGGTGGTGTAATGGGAGAAGTTGTTTCTTTCTTCAAATGTTGTGAATTTGTGGTTGGTCTTAACTGCAGTTTTAGATTATATTTTCTTTTAGGTGATTGTTTCTGGTACGAATCCTACATTTTGGTAATAATATAATACTGCCTCATCCATTGCATTCCTAATGAAAATTTATGCTCAACCCTTTAGTTGCGTCATTAATATAAGCTTTGCTGTATGCAGGTTAAGGAGTTGGAAAATTGCCCACATTTCAATGCTGGCATAGGTTCCGTTTTGACTACTGATGGCACTGTTGAGATGGAAGCGTGCATCATGGACTGTAATAAGAAATGCGGAGCTGTTTCCGGCCTCTCCACTGTTGTTAATCCCATATCAGTTGCAAGGCTTGTGATGGAAAGAACTCCTCATATCTATTTAGCATTTGATGGAGCAGAGGCATTTGCAAAAGAAGAAGTAAGCCTGCTTCCACCTTCTTAATTGTTCCATAATTAAGAAAATCATTTCTTTATTTGAAATTAGAGCTTTTGGCAATGGAATCGAGCAAGTGAACTGCATGCATGTAGGGGTCAGAACTCTCTAAAAATTGGCTTCTATGAATTAAAATTCCGTCAAACCTTTGGGCAACATAAAACCTTTTAAGCTACCTAGGCCCAATTAACTTGCTTTGCTTTGGGCAACAGATTCATCTCCTGTAGAGTGCTTTTACAATTTTCTACTTAATCCTAAGCTCTCCCTCTTCTATATGAGAGGTATAGGTTCTCATAATTAACAAATCACATTATCTTTTACATTATACCTGAGCAATGGTCCTAAACCGACGGCCTCATACCATCATTCAGATCAACCTTCCAACCCCTCCACCCGAAGCCATAATTCTACAAGTGGCTCACATCATAGATTTTTCTTGCATTGCTGAATCCCATCACCACTCACTAACACTTTGCGGTGTCCCCCATCGTCCTTATGTTGCCACCATCTACGAAGTTTTGAGTCTATGTTGCCTATTGCCTCTACATCACCCACTACCCAAGAACTACACACTTTATTCTCCAGTTCAGAGATCCCTTTAGGTATCATGATTTTTGAGTGAGTTTTAAATAGTGTTGCATCTTCTTTATCTGATCATTCGTCTTAAATAGAGTCTTTACCTCTATTGTGGTTGTTCAATGCACCTCTATCAAGTTTTTATGTGCTAAAAACTACGTTCTTTGGTCACACTCCTTTAGGGTGTTTGTTAATATGTCTTGAATCCTAACTATCTGAAGGTTGAAGAACTTTCTGATTGTCACATCCCCCCTCCCGTGCCACTGTACCCTACCAGTATGGGGGTCTCGCTCCTCGATCAACGAGGGGGTTGGGAGGAGCAAGTGTGCCCCCTTCCTTGCAGGATAGCGGAGGCAGGGCTTCCATCTCGAATTTTTTTCTTATATGGGTATTTGGATCCATCTGACTTTGGAATTCGTTTTGTACGAAAGCGGTATATAAACTTTCTAGGGTCAGTGCTTTCCGTATCCTATGTGTTCTTTCTCACACAGTTAAAATGATCGCCGCCACCTAAGGATGTAGCTTGTTACATGTGAACCTTGTAAATCCATGTGTCTTCATGCTTGCATGATCGATCGTGTTTGTGCTTGCTTATGCAATTCTTAACAGTGTTTTTTGGTGGACAAAGAAAGCTTTATATCCTTAAAAAAGATCCCATTAAGAAGATTGACAAGTAGTATAATATTTGAAAGCACGTGATTTTATGTCATGAATTGTTATTTTCAATGGCATTGAGGAGACGACCAAGGATATATAGGAGGAATTGGTTTAGACATTCTCCTAATACACAACCAAGTTACAACTTGTTGACATCTACATGCGGTTTGTTTAGCATTTTAGGGGAATCCACCCTTATTTAATACTTGCTAGAGTAATATTAAATGTAAGAAAGAACAATAAATATATTGACAATGAACCTTGGCACTCCATACATGCACAAATTCTAGGGTTAGACTGAGTAAAAGAAGGGAAAAACAAAACTACTCCGGCCAATGGGTTATAACTCTCGTGCATTTTAAGATCCCCCTCAAGTTGGACTATATATATAACGTGCTCAACTTGCGAGAACATCGCTTTGAAGAAACCTTGAAGAGTGTTGTAAACATGTTTGTAGTTTGATTGCACCGAGAGTCCTCTAACATCCTCACTGGATGATATCTCTGGTACAATGACAGCTGACCTCCACATTTTTAGCTCTCTTATGAAAATGTTGTTTGCTATATACATGGAAAAGAGTTGTTGCTTCTTAGCCCCCATCACTCTGTTTGGTGTCAGATGAAGGTTCATAAGCACAATTTGAATCCATTGCATCTGTACCGCTGCCAGGACTTCACACCCTGGTCACTTTCTATCTTAAGCAAAATACCACTATTTGTTTCTTGCTTCTCTGTGTAGCAAGTTTTTGTAACATCCGAAATCCGCCAAACCCGAAACCGATCCGATTAGCGTCCGATTAATCCAATAAAGTTGTTTGTCAATGTCAAACAACCTAAAGCGATGAATAGATCGTGAATTAAAAGTCGTTCGGGCAAAATCGACCGAAAACCGGTCACATCGTAATGCGTGTCCGAAAAAGCCGCGACGTAAATTTAGAAACCGCAAGACGAACCAAGACCGTCATTAGATCCGATTCGACGAAACAAGACCAATGGAATCAACCGTTCGTCAATCGGATATCGTTTGATATTTTTAGTTCACAAATTTTGACCCCAAACCGAAATCGTATCTCGAAAAAGTTCGAGCATTCGAACCCGATCGGAAGTGTATTAATATTATACTCATATTGATCGTCGATCTGAGACGATCAAAACGAGGTATTGCGCATTGAAATCCGAAGCTCAAGGTGTGAATAAGATCAACTTTTGTATATCAAATAAAAAGGAATAATAATAATAAACAAATATTATTCTCTGCTACTGTAGCAGACCTGTTACTGTAAAAAAAAATCAATTATGCTGTACAAAAGATTGCTGTCGGTACAGTTGATCTGTCTCTATCCACATGGCAAAATTTTTGTCCACTTGGCAAACAAAATGCTACTCATCATCCTATATATATAACATCCAATTCTCATTTCCATTCCATCCGTGATTCCCCTCTCCTTTTTCTATTTTTCCATCTTCCACTTTCCTCATCTCCCTCGTTGTTACCAACGACCCCCATTTCCCTTTTTCATCTCTTTCCAATTCAACTCCAATTTCCCATCGAGGGCGACGAGGGGTACTCTTATTCCAGCCCTTACTCTAGAACTTCCCCTCCATCTTTTGGTTGCACAATCAGCGAAGAAAAGATGCAGTAGGCAACCATCAAACCATAGAACAGCTGCTGGAGACCAAGATCCAGCCACAGTTTAAAGATTGGAAGCCCCTTTTTCCTTAAAATTAGAGCAGTAAAATAAGGTACAATCCCTAGCCCATCTCTTTGCTGTCATGCATGTGCATTTCCCTTAATTATATGTACAACCCTACCTCACCCTTCTTTTGCTGCCTTGCATGAGTTTTATAGATCAAAGATGTACAACCAAATTTTCCCTCCTACTTGCTGCTTTACATGCTATGTGAGGGTACAAATTTTACCTATATTTGATAATTCTGCATGAGGGTTAGGTTAAAGAAATTGGGTTCGTTTATTACTGCCGTTGTATGGCACTGAAAGAAAAAAAGAATTAGCCCTGCATTCAATAGTCTGTAAACTGATTATATTATGAATATTAAATTTTCATCTCAGGACTTAGGATTTAATCAAAGGTACAATCCTTCTTCCATTCCTTTTGCTGCCTTGCATGTTATCGTTGACAATCTTTTATCCAAAAATTTCAAAGATATTATCACTAAGAAAATCCAGATTGTTGTGGGGTTTATCAAATTTGCATCTGATGGCCTTGTTATGTTTCTTGGAGGCAAATCCTCTGCTTTCTCCTAAAAGCATATCTAAATGATACCAACCAAACATTTCAGAAAGTAGGTGTCAGATTGTTGAACAATATTTTGGTGAAAAATGTCATACTAACTTCAAAAAGTTGTGTATATATATATTCATCTATTCTTTATCATGCTGGAATTGCCACATTCATTATATAATATGCAATTTGAGATTTGTTTTCAAGCATTGTATATATATACATATATATATGTATATGTATGTATGTATACGAGTCCATTGAAGTTGCTATGTGGTAATGAGAATACATTACGTAGTATCAACACAAATTACCAATACCTGTTTTTTTTAAAAAAAACAAAGAAAACATGTATGCAGGAGTAGTAACTTGAGAATAAGGCATTATTGGAACTAATTATGTCAGAATAGTAAAGCCACCGTTAAATTGATAAAATTGTGGAATATGTTTACCATTGCTAGAATTTAGAAGTTTCAGTTCAGAAGGTTGCACATTATTGTTGTGGTGATAGATTTGAAACTACTGTGTGTCTTTATTATTCACAAATTGATGATTGAAGTAGATTTGTAGTTTGATAGTTAGATACCCAGCTGTTAAAGCAAATTATCCGATGAAACTTTGATGGGAGTTTTTATTACTATGGTAGTTTGATACAAAGAAAATCATAAATGTTATAAAATAGATGGTCAAAGTGGGACCAAACTCTTGGCTGAAACAATATACAGATCAAAAGATAATAATTAAAAATTCCCTGTAGATCACTCTAATTCTGGATTTGTGAACCTGGAAGTTGTTGTGATAATGTATAATATGTTCTGTTATTCCAGATAGATGTTTTATATAAACTGATTATACCATAGAAATGATTGTAAGATTAAGTTTGTATCATAGAAATTATGATTGTAAATTTTATTCCGAATTAGATATAGTCGATCATAAACACGTAGAGGTTCAGTCTCCGATAATCTAAAGATATATTACTACATGCTTCAAATAATCATCAAATGGGCTTTAAAGCTTTAAATGTTAGTAAACTTAGGGTTACTAATTTTCAATACATATGCATCATCTAAACCTTCAGATGACCTTAAGTGCCATGTAAAGAGAAACAAAAATTTGTTATTGATGTCTCAGCAGACGGATATGTTTTACAAGGGAAGAGCAATAGTCTATCCTGCTATGAACTACCCAAGTCGAAAAGAAGCCATGTGCTCAAATAAGTTCTATTCTGATTTTAGGATAGAAAGGCTGCCGAAATGATCCTGAAATTGAGTTTGCAAAAGCAAATAGTTTGCATGGACAAGATTTGTAGAAAGAATTAGTCTGGTCTACATCAAGATAATTCTGATTCTTGGATCCATGGAAGCACATTTGATTATTAATAGAGGGAGTGCATACATCCATTTTTTTATAATATCTGAATACATCACTACTGCTTTATACAACATAGGTTAATCAATAGGAATAAGTAATGTTAGATTTTGTTGCCGGTCATGGTGCCCTTTTCACCTGACTGTGCGAGGGCGCGGTGACCCTCAACTGGGCGGAGGAAAGGAAGCCCAGATTGGGCAGTGGCCGCCAAGTGCACGGGTCTAGGATCCCAATCCCTTTTCGATTTTTTACGCGAGCTCGCAGTGTTTTTACGCCTCGTTGGGATCCCGACTTTAGACGAGTTCCGCTGACCCTCTGTTTTAGGATACCCAGGCGGGGGATCCTTGGTTTTCAGTTTTACATACGAGCTCGGTTGCCCGTTACCGGTCGGGCTGTTTTTCTAGAGCGACTTTTCCGGGAAGTCTCTCTCACCCGTCTCAGTGGCGTAGTTTGGGAGTAGACCTATCCCTCTATTGGACCGCGCTTCCAATTAGAGGGCGAGACAGAAGAGCCTTTTTGTTGGCTTCTTCACCGCTTGAGTTTTTCTTCGCCAACAGACTTGGCGATGTTACATCCAGATCATCCATATCTATATCTACATCATCTGGGGTTACATCTGAGATAGTTGCACTTGAGGTTGAAGGGATTACAATCAAAGTTGACTAATTGTAAGTAACTATAATCTGATTCGAAATCTCATTAAGCTAGTGGACGTGTTGGGAACTTAGTTAGGATGCATTATACAACACCGCATGCCTACGGAGGTACCCCAACCCTAAGACATTCTCCAAGTCTTAGAGTCATAGTGTGAGGTTTTACAAGAACCAAGATCACAGACTATCCACTAGACTTAAGAATTTAATAAATCATTATATCTTCTCATCTCACCTTTCTCATCATCAAAATCCACAAATATGATCTCTGAGTAATATGAGAATAAAATATACATACTTATGATCAATGAGTTACCATAGAAATATGTTTATGTGGGAAATGTTGGAATAAGGGCTGATCATAAAAGGTGCTTACTTGAAATTTGGAAACTTCTTACTTTGCAAGTAGAATTAAATTTGGATTTGAGTTGTTCTCGCCTTTCTACTTGTTGCTTTTGAAAATATTAAATGCCTGTTATTTTTATATAAACTTATGGGAAGTACCAGCGCCCGCTGACGTCTTTTCCTTCCTAACATGTTTTGGTAGGCAAACAGCATGTTGTTCAGTAGCTATTGATGCTTCTAGGAGACAGGGTATATATTAGAAGGTATGGTTTATTTTATTTCAGTTTTTGTTCGGTTGATAATGTAGTATGTTTCCGTCTCTTCTGCTTAAAAATTTCGGGACTACTCTATGTACTGTCAGTCACTGTACATGTTGTAAAATTATATGGAAATTAATGAAATGAGATTTTGGTGCCATTTGTCTCTATTAATTTGTGGTTATGATTGTGGATATGAATGTCCTGTAGAAAATTATCCGCGTGAAAAATTTCCCTATTTTTCTGTAGCTTATGCAATCCTGTGTGAATGAAATGCCGTGAAAGTAGCGTAAACGGGTAGCCGGATCCTCGGGGGTTCACAGTTTTCCTAGAAAAAAAGTGCTGAAGCTAGTGGTAGACTTCATATATGTACAATCGTACATCACCTTGCATAACTTATAGCACAATATATTATACTATTTTATGAAGTTTTTATCATGAAAATGCTCCTTTCCAGGGACAACTTTGATGTACCTCAAGACCATCATGTCTTCATTTTAATGAGTATGTGCAATTCATTCTCGATTCTACGAGATTTTTTTTTATGATTGTTCAACCTCTGATAAAAAAGATAGACCTTAGGTTTATTTCATTTCTTCAACTAATGAGCATAATGACCCTATTATTCCAATGGAGGGAAGAACCTATGATTGCCTTTTCGAGAAATTTCCAAATGAACAATTTCAGTAAAAGTAAATCAAAAGTAAATCTTTCAGTTGTATTCAAATCTATGTATCCCTCTATCAGAATACATTGAATGTACATAAATGACTATAACATAGTTCTGTTATTCATATTAACAACTATTCTAGGAGGAATATTTTATGTGGTGCTAACATTCAATAACTATCTTTGTAGCTCTAGAGTGTTTCAGTTTATGTTCCCACCTATTATCTGGATATGTCAATAGAGATGTATGGTCTAATGAAATAAATACCATTTTCCTGTTGTTGTTAAGTATGTCCGCTCTGATAATGCCTCGGAGTTTTGTACCATCCAGCTTTTTTAATTCTTCAGGTCCCTTGGCAACATACATAAGACGTCATGTGCTTATACTTCTCAGTAGAACAGTGTTGATGAGCGCAAAAACAATCATCTTCTTGATGTTACTGAGACCAAAGTTGTGCTTACCACCCTTTTTTATGGTGATGGTGCTCTCATTGCTTGCTACCTAGTCAACTGTATGTCATCCTTCGTGTCAGGTGAAAAGATTCCTTTTTTTTATTGCATTTTCTAATAAGGACCTTTTCTATCTAGTACCTCATGTCTTTGGCTTTGTGGTTTTTGTTTATCACCTGACTCCTAGTCGTAACAAGCTTTCTTGTAGAGCTGTCAAGTGTGTTTTTTCAGCGACTCCCGGACCCAAAAAAGGTACATGAGCTTTGATCCTGTCTGATGAAAGTACTGTGTTAATGTCGAAGTCACATTCTTTGAGCATGTCATTTACTTTTCTCGATCTCGTCTAAGTCTGTTAAGGAGGTTTATAGTCCAGTCCTCTTTTGGTTTCACCATAACCATCGCTACCTCCACCTCCACTTGTGGTCCCTCCACCGCCTTCTATGGTTCCTCCACCACCTCTTCCTCATGTGGTTCCTACCTCTATGAATCCTCCACCACTTCCTCATATGGCTCAAACTTTGTCTAGATACTACATTTGCATTCTGCCTACTATAACCCATACTCCTATACCTTCTTTGTCATCCAACACGTACTAGGTAAATTTTGACCACTTGATTTCTACCGATGGTATTAGTGATTTGTTTGTACAATAAGAGACTTTACATGTTGAGCAAGTAGTGCCTCAGGAGATTGCTATACAAGACACAGATCATCCTGAGGATCTTAACCAACCCATCACTCTTCAGAAGAGGAGATGTATGCGTGTACATATCTTCTTGCATCCCATGTTTCTTCGGAGCATCTTTTAGAGGATTTTAGGAGGATTGTGGTGGTTGTCAGCCTTTGGTATCCCACACACATATAGGAGGCTATGCGGGAAAATCACCGACGACTTGCTATGGAAAAAATGGATGCCCTCTAGCTACGTGACACGTGGAGTTTGGTTACAACACCATAAAAGGGCTTCTATGGTTGGCCACAAATAGGTCTTTATAATGAAGTAAAGAACATAGGGCAGTCTTGATCACTATAAGGCTAGACTTGTGACGCATGGGTTCACCCAGACATTTGGGGTGGACTATCAGGACACTTTTCCCCTGTAGTTCGTCATTCTACACTCAGGATCCTCTTTTTAGTTGCAATGATACACGATTGATCGCTTTTTCAGCTTGACGTGAAGAATGCTTTCTTATATGGAGACTTGCAGGAAGATGTCTATATGTAACAACCATATGGGTTTGTTGTGAGGGTGAGTGTTTGAAGATATCTAAACTTCATAAACCCATTTATGGCCTTCAATAGAGTGTCGGAGTATGATTCTATAAGTTCTCAAACTTGATAGAGTAGCAGAGCTTCATGAGATCGACTACAGTTCACTCTCTCATTGTACACAAGGTACCAAGAGATATTGTTGTCATTTTGGTTTATGTTGATGGCATTGCTGTTACATGAGATGACTTTACATGAAACTAGTAAGGCTAAAGGCATTCTTTGGACAACAATTTGTCACCAAGAAACTTGGCGAATTATGCTACTTCCTCGGACTTGAGTTTGTCAGGAATCAATGATGTCAGGTAGTGACACATACCACTACTCCCATGGACCCCAACATGAAGCTCTTCGAGTCTTAGCCCTTGTAAGTTCTCTCTCTTCTTATAATATAATATAATATATATGAGGTGGATACCATAGCGTGTCCCCCCCTTTTTTGACTTAAAAAAGAGGAGGTACATGGAACTTGTTGGGAAGCCCCTAAATGTGACCATTACCATGACGAATATCTCCTTTGCAGTTAACCTAGTTAGCCAGCTTATGGAGCAGCCACGACAGACTCACATGGATGTCGTTCGCATGACCCTAAGGTATCTAAAGTCTTCTCCAAGTACATGGTTGTTTTTTAACAGAGGAACCTTCCTTGCCTAATGACTTATGTATATACCGGCTTTGTAGAATGTCCTAAAGATAGGAAGTCTACCTTTGATTTTGCGATTTTCATAGGAAATCTTGGTCTCATTACAAAGCAAGAAGTGCACTATGGTTACTAGATATAGTGCGAAGTCAAAATACAAAGCTATAATGCATGGGAGCACTGAGATGATATGGATCAGATCTGTTTAGAGTCTTGACCGACTTAGCCGTTGACACTCCTCTTTTCATTGCCAACAATCTTGTTTTTCATGAGAGGACCGGACACATTGAGGTATATTGCCACTACACACGAGATAAGATACATAGGGACTTTATCTCTACTTCCCACATCAGCTCAGGGGAACCGACATCAGATGTGTTCGCCAAGGTCCTAGCCAGGGGTCGTTCCAGAGGTGATGTTCCAAGCTGAGCATGATTGACATCTATGCTTCATATAGAAAGGGAGTGTTGAAAGTTATTCTGTATTTCCTTTTTTATTATGTCTCTATTACGTAATTTACCCTATAGGGTTTCTTATGTCTATATAAGAGAGTCTTATGACCCCTCGAATGATTAAGCCATCATTTTATTTCCACAAGGTATATTTACCTTCTCCTTCCACCATCGCTGTCATAGATGATAGATATGGGATAATGCAGGGTCGTTATCCTATTAAAATTTCTACTAAAGATCATGCACCAACATCTAGAAAGTTCGAGGTAGTTCCTCATCACAGTTTTTCTAGTGATGGCATAATAGGTATTGCTGTAGGTGACAACACAAATTCAATGGTATATAAATGATGTTGTTGTTGTTCCAAAGAATCTCAATATTCACATTGCCTTGAGGAAAGGCAAGCTTGCATGTATTGGGCATCCTGTTTCTGGTCACGTCTCCAATGAGAGACTTCATCCATCATCCCAACAATTTGTCTCTGGTATTCTTAGTTGTTTCTATTCCGTGGACAGATCATGAAGCAATTCATGATGATAAAAGGCATACGACCATGCAAGAAGAGATGTCTACTCTTCAGTCTAGGGGAACATATACTCTTGTTCCACTGTACGTTGCATCTAAAGGATGGATGCAGATGGGTCTTGCAATTGAGCATGTTCCGAAGACAATTTTTAGCTCTACAAAGCGATACTTATAGAGAAAGAGTACAGCTAGACTTATGAAGTTGATTACTACGATGAATTCTCTCAAATTGCTTGATTTGCAGCGGTACTGGTTATCCTTATCGTTGGTGTTAGCAAGGACTTGGCATGAAGAATGTGTTCCTGTATGAAGACCTACAAAGGGAGATGTATTTACAACAACCGCCGAGCTTCGTTTGATGGGGTGGGGGGTGGGGGAGATGTGGTTCAAAGATTTTACAAATTGTAAAATGCAATATATCGCTTTAAGCAAAGACATAGAGCTAGCTTTCAGAAACTATTAATTCTGATTCAATTTTGAACCCCGTAATCGATTCTCTTTCTTAATAGAGACTTGTTTCTTGTCCCTCCGCATATTTTTGGAGGTGTTGTTTTTGTTCACAACTTTGGCATAGTTAGGAAGAGTTGCTAGCAACTGTATCTTTTGTCTTTCAAGGTTACCAAGTATATCTTTATCAATTTTGCTAGGATTTATAATGGATATATGTGATTTGATCATGTTCAATTATGGTACATTCTACCATCGATATCTCCTTTCGGTCGGTTCTATATGTCTCGTTTACATGGTCTTAGGTTCATGTTTAAGAGTTTAACGGGTGTGCTTCACTTCATCTTCATATACTAAAAGTGACCTATATTGTTGAATCCTATATGCTTGTTACGGTTACTAAGGATGACAACGCCCATTCTTTGATCCACCACCTGAGGTTGCCGTTGAGGTAAATCCTAAAAATTTACAAATATATGATATTTCTGTTAATGGTGATTTTCCAACTGATGTACCATGATTCTGATCTATATATTCCTATTGCCTTGTGGAAAGGCAAGATGACATGCACGTAGCATTTCTTATCCGGACATGCCAGTTTTGGGGACTTATCCCCGTAATACATATACTTTACTATACTACTATGACCACCGCCATTTTCTCAGGCCTCCCATAATGTTAAATGGAGGGAGGCTACATAGGTCGAGACAAATGCTCTGATATCATAATGAAATAAATGAGATAATTGAATTTAAATTAAATATTAAGTATCTTAGATTAAGTTTGTTTTTTAAAAAAGCAATAAAATAAAAATATTGTGTCTGAGTAGTCGGTTGACCGACTATTGACCGATTGATTAATAGTCAGTCGACCACTCCACTGACTCGAGTAGTCGGCTGACTTTTACAACTATGCTATCAATGACATTTTCGTGCTTTTTGCATGTATTTGTTCGGGGGAGGCTTCATGTTAGGCATTATGTATTTGGTGGGCTGGAAGACACTCTTGCGCGAAGGAGGATGGGAGACTTGGGGTCCTTAGCCTAGAGGAGATGGGCATGACATTACTAACTTTAGAGATATATCCATGTTACGTTATTTATTTCTTATTCCCATATTGTTTCTTAATTCCCTTTACTTATGAATGTCTTATGTAATTTACCCATAGCTACTCTCCTATATAAGGGAGCCTAGGGTTCATGGAATAAAAATTTCTCTTCTTTTTCCCAACATGGTATCAGAGCGACAGTCCTAGGTCGGAGCTCTCGTACCCAAAACCCTAATCCTAGCCCTACCCTCCATACTCATCTCCGCCACGCGTCACAGCGCCACCCCACGACCCCTGCCGTGCCACCATCACCTAGCGGCCTCCGCCTGCTGCCTTCTCCTACCGTCCGACCCTTGCGGGGTTCGCATCCCCTCTGCTAGGCCCTACACACCTGTGCGCCCAACCCCGCACCTTCTCCGTCTACCGTCCGCCTAGGGCCCTACTAGGACCTGCGCACCTGTATGCCAAGACCTGCGCATCTGCGCGCCGCTGCCCATCCCTATATCCTAGGGCATTGTTGCCTATCTCCTCCCTCGTTGGCCGACTGGCTCCGTAGCCTCTCCCATCAGCACCAACATCTCTTCTCTCCAAGAGGCATCACCACACCTCCCTGGTCAATAGAAGACACCGCCGTCGAGCCTTCTATCTTGATGAGATTGGTTGCATAAGTCTACACATGCAACCAAATCTCTCTATGTTAATGTAGACAAACACTTGTCTAAGTCTTCAACTTTAGTCTTCTCCAGTCGCCAGGTTAGAAAGCAAGGTAGATATACCCTTCATAAATGCATTCAGAGGTCCTGCACCTATAGTAAAGATGGATGGGTCAAACTATGAATTGTGGGCTATGCGGTTCATGAGCATGATGAAGTCTACGGGTAAGAAACACATTCTTACTGAGGAAGAACTGTCGAGAAAACTGAAGTTAATGCCTCACGGGAGACGGATGATGCATATGCGAAAGTTTGACTTTCAGGTACATTGACCATATAAATCGCCAATGATATACTCCATCAACCCATAACCAAGGCGATGTGGGACATTCTTGCCGCTACTTATTCACATGCAAAGAATACGACAAAGATTTTACAACTCCTGCATGATATCTTTATTATCAAGCAGAATGAACGACCTCTTCATTCTCTATATACATCCTTGTATGGGATGTTCGAGAATCTTTATAATTTCATGCCTCTCACATCTACTCTTGAGCAACAGAAGACTTATTGGAATGCCACCATGGTGTGTGTATTGCTGGTAGCCCTTGATTCTGAGTATGAGGCAACCAGTTGTCATATTTTGGCAGACTTTACTATTCCTCCTATGGAGGAAGCCTTCCGCAGACTCAGTCGGATCGTTGTTCCATCTTCTACTGGCAGTCAGATGTCCTCAGCGATGGCAGCATCCCGAGGTCGAGGAGGATCTTCTCAGTTTTGTGGGCACGGACCTAGGAGCAGAGGAGGTTGTGTTCATCAGCCATGTATTTTCTTCCATTGTCCTGGACATACAGAGGATACGTGCTACTTTAATCATGGATTCCCTGCTTTTGCTAGAGTGACTGAACAAATTGAGCCCCCAACTGCTACCTCCTTGGATTAATGCTTTGAGGATC
Source organism: Ottelia alismoides (assembly GCA_037367405.1). Lineage (NCBI taxonomy): Eukaryota > Viridiplantae > Streptophyta > Magnoliopsida > Alismatales > Hydrocharitaceae > Ottelia > Ottelia alismoides. The sequence continues at coordinate 422,002 of JAZKJV010006269.1, read as the reverse complement.
TTGTAGCATGATTGAGGGGCATTATACCTCCTTCTGGCTCTGTGACATTTTCATCGACCCCTGGGAGTCATTCAGATGTAGCTGCTTCAGCCTCCTTCAGCGCCTCAGGTAGTACTTATGCACTCACTAGCAGTAGTGGACCTGATGCTATAGAATGGATTATGGACTCCGGTGCCACACATCATTTGTAAGAGGCAGGGGTCAACTTACAACCTACAGACATGTTTCTCCAGGATGAACTGTGGTTATTGCAGATGAGACTCATTCCCCAATTATTAGACAGGGAGAGATTAGCTTGACATCCTCTATGCATCTACAAAATGTGTTGCATGCATCTGATTTCTCTATGACTTTGTTGTCCATTAGCTAGATTACAAAGGATTTACATTGTCGAGCCATTTTTTATCCATCCTCTTGTTTTTTAGGATATCCTTATGGACAAGGTGATTGGGTGTGGTCGTGAGCAGGACGGTCTCTATCTCCTAGTTCGAACTCTCTATGTCGGAATCTACTCTCTATCTGCTAGACCTGTCTCACCATTTATGTGGTACTTGCTTTTTGGTCATCTCCCGGTTCAAAAATTGTGTCGTGTTCTACCTCAGATCTCACCTCACACGTCCTTTATATGTGAGGCATGTCAGTTGGGAAAGCATCATCGCTCTACCTTTCCCAGTCGTCAGAGTCAGAGCAGTAACTCTATTTTTGAGTTCTTTCATATAGATATTTGAGGCCCCTTCCTGATCACCAGGGGCACATGTTTTATCTTGTTGTTGTTGATGATTTCTCTCATTTGTCTTGGATCTTTTTATTAAAGAATAAACCTGAAGCTGTAGATGCTATAAAAAATTTCTTAACCAAGTACAAAATGTCTTTTCTGCTTTTGTGAAAATTATGAGAATTGATAATGCCTTGGATTTTGTACTAATACTCTCTCCAATCATTTTTTAGCCTAAGGAATTATTCATCAAACATCATGTGCCTATACTTCCCAACAAAATGGTATTGCAGAAAGGAAACATCGTCATTTGCTTGATATTACTATGACGCTTCTCATTCAGAGTCGTGCTCCTCATTCTTTTTGGGGTGATGTTGTTCTAACGACATGTTATCTTAGTAATCGCATGCCCTCGTCAGTCTTGGTGAGAAAATTCCTTTCTCTCTTGCCTTTCCGGAAAAAGAATTGTTCTCACTCACTCCTCGGGTATTTGGCTCAGTCGCTTTTGTCCACCAGTTATCTCCAGGTATTGACAAGCTCTCTCCTAGAGCTGTCAAGTGTGTCTTTTTTGGGTCCTCCAGTACACAGAAAGGGTACATGTGTTATGATCCAATGCGTAGGAAGTATTACGTTAGTGTCGACGTCACCTTTTTCGAGTCGGTGATGTACTTTTCTCCTACAGGTAATCGGTTGACGCCTTCAGATACTGATGATGATATATACATGCCACATCCACCGCCAACAACATTACCTACCACAACTCCACCACCACCACCTCCTTATCACCGCCAGCACCATTACCTACGCCACCTCGACTTACTATCAAGATCCCAGTTCCACCACTATTACACCAGTATACCCGCCGGCCTGCCTCTACTCATGGTCACCGCTCATCATCTAGCACACATGAGGTATGTTCTGATAACACAGTTTCTAATGATGAGTCTAATGGTCTACCTAAGCAGGATTCTTTATAGGGGACGGATATGGAGGCTGCATATTTGGACCTACCTATTGCGCTTCGGAAGCATAAACATAGTTGTGCGTCATATCCTAGAGCATCCATGGTCTCCTTTGATCGCTTGACTGGCGATTTCAGGAATTTTGCAGTTGCATTATCAACCGTGGCCATTTCATGGAATTATCAAGAGGCACTAAAGGACAGTCGGTGACGTTTGGCTATGGAAGAAGAGATGGCTTCTCTTCAGTCGAGAGACACTTGGAGCCTCATCCCAGCTCCTACTGGGGTGTATATAGTAAGTTGTAAATGAGTGTTTAAAGTTAAGCAAAATGCAGATGGTAGCATCGACAGATACAAGGCACGCCTGGTTGCATGTGGGTTTACTCAAACATATGGGGTGGATTATCTTGACTCATTCTCACCGATTTCTCGTCATTCCACCTTATGGATTCTTCTCTCTATTGTCGTGGTTCGTGATTGGCTGTTGTTTCAGTTATATGTCAAAAATACATTTCTGTATGGTGACCTTGAAGAGGAAGTCTACATGCAACGACCTCCTTGATTTGCTGTTACGAGGGAGTGTTCACAGGTGAGTAGACTTCATAAGGTGATCTATGGCCTTAAGCAGAGCCCTAGAGCTTGGTTCCAGAAGCTTTCAGGCCTGTTTGAGAAACAAGGGTACAAACATTCGAGTGAAGATCATTCCCTTTTTATACAGAAGACATCCAGAGATATGATTGCTATTATGGTGTGTATGAGATTCTTATTACATGAGATGACATACAAGGAATCAAGAGGGTGGAAGAACTTATGGGTCATGAATTTGTCACCAAGGATCTTGGAGCTCTTAGATACTTTCTGGGATTGGAGTTTGCGAGAAATCAAGAAGGGCTTGTGATGACCAAAAGGAAATATGTCACTGATTTGCTAAGTGATACGGGAATGCTTGGATGTCGACCTGCCATCACACCCATGGATCCAAGTATGAAACTATATGATGATGATACTGATGAGGTTGATAGGAGGAGATATAGAGAGTTGGTAGGAAAGCTCCTGTATGTTACCACTACCAGACCCGATATTTCTTTTGCTATTATTTAGGTGAGCCAATTCGTAGAGCAACCGTGTCAGGTCCATATGGATGCTATACAGATAATACTCATGTATCTTAAATCATCTCTAGGTGCAGGTCTATGGTTTAGAAAAGGCATGGAGGTCACCATCTCACCATGTGTAGATGCAGATTATGCAGGGTGTTCAAAGGATAGAAAGTCCACAACTAGATTTACTGTATATGTTGGAGATTCTCTTGTCTCATGGAGGAGCAAGAAGCAAACTATTGTAGCCAGATCTAGTGTTGAGTCTGATTATAGGGCTATGACCCAGGTTAGTATGGAAATGATGTGGGTTCGAGCTGTTCTTACAGATCTATATATAGAGGTTCCCCTTCCTATAGTACTGAAATGTGACAACCAGGCTGTTATATTTATTACAAATAATCCAGCATTTCATGAATGCACCAAGCATATCGAGGTTGATTGCCATTATATACGAGATATGATTCCGAAGGGGTTTATTTCCATATCTCATGTCAGCTCAGGGGACCAGACTGGAGATATCTTACCAAGGCCTTACTCAGAGGACCTTTTCAGAAGTGCTCGTCCAAGCTGAGCATGATCGACATCTATGCTCCATCTTGAGGGGGGGTATAGAGATATATATCTATGTTACATTATTTATTTTCTGTTTCCCGCATTGTTTCTTAATTCCCTTTATTTATGAATGTCTTATGTAATTTACCCATTGGCTACTCTCCTATATAAGTGGGCCTATGATTCATGGAATAAACAATTCTCTCCTTTTTCCTAACACTAACAAAGTGGGCGACTTGCATTTGGGATAGAGGTTCGGATCTTCCGTGGAGTATAGAGCACACATATATGGAATCACACATGGCCTCTCGGTGCAAGTTGGGACCGTGAGGGCGCCTTCAGACATCCGGCGCGATGTTTGCTTGATTTTGCTCATGGTTTCTCCTTTTTTGCAACCAATTGTGGTTGACAAGAATGGCTTCCAATTATGGATAGATGAATGGTCAGGGCACATGATTCTTGGTGAGTTGTACTCGTGGCTCTTGGCATTGGCAACTGATGGGAATTGATCGGTTGGTAAGTGTTGGGAGTGTGGCTGGTTCCCTCAGTTTCATATAGAGTTGTTGTAACAACGCATTGACGAACTCTTGATGCTCTTGGAGACTTTAGCGTAGGCTGGTGGATCTTTGTTAGATTGTGATCATTAGAGCTGTGATTATGGACAATTCACAATTAGGAGGCATATAAGGCCTTTTATGATACTATTCTCTTTGTCCCAGGGATTGTGTCGATAGAATATAAGCAGCTTTGGAGGTGGAGTACCATACTGGATCTAGATTTTAGCTTGGTTAGTGAGGGGGAATCAACTACTGACTATTGGGAGGGAACCTTCCCCCCTGGCGTTGATGTGACGTGTCATTGTTGCTCGACAACTGTAGAGGATGTAAATCACTTGTTCTCTAGATGCAAGGTTTCCAACAAGGTCTGGGATTTGGCTGGACTGTTAGTGGTGGTGACGACATGCACGGAGACTTTCTGGGATTTTATTGATTAGATGGGATTTGGGTCTAGACCTGACTTGATTTGTGTTCCAGTTATTCTATAGGCCCACGATTGGAAAGAAATGAGGTTCTCTCTGGGGAGAGAATGTATGGGGAGAATGTGATGGAACATGCCAAGTGTCAACATCTGTCTTGGTTTCTGTAACTTTACACTAATTGTGAATATATGAAAGTTTTTTTGAATGGGCATCTTCACGGCTTCTCACTGACCTTTTTCATTTAAAAAGATAGCATGAAATTCATTCTACAAAACTTGGGCATTGGGGCCACAGTGCTCAGTGATGTGATAATCAGTTTGCCATTTTTATTGCAAATAATATGATCTTTCATAAGAGATCTAAACACATGGATATTGAGTTTCTTAACACCCGTGATTTGATCTAGAAAGATGACCCCCAAACTCCACGTGTCATCCACTGATTAACTAGGCGATGTCCACCGAGCAATTAGCAATGACATGATTTGATCAATGTGTTTCCAAACTGTTTTCATGCTACAACTTGAGGAATGTTGAGACAATGTAGAATTTTTAATATTTATTTTCTATTTATGGATTCTTTCTTTATCTGTCTAAGATTTTTGGTCTTTGTGTGATTCTTCCACCTACTTCAGCTATATAAGGAGGGGTAGGACGCACATAATAAAACAAGTTTTTGTTTTTACCCAACAGAGTTACCGGACAATACCTCAAGCCTCACTCTCTCATCTATGCCGAGCGACCATCCAACCCACCTCAAGTGCTCGTGCTCTCGGCTTGCCTCTTGCTACTATCATATCGCCGCCTAAAGAGGGTTATATTTGCCACATAAACTCCATTATGCATATGTCGTTCCCTGTGACTTCTCACAGATATGGTTCAAGAAAATCCTCCTTGACTCTTGTATGATTACCATCCCGCTGAGGGTGTGTTTTATGAGACGTGTTGGTAATATGATCTAGATAAATGATGCAAAAAGAAAAATCCCAACAGTGAAAAATATTTGATGATGGTATTTTCGGTGGAGAAGAAATCGGAGGGGTTGAGAGGGGATAACTCGCTGGAAAAACGAGGGATTTTTGGAGAAGAATTGCAAGATCGTGTCAAGAGAAAGAGAGAAAGAAACCAGAGATAATCTCAATTTTCCTATAATTTGAATTGTCGATACAATAGACTACTAACCCTTTTATATAAAAGGGGTGGAATTATAAAAATAGAAAATTAATTAAATTTAAATTCAAATAAAATCCAACTCGATCCTAATTGACTCTAACCGACTTTAATTGACTTTTAACTATTTTTATCTACGAAAATGGTTGAGATTACAATCTCAATTTATTGAAATAAAACGCGTAACTAATTTAAATTAACTAGTTAAAAACGGAAATTCCTACTTTGCAAAAATCCCCACATAAGCAAATTTCTTCAATTCAGGTCGCCCTGTCAATTTGGGAATGATTGCATCAATTCTCCCCCGCTTGAAAATTTCGTCTCCTGACGAATTGTTTGATCTTCGATCCGTCGTTGAAGAATTCCATATGAAATGGTTGAGCAGATATCCCCAATTTTGCTCCTTTTCAATGTTACGTTTATAATTTCTTTTCACTTGAGGACGTGGTTGCAATTTTCTTATCCCTTCACTTAAAATATCTAATCTTAAGTTCCCACCAAATTTAACCTTTAAATAAAAACTTTTGTGAGGGGAGGCTTCACTGCAATTATTCCAAAACAACTCCCAATCCCTATTAGTGTGGGATTTGAATCCTCATGAATAGGTACCTCACGCTAGGGTTTTGATTCTTCTCAAATAGCAGTGATGGTGGTCTGGATCTAGAGGCCATATGCAACGGCGGGAATAGAGGTGCAAGCGGTGACTGCGCCTCAAGCGCCCGAAGTGATGATCACACATGCGACGGCAGTGGGAGCTCGGGATCGAGCGGATTCGGCACCACGGGCAGCGAAGGTGGTGCATAGGTGGTGCGCAGGCCGTGCGCGAATCTTGACCTCCACGGTAGTTGCTCATTGGATGGTGGAAGTGTAGGTGGCTGGATGGCTGCAACTGGAGTCGAGGGTGACGCGTGCTATAGCGACTGCAGCAGTCACGTGAGTTGTGCATTAGATGAGGGTGTTTCTCGTTGGTCGCCATAAAGGGTGCATAGTAGCAGCTGGAGGTTCTCCACCTAGAGTCGTGGATGCATGGTGTGCGTCCTTGAGGTTGTGGAGGTGATTGGGCTGTTATGGTGGCCTCAACAGGTGACATAAGCAGTGATGCGACCCCTTGGATAGCACCCTCGGATGAGAACAAATCCGGAACTTCGGGTTCTTCATCCCTAGGATCTTTGTCGAATATGAGCCCCGAGTCTTCATCTTCTTGCACAGCAGTTATATCAAATAAATCTTCATCTTGAACAAAAAAACCTTCATTTTCTTGGCTGAAATCGGATTGAACAACATGCCCAACGATCTGATTTATATTGTTGTTGAGCGAATCTTCATTGATTGTCGTGTCCAACCATTCTTGGACTTTGACGCTTGATATAAGTCGATGCTTGAACTTCTTTGATCGTGAACACGGGCCATTTTTTGAGGCGACTTAAAGTGAATTGCAAACGCCAATACGTAAGAAGATCATTGAATCGTTGGAACGATTCAGTTTCCATGCTTTGATACTAAATGATGCAAAAAGAAAAATCCCAACGATGGAAAATAAATTTAATGATGGTATTCCGGTGGAGAAGAAATCGGAGGGGTTGAGAGGAGATAACTCGTCGGAAAAATGAGGGATTTTTGGAGAAGAATCGCAAGATCACGCCAAGGGAAAGAGAGAGAGAGAAACCAGAGATAATCTCAATTTTCCTATAATCTGAACTGCCATTACAATAGACTACCAGCCCCTTTATAAAGGAAGGGTGGAATTACAAAAATAGAAAGTGAATCAAATTCAAATTCAAATTCAAATAAAATCCGACTTGACCCTAATTGACTCTAACCGATTCTAATTGACTTTTAACTAATTTTATTTAGGAAAAATGTTGAAATTACAATATCAATTTATTGAAATAAAATGCGCAACTAATTTAAATTAACTAGTTAAAAACGGAAATTCCTAATTTGAAAAAATCTCCACATAAGAAAATTTCTTCAATTTGTATTGCCCAGTCAATTTGGGAATGATTGCATCAGAAAAGACCAACTAGGGATATGTGCACGCTCGTATTCATCTGATATGGTGGGAATGCTCATAAATGAAATTCTACAGACTATGGGAGAGCATAAATCATGTAAACCCTAGGAAGCTCGTAGGATCATCCCCTTTAACTATGAATTCCGATGCTACTTGCGTTTCTTTTCTATTGCAAATTGCTCTGTGGGGGGAGGAATATAGGAGGGATATTATTTGTTTAAAACAAATTCCTCTATCAGCTGCTCTCTTATTTAGTCGTAGACTTATATGGCTGTTGTAATTTTGAAGGGTGTCGAAACTGTTGATACAAGTTATTTTATAACTAAAAGAAACATAGAACGGCTCAGACAAGCAAAAGAAGCTAACAGAGTACAGGTATCTTTCTAACTGGCTAAGGTACTTTCAATTTTAGTATCATTTTTACTCTACTTCCCTGTCACTTTTCCATCTTGAAGTTTTTTACAAGCTAATTTTCTCACTTTGTATTATATGGATGCTCCTTTTTCTGTTATGGAATGTGGGGGCATGGATAGTTTTAAATACGATAGAAATTGCTGTTATATGAATCATTAAAATACAAAAGCCGGTTTCTATTTCCAAAATTTTCTTGCTTTTCAGACAGGACCTTACCTGAACAAGATGAAGAATCGTTATGATCAGGATTAAAACGAATGACCCTTCTAAAGATGTGTGCTCTTGTCCATTGGTGACTTCTGATCTCAGATATTTCAAACTTCAAGAGCGACTGAAGTTGATTGTGACAGGGTTAAATGGTCTGGTCATTGGAAATGCGTGGACGGATCAAACACCAACCACCTAAATGAAGTAAGCAAACAACAGATGTGGTGATTTATTCAGGTTCAAGGTTCATCCTACCAGAGGAATATGTTTGGGCCTATGCTTAGCCTATTTTGGACTTAAAACACCCACTTGGAAGGCTAATTATGAACTAGATTAATCATTAGAAAAAAGAGTACAACCTTTCCCAAGATGTTTATCTTCCATTTAGGAAGAAAGGTTTCACGAAGAATACCTTTTACCTAAGAAAAAAAGAAAAACAGACAATAATGGCAATGCGGAGGGGGACTGGGTCATTGTGACTCATCGGAAGGAGGGTCCCTGTTGCTTCAGATGCAACAATTCGAGGCATAGTGCGATAACCTGTTTTGCTCTGCCTCATTGCATTGGTTGCGGAGACCAGTGCCATCATCGATTTGATTGTGCTTTAATGGGGGGAAATCGGCGCTTTGGGCCGAGAGGAGTCACTGACTCACTGTTTTACCATGGGAATCGGAGAACTCTGCATTGTTTCTAGTTGTCGAAGGCTTTTCTGTTGTGGAGGTGGACAAGGGAGGCACCTCGATACCAAGAGACTCACAAGATCGACTGATGGTTGGTAATTGTTTGGGGGAGGCGTGGGAGCTTGAATCGGCAAGGTCTGCAGTGAAAAAGACCTTATGGGGTTCTTTTGCAGGGGATGTGGCTCGGTTGGTTGAAAACACGATATATGCTTGGGGTTTGTAGCCGAGGGAGGTAGCATCTTTGCAATCTGGTTTTTTGAAGAAGGGTGGCATCCATTGGTGCTTGCCACATTTCATGGACGGTGGGCATAAATTACGGAGTGCCAGGTTTTGAAGGTTATCGAGGTTCCGCTGTTGTCGAGGTTAGTTGAAGCTTTGAGGCATGCATTGCATGACTTGGGTGAGGTCCTTGAAGTGTTGGTGGTTGGGCGATGCCCGAGGGCTGGTATCGATGCTACTTTGATTTCACTTCATAGTTCAAAGAACCTCCCCTTCGAATTTGTGCGTACTTTGGTGGTGGGTCGATCTACCTTCAGGTTACTGGCTTTGGAGATTGCCCCACCGCCACCGCCACTTGGGGCCCCGCCTTGTTTCTTGATGTTATGCAAGAAAAGAGAAGGTGGAGAAGAGTAGTTAACTTCATTTGTGGATTCATCGTCAGAGGTGTTACTAGAGAAGTCAAGGGAGATAAAGAAGGCACCACTGGTGATGCCGTTAGTGGTGGTGGCATTGTCGAAGGAGGCATTATCTGAGGAGGTGGTGTCGGAAGAGGCTCCACTGAATGTGGCAGAGGAGACAGCTAGGTTGGAGGCGAAGATTGTGGAACTTCAAATTCAAACTCCGATCTGAGGCAGTTTGAATCCCGCTTGGTATGAAGTTTTGTGGAACGACCATATTTGTTCTTATGGATGAGTGTTAAGGTTCTCTTCTCCTTTTTGTTAAGGGGGATGGATGTTGGCGAAATGGTTTCAACATGTTCGACCTAGTTACTTGAGGTGAGTAGGATTCGATACGAGGTAGATCCGCTTTTTCCTTTAGAATAGGACCCATACACGGGTGTTGTGGGCACGTTCGATTTGGGTAAGGCGGAGCAAAATTTTACGTCTAATGAGCTCTGCTTTGGCGGAAGTGTTGCTAGTTAGGGAGAGCTCGAAACCTTGTGGAGATGCCAGTTCTATGGTGGAGTTGAAGCCAGAACTGGAGGGTCTCGTTCCTGGTTCCACTACGGAACCATCGGATTCTTTCGGGTCTTTCACGGTGGGACATCTACGGGTTTTAGAAGATTAAGAGGCTTAGGACGAGGAGAAAGGGGCCAACGACGTTTCTTCTTTCGAGAGTGGGGGTGTTAAGTAGAGGGGCATCTTCGCCCATAATTGGATGGATTTGTTCCTATCTTACTACTTGTGGCAGTCTCAATGTTGTAGAGGACGACATCTGATCCTTAATCGAGGGGTCTGATGTCACAACCTCTCATTTTGAACAATCTCAACAACTGGAAGGTCTTGTTGAGAAGAGATATGGCTCCTCTGTCGGGATAGCAAGGATGCTTTCCACTCAGATAGATTTCTTTCCGGAGATTCTTACTTGGAATATGTGATCCAGAGAAACGGAGATCGATTGGCTCATTGTTAACAAGGTGATTTAGTGATATTATCTTGCTACTAGAAATAAAAATTCAGGATGCCGTCTGTAGGAGTCGTTGAGGGTCTAAAATTTATCGAAGTTCCGCACTTTGGAGGCGATGGATAGTGCAGGTGGGACTGTATTAGCTTGGAGGAGGGAAGTATTCTCTTTTATTGCTGAATTAAAAGGCATATTTATGCTTATGTACTATTGCAAAACTCATGCATGGATATGACTTTGGTGGTTTTGTGTGTGTAAGGTCCTATGGATCCAACTCAAAGGACTATGATGTGGTTAAAGCTACATGGTGCTAGAGAGAGATTCCCAGTGGAGGCTTTGTTAATGGGTGGGAGCCTTAATTTATCCCTAAGGTCCGCGGATCGTTCCCATTTCCATGGGGGCATACTCCTAGTTCAAGCAACTTTACTAATGTAATTGATGATCTTCATCTGTGGTCTCATAAGGAGCTCTTTGGTTTCATGGAAGAATAAGAAGCAGACTGTGAATGCCAGATCTAGTGCAGAGCACAGAGCCATGGCACAAGAGAGCACTGAGATAATGTGGGTCAGATCTGTTCATACTGACCTAGTTATTGACACGCCACTTCCCATGCATCTACAATACGACGATCATGTGCTCTTTTCATTGCTAGGAACCATGCCCTCCATGAGAGGACCAAGCACATTGAGGTAGATTGTCACTATACACATAACATGATTCAGAAGGACTTTATCTGTACTTCTAATGTCAGCTTAAGGGAACAGACAACATATGTTTTCATCAATGCTCTAGCCATATAGTCATTTCCGAGTGTTGTTCCAAGCTAAGCATGATTGACATCTGTGAAAAAGAAAATGAGAGGATGAAATTGCACATCTTATTGTGGAGGTCTAGGGGTCCTTATATAGGACAAAATCCTAGAGAGCTCAATACGAGAAAAAATACATAAGTGCCCCTAATGGAGTTAAAATGAATAAAGAAGAATTGTAAGAATACATTACTAACACTCCCCCTAAAGTTGGAGCATATTTATCAGTCATGCCCAACTTGGAAACTATCCATGAGAAGTGCTTGGGTAAGGCCATCGTGAGTACATCTGCGGGCTGAAGATCTGTGGTGATGTGAGTAGTAATCTTTCCACTTCTGATGGCTTCACGAGCAAAATGGCAATCAATCTCTATATGCTTGGTTCTCTCATGGAACACATGATTCCTGGCAATATATGTAGCATATTTGTTGTCGCAGTATAGTGAAATAGGAGTGGTGACAAAAATGCCGAGTTCTTGTAGAAATGTCGATCGTCATGTGATCTCACAGGTAGCCAGAGCCATCGCCATGTACTCTGCTTCTGCACTGGATCTGGATACAACCGTCCGTTTCTTGCTTCTCCATGTAACAAGGTTTCCTCCAACCATCATCGCATATCTTGTGGTGGAGCGACAATCCTCTGGTAAACTTGCATAATCGGCATCAGCATATGCGATAACATCAGTGTCCCCATTTTCCCCATAAAAGAGGCCACATCTTGGCGATTCCTTCAAGTATCATAGAATCTGGAGAACATCCTGTCAGTGACTGTAACAAGGTTGTTCCATGTGTTGACTAGCTCCGGGGGCCTGCGAGGAGAGAGAGCCACGTGAGGGTTGGAGTACAGAGCAGCAACACATTGAGAGAGCCCACGCGAGGGTTGGAGCGCTACTGTTGGCGGCAGTGGGAAGGAGAGCCCTCACAGGGCTTTGTCGTGTTTAGGGCTGGTGGTGGCGGAATGGGATTAGGTCAAAACACCGATCTAAGACCGTTGCTCTGATATCATGCGAAAAAGAGAATGAGAGAATGAAATTGTGCATCTTATTCTGGAGGTCTAGAGGTCCTTATATAGGACAAAACCCTAGAGAGCTCAATACAAGAAAAAATACACAATTTCCCCCTAACGGGGTTACAATGAATAATGAAGCATCGTAAGAATACATTAATAACAACACATATGCATTATCTTGAGTGGGAGTATTTTCTTTTCATCTCTATTAGCAATTTTTCCAACAAGGTTTCTCATCTATATATAAGAGAACTCTTGAGCCTCGTGAATAAGCTATTCATTATTTTCCTTTCCACAATGTCAGATGTGGATACTTTAGCTTGCAGCTTGGAGTTAGGCACAATACATGGCACCTTTCCTATTCGTTATATAGGGATTCCCTTGACTTGTGGGAGACTTTGGATCGGTGATTGGCTCTCTATTATTGAGAAGATGGAAAGAAATCTATCTGGGTCAAAAGCATCCTTGCTATCCCGAGGTGGCCGCATGGTACTTGTAAAGATCATTCTCGCAATGATCCTTATTTTTTCATGTCATTTAGGGTTCTTTCAGTAGGTGTTCGTCATCGGTTGGAGATGATTATGCAGAAATATTCTAGGGCAAATCTGATCTTCGCTTCAGGTATCCATTTGGTGGATTTGAATACAATTACCCTTCCCAAAGAAGAGGGGGGCCTCAGGCTCCCTTGTTTGGAGACTATGAACAAAGTGTTGTGAAGTGGGTTGCTAGGTATGGGGAGACATTGAGGACCTCTGTTGCATACTCGTTTGTGGAATCTACGGTATACATTCCTAATCTATTTTTGGTCACCGCCCAGGTTTCGCTACTTTTGTAAGGGCATTAGTCAACGATAAATACTTAGTGACACGGACAACTGAATATTGACCTCTAACTTTTACCAGCTTCCTTTAGGTGATATTTGAATAGTTACAATAGTTTGACTCCACTCATGGACAATTTGGTCAAGTTTAAGCAACATAGACCACAACTTTCCTTTCATCGCGTGGTTAGGAGGCCATCGTAGTTTTCGTGGAATCATGACTTCAGACATGGTCAAGGATGTAGTTATCCTCCATGTATGCACTGATGGGGCATCCATATAAGAGGTGATGAGTTAAGTTTGGTAGGTCACCTTAGCTAACCAAGTATCTGCTGAGTTTGATGATTTTTCTATTGCCACTAAGATGACTACTGCTCGAAGATATATGAGATAGGTTATACAACTATACTCTACGTATTACTATCAGCTCAAGCAGTTGCTCCAAGTAATCCTTCTACCACTACCCTAATCATGTACCAACTGCCAGTCTGGTTACCACTGAAGGTACTATAACCACTTCCCTTTTAGCTTCTTCCCCAACACGGATCATTGATTGTGGAGTCTCAACTAATCTGATGAGAGAAGGTAGTTCCCTGACCTCCTCCTAGCCTATACATAGAAAGTACGCTCTATTGGCAAATGGTGCTCATTCTTCCATTATCTGCATTAGTAGTATCGAGTTTCCTTCCCGACTCTATCTTTCTAGATATTGTTGTGCTTTTGACTTACATTTGAGCTTATTGTTTGTGTGCAGATTGTCTTCTGCGCTCAAGTTTAGAGTTATTTTTTATGAGCATTTGCTATTTCCAGGGCATGCAGACGATGTAGATCTTTGGTGTGCACTACCTTGATATTCCTACAAACACCTATTTTATAACTACTTCAATTGTTGCCAACCCATTCCTATGGTACATATGTCCTAGTCACCATCCTCCAGAGCTTTCTCTTAGATGTTCATTAAATCGATCTTACTCAATCTCTTTGAGTTCTGTTAGAATCAAAAGCACTAAGCACACACAAATGTGGAGACACGGATTTATGTGGAAAACCCTACGGAGAGGGAAAAACCACAGGGGCTCTCAATCCCTAATTTCCCTCACTAGAGATTAGGGCACTCTTCACTAAAAACTTATTTTCAAATGAGGGATGAGTACAATATATAGAGAAGGATGGGTAAACGGTCTCTCATCTAAAGATCCGTTTACCCATATAAGTATAATAACTCAACACCCCCCTCAAGTTGGGCATACATGTCTACCATGCCCAACTTGCCTACATTCAACTCAAATTGTACCGTAGGCAACCCTTTTGTAAAGAGATCAACAACCTGATCAGTAGATTTAAGGTAAGGCAGACACAACAGCCCATCATCAATCTTCTCACGGATGAAGTGTCTATCAATCTCCAAATGCTTCGTTCTGTCATGCATTACGGGATTGTTGGCCAAATTTATTGCAGCCTTGTTGTCACAAAACATATGCTTTGGCATACTAACTTTGATTCCCATGTCATGGAGCAAAATCTTTAGCCATAAAATATCTGTAACGCCATGGCAAGAGCTCGGTATTCCGCTTCAGCACTTGATCTTGAAACCACATTCTGCTTCTTGCTTCTCCAAATAACCAAATTCCCGCACAAATATACCGCATAACCTGAGGTGGATCTTCTGTCATCAATGGAACCAGCCCAATCAGCATCAGTGTATCCTTCAATAGTGACCTCATGATTCTTCTTGAACATAAGACCTTTTCCCGGTGATCCTTTTATGTAGCATAGAATTCTATTTACCGCATTAGCATGAGAGATAGTAGGAGCATGCATGAATTGACTCACCACATTTACATCGTATGTAATATCCGGTCTAGTAAGGGTAAGATAGATCAACTTTCCCACCAATCTTTGATACCTACCCTTTCCTGCATCATCAAGAAGGTCACCATCCTCTTTATTCAGTTTATGGTTTGCCTCAATAGGAGTAGTAGTAGGCTTGCATCCCAACATGCCACAATCTTTCAATAAGTCCAGAGCATATTTTCGTTGACTTAGACACATACCTCCTGGAGATCGAGCCATCTCAATGCCTAGAAAGTACTTTAACTTCCCCAAGTCTTTCAATTCAAATTCACCTGCAAGTATTTTCTTTATCCTGAAAATTTCTTCTTCATCATCACCTGTAAGGATCATGTCATCGACATACACTAAAAGAATAGATCTTCTTTCATCATTCCTTCTTATAAACAAGGTGTGGTCTCCATTCACTTGGATATATCCATTCTTAATTATAACCACACGGAGACGTTCAAACCAAGCTCTTGGTGACTGCTTTAATCCATATAAAGACTTTTTTAGTTTGCAACACTTGTTGTCCTTTTCAAACCCAGGTGGCATTTTCATATACACTTCTTCTTTAAGATCACCATTCAAGAAAGCATTTTTCACATCTAACTGATACATTTTCCAGGAAAAATGGGTTGCTAGACAAATAACAACCCTGATAGTATTCATCTTGGCAACATGAGCAAATGTCTCCAGGTAGTCAATCCCATATTTCTGGCTGTATCCTCTAGCCACAAGTCGAGCTTTGAATCTGTCGACATTTCCATCCGCATCATATTTGATTGCATAGACCCATTTAGAGCCAACAAGGTGAACTCCCTTAGGAGCATCAACAATATCCCAGGTATGATTTTTAACCAAGGCATCCATTTCTTCCTTCATAGCATTATTCCATTTCGGATCCTTTTTGGCTTCATCAAAATTTTTTGGAACATGATGAGCATCTAGAGAGGTAATAAAGCATTTATATCTTGAACTCATATTAGTATAAGCAACAAAGTCCTCCACTGGATAACGAGTAGAAGCTCGAACAGTTCTAGTAGATTTTCTAATAGCAATGGGACGCTCATCCAGTAAAGGGTTGACATTATCAGTATGAATATCAGGAGGGAGAGAAACACTTGTAGAGCTTTCATGGCCAAAATCACCCATGTAAGTGTTGAAGTTATGGTCGGAGAAAAGGTTGTCACCCTGGTTCGGTATCATCTCTTCTTCGACTTCCACCACTTTATTTGATCCCTTTCGTCTGCTATAAGTCTGTCCAAATCTGCATGCATTTTCACTATCTTTATCTGTATCTTGTTCATTATTTTCCCCCATATGGATAGTCTCCGGTATATCACCAAGAAAGTAAATCCCATTCTCATTTTTCTCAACATTTGTACTCACAGATTCCTCTTGAGGAAATCTCTTAGAGAAGTAGGACTCACTCTCGAAGAAAGTAACATCTTTACTTACATGGAGACGACGTGCCACAGGATCATAACATTTGTATCCTTTTTGAGTTCCAGAATATCCAAGAAAGATGCATTTCGTGGCTCTTGGATCCAATTTACGCCAACCTGATCCAGAATTATGAAGAAAGCAGACACATCCAAAAACACGTGGGTCCAAACTAAAGGGAGAGGTATCTGGATGGATGACAGAGAAATGAGTTCTCTTTCCGATTACGACAGATGGTGTCCTATTGATTAGATAGGCAGCTGTTAAGACGGCTTCTCCCCAAAAATTCTTTGGCACATTTCGCTGTAGTAGGAGTGCTCTTGTGACATTCAACAAATGACGATTTTTCCTTTCAGCTATCCCATTCTGTTGAGGCGTGTAACTAGATGAGGTTTCATGGATGATACCCTTCTCATCAAGAAAAGCATGTAGGGAACTTTCCATGTACTCCTTGGCATTATCAGTCCTGAGAGTTCTTACTCTTGTTACATACTGAGTGCTTACCATATTTATAAAATTCTTTACAGCAACAGGAACCTCACTTCTATGTTTTAAAAGGTACACGTAAGTACTCCGTGAAAAATCGTCAATGAAAGTGATGTAGTACATATGGCCACCCATGCTCTTCACACTTGACGGACCCCAAACATCAGAATGTAACAATTCGAATGCATAAGTAGATTTACTAGTAGATGCAGGAAATGTAGTTCGTGTTTGTTTTGCAAATTGACAAACCTCACATTGCAAATCATCCTCAGACAATCCAGAGAAAATATCAGGCATCAACTTATGTAGAGAAGAAAAATTGATATGACCAAGACGTTCATGCCATTTTCGTACTAAAGTAGAATTGTCCTTTTCAAAGCGAGCTTTCATCACAGATGTCAGGGCTTGACCCACTCGAGCTGGAAGACGATATAATCCATCCTCAACTAATCCAATTCCAATTTTCTTTCCTGTCTGTAAGTCTTCTAAAACACATGAATTTTGATCAAAAATCAACCTGCAGTGCAATTCTTTAGTAATCTTACTGACTGGCAAAAGATTTATTAGGAAATCCGGGACATGAAGTGCATCGGTAAGGAGGAAACGATCAACAACAGAAATCGTTCCTTTTCCAGCAACAGTAGCTGAAGACCCATCTGCAACTGTAACTTTCTCTCTTCCAGACGATAACTTGTAATCATGAAACATTCTATGATCACCTGTCATGTGATCGGAAGCACCACTGTCAATAATCCACTGAGATTTGGTAGAGCCAGCATTGGTAGTTCTCCTCATATTAAAAGCTGAACCATTGTCTGTCGATTGCAAGGAGACATGTTCTTTCGTAAATGATTCCTTCAAGAAGGACTGCAACTTCATAATGGTATCCTTTGTCGAGTCGGGTCCTGTGGATGCTCCAAACATCATGGGATTATTTACCGGAAGATTCATAGCCTTTAGACTTTGACTATCTCTCACAGACATTTAATCATACACTTTGAGTACAATAGGAGCAGCAATTCAGCACAAAGAACTTGAAACACAGAAGATCTCAACAAGACTCTTTGTGGCTTTTTATCGAACACTTGGTGGACAACAATAAACAACCCAATTTTCTCTTGCAAAGCAAGGGCAGAAAATGTCCCAAGAAACGGGTTATATGTCCGCAACAACACTTAAGAGCACAAAGCTCCCACCAAGGGTTGTTCCCCCAACAACCAGGGAACTTACCTCACCACACCAAAGGACTTCGGATCAATTTTAGATGCCAAAATACACCATAGCAGCAGCAGGAACAACCTCTTGCAGGTGGATTCAGACCTTCACCACAACTCCACAACGCGTCGAGTGGTTGCCACAACGCAATATGGTTGATCGACGACGAGAGAAATAAAAAAACCACCACCAAAAAGACAAAATTCAGCACAGTGGAACCAGCTTCCAGCACCTCCGAGCAGCAGAAAATACAATCATATGCCTCAACGAGGCTCTGATACCATGTTAGAATCAAAAGCACTAAGCACACACAAATGTGGAGACACGGATTTATGTGGAAAACCCTACGGAGAGGGAAAAACCACAGGGGCTCTCAATCCCTAATCGCCCTCACTAGAGATTAGGGCACTCTTCACTAAAAACTTATTTTCAAATGAGGGATGAGTACAATATATAGAGAAGGATGGGTAAACGGTCTCTCATCCAAAGATCCGTTTACCCATATAAGTATAATAACTCAACAAGTTCGAGGCATGTCAATTTGAAAAACATCATCGAGCGTTGTTTGAGCCTTGTCGCTCTTCACTTTTTGCTTTATTTTATTGTGATATTTAGAACCTTGTTGGATTTGCAGTCTGGGTAGTCACATGCATTTTGTTATTATTATTGACGATTATATTATATTTTCTTGGATTTATTTGATTAAGGAACTATAAAATATATATAATATTGTCAAGTCTTTCTTTAAGTTTATAAAAACTTTTATATGAGCATTAAAATTTTCAAATCTTGACAATTCTCTTGAATTTATTAGCATGACTTGACTAGTTTTTTTTGCTATTCAGGATACCATGTATTAGACTTTCTCTCCATACACTTCATAATAAAATTGGTCGATGGTAAGGAAACTCTATCTTTTAGACGTTGTTCGTACCATTCTTACTCAGATGAAGGCCCCTAAAACCCACCATCCTTATTGTTACTAATCGGGTACCTTTGTCTATTATTGGTAGGGTAACCATGTTATCTTTACTTTCTGATGGTGAGGAACCTTTTCCTTTGTCTTTACAGAATTTTGGGTGCTCTGGTTTTATTCATAATTTTTATATTGAAGGTAAATTATTCACACATGCAATCAAGTGTATTTCTGGGGTATTCCTGAACCCATAAAGGTACATACGTTATGACCCCATTGGGCATCAATATTTTGTTCTGTCCATATCACAATTTTTTGACAGAATAGTTTTATTTCTGAGGATGTTAATGACATTTCCTAGGGGTTTCCTCCTCTTTACGTCTACCAAAGGAGGCACCTCATAATGTTAGAGTATGCCCCTTTACAAGTTTTAAATGCCTCCTGATGCATACTCGAAGGATCCCTCCTCTACATAACTTCTCATTGCTACGAGGAAGTCCAAAAGGCAGTGTACTATATACCCCATGTTACATTTACTTCTATCGAAGGATTATCTAATTGTAACATGATGTTTACATATGATCTTATGTTAATGTCTGTTCCCCATGATCATCATATGATTCTTCAGGATCCACGATGGAAGCTGGCTATGGATGAAGAGATGGATGCTCTTGTCTCAACGGGCGCTTGTTACTTTTTTCGATATCCAAGAAGTGTTTCTTCCGTCTCTTGTTGATGGATCTTCAAAAAACATGCTCCATATGTCTCAGTAGATAGATTGAAGTTCTGATTAGAGGCCAGGGGTTTCAACTAGACTTATGACATAGATTATTTTAAGACTCCCTCTCCAGTAACCAGGATGGGATCGATCTATATGATTATATATGTTGCTGCCAGCAGGAGTTGTACGATTCTTTTGTTATATCAAGAATGGCTTCCTCCACTGTGATTTTGAGGAAGTCTATATAGACAAGCCTGAGGTTACCTTGTTAATGGGGAGTATGTGGGTTGTTTGCGCAAGGCTATCTGTGGCATAAAGCATTGTCCACAACTCTAGTTTGACACTCACATCAGAGAAAGCTCCTTTTTTTTTACAGGACTACGCCCAATTACTCGGTACTTATTTCGAGACGTGCTTCATGCTCTCTAATTCTTGTTGTAAATGTTGATGATATGGTTATTATTAAGATGATTGTGCATGTATTCTTAAGGCCAATGCCTTTGTCACCAAGGACCTTGTCACCGGTGATACTTTCTTAGGATTGAGGTCATCATGCCTTTGGGGGACTGCATCTATCCCAGAGAAAGTACTGCCAGTACATTTTTGTAATTGCATGTTTACTTAGTTGTAAACCATCCTCTATTCCAACTGAGTCACGAAATCATGCCATTTCAGCGGACCTATTGTTTAAAGATACTACATGATATAGGAGCCTAGTGGGAGAACTTTTATATCTTACAGATACATGCTTGATATCTCTTATATGGCCAACAAATTCAGGCTTTATATGGAGAAACCAAGGCACACTCATTGGCACGATGTTCTTCTCATTCTTAGGTATCTGAAGAATTCACCAGGCGTGGGATTCTTTTATACTTCCATGATCACACGATATTGCACCCCATGATCAGGAATGCCCTTGCATGAACTACATATACAATCTTATATGTTTATGCGGTAGGTAAGTCGAATCGCATTGTATAATGTGAAAATAGGAAATGCGGAAGCTATTAAAACATGAACAATAAAAATAAGAACATTAAGGGTTTTACATGGAACCCTACTCCATAAGGAGCAGTATGAAACCACATTAAAAAGCCATAAATAACAATTTCTTCTATGATGTTTCTCATAAAGTACACATGTTGTGGATCTCTTTATATAGCCCTACCAACTCAACCAAGTCCCAATATTAGGTGATGTAGGATTAAACAATTACATACACATGTAATTCATACACCCTTCTCTCAACACCCCCCTCAAGCTGGAGCATGGAATGCTCAGACTGAACTAAAAGAAAGAACACTTACTATCACAGAATACATGACAACATATGCAACCTTGGCTCAACGCATACTCTGTTGGTTGTTATTGAGAACGGTGCTTCTCGTGACATGTTGGCGATGAGGAACTGAAGGGTTGGCGTACAGATGATTATTATAAGAGAAATCGGATCAATAACTTGCTCGCGTGTTCCACATTTACATCAATCAAAGTCACCGATACTACATTGAGCCTCCTTATAAATACTTTGGCCTGCAGCTTATCTCCTCGACAGGAGATGGCTCCATCTCTTTCAAGGGCCAAATAAAAGATGTCTTGGGAATATCCATACGCAAATCTCGAACATTGGGCCGTTCTCATAGGGACCTCGAAGTGGGTCCTCTCTCATAGGAATTTGAAAGGATCTTGTACTGGAGTTTATAATCAACGGAGGATGGATCCTGCAATGAGACTCTTTCTGGAGATCTATGAAAATGACCACTTTAATATATAATATCTCAAATAATTGTAGAGCCTGAAGGACTCTACACAATATTCCCTCTTTCTCCTATGCTTGTCAGACATACAAGGATTATTGATCAAGTCGAGAGAACTGTTGAGATATTAGTTTTATTTCTTATTATTTTCATATTATCTATTTATTTTATATTCATCTTGCAATTTGCCCAACGGGTTCCTCTCCTATATATGGGAACCCTAGGGCCTCTCAATAATGCAATACATTCTACATGGTATCAGAGCGATGGTCCTAGACCGGAGTTCCCATATTCCACCCAAGCCCTAACCCTATCCTCCCCCTCTGTATCATCGTCGACATTCGACCTCCCCAGCCCGTCACCGCCACCGTCCCTCTTAGGCCGCAGCGAGACCTCCCCTCCCCAGCTGGCGGCCCTCCCAGGCCGCTACTGGCCATCCCAGGCCATCGTCGGTCTCTCTCGTGCACATCCTTGCGCCTCCTCATGCCTTCGTGTTTCTCTGTGCACCTCTGCAGTTCAAACTGTAGTCTAATTGGTCTGATTTTGACCGGAAAACGTGTTTTCAGACCTATAAATCGCACTTTCCGGCCCTAACGAGCAACGAAGATTGGCGAGGATGGTTATGTGAGTCTACGCATATAACCAATCCGCCGTATAATTGTGTAGACTCGTTTATATCAGTCTACTCCCCAGTCAAGTTCCGTTGTTTGGCCGGTTTACCATCATGTCAGAGAACAAGGGTGATATTTTTTTGTCTGGTGGCCTTCAAATGTCCGGCTCCCATCGCTAAGATGGATGTGACCAACTATGAGTTGTGGTCCATGCAGTTTCTCTCCCTCATGCAATGCAACAACAAGGAGCACATCCTGACAGATCTAGAGCCAATAGACAAATTATGGCCAATGATTCTTGGAAGCAAGATGATGCACATGCACGTGTTTGGCTTTGTAGAACTCTTACCATGTAGATAGCCACTGATATTCTAAATCAACCCACCTCCAAGGCTGTTAGAAAATAAAGAATGCGGAAGCTTGATCAGAGAAAAAGAAATAAACGTTGAAGAACACGGGATTTTAACGTGGAACCCTACTCCCCAAGGAGCGAGATGAAACCACGAGAGAATGCCTCAAATGGATGATGTGTCGATTGACTTTCTCATCTGATACAAGAGGTCTGGGGCTCTTTATATAGCCTCCGCAGACCCTCCAAGTCCCACCGCTGGTAGATGAAAGACTAAACACTAGATGGGATAAATGGATCCTGGAGAGATCCTTACCCAACTATACAAGTGTGGCGCATATATTCCAACACTCCCCTCAAGATGGAGATGCAATGCTCGGCTTGGACACATAGAAAAAAATCACTCAAACTCACAATAAAAGACACTACGGACAATATCAACTCAATGTAAACACAACTGTCAGTCGCTGTCGAAGATGTTGCTTCTCATACCGTACATGTGAGGAGGGACAAGCGAGTTGAAGTGTGAGTCGAATTGAGTCTCCTCGTAGGAGATCATGTGCTCCGTACTGCACTTGTCAAAGTCACTACAACTGGAAATGAGTCTCCACTTGGAGAACTCTGGCCCGCCACATCATGTGGACAACTCCTCCATCACTCTGAAGGAGTGAACTGAAAAAACCATGGAGACATCCTTATCAGAGTCCACGATCGCTGGAGAATGGAGTCTGAAAAATCTCCTCATCGAAGAACTGGGCTCTCTCATACTGTCTCAGAGAATGGGATTTCTACTCTGGAGTCCCTATGAAACTATATGAAAACCTTAGCCCGTATGGCATAGAGAATGAGATCTCTACTATGGAGTCCCTACGGATCACATGAAAATTCTGAGACCAAAAACAAAAGATGGGGACCACTCAAACAATGCTCGTAAACTTGTGCGAATCAAACTAAAGACTCAGAATCTGAACAACTGTAGAGTCTGAAATCTGATCTGGAATCTGACATCTAAATCTGGAATCTTGAGAATATGATAATGTGGCGTGTAACTCTACAATACACCCCTTTCTCCCATTGTCGGAAAATAATGGCATCGACAAAGTTGACAGAAGACAAGAAAATGGGGGAAAAACATCACATAAGCTCATTACATCATTTTTTCGGTTTTTCCTTTCAAAATTTTCAAATCATTTTTTCTCGGCTATTTCATTTTATTTTTTTAATAATTGTCATTCTCCTTTTTTAATAAGTTTTTCATCATTTTTTCCGACTTTTCTTTTTCTTCTTCTTCTTCTTGCGTACAAATCTTCTTTTGTACGCGCCTCCTTTTTTTAAAATAAGCACTTTTTTTTTGAAATTTGGCCCAAAATAAATGCGACTTTCCACCTTTTTTCAAATTAGGCCCTTCCTCTTTTTAAAAAAAACTGTTGGCCTCTCTTCTTTTTCTTAATTCATTTTTTGTGACATCCCACAGTTGGCCCACTTTTTTTTCTCTCGAGCTCTCTTTTTTTTTTTTTTCAAAAATGGCCTAAAGGGCCCACCCCTATCTATGGTTCCCCAAGGGAACCCTTCTTTTTGGAGCACGTCGCCGATAGGGCTTGGTCTTTCTTGTTGCCGCATGAAGCTTCAGGCTTCGCCTGGAGGATGCACTGCTGGCGAGGAGCGCCAAGGAGGAGAAGCGACATCGCCTCCTAGAGGAGAGGTGTACCGTCTGCGGAGGTGCGCTACGCGAGGCGACGCTTGGAGATGCGATGGGCATCGATCGAGGGCCTGATCGAGTTTGCGGAAGCGTCACCAGAAGGAAGCGATCAACCACTATGATCGAGAGAGATTGGAGGGCCCTTGTAGTCGGGGGAAGAGTCGCCTAGCTGTAGTGGCTGCGATGTCGGCAGTATCGCCTGGAGCTGCAGTTGGAGATGGGCGGCTCTGCCATGGAGCTCCGCCTACGCGAGGGCTGCTCCTGTATCGGGGCATGTGAGAAGGTGTGTCAGAGATGGAGGAGAGCTACGTCACCGCCGATGATGGTAAACATGTTGCCTCATCGTCGATGAGGTTGCTCTGGGAGATCGGAGTCTCCTCCTATGATCTGAAGGTGCGACAAGGGTGCCACCAGTGGGTCCTGGAGCCACCCGGGTAGGGGAGACACCACGTCATCGAAGAAATAGGAGGCAACATCAGAATGGAATGAGGAGACAGAAGCGGTGTTGCGCAGAACTGGAAGAGTGCGCATGCCAACGGCAGATGGCATGCAGCCTGAAGAACTAAGGTTCCAGAGATTGAACCCCAGAACATGTACCCTTGATGATGAATCTCCTGGGAAATTGAACCCTCACAGAGAAATTAGGGTTTTTCAAGAAATCCTTAGAACTGAATCTTTGATCTCGATCATGAACTTGAAAAATAAAAAATAATATTCAAATATAAATCTTAAAGAACAAACATGAATTGAATCTTCTCCATGAATCGAATCTCAAATAAGTCAAGAAAATAAAATGATTTCTCAAGAATCGAACCCTCTCTGATACCATGTTAGAAAATAAAGAATGCGGAAGCTTGATCAGAGAAAAAGAAATAAACGTTGAAGAACATGTGATTTTAACGTGGAACCCTACTCCCTAAGGAGTGGGATGAAACCATAGGAGAATGCCTCAAAGGGCTAATGTGTCTATTGATTTTCTCATCTGGTACAAGAGATATGGGGCTCGTTATATTGCCTCCACAGACCCTCCAAGTCCTACCACTGATAGATGTGTGAATAAACACTGGATGTGGTAAATGGATCATAGAGAGATCCATTACCGATCTATACAAGTGTGACACATATACTCCTACAAAGGCGATGTGGGACACTTTGGCATCCATCTATGCTCAAGCGACGAATAGGGCCAAGATTCTTCAGCTACAATTCGATATCTATATGGTTGTTTGCATGTGTACTACACTTTGCTTCGTGGTATGTTCGAGAAGCTTCGTAGCTACATGCATACTACGACTTCTACTGAGTAGTATAAGGCATATAAGAACTCCACGATGGTTGGAGACTTCATGGCCGGACTTGATACAGAGTATGATGCTGCACATACACAACTTCTCACGGATCTACCACACCTCCCATGGAGGAGGCCTATAGTCGTCTCAGCCGGATTATCATGCCTTCTACAACCACTTCTTTACCCTCTTCAACGATGGGTGTTTCTTGCGGTCGAGGAGGGACAATCAAGTCCAGAGGACTAGGACTGTCAGAAAATTGTCAGGTTTGACATTCGCTCAGATTCGGCTCGCTAAAAGTTCAGTTCAGATTCGATTCGAAAATAAACGAACCGAACCTGAACACGAGTTTGGGCTCGATTAAATAAACGAACCAAACCTCAAAAACATAAGTTCGCTCAGGTTCGGTTCGTTGAAAGTTCGATTATATACATATACATACATAAAAGTATATATACATACATATTGTATATATAAGAAAAAAATACATTCTATATTAATATAAGGGCATTCACCAATTTCCCCAAATTTATCTAGTCATCCACTCCCTAAGTCCATATTCCATATTCCTGAAAACCCAAAAAACTCTCCCCTGCATATGCAGTTTTTCCCTTTGAACAGAAACGTCTGCACAACATCTATTCTTAAACGAACCTTTAACGAGCCGAACCGAACCTTTACGAGCCTTACCGAGCTGAACCGAACCTGATTGCAGTTTTCATTTTATCGAGCCGAACCGAGCCCGAGCCTGAAAGTATGCTAAATGAGCCGAGCCGAACCTGGGTTGATTCGCTCAAGTTCAACTCGTTTACACCCCTACAGAAGACTCACCCCTCGTAGCAGAGTAAGTGGACATCAACGTGACCTTTGCACTTACTATCGTCAGCCTAGACATGCAGAGGATACATGCTATCAGCATGAATATCCTGCTTCTGGTTGCGTGGTAAAACAAATTGAGCCTTCAGAGACTCCAGCTTCCCAGGTCGATCCTCTCCTGGATGATTTGTCTCTCGTATTCGAAAGATCATGACTCCTATTACATGCACCACCACTATAGATACCACAACCAGAGCCTCTTCGAGCTCCTCAAGCATCGCTTATGCTTTTATTGGTAGTAGTAGTGGTGCAGATATGACAGAGTGGAATATGGACTCTGGTGCTTCCCACCATCTATGTGGATACAGAGTACAGCTGAGGTCCTACAGAACCATACCTCCTGGTAGATGGGTTGTCATTGCTAATGAAGACAACTTACCCATTACAGGCAGGGGAGGTGCATTTGACATCGTCCATGTGCCTTCATAATGTTTTATATACTCCTGCCTTTCAGATGAATTTATTTTTCATTAGTCAGATTATTAAGTATCTACATTGTCATGCCATTTTTGACCCTTCCTCTTTTGTGTTTCAGGACATACTCACGAGTAGGGTGATTGGATGTAGCCATGAGTAGCGGGGGCTCTAAAGACTGGTCCAACCTTTTCATGCTGGTGTTTCTACTATATCTTTTGGACCGGTCTTACCATATCTGTGGCGCCTTCATTTTGGCCACCTTAATCTACAGAAGATGTCATCTTCTCCCTCAGATTTCGATGAGGTCCTCCTTCCAGTGTGAGGCATGGAAACTTGGGAAGCATTATCGTTCCTCATTTCCATCACGTCGGAGCATTTCTTAGTTATTTGAGCTCCTTTATTTATATATTTGAGGTCCGAGTCATGTTCTTGATCACCAGGGACATCGTTTTTATCTAGTTGCCATCGATGATTTTTCTGTACTTTCCTAGGTCTTTTTATTGAAGAATAAGTCCAAGGCTGGATCTATTATCAAATCTTTTATTAATGAGATAAAGAATATTTTTCTGTCAATATCAAATATCTTCGTTCTGATAGAGTTCTGCACCTTACAACTTTTTGACTTTCTTAAATCTTTTGGCATTGTTTACCATACCTCGTGTGCTTATACATCCCAGCAGAACAGCGTTGCCGATCGCAAACACCGCCACTTGATGTGGCCAGAATCTTGTTGATACAGAGTCGTGTTCCTTATGCTTACTGGGGCGATGCCCCCGTCTGTGTTGGGAGAGAAGTTTCTTTTCTCGATTGCGTTTCTCGAGAAGGATCTTTTCTCCCTTACACCTTATGTGTTCGGTTCTATTGCATATGTACATGATATCTCTCTAGGTCATGACAAACTCTCTCCAAGAACTGTCAAGTGCATTTTTGTCGGCTACTCTCGTACCAAAATGGGTACCGTTGCCTTGACCCACTCTGGCAGAAATGCTTTGTCAGTGCTGACATTACTTTCTTTGAGGTTGTCATGTATTTTTCTCTTACAAATGATAAACTAGCCCCATCCAAGGCCCTAAGGGTGCGTTTGGTTGGCGGGTTAAGGTGGGTTAAACTGGTAGAAGGTAACCCGTTTTTGTATTTTGGTGTTTGGATAGAGGGTTAAACTGAGGGTGGGTTAGAAGTGGGTTTGGGGTGATATGATTGTATTGGAGTTTGAAAAAGTGAGTAGTTATTGTGATGTGATTGTATTGAAGTTTGGAAAAGGGAGTTGAAGTGGAGTAGTTTATAATTTTTATATGATATGATGTTATAATATATTATTTTTTGATAGGATTGATGATGTAAAATTGATTTATTATTTTTTAAAAAAAAAGAATAAAGTGGGGCCCACGGGGAGAGAGAGGGATGTGGGTTAAAGGGGGTAAACTCCCCTAACCCGCAGGTAACCCGCGAACCAAACGCTACCTAAATGTCGGTTTCGGTCACCATTTCGGTATCGACCAAAACAGAATTTCGGTGGAATTTCGATGGAATTTCGACCGGAATTTCGGTCATTTCAGTCACTTTTTGCACTATGACCCCCCATATTTTGATCATTTCGGTCATTTCGGTCGAATTTCGATTTCGATTGGATATCGATATTCGACAGAAATTCATCCGAATTTCGCTGAAATTTGAGCCCCCATCAAACTCTGACAGTGAGATCTACATGCCTCCACCTTCTATTGTCATACCACAACAATCCCTCTACTCCTACTCTACCACCATCTCCTCAGCCACCATCACCACCATCACCACCACCTACACCTACTCCTGCCTTTACACCTGATCATGTGGCTCCACCTCCTACTATGACTCAGTTTTTGCCATGTGTTTTTACTCGCAGGTTTCGCTCGGTTCTCCCTGCTCACAGGCATTGCCCATCATCCGACGAGCCTTAGGTATGTGATGAGTACATTGTTTCTACTGATGGCACTACGTAGTTGTCTGTGCAGTAGGATTCCATACAGGATGAGCAGGTGCCCTCTCAAGAGGGGAACTTACAGGCTCAGGATTTGGTAGA
Source organism: Ottelia alismoides (assembly GCA_037367405.1). Classification (NCBI taxonomy): domain Eukaryota; kingdom Viridiplantae; phylum Streptophyta; class Magnoliopsida; order Alismatales; family Hydrocharitaceae; genus Ottelia; species Ottelia alismoides. The sequence goes on along the minus strand of JAZKJV010006269.1, from coordinate 393,275 downwards.
TGTTCTTGATGTGCTGATTGCTATCCGAAAGTAGAAACATGCATGTGCTATTTATCCTCTTGCAACACAGATTTCCATGAGCAAACTGTCAGAGGATTTCAGGAGGTTTACCTTGGCATTATCAGTCGTGGAGATACCACGGACATATCAGGATGCTCTTAAGGACAATAAGTGGAGGTTAGCCATGGAGGAGGAGATGTCCACGCTACAGTCACGTGATATGCGGAGTCTTGTTTCTGCTCCAGTTGGTGCATCCGTTGTGGGATGCAAATGGGTGTTCATTGTGAAACACCATGCAGATGGTAGCATGGATTGCTATAATGCGAGACTTGTGGCACATGGGTTTACCCAAGACATATGAGATGGACTATCATGATACTTTTTCTCCAGTTTCCAGGTATTCTACTCTATTTATTCTTCTTTCTGTTGCTACGAGATTGGCTCCTTTACAAGCTTGATGTAAAGAATGCCTTCCTATATGGTGATCTACAGGAGGAGGTCTACATGCATCAACCACCTGGGTTCACCGTTGAGGGGGAGTGTCAAAAGGTTTGCATGCTATGCAAGGCTATCTATGGCCTTAAGCATAGTCCAAGAGCATGGTTTCAGAAGCTCTCGGACTTGATAGAGCAGTATGGGTTTGTGTGATCAACTACTAATCACTCTTTATTTGTGCGCATGACCCAGAGAGGTACTATTGTCATTCTTGTCTACGTTGATGACATTATTGTTACAAAGGATGTTGAGAAGGGCATTCAGGTTGCCAAGGACTTCCTAGGTCAGCAGTTTGTGACCAAGGATCTTGGTAATTTACGTCACTTCCTTGGACTTGAGTTTGCTAGGAACCAACGAGGTCTTGTGATGACACAGAGGAAGTACGTTACAGATCTTCTTTCAGAGACAAGCATGACAGATTGCAGACCTTCCACTATTCCTATTGACACAAGCGTGAAGATCTATAATGATGATACTGAGTTGGTCGACAAGAGGTACATGGAGCTTGTTGGCAAGCTACTATATGTGACTATTACGAGACCCGGCATATCCTTTGCTATGAGAAAAGTGAGTCAGTTTATAGAGCAGCTCAGACATGCACATATGGATGTAATCCATATGATTCTGAGGTATCTGCAGACGTCACCAGGTACGTGACTTCTTTTCAGCAGGGGTACATCTTTTTCAGTTACAACGTGTGCAGATGCAGATTATACTGGGTCTCCAAAACATAGGAAGTCTACTTCAGGCTTCTATGTTCATAGGGAATTCCCTGGTTTCATAGAAGAGAAAAAAGCAGACCGTGGTTGCCAGATGAAGTGCCGAGTCAGAATACAACTTTATGGCACAGGCTAGCGCATGGATGATGTGGGTCAGATCTGTTCTTACTGACCTGACTATAGAGATGCCTCTTCCCATGCACCTCTAATGTAACAATCATACTACTCTTTTCATTGTCAACAATCCAGCCTTTCATGAAAGGACCAAGCACATAGAGGTAGACTGTCACACTACTCTTTTCATTGCCGACAACCCGGCCTTGCATGAAAGGACCAAGCACATAGAGGTAGACTGTCTCACTATACTCGTGTCATGATACATAAGAGATTTATCGCTACTACGCATGTCAACTTTGAAGACCAGACAACAAGTGTTCTTACTAAGGCCCTAGCTAGAGGGCCTTATCAGAGACGTTGTTCCAAGCTGAGCTTGATCGATATCTACGCTCCATCTTGAGGGGCAGTGTCGAGATATTAGTTATCTTTCTTATTGTTTTCATATTTTTGTTTTCATCTTGTACTTTGCCCAACAGGTTCCTCTCCTATATAAGAGAACCCTAGGGCCTCTCAATAATGCAATGCATTCTTTCCTTTCTACAAGAGTAAATGAAGAGAGGGGTCAACAAGATACTTCTTTTCTAGTCATCTCTTTTTTTTCTCAACTTCCATTAATCTTTTTCTTTCACATCCTTTTTTCAACTATTCTCTTTATTTGTCAACTCTTATCTTTCCTCTTTTTTTGGTCTCATACATTTCCCGACCGCTCTTTCAATTTTTTCTGGGTAGTTACCCTTTTTTTAACTACCAATGAATATCTCTTTTTTTTCCATTACCAGTTTATTCTTTATCTTTTTTTGGTTGGTTGTTTTTTAATTATTCTCTCTTGTTCTTTCTCTTTTTTAACAACTCCATCTTTTTTTGCTATTAACTTGCATATTTTTTGTCCATGATCTCTTTACTCCCATTGTAAACAAACTAGACCCCTTTGGGCTCATTTCAGACAAAAAAAAGACACATGAATACAATAATAAAACCTTTTCCTGCAATGAGTAGGGTTGGCTACATGGATTATATTACTCCTTTCAGATCTATTTTAGGACATTCTTGGACATAGATCCAAGTAATTAAGACCCCTTTGCGTAGTCTCCTTCCAATACTTCTTGTTTGCTCTCCCTTAGATGGATCATCACCCCAAATCTCGCATCTTCTATGGTGCATCAATAGACCTCCTTTGTACATGATCAAATCATTTTAAGCAGTTCTCACTCATCATATCCTCAATCGGAGCTACACCAACTTTCCTTATGACCACATCGTTCCAAGTTCAATTTTTTCTTGCACGACCACAAATTTACGATAGCATTTTCATTTTTGCTAATGTTATTCTCTGCTCGTTTCTATGGTTCACAAGTCAACATTGAAATCTATAGAGTATAACATGTCATACAATTGCTTTGTAATACTTTCATTTGATTTTCAAAAGAATTTTCTTATCACATTGAACAATAATGATTCCTCTATAGCCACCTTGCATTTATTTTATGAGTAACATCTCCATCGATTTCCCTATCACGTCACAACAACAACAAAGCCTTTTCCCTATTATTTGTAATAAAAAAAATAACTGGGATTTAAACCCAAGAGGAGACAAATCCCCCTTTTTGTTTGCACTGAAGAACCCGCCATCCTCTCAGTGTTAAATAACCCATCTCAGAATCGTAGAGAAGGCTAGGGTTTAGAAAACCCAGCAATTGACACCACTTTTGCACCTTGGTATCTCCCATACTGCACTTCCCTGCTTTTCTTCGATGGGAACCCATCTTTAGGCTACTCGCACAACCTTGCTGCACCAATCCTCCGTCTCTCTCGACAGCATTCCTCCTTCTTTCAACAATAGAGTTCTAAAGGAAATTGTATTTGCAACCAGCGTCGCTTCAGGTTTCAGCTATGATCACATGCTAGAGCTGCCATCTTCATTAAGTCAGCACCATATTCTTCCTTGCGTTGTCGTCCTCCTCCAGATCAAGACTCCCGTCGCACTACCTTTTCCCATGGAAGGTTGATGCTTCTTTACTTTCACTTCTAAAACTGAAATGACTCTAACAACCCAAAGGATTTGTGGGCTTTACCTCCTATTATCTTCTTCTTCTTTAAGGGTAGGGTTTAATGGAACCTTCTCGTGAGAATACACAACCAAATATTTTTCTTCTTCTCACCTTTAGCATTACTTCCTTGCTGGTAGGAATATTGATGTTGCAAAGAAGCATCGACAGAGATGCTTCACTATCGTCATCATCTTGCATCATGCTTCTTGTTCTCAAGATAATGTCCGACATCTTTATTTTTAGAATTTCAGATTCCATAACAACATCATTGTCACATTGGACTCACCGAGTTGAGCATAACCAATTATTGGTGGAACGAAAACTTTGTTAACAAAGAATTAAAAATATTTTTGAATAAAAATTGAATATAAGAAATAATATCTGCAGAAATGATTCTCTCTTATAACTTGTGGAGATTAAGAAATACGAAAGTGAATCAAACCAACAACAAGAACAACAACAACCCTTTTCCTACATTAAGTAGGGTCGGCTGCATGGATTCTTTGCTCCATCCAGATCTTTCTTAGGTCATTCTTGGACTTTGATCTAAAAAACTAAGATCACTTTGAATAGTCTCATTCCAACATCTCTTGGGCCTTCCTCGCCCTCTCTTAGCTGTCTCAACGTCCCAAAACTCGCTTCTTCTAACTGGTGCATTTGTTGACCACCTTTGCAAATGGCCAAACTATCTTAAGTGCTTTTCTCTCATGTTATCCTCTATTGGAGCGATACCAACTTTCCTTCTGATCACAACATTCAGAATCCGATCTTTACAATAAAAATAAGAACACTAAGAGTTTTACGTGGATCCCTACTCCATAAGGAGCATGATGAAACCGTTGGAGAAAGCCACATAGCTATTTCTATTTTATTTCTATCTGAGTACATGGGGTGTAGAGATCTTTATATAGCCCCACCAACTCAACCAAGTCCCATCACTAGATATTGTGGGACTAAACAATTGCACAAATATATGACCCATACACAATTTTATCAACATCCATGCAGTGCATTATGTTGTTTACAAGGCATATTCATTTCACATTGCCCATATTCAGCTGCATAGCCCGCATATTGTTCTAATCTCTACATAAAGTATGTAACCTCTCTTTAATTGCATAAATTTAAAACTAGTAAATTTCTATAGATATTTATTTAGTTACAAAAAAATTTGAAAACTACATATAACTGCATATACCCAGCATATGCCCCCGCATTCTTCTTATTCGCAATGTGGTAACATGTCTGAATACATATGCATACCACATTCCTAAACCTTGATTAGATCCTATACATATACAGAGTATGCGAGTTCGCCCATGGTCAAACACTCCACATTTTTTTACCTTGTTTATTGGTGGAGATATGGTCACTTGGCATGATAAGAAGCAAACAAATGCTTTGAGATGCGGTGCAGAATCAGAGTATAGAGACATGGCTTAAGTCACTTGTGAGATTAGCTAACTCATCATCTTTCTATATGAGCTTGGGCTATCCATCAGAACTCCAGTTCCCCTCTATTGTGATAATGAGTTGGTCACTTATATGGCCATTTATCTTGTCTTTTACGCCGAGTATGTTGAAGTAGACTGTCTTTTATCAAGGATGCAGTGTGTGAAAGGAAGATTATCACCTCTTTGATTTCTATAGAGCTACAATTTGCATATATATTCACGATAGCTCTTCGAAAGAAGCATGTTTCACTATTGACCATTAAGTTGGGCATGATCCATAGATATGTTCCAACTTGAATGAAAGTATTGACGTTCTCTATATTCAGACATTAGTGTATGCCTATTTTGTGCTTCTATATTTAATAGTAATGTTAAGGACTCTTTTGTATCTCCTCTTTTGGAGGTTTTCTGGTTTAACTCTAGAAGATGAATAATCCTACCCTTTCAATAACATTGTCTCATTCCATCATGTAGGTTTTCCCACAATTCCAAATGGTATTCACTGTGAGGTACCCCACCCATATGGATCTCTGTCGACGCATAAGGCGTGGCTCCTTGCTGAAGGATTCACCTTGTCCTCAGTGATGGATTTGTTGGACACTTTTTCCATGGTGTCTCGTCAATTAATGAATTCTTTGGATTCTTCTTGTCATTGTCATGCATATTTGACTGTCTATGTTAGTTGCATGTAAAGAATGTGTTACTCTATGGGAATATTAAAAAAGGTCATTTTTATGCAGCAACCTTCTGGTTCAAGTTCCAAGGGGAGTGTTAGAATGTTTGCTTACTGAAGGACATCCATAATCTTAAGCAAAGTCTTAGAGCATAGTGTTCTAGAAGCTAGCGCAGTCTTAATCAATGTCAACATTATCTTCAAATAGCTATACACAATTGGTATAAAAACCACAATAAAGAGAGGATATTACTAAAACAACCAAAAGTTCAATGAGAAATTTCATGTCACTAAGCAACCACCATCATCTAAGCATATTTTTTCTGATCAACTCAACAGAAGACAGTCTTATGTGGTATTCTATAGGGATCGTAATTACACTTCTCTATGAGAGATGTTAGCGCGGTTCCCTTGCCCTGAATTTGGCTGCAAGATGCTTGAAAATGTATCTCAACTTTGATATGAAATTTCTTGTCCACCAATAACACCTGCCATCCTATTATGAAGGGTATGCTAGTTTTTAGATACTTTTTTAAAAAAAATAAATTCCAACTAAATTTTGTTTTTTTCCCAACAGATAGACCATACACCCTCTAGTCTAGGATCTTTGCAATCCAATCATGTGGCTGCTGAGGCCCAAGGGGATAGCCATACAGGAACAGTTGGGTGTGTTGCAATTGATAGCAGCGGATACTTTGCTGCAGCCACTTCCACCGTTGGATTGGTAAACAAGATGGTTGGGAGAATTGGTGACACACCCATCATAGGTTCAGGGACATATGCGAACAATCTCTGTGCCGTCTCAGCTACTGGAATAGGTGAGTCAATAATGCGCCATACAGTTGCCAGAGATGTTGCTGCTCTCATGGAATACAAAGGACTCCCTCTAAGTGAGGCTGCTGATTATGTGGTCAAAAATGTTCCCAAGGGAGATGTTGGACTAGTAGCTGTTTCTGCCACTGGAGAGGTGTCCATGAATTTCAACACCACGGGCATGTTCCGGGCCTGCGCTACTGAAAATGGTTATTCCGAGATAAGTATATGGCCTACTGCTGATAGCGTAGAATAGAATATGAGCTCGGACTATTGGGCCATTATTGATGCCATTTCTTAGCTGTGCTGAGTTTTCTCTGCATTGTTGTTACACTGTCATTTGGAAACTGTTTACCCAATTGGAACATGTACACAATTTGGATCCTGCCACTGCAGGTGATTGTTTGTCCCAAGTACCAAGTTAAATTGTACCATTATTAGAGAATTGTTCATTAGCTTCCCACAGTGGACTTCTCATATTATCTTATAATCAGATAATCATAACTTAATTATGACTTATTGTATGTAAATATTGCAGGCACAATACTTTTTATTGATGAGAAGAAGACCAAAAAAGAGTAGAAAAGAACATAACCACGGATTCTATGAACATAACGGAACCATATCGAGGTCCTAACTGTACAGCTTTTGTATGTTGTTCTTCCTCTGTGTATTTTTGTGTGTTGTATATAAAACTATGTAATTATGTTTTAATTTGGTAAACCTATGCACTTACATTGGATTAGCTAAATTGGTTTTGATAGTGATATATTTCCCATCAGTGATGTATTTACGTTTTCTGCTTCTCATTGTAACCCTTCAAGGGATACTTATGTATTTTCCTGATTTTGAGTTCTCTAGGGTTCCATCCTGAATAAGGACCCCTAGACTTCTTGAATAAATAACTTATTGTGTTTTCTCTCTACTTTCCACATGGTATCAGAGCAAGAGTCCTAGACCGGTGTTCTGACCTAATCTCGTCGCCACCAGCAGCCCCTCATCTTCTCCGTGCGAAGTAGCCCTTACATGGGCCATCTCCTCCGACAACCAGGGCCCCACGCAAGGGGACCTAGGTCTTGATCCTCCGATTGGAGGTTGCGAGCTCTCGAGAAACCCCTTAGATCTCTGCATGGAAATCCCCTTCTCAAGGCTTGGGTGCCACCTGGAGCAACTAGACCTCCCTTAGAGGTTGCAAGCTCTCGAGGAGCCCCTTGGATCTCTGCATGGAGGTTTCCTTCTCGAGGCTAGGGCACCACCAGGAGCAACTGGACTTCCCTCCACCGCCTAAGGTGCCGCCAAGAGGTTCCCTTGTCGCCTAAGCTCCGTCAGGAGCTTTCTTCTTTGTCTAGGATGCTACCAGCCACATCTGGAGCCCCCCTCCTCTTCCTAAGGCTCCGCTGGGAGGTTACCTGCACCTCGAAGACTCTCTGGAGTGTTTCTAGGGATTGAACGAACCCGGCTTGCTGCTCTCTCCTTACTTCTACAACATTTTTTGTGGCATCACGACCACGTTTTGCTGCTCACAAAGCCCAAAAATGGCTTGAAAAGGCAACCTAGTTCACATTCTATGCTTGATTGAGACAATAGAGAATTTCTAGATCATTTTTCTCATCCTAAGCGATTACGATGACATCTGTTGAGATCATGCTCGTGTACCCGACTTCTTCTGTGATGGTACATGTCACTTCTATCAAATTGAAAGGCTCCGAGAACTATGTACTCGATCAAAATCGTTCAAGTGTTCATTGGTGGTTATTGCAAGAACCATGTTCTTACCAAGGATATGTTCAAGGAGATAAGCAAGAACTACAATACTTAGTACATTGACAACTGTCAGGTTATTACTTGGATGGACAACATCGTCGATCCTAATATTGTGTCAAATCTTATCTACAAGGAGAATGCGAAGGGGATGTGGGAGAGTCTTGAGCATACTTACTCCCAAAAGACAACCAAGTCCCGACTCAGATATTTACATACGGATATGGTTAACCACTCACGGAGATTCCGATCTTGTTGAGTACTACATGCTTCTCACGAGTCTGTTTGAGGAGTTACTCATATTTCAACTAGCATGTTGTGACAAGCAGGTGGAAGAACGTGCTGAATGGCAAGTCTATCGACTCCTGTCTGGCCTACATCCATGATACACGCCCGTGAAGGATCAATTTCTGACAACTGATGTACTGCCCAACATCGAGACCATCTTTGGTTGTTTGCATGAGCTTAAGTCACCTGTTGAGCACCCTCCTACTATTCCATATGCGGAGACCACAATCACTATGCATCGTTGGGAACAGAGGATGTTAGAGTTACCAGGGAGGACGAGGCTGTGAGTATGGTTGTAGCTGGGCTGTAAGTTAGGATGTAGCCGTGGTTTTGGACATGGACGTGGGTGTGATCCTACTACTGCTTGTTATCCAGCGTGCATACGTTGTGGACGCTGGAATCATCTATTTGAGAGTTGTTGAGCGAAGTTTGGCATACTACCTATGTCAACAGTGCATATGAGACAGCTTCAGATGAAACACCCTATGATATTGTTGAGGTCTCTCGCGATTAGCCTTCTGATGACACATAGACCCTTGCCGTCATATGAATATGCCCGTTTGAGGTAGCTTCTACAGAACCCTTTCACTAGTGACAATACCACTTTTTCTCCCAAAACTAGTTTGGCCACTATCTTACGTACAATTGCCAACTCTGTCTTTGCATCCGACCCTGCTTGGATTATTGATCCAGGAGCATCTACATATCTGTCGGGAGAAGGTAGTCTACTTACCTTCTCACAACTGTCTTCCTCTGTAAAGATTGTTCGGGTTGCTAATGGGGCTCATTCTCTTGTTATACTGTAGAGTTTTCCTCCAAACTCCGACTGACTAGAGTGCATTGTGCTCCTGCTTTTCTGCTTAGTCTATTGTTTGTGCAAAAGCTATGTACTGAACTTAACTACAGAGTTATTCTTAACGAGTTCTGTTGTTATTTTCAGGACATCCGAACGGGACAGATTTTTGGTGGGGGGAATGAGAAGAATGACCTTTATTATCTTGACATCTCACCTGATTCTAGTTTTGCTGGTGCTACTTCCATCTCCGAAGATCCTCTTCTCTAGTACCTTCGCCTTGATCATCCTTCAGCCAAAGCCATCTCCATGATGTTCCCTAAACTTTCTACGCTCAAGTTTTTTGAGTGCAAGGCATGTTACTTCGGGAAATGTCATCGAGCGTCTTTTCCTGTACGCACCGAGCATCATTGTGAAATTCTTTTTTCTTTAATCATTGCGATATTTGAGGACCCCGTCCGATTCGTACTCTGAGTGGACATAAGTATTTTGTTGTTTTTGTTGATGATTACAATCGATCCTCTTGGGTCTATTTGTTAAAGGATCGTTTAGAGATTAACAATATTGTTAAGAATTTCTTTCATTATATCAAGAATATCTTCTCCACTGGTATTCAAATTTTTTGTTCCTTATAATGCCTTGGATTTACTCAGCATGATTTGACAAACTTCTTTGCTTCCCAGGGTACCATCCATCAAATCTCATGCCCGTAAACTTCCCAGCAAAATGGGATAGAAAGAAGGAAACTCCGTCATCTTCTAAATATTTCTCTCTCCCTTTTTACGCAGATGAAAGTTCCTAAAACCTACTGGGGAGATGCTATACTCACAACCGTCCATCTTATCAACATGTTCCTTTCTACATATTTAAACGGATCTACCCCTTTTTCATTGTTATATCTAACTGAGTCACCCTTTCCTCTAGCTATGAGAATCTTTGGATGTGTGGCTTTTATCCATAATTACACACTGCTGATAAATTATCTACTCATGCAATTAAATGTATTTTTCTTAGTTATTCTTGTACTCAGAAAGGCTACATGTGCTATGATCCTACTGGGCGTCGTTATTTTATCTCTGAAGATGTAATCTTTTTTGAACAAACCAGCTTCTTCACTCAATCTGTTACTTCTCTGGACCTTCCTCCTCCACCCATAGTATATAAACGCAAGCATATGACTACATCATCATTTGTTCCATTACATGTCCATTTGTTGCATGATGATATGCCTTCTTCAAGTGTCCCCACCACTGCTGTTCCGGATGATCCTCAAGAGCTTCACATCGCTCTACGCATAACTAAGAGGCAATGTACTTTTCATCCCATGTCTTATTTCACTTCTGCTGCTAGCTTATCATCCACTAACAGAAGATAGGCAGATGCTCTCATGACTATTTCTATTCCCAGAGACCATCATAATGCATTGTAGGATTCTGGATGGCGACATGTTATGAATGAGGAGATGGATGCTCTCACTTCCAGAGGGACTGAGATCTTGTACAGTGTCCCAAGGGGACTAGTCCTGTGGCTTTCAGATGGATGTTCACAACTAAGTAGTCGCCAGATGGGTCCATTGACAGATTGAAAGCTCGGCTTGTGGTTAAAGGCTTTACGTAGACATATGGAGTTGATTACTTCGAGACTTTATTTCGTGTTGCACGGATGGGATCTATGCGAACTATTCTTTATGTAACAACAAACAATGCATGACCTATCTTTCAGCTTGATGTGAAGAATGCTTTCTTCTACGACGACCTTGAGGAGGAGGTTTTCATGACGCAACCTCCTTGTTATGAAGTTGAGCGGGAGCGTGCATGTCGACTTCTCAATGCAATCTATGGCATAAAACAGAGCCCAAGGACATGATTTGACAGACTTACTATAGAAATCATCACTCTTGAATTCCAAAGAGAAACCTTTGACTACTTTGTGTTTGTCAGAAGACGACCAACTAGTACTGTCATAATTGTTGTTTATGTGAATGACATGGTTGTCACATGTAATGATGGTGAAAGAGTACTAAAGACCAATAGTTTTCTTCAGAAGGTTTTTGTTACCAAGGACCTTACTAAACTTTGCTATTTTTTGTGCATGGAAGTATTATGTACCGTAAGCGGACTCCATCTCTCACAAAGAAAGTATTGACTGGACATCCTTGCTGAAGCTTGATTACTTGAATGCAAGCTCTCTGGTATTCCTGCAGATCCGAAGAAACACTCTACATCCACGGATCCTATCTTCGAAGATACTACGCAATACAGAAGCCTGGTTGGCAAACTCCTTTGCCTTACTGTCACTAGACCGGACTTTTCCTACGCCGTGAGTAGAGCTATCCAACATATGTGGCAACCATGTTACAATCACTGGCAGGATGTTCTCCAGATCCTATGATACTTGAAGGAATCCCCAAGACGTGACCTCTTCTATGGGGCAAATGACCACACTGATGTTATTGCCTGTGCTGATGCTGATTATGCATGTTCACCTGAGAATCATCGCTCCACTACATGATATGTTTTGATGGTTGGAGGAATTCATGTGATGTAGAGGGGTAAGAAGCAGAATGTTGTATCTAGATTCGGTGATGGCTTAGGCTATCTGTGGGATCACGTGGCTATTGACCTTCCTACAAGAACATGGTATTAGTGTCACCTCTTCTATTCCTCTATACTGTGACAACAAATCAACTATATATATTGCCACAAATCCTGTGTTCCATGAGTGGATTAAGCATATAGAGATTGACTGCCATATTTTTTGTGACGTTGCACGAGCTGCAAGATTACCATGCCATACATCATGATAGATCTTCAGCTTGCAGATGTACTCATGGAGAATTTGTTTAAGAAGTGTCTCTCGTGGATAACTTTCAAGGTAGGCATGATATATAGATATGTTTCAACTTGAGGGGGAGTGTTAGTAATGTATTTTCCATAAGTGATGTATTTACGTTTTCTGCATCTCATTGTAACCCCTCTAGGGATACTTATGTATTTTCTCGATTTTGAGTTCTCTAGTTCCATCCTATACAAGGACCCCTAGACCTTAGTACCACATCTAGTAGTTCTAAACTTTTGGTGGACTTAAAATGAGTTCATACCCCAAGCTCTTGTAGCAATAATATAGATGATGAATGGAGGACTACATGCGTGCGCGCTCCGCTTCGCTCCGTCTCCGGTTCTGGAGAGTCAATTCGGATCTTAGATCTCGATACTTTTATTGCGGATTTCATTTTGTGGATTGAAGAAATTAATCATACGGATTAATTGTGATTAGACCGCTACGAGAGTTTGACTTGACCCAACGGCTCAGACTTAGCCGTCGTTTCAGAATCTGAAGAGGCATCTGTTGAGGGGCATTCTCAGAAACTGAAATGTCGTGCACAAGGTCTTCTTAAACCCATCCCCAAACGCCCTTTTCTTCGCACGCAAGAAAATTTCATTCTCTTGACCTATGTTCTTCCACCACGAGGCAACACTCTTCTCTTCTCTTGGTTGTAGTTTTCTGAGGTACTTTCGAAGACGATCTCATCGGTGTGCGCAGACGACAATCATGTGCCATCGTATCCTGGGAGTGGATTGCCAGTACCCTACGCAACCTGTATTGTGGGGGCGATATGTTCTCTAAGAAAGTCAATTACATGGAATCTTTTTATTATTTTATTTGATGCAATTTGTTTATTGCTTTACAGTTCCTGGATCTCGCCTTAATATGTTGTATCAATGTTTTAATTCGTTCCCGCATGCATGTTATAAATTATAATCGGATTATGAATCGGAAATGATATATGATTGTTATTTTGTTAATTTATAATGCATTTATGTTGATTCTTATGGATCCAAAAAATTACGGCATATTACATATCATGTTGAATCTGGTAAGAACATTATGGAACATCATGCCACCACACAGCTTTTGTATCATGTCTTTCCAATATGGATTATTGTAGGCTATCATGCCACCACATTAACATTTTATATAGGATAAATAAGAGGACCAAACTAAGAAGTGTTGGGCGATGCAACCATGGAAATCTGCTTCTCCTATTTCTGTTGCCAGCGCGTAGTCAGCGTTACTAATGGAAGTAAATCATCTGCCTGCATACACATACTGCTTGGAACTTCTTGATGAATACCATTGATTGTCCAGTTGGTTTGCACCTAAGCTTGAGTTGAAAGGCAACAGAGATTTAATGTGTAACTACGGGGACCTTCACCAATTAAGTTGCAAAGCCGGTGGGAATCTCTTCGCCAACAAGTCTCTATGTTTTACACCTTTGTGTTACTTTGGAACTTCCACCAGAGCATTCTCAACTCTTACCTATAACTTGCCTCTAGTTAAGTACTATTGTATTGAGTCTCATCTTGAATAAGTTGAAAGAGCTTTGGAAAGGGGGAATGTTGTTAACAACAAGGCATACACCAGAGCATGCTCAACTCACCTGTAACTTACCACAAATTATGACCTCACTGAGTCTCCTGCTGAACAAGCTGATGCAATTATGGGAAGGGGAATGTCGTTGATGATAAGGTATCTACTAGTATAGCCAACTGACCTACTGGAGGCAAATGCAATCCTGCATCAAGTCAAGATCAACACCTCTTTTGAATGTTCATCCAGGGACAATTCTAAGTTAACGAACTTAGTGTCCCCATCACAGATATGACTTCACGGAGGGCAGCTGCCTTTTTATGTTTGGTTTGCTCTTTCAGCAGGTGTGGGAGCAGGCTCGAATTCATTGTTGTCAGCACAGCTGTCATCATCTTCACCATAATCATCTGCATCTCCTTCTGCCTCTGCAAGCTTAGTTTAGTTAACTTGTCCTTGATGTATTTCTATCAATAATGGAGAAACACGTGATAAAGAAACTTAAGAACAGACATTCTATAATCTTATAAGTTTTTGTATAATCAAGAGGGTACAAACTAAAAGCAAATTGCAATTTTACTCGGCATCAGATATTTACAAACCAGAGGAATATCTCTGCAAGTTCATATCCTTTTTTCATTCACAAACTTGGAGATTTACATTGGATGGATCTCACGTGAGTTCGACAGATATCATTCACAAACTATTCCTGAGGGAATAAATAAAGAAAGCATTTTAAAAGTTCAGAGGAAGAACCTGTAGCAAAAATATTTCAGAATCTGTAGCAAAGAGTCTATTTTATAGCAGACACGTTGTTGATGAGATCATAGCATCGAAAACGAGAGTGTAGACTCCCACCTTCTATGAAATGATGAGCAGGTATTTCCAAAACAGATACAGCAGGATCTTTCGCTGCATTTCAACCGAGTGAGGAATGCGCGATTTTGATCGTGCCCGATGTTGACATCAAAATTTCTACTAGTCAGTTTCTTGAATCTAGTTTCTACCTTTGCATCATGCATGCAATAATTACGTACTTCAACAACTCTCTGTTTCTTTACATCTCAGGCACATTCAAACTAGCATATAAATTTAATAACCACTCACAATACACATTAGGGTCTTTTTATTTAAGGACAAGTTAATTTTAGTTTTTTCTTCACTAACAACGACAACAACAAAAGCCACATTAAGTAGGGTCGGTATGGATTCTTTGCCTCCATTCAAATCTATCTAGGGCTTTAATCCATGTAGAAAAAATCCGTCTGTTTTGAGACAAATTCCTAATTGCATTGATTGTCAACTACCTAACGTGCAACCCCTCTCATTTACTCGGATTTGGGATCAACGATGGTTAAATTTGTAATGATCTATCTCCATCGCAATGAAATTTACGAAGTTTATTCAAGCCTAGGTTAGAAACTCATTGAATACGTCAGTGTAGAGCAATCACAGATTTGACAACTTGAATTTTTTTTCTTCGCTTGACAATTACATAATCCCATTTCTTAGGAATTGACAACTTGAATCTCGTCCAAAAGAAATTGATCGTGCTGAACATTCAATATCTTGAAACATTGCTGGAGAGAAATCTAATAATCGTAGCAGAATATTTCCAACATTCAGACGACACCAAATCAAACCCTTCGAGTGACTCCATGTTGAAAGTTACCTCTTTAATAATTAAGATAATTTCCATGCATCAATATGATAGACCGATTCCGAAACTCATAAGAAGGAATTATAACTTCAACCCATATTTCAAGAATAATGTTTTTAACGTCGATGCGTGATGAAATCAAACCACATGGGCTCCGTATGTAGCATTATATTTTGTGCTATCTTGTTACATGACGTCGTTGGCGTGCACATGTCTCAACAAATGTAAAGGTTCATTATGTGTAGAAATTCTGCATCATACACCGAACTGGTTTCCATAATGTCATGACAAGTGTTGACTTTGGCTATCTCGCTTCTAATATGTTGCATCAGATTGAGAAGGTTTTATCAGGGTTTGTTTGGAAAGAGGGATTATCTTGAAGAGGATAATCCTTACAAAAAAATGATTTATGGTGGATAATTATTTTGTGTGTTTTGATGTTTGGCTATATGATTTTATTGTTGAGCGGGTTTGTTGCGATGCGATTGTATCGAAGTTTGGAAGAATGATTAGAAGTTGATTATTTTACATTTTTTCTTTCTACCTTAATTCGAATTATCTTGAGTAGGGCAAGCAAATATCGATAGAGATACCGCACTAACGAGAGACATTTCTTCTTCCATAGAGTGCATCTCTTTTTCCCCTACTAATTACAAAATTTGAGGCTTTTCCCCAGAAATCCGATGCACACGAGCTCCCATTTTGCAGCATGGTGGAAGTACCACTAGTGGATTGGCTCTGCGTGTAGTGGGGTCGACATCTACAAGGGTCATGCAAATACATAGGCCACTTTCCTTTTGTTGAGTTGTTTAGAAGGCACTTACATTCTACGGTCCCCTGGGGTGAAGGATACAACAAGTAGTACGGGCCCTCTGACTTCCAGCTATGTGTTGTGCAACTCCTATGAAGCGAATGAAGGGAAGCTCTTCGAGCTTCCTTCACTAGCAGTATATGCAGTGGTCGACCACCCATAAGCTCGCTAAGCGGGTTGCTCCCATGGTTTGTCCCCCTCTCTAGTCGAACGAAGCAAAGCCTTCTTAATAGTGGGGGAGAGGGGATTATAGTGTCCACGCCCCCCAAAATTAGCTTGTCTCCATCCATCTCAACATTATACACATGCACACATACATACATACATATTATATATATGGTAAAATGTGACTATCCACATGGGGATCCAAGTTAGCTTACCTTGTTTATTTTTTAAAATCTTTTTATATTATTTTTAATAAACGCACAGATGAATTAACTTCAATTAGAGGAATATATGATTCAAATTTTGTGAAAAACAGACATTCCTAACATGTCCATCTAAAGGGAGCCAATTTTAGCAATTCCGAGGATGTTAAAACTTGATAAGCTTGATGGATGAGATAAGAACCTTGAGATGAATTCTTAATGAGAATATGTTGATATTAGATGATTAAAACCCCCCAGGTGCTTTGGAAAAATATCGAAAGAAAGTTTTAAAAACTAATAGGGGGAAGCTAACTTGGCTCCCTACAGGGGTAGCCCCATTTTACTCACTCTCACACACACATAAGAGAGAGAGAGAGAGGGAGAGAGAGAGAAAGGAAAATGTACCCATAGGTACATATGTATGTATATGTACATGGAAAAAATGAGGCTGCCCCCTTGAGCAACCAATATGACTGTCCCCGTCCATATTTTCCCATATTTTTATTATTTTTTTAAATATCACAATGTATATTTATCTATACATCCCTCTCATGTACCATACGAATTTCATCCGAAACAGAGACTCGTATGCCGTCCATACAGGGCATGTAATTTTAATGGTCTAAACATTGTTGTAATCGTCCTATTCTAGATGGAGGGCATAGGAGTCTCTGCTTCTGATGAATTTCGAACGACATATATGAGTGATATATAGATGAATATACATGATGATATTTTGCAAAAAAAATGTGTGAAAATGGAGTAGGGGTAGCCCCATTGAACCATACACATATACACACATATAGGATTGATCCTGTGAGAGCCAACAACTGTGAGAGCATGAGAGCAATGACTCTGGACTACTACATCATACCATCTCTCTCCTGATTAATTGGAGAAGGAGAGAGATGCGTAGAATCCAGTGGTCCAGAATCACTACTCCCATTCTCTCAATTTGGCTCTTCGGAGATGATTATAATATCTTTTCTATTACTAATATCTTTTCTATTCTTTTTCCCGTTTCAGATTTGATTTATGTGAAAATAATTACTATTAGTAAAAATAAGATATTAATGGTTGTAAACTAATAATATTATGCTCAAATGATAAAAGACATTAGTAAAAATAAGCATCTTTACTAAAATTTTAGTTGAAGAGATACATACATATATTTGTGTGTATATGTGTTGTGAGCATCTGTGCATGTGCATATAAGTGTGTAATTTCCTCGTGCTCTTGGCTAATCTGTTAAATGCACACAATGAAAGCCCTCTCATTTCCAGAACTAGGAGGATGCCCGCGCTACGCAGCGGAAGGACAATTTTACGGTAAGATGTAAGTTAATATATGGGGTTGTAACTACTAAGCAAATGTATTGTAAATCTTTTGTTTTTTCAAGGAATATAGGTGAAATATGTTAGAAATTGAAGTATGCAGCAGGACAATTTTGCAATCATATGTAAGTTAATATATGAGGTTGCAATCTTTAATTAATAGATAATTTCTTGTAAATTCTTCTTCTTTTAGTTGTGTTGATCAACAAAAAGATCGCATACTTTGTTTTAATATAACATAAGGGAGTTTGGTTAAGAGTATACATGTTTGGAGGATCTTCCTCCCGCGTCTCTTCTCCATAAATGTCTTCTGATATGTTTCTAAAATTGCTAGAATGCGTATTATAAACTATTCTGCAATTTGGTTGCTTTTAAGGTATCCTAAACTGCTGCGACATCTCAAACATTACATTTCTCCCCAATAAAAAAGTTTAATTATCGTGAAATATAGTTATCTCCTCTTACAAAGAAAGATACGAATTAAATTCAGAATTTTAGTTTTACTGACTTAATTGTAGTAAATATGTTAACGCTGGGACAAACCTTTATGAAGATGCAAAGTCAGAATAAAAACCTAAAATATAGCCATCTCTCAGAATAAACAAACAAAGAATTATCAAGAGAAAGCGGTTCACATTTAAAAATTGACAATTCATTAGGAAACTGGAAACAAAAACAACAAATACTTCCATGATCTTAAAAAATATGAAACAAAAATAATTGCATTTTCCTTACGTATAGATCACATTATTTTAAAATTACATGTATCTGCAAAAAATGAAACAAAAGTAGTTGGAAGAACTATGAAAATATGTTAAGTTAGAATGAAAGGGAGAATACAGATAAACTCAAAAGCAAGCAAATATAGTTTCAATTTCGACAAAAAAGGAATTCCGCAACAGAAAAAATAAACATAAACTGATAATTTTATCTCAATAAGTAAGCACATATATAGGAAATCGCTCAAAGTAGTTCACAATATAATTCAAATTCCTTTCGGATTCGCAAAGAATGAGTTATCTAAACTAACAGTGAATGGTTAAATATAATCAGTAACATCACAAATTCCAACAGCAAGCATAGAAAACATATACTATGATTTTCTTTAATGAGAGAAAGACGAATTTTTATTATTGTGAATGGGGGAAAACGTAAACGGAGACAATATTGTTCGTACAACTATGGACGAGAGGATAGTATACAAACAAATCAGCATGTGCCATAGGAAAAAACCACATATCATGAATTTAAAAGTGTGGCAAACATGGAAGCACATACAGTTGGAGACAGGAAAAATCAATATGTCTAATTAGTTAGGGGGTGGGGGAAAAAGTAGACAGGAACGGAAGCACATCGACGAAACATGCTACGAAGTCATGTGTCAAAAGGGGCTGAAAATCTTAGAGGTAGTTTGGGAATGATTATAAAATAAGCGGGAATATTCATCGAAGATATGAGGATATATGTAGTACACGTTCATATAGACAAAATTTGAGCATTAGTCCATAATGATAGACTTGAAAGTCTGCAAAATGATTCCTCATAAGGCTTCCTAAGGTGCTAGAATATGCATAAAAAGTAATTTTGCTATCTGGTTCCTGATACATTATCCTAAATTGTCGTAACATTTCAGGCATTTTATTTTTATATAAGCAACAATACTAAAAGTTAACTTATGAAAATGATAATGATAGAATTATACTTACGAAAATTAACTTATGAATATGATAATGATAGAATTATACTTATATCGATAGTTGATTGCCGTAAAGATGCTCTAAGTATCGTTGATTTGACGACCTTCTGTTTCACATAGTTCAATAAAATTGCTTATCCTATCGAATTTTATTGGCCTTCCGAACCATATACTTCTAAAGCTATGCAGATTAACATGTAAATGAACATCCGATAAATGGAATCGGTAAAGGAGCAGACTTTCTTAAAGGGGATATAACAAAACATATCGTCAAACCATAACAACAAAAGCAACTTGAAATACAACTCATTCGAGCCTCACAAGTATAGGTGATTAATGCAAATATTTTCGTAACAAAATTATTTAATATGTTTCCTAATATTACTTTAAATCACAAGAATATCAATACATAATGCCGAAACAACTATTAAATAACCCAAATGATATAATCAAAGAATTACGAAACAATATGCTGAAAACATATAGACATGATAACATCGTAACAATTTGTTGGTACTACAACTACTATGATTCAAGAACTCAAACATCAAATCACGATGATCTAGTTGGAGGAAACAATTATTCAAGAAACACAACACATCCGACGAAATAAAGTAAATAAGAATATGTTTACGGGGGCATTCTCTCTAGCCAGCAACACTGAATGCAAATTTTAAGTCAACATTCTTATAGCATGGGTATTGTAGATTTTAACGTAGCATATGAAAGAGAACATTGCTCGGGAGAATAAAAAATTACAAACAAAAACTGAATACGATATGGAAAGCAACGTAATTGCATCAAATTTCCTTTCTAATTTGACAAACCACGATGCAATAGATTGCATGGCATAACATGAAAAAATTATCCAATGATAAAACGATATAAATATTAAATTGCAAAACAATATAGAGGAAATGTAGATTAGAGAAAGGGAAAGAGAAGGCAGCCGATATATGGTGGAGGAAGTATCGAGCACATAAAAAAATCTAATTATAATAAATTGGCAGCTGTCATACATGTGGATACAAAAAAATAACATGCATAAATATTCTTCAGGAGAGGCGGGGGAAGGAAAAAGCACAGGGGAACGAACCCTACACCGAAGATGCATATATATCACGATGAAACGTACCATGCGTAAATCGACAGCTGTCATGTAGGTGGATACAAAAAAAAACACGTATAAATATTCTGCAGGGAGAGGTGGGAGAAAGAAAAAGTATGGAGGAAGGAACTGAATCGAAGAAACATATCAGGAAGAAATGCACCATGCAACCACGTGTCAAGAAGGTGATGAAAATCCCAGCTTTAAAGTAGTTATATAGATACCTCTCTCGGTCACATGCCACGACTCACACCTTATTCTCAGTCGCGGTGCATATCCGCGTGCCCCCTCAGGCGCCAACGTGGCCCTCTCTCTGCGTTTTGCCAACCCGAACAAACTCCCGATCTCGCTCCCATCTTTTTCCCGCCACTGGTCATTTGCCTTTCGACTACGCCTATTTTACAATTAGATCTGCTGCCCAAACTAGTAATTCCAAACGAAATGCAGGGGCCATTCTGGGTAAATCGGCAACCGACCTCACCTCCTCATAAGGACCCCATCACCGGGCGAGCTCCTGTTCTGGAGAAGAGAGACGAACACCAAGCACTCGCGAGCGTGCAAACGATGCCGTGGACTAGCCTCTCGGGGTCATGGACTTCCCCCAAGCTCGATGTCGTCGTCGACATGGGCCATCCCTTCCTCAATCGTGCCGCCGATGGCCTCTTGAAGATCGGAACCGTAAGTTGGAGGCCATTGCCAGTCGTGTGTTTCCGATTGCGATCGCCGTATTCTTCGTATTTCCTTGGGGTTTCCGTGTTGTTATTTGTTTTGTTTTAGTTAAATGTGTGTGTGCGCGCGCGTCAGGTGGCGGCAACGAAGGCGGTGGCCGAGGAGGCGTTTGACACACTCCGACGAGGTGCTTTAGTTCTTCTTTTGATGATGTTTCTTTTAATAATATCCCAATGGTTCTATTTACAATATGTCCAAACCGAAGTTGCTTAAGCCTGATACGTATACGAGGCAATTGAGTGGCTATATTTTGGAACACACATCCAGAGTGATTCAACATTCATTAGTTAGTTCTCATTAGACTTTGAATTTTTAAGCGCATGCCATGACTCCCAAAAGATACAAAACACGAGTTTAGGGATGTCAATGGCTCCGGTTTGGGGCGGGTATCAATATTCTCAAACTCGTACCTGTGTATAAAATCACTATCCATATCCGTTTTTTATTAAATAGGTAATTTCTAGCGGATATCTATGCATCGAATGGGTACTCACATATGCGATATAATAAAATCTTAAGCTATTCATAAATGTCCATAAGATTTTCACACTAAATTAAACAAAGGAGGATCATATAATATGATGGTATACAAAGATGTGCAATATGTATGGAGTGTTAAATATTTTTTATATTAGGTGTTTAACTCCTTTGGGTTGATAATTTTTATTTATTGAAGATACAAAAAGGTAGTTGGATATGAATAAATGGATGGAGTGGAGAAAATTGAGATGGATTTTTATATATGTAGATCGATACCTATTAGATATGAAATAGATTTGATGAATTTGATCAAAATGCAACACAATGCATATGCTTTTTATTCGGGGTTGGGGAGGGTGCCTACAAAGCAATCCCAAACCCATACACATACCTGCATGGGTAGTAAGTTTAAAATCCAAATCCATGCAAAAGTAATTTGGATGGATTTCAGATCCTTAAATGGGGCAGATTCGGACCAGGTAACTAATGGGTATTATATCCAAATTGACATCCCTACACGAGTTACAACAACCTAGATATATTGGAAACATCTCGAGAAAAAAATGGTCCAACAACCTGCTAGGTTTTGACCAACGGTCACCCCTCAAAATGGCTTGGCTAAGCAGTGGTCCATACCTTATATAATATTTACTTTCAATTTTATGTGTATGTTTTATAGGGACTATGTTTGGGATGTCAACTGTTCTCGTTGCATATTTTCAACCACGTACATTGTAAATGGTCTACTCATTATCCAGTGATATGTATGGCTTTACTTTTTAAGATGATATTTTCGTTTATACCTATGTAGGAGCGACCACTTCACCTTTCATGTAACCCTCTTCTTAATGAGGAGTTCACTTAGACATCACTTTGTAATTATTCATATGTAGACTTTGTTGAGATAGTGAATAGTTGAACAATTAGGTAATTGGGTCTTATGAGAGACCCATCCATTATGTGATATGAAATTTTACGTGTCTAGTCCTACATTGCTTAATGATCGGGCATGAGTTTGTCATGTGACTAAAGAGCCTCATACTTTTTTGTGTTATGCGATATGTTTGTAACGGAGGTTTAATCTCATTGTCTCTATGATGTTACTACGACCATATTTCCACACATATCATTAGTCCATATTTTTAGGCTAATTCTAAGGCTTTGTGGATATTCTTTTTTAATGTTTTGAAAAATCAGGTAGGTCATGTCTTCTTCGACCACTGCTTGCAATGCCCCTCCTCCAACCTTGGTTCCATAAACCTTCTATAGCGTCATGTCCTCTCCATCGCCAAGTCCTTCTCTAATGGTGGCCCATTGTCAGTCTCATCTAGACATTGCATGGATAACCCATATGCCTTGAGAGCATGTGATGGTCTCTGCACGAGACCAGATCCATCACCTTTTGCATTGATTTTGTCTCTATCACCTCCTACTGGTGAATTAGACTCCCAACAACAAACCCCTTACCCTCAACACCTCTCCATCCTTGAAAACCCTAGGGGTTTCATCTTCGCAGACTCAGGGACCACCTTTTGGTTGCATCTCGATCTCATACCCGGCATTCAGCGCCTCTACGGTCTCATGCACAACATTCCCCACTAAACTCGCAGTTGGATCTTGGGCCGCATATGCCATCTCTTCCACGACGTCGAGTGCTTCAATGAACTCTTCGTCAAACTTGACAACTATCTCAATCTGTGTCCCATCTTGATGCAAGTGAAACATCCTTATCATTTGTTTCTCATCCTATAACTTCGCAAACCTGAGTTATAAGATGAGAAACATATGTAGAGCGATAACTCTGCAAACTTGAGTTTCTCACTTCTTCTCTCATTCGATAACTCTAGAAACCTAAGGAGGTGGATGAGGGAGGTGCAAAGAGAGAGGAGGAAGGCATGTCTCTTTTTATGTGTCAAGGAAGGATTGAGGGCAACTAAGTACCGAGAGAGGGAAGGGAAGGGTGTTGTGAAGGCTGGTGGGGAGAAGCTTGACGAAGGCTTAGTTTGTTGTCTCATATTGTAAGAGGGGTTGTCATTTCAGGTGTGGAATCCACATGCATCAAATATAGTGAATGTTCTTTGTTGTCGCATTACTTTGTAGTGGATCTGTAGGTTACTGGTGATCTGCCTACACAATGGCCTTTGTGCAAGGAGAACAGACTTCTGCGGCTACTTCTGGGGGTGCCAAGATTACAAAGGTGGTTTCTTCAACTAGTTCGTTTGTTGCGGTGGTTAGTGACAACTTATTAGTTGTGAAGCTTGGCATGCTTATTGGGGAGTGTCTTAATGGAGACTGGGATGTAAACTTTATCTCACTTGTTGTATCTGGTGAACTGCATTTTTATCACGTTAATAGTCATATCTTATTGTAGTATAGATTGTGAAAATGATCCATGCAGATCCAATGATTACTAAGCTTAAAAATGAGTAGCTATTTTCCAGTGAGGGAACTATGGTCTCCCTTGGCAGAGTGGATGGCTAAAAGACAATGCATATGGCATCGTCTTAAAGTAACATGGGTAGCCTTCTAACGGTCTGTACTTACACCCATACTGGTTGAAAGTGGATGCAATTATTCATATGAGCTTGGGCCAGTCATTGTTTTTCTAAAGATTAAAAAAACCCATAAAAATTGCAAAAATTCAAAAATAACAAAAATTCACTAACTTTGGAGTTGGTGTATTCCTGATACATCTACTATCACTCAAGGCTTGAGGAATCGAGGACACTTGGTTTTTGAGATCTTGAGAGTCTGAGTTAACCAGCCTTGGTCATTAGGATTTTGAAACTTAAAAATCCACACTTCCTAGTTTGAAATATTTTGGCGCTATATTGCACTCTTCATCTCTACCTTCTAAAGAATATGATTAGCATATCACTTTCACAACTGCATGATTGATGAGATGAGTTGAGTTATTACTTGAGGGACTGGGACCGGATATTTGAGTTTAGACCCGGTTTAATGATGCTCGAGGATGGGATAAAGTCAATGAAGGCTTCAAGAAGCCTGAATGTTAGCAAAACACTAGCCAGTATGTGAACAAGTTCGCATGTTATCATTTGACATTTACTTATGTGCCAGGGTGTGATGAATGATCAATGTGCGCCAACTCTTGATAAAACAGTGGAGCTATCCCATCAAAAAGAAAAAAAGGAAGAAATATCGAATGAAAAGCTCTCTTAATTCGAAGTCAAATATCTAAGAGCTTACACAAATGACAAGCGCTCCTAACCATTTCAAAGTGTCCACTTGGAACAAAGCCTCGTCCACCAATACCCAGCAACAACGCCATTTAATGAACCTAAATTTCGTCTCTTTAATAGTCGGTAATTGTAGTATAGAAGACAGATTTCTATTTAGCAAAAATCACACTTTTGAATATGTGGAGAATTTTACTTTGCAAGTTTACTAAGGTCGAATACAAGGACATGAGCCTCCTCATCTATCTATTGAAAGTTATTGATTGAATTTGAGTGATTATAATCATAGATCTAAGTCTTCATACGTAGATGTAGCGGGCGACATTGAATAATGCAGACAAAGTGCAGACAAAAATGCACATGGGACTCATGCAAGAACAAGCATGCAATGAATTAAGGCGTGAAGTGATTATGAAAGATTATTAAACGCAAAGAGAGCAAATATTTTTTTTTCATTTCTATGGAAAAATGGCGTATAAAATGCAAGCAAATATGATGCAAGGAATGATAAGCAATTTTTGTTTGATTTTATGCAGGTTAAAAATGTGATGCAATATGCAACATGATACTATGTAATGTAAGAAGTTAATACTAAGATGTCCCTAAATTAATCAGATATTTGAGCAATAAACGAGCTTAATTTCATAAACAAATTATGCATCAAAACGAGTTAATGACGTTAAAAAATAATCAATTCAGATTCATGCCAGGTCGCTCAACTATTGAAGTCATCCACTTGTTGCGGAGAGCAATGGAGATTTATAGAGCTAAAGAACCTCTGTATGATTTTTTATTGATTTGGAGAAGGCGTATGATTCTGTTCCACGAGAGATATTGTGGAGAGTTTTGGAGAATAGACAAGTACCTGTCCTATACATTAACCTCGTAAAGGATATGTATGATAGGGCTTGATCTTATGTAAGGATCCAGTTTGGGAAGACTGACTATTTTGACATCAACATTGATCTGCATCAAGGTTCAGCTTTGAGTCCATTCTTTTTTACTTTGATTATGGACGAGCTGACTAGTCACATTTAGGATGAGATACCTTCATGTATGTTACTTGTTGATGACATTGTGTCGATTCATGAGACTAGAGATGGAGTAAATGAGAGGCTTGAGGTTTGGAGATATGCATTAGATACTAAAGGATTCCGTATTAGTATGACTAAGACTGAATATATGGAGTGCACTTTTGATGGAAGCAATGATCAAGGAATCGGGGCGAAGATTGGTGATGATAACATTCAGAAGAAAGATTCCTTTAGATACTTGGGGTCTATTTGCAATATGATAGGGAAATTGATGGAGATATTACCCATAGAATAAATGCAGGTTGGCTAAAGTGGAGAGGAGCCTCTGTTGTTCTATGTGATAAGAAAATTCATATGAAAATCAAAGGAAAGTTTTACAAAGCAGCCGTGAAACCTGTTATGCTATATGGATATGAATGTTAGCCTGTGCACCATAGACATGTACAGAGAATGTCAGTTGTAGAAATGAAAATGCTAAGGTGGATGTGTGGACATACACGTAAAGATCGGATTCGGAATGATGACAAAAGGAAAAAGGGCGTAGCTCCGATTGAGTATAAGTTGCGAGAGAACCGCTTAAGGTGTTTGGTCATTTACAAAGGAGGTCGGGTGATGAACCCAGTTAGGAGATGCGAGTGTTGGGATGTTGAACTAGCTAAGAGAAGGCTAGGAAGGCCCAAGAAATGTTGGAACGAGACTATCTGAAGGGATCTTGGTTTGTCGGATCTAAGCCCAAGAATGACCCAAAATATATCTGAATGGAGGTGAAGAATCCATATAACCGACCCTACTTGTGGGAAAAGGCTTTGTTGTTGATGATGATGTTTAAATAAAGCACCATGCATCAGAGATAGCTTGTTTCTCTATCTCATACCCACAATTCATTGTTCCAGTACCTTTATTTTGAGCAACTTCTCATTTAGGGATGTGACAACATGGTGAAATTATAGCCACACAACATAACTTTCATGGCCATAAAGCTGGTAAATTTATTCATTCACTTAAGAAGTATACAATTTGGTGATTAAAGTTCTGAATTTTTATTTGGAAGAATTCTTAAGGTCAACATTTTAATGTATAATGTTTTTTCCAGGAGAATTTTCAAAGGAGGCAGGTAAAAGAGGGGTAAGTATTTTTCTACTTCTAATATATGATACACATTAATTTTCAAAAAATGTGTTATTTTTTAGTTTGTATTTTTTAATATGAGCAGAAATGGTATTATATCGTTCTTAGCGTGTTCACGTGCCTTCAAGTGCAACTTTAGCACCTTGTTAGTTTTTTTGGATTTTTTTCGTTCTTTTTGATAAGCATCTTTTATTGTACCACCGTTGGGTTGAAACTGACGCATTCATTCATTTTCATGTGTATTGAATATCATGCTCCTTGAGAGATGGAAAGAAATCGTAACTTATTCAAAAGTAGTTTCCATGTTCGTGAATCGTGAGAAGTACCTCGTAGGAATCTGCCTAATACTTATTGCTTGAACTTTATGTGATAATGTGCACCCAAAAATACGTCAGATGGTAAAAAAATAGCTTTGTTTTACCTAGAGTTGTTTCCAACAGTGTTTCACTTCCTGTTGATGGTTGAAGGAGGGGATGGTGTGGCCCGATTATCGGAGTTGTTGGCCCCCTTAACAAGTGTGAGTCCCGCATTGATCCAAGGATTCAGACGTCCAATGAAAAGCATGGCATTATGCATCCAACTGAAGCCACATTTAACACTGATTTGTGAAGTCCACATAATAGTTGAATAAAACCTGCAGACGTGCATATATATGACATGCATATTATTTTCTGTTGGTAAACATGTTTAATGATCGAATTTTTTAACAGATTCATCTCCCTCCCGTACCTTTGTGACCCTAATAATGTTATGAGAAAAATAGTTGGTTTGGTGTGCTCTTCATGCAATTGTATGCACCATTCTTTAATCTGCTCGTCTTGCCGTAACACACGTTTTCCATATACTGATTGTAGTTGGCTTGTGTTGCAGTTGAAGAAAATGTGCAAGGAAGGTGCTTATTGGGGTAAGTCACAGAATGGGTTTTTTTGTTAAATGCAATTCCTGATAGTTTGATCCCTTTCATGCTTGCTTTCTTAGAAAAAACTCTTGTAATGAGCTATTCCAGGATCTATAGCTGGATTATATGCGGGAATGGAGTATGGGATGGAAAGGATTCGTGGAACTCATGATTGGGTATCTTTTCCGTTTTGTTGTCTAGAAAGTTCATAAAATGCTAGAATTTTGAGAGTTTATTTCATGCTTCAACTCATGATTGGGTATCTTTACCGTTTTGTTGTCTGGAAAGTTCATAAAATGCTAGAATTTTGAGAGTTTATTTCATGCTTCTTACAATCAATAGACACCTTTGTGCTTCATAAATTGTAGTTATAGAAATAGTGGACAGGCTTGAACTTGCCTAAAGACAATAATCATGATTGGTTTTGACTTCGATATCCAACCAGCATTGCAGAAGTCGGTACTCGGTATTCAGTCAGAGGGGTCACTGAATATAGAATAATCGGTATTCGGGCGACTATTCAAAATTATTCGATTTTTGTATTTTTTAATTATTTTTAATTTAAAAATTATTTTTTATATAAAAATTATTTTTTATATAAAAATTATTTTTAATACATATATTCTTGTATATTTATACATATATTATCATCAGTCAACAAAAAACCAAGATAAAAGTATCCATTAACAAATACATAGAGATTTGACATTTTTATAATATCATGACAAATGGTAATTCTTGATAATTTAAAAAAATAACCAATAATAAAAATTCTAGTAGTTAACTACCTGTCCGTCGAATAATTGGACCGACTATTCGGTTAGGCCGATTATTGACCGACTTAAGATTATTCAGTCAGGGACTCCCCCCTCATAGTCGGACCGAATAGTCGGCCTAGTCGGCCGACTATTTCAACACTATCCAACTAATAGACTTGACATAATATCTAGGAGTCTTATCCATGTTAAACAGTTTGGTCAATTTTATGTAGAGTGTTGGTTACCTAACGCAGCTTTTGCCCTTTACAAGTGGAACCTTACCATGGGGGACAATGGGGACATGTGGAGAATTTTAGAGAAAAAGGTGAGTGCTTATTCTGTATATTGATCTAACGAAAAATATGTATAATTAGCAATATTATATGCAAGGACTCTAACCTGTTAACAAATCATTATCATATAACTAAATGTCTATATTAAGTGTCATCATTATCCTTGTGTCTTTACATTTTTGAACCATGTATGGATGAGCTAACAAAGTATATAGAGGGAGAGATGCCTTGATGTATGTTGTTTGTAAATATTATTGTTTAGTGGACAGGAAAAGAGAATGTTTATAGATGATTGGAAGATTTTTTTCTTGGGCATGTAGCCATTAGCCACGTAAAGGACTATTTTCAATAAGAAAGTAATTGATAAAGGTCGGTATGGCGTTGATAGAAGATAAAATGAGGGAAATCCATGAAAGAAGGGTTGGACTTGTGCAAAGAAGACAATTTAATGTATTACTTTAACATTGTGAGAATTTAAAAGAGAAAACATGTAAGAGAGGGTATGGAACCTTGATGGTTTTGCTCTCCTTGTCAAAGTCGCACTCTTTGGGAATATGATCGAGTAAAAGCAGGATAGAGATTCGTCATTCGCATCATGGGACTTGTTAATGCATGAGACTTGAGTAGGACATCCGTTCCGAGTAGCCATAGTCATGTATGCATATGCATCCCGATTAGTCGACATAATTGGCTGACTACTCTACTCAATCAACTCGAATCTCCACAATCGATTCTAAGAATTGAATCTAACAATCAAACCAATACCCTCATTTAATAACATGATTAACCCTACCTTCCTGTGAAAAAAAATCCGTCCTCCCCCTTCTGATGACTAAAATTGTGTTGTTTAAGACTTGTTTATTCCATTGAAATCTAGGCTCTTTTATATAGAGGAAAGACTTATGGGTAAATTACTTAAGACTGACAAAAGAAATTAGAATAGTGAAAATAGTACGGTAACATAAATATATCTTTACACTCACCCTTAAGATGGAGCATAGTACGGTAACATAAATATATCTTTACACTCACCCTTAAGATGGAGCATAGATACCAATCATGCTCAGTTGGATGAACACTTCTGGAATGGTCCTCTGAGCAGGGCTTTGGTGAATATATATGCAGTCTGGTCTCTTGAGCTGACATGGGAAATAAAGCCCTTCTGAACCACGTCTCATATATAGTGGCAATCGACCTCAATATGTTCCGTCCTTTCATTAAATGCATGGTTATTTTCAACAAGGTCCTAAATGTCGATTTCGACCACCATTTCTGGCCGAAGTAAAATTCGGTCGAATTTCGATTTCGAATGGATATCGGTATTCGACAGAAATTCGATCGAATTTCGCTGAAATTTGAGGCCATGATTTTCAATGAATAGGATCAAGGTTGCAAAAAATGGTATGCGGTATATAGTCGGTAGGGTGATTGATTATTGATTAAACGGTATGTGGGAGTTTAAACAGAAATTAAACGGCCTATGCGGTTTTATATTTTTAAATTAATAAAACATATATATATATATAATTTAAAAAAATGTATAAATGAACTATAAAAATAGAATCACATATTCACAACATTGATCAGATATTGTCAATTTCAATGACTTCTTCATCCAAATGTGACATGTCAAAGTAGATAGTATAATCAAGTAGAATCCACAACCAAATGCCAAAACATGCAACATAAACAATTACAAACTACAATCCAGAGCAATGTTCCAAAACGTCCTGGATAACAGTACATAGAAAGGCATCACATTCCTTCATAAAAAACAAAATGTGAGAGGATTATACCTTCGGTTTTGTTTGGGATGGTGCAACCGTTCAGTACGGCGAGGTGAGGCGAGGACAACGACCGGCGACAAGGCTAGGAGAGGAACACGACATCACTGAGGCGAGGTGAGGTCCATGGCAACGGCAAGGCGAGGCGAGGACGGCGGCGACGACAAGGTTAGGTGAGGACCACGACCACATGAGCTTTGAAGTAGGCTCGCTGATGAACCAGAGCGGCTGGATGCGGCAGGCGGCGAGGCTATGCACTGGTCACGGTGGGCTACGACGGGTTTTGGAGGTTAGGGCTATCGGGTGACGGGAGTCGAGGGTCTGGGCGTGCGATGGGGGGGTTTTGGAATTTTTGAGTTTTAAATGAATCGGGTCAAAAGGGGTTTATGTATACCCTAATGCAAAACGTGGCCGCTTAAACGTCGTGTAAACGGTTGATTACACCCGTTTAAGCGATCTGACCGTTTACATAACCGATTAAAGGTAATCGATGCGGTCAAGGACGAATTAGTTTAAATGACCGCCTGAACCGATTTTGTATCCTTGAATAGGATAGCCCGATTGTCGCACTTCAGCAACATGGGAAGAGGAACATCTATGTGTAAATTGAACCCACATCATTTTTGTGCTTGCCTATGGCATAGCCCTATATCATGGAGAATCCTAGGTAGGAGCATCGAAAAAAAGTCAAGTAGATTTTTTGGCATCTAATAGTAGTAGGTACATTTGATATTGACCCCATTTATAAAAATGAGAAATATTGCTCAAACTGTGATTTGCTTAAAGGCTACTCTATAATCTTCAGTTATTTTGTCTACCGCATAGTTACAGAATATGGTTCTTTGACAGAACCTGCAAAGAAATCTAGTTGAAAGGCTCATTTGTGAAAGAGCACTAGAGGTTTGGGGGAGAGGGTAGAGGGGTTGAATAATACTTTATGCAGAATCTGATCAATTTGAAAATAATTATAGCTCAAATAAGAAGTAATCACACAGACATACAGAGAATCATACGTGTTCACCCTATACCGGGTCTACGTCTTGTGCCCGAGCTTGGCTTAATCAGGTATTACAAATTCTCACAAAATTGTACTCCAAATCATTTACAAAGAACACTTCTTACTGATTTATATTCTACACAAGACATGCTTTCACAGAGAAGGCCTCAAGGTATGAAGTCTCACCAAGAGTTTATCATCTCTTTGGGAAGAAAGACCTTCGCATATGTCTCTTAGCTAAGAATAACGTAAAAGTCCAATATTAAAAATAACTTTCAAATTTATATAGTAAAACTTGACTTAATTTTCTTAATCTTCAAATTAAAGTTACTATGCTAAGAGACATATTTTTACGTCATTTCTGTCCTTCCGAGTTGAGGCTTTTTTATTATTGTATATCCTTGGACAAGTAATCAATTGGTACCTGATGCTTAGAATTTTCAGGCTTTTTTTGTTGATTAAGGCGTGGAAAGGAGCAAAAAGCGACAGGAAGGAAAGCTAGTAGATATATAGTTATGATAACATAGAACTAATAAATCAATGTGTGGTGGTTCTGTGCTTTATATTTCAGATGGGAAGCGAGCTACGTGTGTATAGTGTGAAGGTTGGAGACCCCACATATGTTGGAGCAAGACTTCCCATCCACGTCCTCTTCTTGCTCTCAACTCCTTTCTCATGTCAAAGACTCAGATACTGAGGTGTTGGAGCACCCTCAAAATCAAGGGACCACACAGAAATGTGTACCATGCAATGTCGTGGCTCTTCTCGTCAGGTCATCAATCAGATGCCGCTAGTCTTTGACAATATCCAGCTAGTCCTGGAAAGTCTGTAGTCTTTCAGTGACTGATTGTGCTCATACTTCCACACTGCTGCATTGATTTTATGGGGGTCAACAGAGATCCTGGAAATCTAAACATTTTACCCGTCACTTTACTCCACAATTCAAACACATGCAAAAACTAGTTTGTTCTCAATGCAAGAAGTTTGCCCTTTAAAACCACTCGATTTATCTAGCCCGAAGGATTGCCAATTAGTACAGAAGGCAGAGTTACAAGGAGGTCCGTGTAAAAAAGATGTCTGCGACCTCGTGGTAGAGATTCTTCCCTGAGTAACTGGTTGGTACAAGTTATAAACTATTTATTATGTTCCACAGCATAGGATTGATGGGTAATGTTGATCCAGAATAGAATTTTGGGGTCAAGATGGACGTTTGAGGTTTTGAACCAGCTGGTGACTCAGGAATGCTCGATACATAGCATGAATATACAATATGCTAGTACATGAGTAAATGCTTCTGTGAGAGAGCTGTTTACCACTGGAGCTAGCATTATATTTTGTATCCATACGACGATTGTGAAGAAATGTTATACTTGACGTTTTATATACATGAAGTGATGAAAGTATTCCGACTAAAACATTAGTACTAGAAGATCGTTAAAAGGTTAGTTC
This sequence comes from Ottelia alismoides, assembly GCA_037367405.1. Taxonomy (NCBI): domain Eukaryota; kingdom Viridiplantae; phylum Streptophyta; class Magnoliopsida; order Alismatales; family Hydrocharitaceae; genus Ottelia; species Ottelia alismoides. Next base: position 360,019 of record JAZKJV010006269.1, on the reverse strand, counting down.
ACTGTATGCCAAATGTACTAGCTCTTCTGGTTAAAAAGGTGGGAGCCATAGTACAAATGTACAATATTGCTCCTATTGAAATTGGTGTTGGAGTCACTAACATCCACTTCACTTTTTTAGCTAATTCATGGCATCATTCTGGTGTATGCATGCTGTATCTTTTCATACCTCGTAATGGGTCAACTAATCATATGGGTATTGCAGAAGAATGCGTTGTTGGGAGGTGCGGTAACCGGGGCAATTGCATCTGCAGCCAGTAACAGAGACAGAGACAGGGTTGTTGCAGATGCTATCACTGGCGGCGCGTTGGCTACTGCTGCCGAGTTCCTTAATTACATGGCATCGAGCAACAGGAGCAGCCCGGTGGAGGACTTGTAAATCTCAGCTAGGCTGTGCTGATCGTAGTAGTCATAGCCGCTAATAAGTCTTTCTTTTATATATTATATTTCTGCTGTTGTTTAAAATAATGTGATCGTTCCGTGTATGTTTTGTGTTGTAAATGGCTGTATGTGAGTGGTGATCCTTCTGGGCTGGTGGGTAACCATGTCAAGCTTTATCATGAAATAATCTCGTTGTTTTATATGTTCAATAAAATGTCGGGCTGGTTATTAGAAGGCTCTCTGTTGTTGTTGGACAATTTTTCTGATAGGAGATTCCAATTTTTAATAGTATACAAAGCCAAAGAGGGTGGGGGATCTCCTTTCAAGAGTTTGGGGGTTTGTTTTAAAAAAGATTTGCTTGGACATGTTGGGCATAATGGTATACAAACCTAGTCATTTAGACTCTAGAGTGACCTAATCAATCACGCAAACTCAAATATGCTTTATTTATATGTGAAATGAATCAATTGCAATAAAACTTATTGCTATATGGCTCGTCGTGGGATTATATCCACAACAGTTTTTCAGTAACATCAGAGTCATTCTATAACCTCTGGAAGACCTTGTATTCATGTCTTGGTCTTTCAACTTTTCAGTCAAATAGCTCGGTCAGTTGATCAGTCATTTATGATCAGTCATTTCTTATGTATGGAAAAAGGTTTACATTGAAATAGGAGGCAAGCGGACAACAAGTTGCAATTGTACATGTGTATATGTATTTGAAGTACTTTAAGGGCCCGTTCGGTTGGGGGGTTACCTCTCAATTTGGGCGGGTTACCCCTCAAACCCCACATTCTTAATCCACAAGTGGGGCCTACTTCTTTCCCATCAAAATATATATATATATATATATATATATTATACAATCATATCATCTAAAAATCATAAAATACTCAACTTATACTTACTATTCCAAACTTCAATACAATCATATCACAATAACCACCCACTTTTTTTAAATTTCAATACAATCATATCATAATAATTATCAACTTTTTAAAATTTCAATACAATCACATCACGCCCAGCCCTTAACCCACCAAACACACAAACACAAAATCGGGTTATCTCCCCTGGATAACCCATGAATCAAACGCACCCTAATAGACCGCATACAAACTGTAAATAAGATGATTTCTTTTGAAGTCATATAATAAAATGTAAATACAAATACAATAATAAGTCAAAAATCGCATAACGTATCAATACAAGGAAACTCGAACCTTAATTTACTAATTTGCCATCTTGTAAAGCACATACCTTAGACATACCAACAAAAAAATCTACTTACCTTTAAAGTTGAAGACAATAGATACACTAATTTATAATAATACTTGTGGGTTTGATATAGTACATATATGTAAAATAAGATAGAGGTCCTTATCCTTATTATATAGTGTATCATGTGATTATCTCTTACATATTTTATAGGGATTTTTACCTCACGAACTCTATAAACTTGTTAAATGACTTGTACGACTTTTGAAACATCGATATTCCTCCCTCAAACCCGTAAATTTGCTTCATTTTACCCCATTAGCACTGTCGTTAATTGTACTTTTACTTGAGTCAATAGCTGGGTTAATCTAATGAAATGTGAAAATTATTGGTGGATCTTCCATCTCCTCTCTCTTCTTCCCTCTCTCCTCCATGCCCTTGCCATTCCATCGTCCTTTCCTCCAGCCATCGGCGTGCCATCACCCATCTCCCCCCATGCCGTCGCTTTATGATAGCCTCTTCCCGCACCCTCCTCACCGCTACCATAACCTCCCTACCCCCTCCTTGCACCTCCTTGCACCACCACATCCGGCATGGCCCTCCCTCGCCTCCTCATGCTGTCGTCGCTGCTCTCCAGCCCTCTAGCACATCACTCCCTTCGTGGTGACAAGCTCGTGGCACACATGCATCTCATCCCAATAGTCGGCAAGGCCATCAGAGGAGGGAGAGGGGGAGGTCGGGATCGAGGAGGCAGCGACAGGAGAAATCGAGGAGGGAGAGGGAGTGGGGGAGGATGTGGGGGAGAGGAGGAGGTCAGGGTCAGGGAGGTTGCAACAGACAAAACATAGGAGGGAGATGGAAGGGGGAGGAGGTCAGGGTTGGGGAGGCGGAAGCACGTGAAATCAAGGAGGGAGACGGAGAGGGAAGGAGGCTAGGGGAGGAGGAGGTCAAGGCCTGGGAGGCAACACGAGCAAAATAGATGAGGGGGAGGGAGAAGGGGGAGGAGGCGAGGGAGAGGAGGAGGCCGGGTTGGGGAGGCGGCAACATGCTCCAAACAGAGGAGGGAGAAGGGGAGGAGGCAGGGGAGAGAAGATCAGGGTTTCGGGAGGAGGTAGAAACGGAGGAGGGAGAAGGAGAGGTGGAGGAGGCTGGAGCAGGAGAGGAAGGTGCGGAAGGAGAGAGGGGTTGAAGGAGCAACGACTACTGGGGGTGGAGGAGCATCTGTGACCGCAGACGGAGGAGCAGTTGCGGTTGCCAGTGGAGGGGGAGGAAGGGGAGGAATAGAGGGATGTCATTGTTTTTAAATATTTTAAACAAAGAGGTCAATATGTACTTCATTTTAACGCAATTCGATTAAGTTTAACGGTTAAATTGATGGGAGTTAACCGTGAGGATCTTGGGCTAAGAGTTATCAAGTTTACGGGGTCGATGAAGGAATATCGATGTTTCGAAGGTTATAGAGGTGATTTAACTAGTTTACAGGGTTCGTGGAATAAAAATCCCTATTTTATACAAGGCATAAATCATTGCATTCTCCCGTGATTGTATTTTTGTACATATTCTACGAAAGTATGTTTTTTAACATATAAAAAGTTCAAAAATTCTCAAATAAAAAGATGAAAAATCAATCAATAAATCTATAGGTATATTATACCTATAAACATGTTAAAGTGCCAGTCTTAGCTCCTTGGTCTACATGTTGTCGAAAAAAATGACCCTCATAGCTTATTGGGTACGAGCCCAAGTGGATTCATTGGCAATCATCAAAAATGCTTAAGCTCAAGTTATCAAGTAGTAAATTCAACCGCTTATAACCAACTCTAACACTTAGTGAGTATATGATATAAGACTATTTTTGGGTTGGGGTTAAGGCTTTCAAGAAAGCTCGAGCTCGATGAGTTCAACTTGGACTCCGCTTATTAAGAGCTTATAAGCCTAACTCATAATGAACCTGAGCTCAAGTTGGATTTGTGACTCAATAAGGTTATCCATCAATCTCGAGTTGAGTCATGTTCAACTCGATAATTCGACTCGATATAATTTTAATTATATATAATTATATAATATAGGTTTTGGGCCCCTACTTCTTTCCCCCTCTCCACTCCCGTACTACAACTTCGAGTGAATCGAGCAACAACTTCTTACATATGCAATTCCCCTTCTCCACTAGATGAATTCTCCCTCACTACCGTAGCTACAATTCTTACGGTCGTTGCTGCCAACCTAGTTACCAGCTCCCTGTCATGCCATCATCAGAGCCACCCCATTCCCAACTTCCTGACGACCCTCCCAACGCTGCGAATGCATCATCTATTTTTGTTGTGACCCTCCTTGAGAACCCATCTACCAACAAGCCGAAGGTAAGACCCCCCACCCCCTTCCCTCACATGCACAACTTCTCTTCTCTTCATTGTTAGGGCTCGTTAAGAGGCTCCTGAGCCAACTCAAATTCAATGAATTTAAGTTCGAGCTAACATTTCAGGGCTTGAACCTTATCGAGCTCGAGTTTCATTATTGAGTTCGATTTCAAGTTGGGACTGACTCAACTTATTGAAACCGATAAACATCTCTAGTTGGGGTGTTATAAAACATTATCGAATTTCATTATCGAGTTTCATCATGTAGTTGGGGTGTTATGAGCACACAAGACTCATAAAATCAAATAAAAATTCTAATAAATGCCCAATATTATATATAATACTAATAAAATGCAAAATGTATGTACTGTATATATAAGAAGAAGAAAATAAAATAATGGAAACAAATTAGTCTAGGAGTTTTAGGAAAGCTCGGGCTCGATGAGTCCGACTCAGGATCAACTTGATAAAAGCCCGTGAGTCAGGCTCGAAAGCTATTGAATCTGAGCTCGAATCGGATAACTGGCTCATTTGGTTTATCAAACTGAGTTCGAGTTGAAGCATGCTTAACTCGCCAACTCATTTAAATTTTATCATTTTTATACATCTTCCATTTCAAATTTATATACATGACATATGTATAATATATATGAAGAGGAAATACATTTCTTATTCTAAACTTACTCAAAATGTTTGGAGTTGGATGATATTTAACCATTTTCCTCTTAAATCTCAATTCCTAACTTACAATCTATATACATAATTTAAGGTCTGGTTTTTCGCAGATTGGTTAACACGTGGAACTCTCAAGAGAGAGCACTCTTCGTTTCTCACAATTCCCACTTTCTCCCGCTTTCTCTTTCAACCTGTGGTTGCATGGTTATTATTGATTGTGCATCCAATGATCCTGATGACCTCTTCGATTGTAGTCCTTCTATAGGCGGAAGCTCTCCATCGCTTCCCTGAACTTCTCCCTACCCTTCTCTCTTCCTCCGTCCCACTTCCTTCTCCCTGAAGTTCACAATACTTTCTTTAACTACCTCTAGTATAATTGAAAAAGTGACAAAAGTTGGATGCAAATCATATACCCATCTAGTCCGCTACCCCTCTCTCAAGTCCCACTTGCCACGCAAACGGCGCTACATATCATCCTTCCTTCTTCCTCCACACTTTTTATACGGGAGATTGGACCTCTCCTTCCATACTCGTTGATAAATAGTAGTTGTAGCACAATTGCTCTGTGATAATGGTAGGAAACATGTTGGATATATGGTATTTTTCTTTATTTTATGCTATCGTACTTGTATTAAATGTCAAAATTTTATAGTGCTATCGCATGTACATGAATAAATACATTCATATATTGTCAAAAAAACTCGAACATTATTATTATTGGTAATGAGTTTAATTGTCGCTTCAAAGAAAGTTCATGGACAAAAAAATATAAAATCAGCCTACTATTAAAAAAGGCTCATTAAGAGGTTCACGAGCCAACTCGAACTCAATAAGATTGAGTTTGATTTGGCAATCCAGGGCTCGAAGCTTAATGAATCCGAGTTTTGCCATCGAGATTGAGTCTGAGTCGAGACCGATTGGACTTGTTGAACTCGATAGACACTCCAAATCGCAAGGATCCATTGAGTATTCATAATGCAAAAAGCTTGAATAACAATGATCACAATAAAAAAAGAGACGGGAGGTTCTTCCGATCACGTGATAGGGGAGTTGAAGGGGTGCTCATTGTAGCTTACCTACCTACTTTGTACATAATCTTGGCTTTTCTAAAGAATGTCGCAAGAATCGCAGAAAGTATGAATGGGGATAGGAGTTTTCAAAATGGCAATAAGACCCATGATCGATCTCTGTTTGATAATATAGTTGTGTTGGATCAACCTCCTGTCAAATGGTTAGTCAGATGGTTAATCTTTTTGTGAATAACATATGTTTGGATGGTTAAGATGATTGGAGCAGTAAATATTATGTGATGTCATATAATTTACGTTTTATATAGATCATGTTTGTAATCACAAAAAGTTTATGATGATAAACTTTTTATTCGAAGGTTGTTGGAAATATTATAACAAAACTGAGATCCATGCAACTTAAGCCAACCTAGGAATGCATGGGTAGTGGTAATTCTGAATCAAATATGGGGTACAACTCGGATAGCCAGTTTACTTAAGGTAACTGGGCAACCAAACAAAAAGATTTGATCCTTAATACAATAATCTAATATACGTGTGTGCGTGTACATGCTAGCATGTGTGGGATAGGTTAGGATTTGTGTTTTCCAAGAGTGGATAAGTGGTGTCGGTGGCATTAGGTTATATGTAGTAGTTCGAGGCACTTAAGTGGGGGTTTAGGTCAAGAGGAGGATTGTCATGGGTGGGAGTGTCCAAATTATCTTATCTTAATCATGTGTGTGTGTGCGCGCGTGTGCGTGGGCACGGACGGGCGTGTGTGAGTGCGTGGTTGTGTGTGTGCGGGATATAAATATCTTATCCAATATCTATTTCCAATCCCTTCAGAACTAATGTTCACTGTTCACACAATTTCATCGCAAATTTAATCCCTGAACAAACTGATCCATGGAATGGCGACTCAATAAGTCATGAATATAAAAAACGATAAATGAAATCTATGAAAAAAATCATAATCGATTGCTTTGCTAGCCATTTATTTAAACAAATCTCCATTTAGTAGAGAGAATACTTCACACCCCCATTGAAATGAATCGGTACCAATTAGAATCAAGTATGCATTGGAACAGAACAAGTTGACCCATGACCCAACAATGAGGTTCAGGGGATGGGTTACAATCACACAAGTCAATAGACTCAATACCCATCACATGAGTGTCCTAGTTTTAGGTTATAATTACTTTCTTATTGTCTAAGCTTTAGGGCTTGTTTGTTTACGAGATTACCTCGAAGACATCACATCACATTCCTCTTCCAACCCTCCTAACCATCCATTGAAGTTACCTACTCCAACTCAACCCAGTTACCAAATCAAGCCTATAAGATTAGCCCTTAGGATTGGTTAGGATTGTGTTTATGCAGAAGATCAGTGCTAAATCCGACCACATACACCTTGCAAAGAATGAGAATATTGATAGGTAAGCCTCCCATATTTGCAATCACAGACTTCTGTTTGTTTGGATTGAATGAAAACGAAGACCGATCCAGCATTGCTGTTGCTAACGCGCACATAATATAATTTCAAGTTGCTCGTTCTTTCTCAAAAGAAGACAACATCTGCTCAAGCGAAAACAAGGAACACTAGCTACGTTAAACGAACCCATGATGACAACAAGACCCAGAAAGAGATAAAAAGGAAGATCTACCTATTAAGATAAACCGATTTTTAAGGTACGAGGTGCGGTAATGGCGAGAGCATCGATCACAGAAGAGTGAGTTTGTACTTGACGCCATACCAGAGTTGCTCCAACTCCTCCTCCTTGGCACGATACTCATGTTCCTCCGCCGTGGCTGCATTGCACTCCGACCATTCTATGGCCTCTGCGCACGCCCTCTCGAGCATGTCCTTGTCTGCTCTTAGCAGCTTGGAAGCAATCTCCGGACTTCTCATGGTGTTGCGAGTCACGTAAGCACACCTCTCCATCTCGCTCCTGGCGTCCGCCTTCCTCTTCCGCTGCTCGTCCTCAACTTTATATCTCACAGAATCTGAAACCATTCTGTCGATCTCCGCTTTAGTGAGCCGACCGCCATCGTTAGTGATCGTCACCGAGGCAGTGCTCCCAGAGGCCAAGTCCTTGGCAGAAACCTTCAGAATTCCATCCTCGTCTATATCAAAAACTACTCGAATTTTAGGAACATACGCTGGCTGTGGGGTTATCCCTCCAAGTCTGAAGGATCCAATCCGATTGTTGTCTCGAGCCATACTTCTCTCCCCCTCGTACACATCAAATATTGTAGCAGTCATATTATCAGCTGTAAGGGTCCAGTTCCCTTCATGGACAGCAGGAATGGGTGTGTTCTTTCGAATAGAAAAACGCATGACACCATGTTCGTTCTCCAAACCAAGAGATATAGGGATGACATCCTTGAGCACGATCTGGTGGACTAACCTCGGCTCGCCACCCAGCATGCCTGCGAGGATTGCCGCACCATGGGCGACGGCCTCGTCAGCATGAAGCCTATTGCAAAGCTCCTTCCCATTAAAAAAATCCTTGAGCATTTGCTGCACTCTGGGGATTCTGGTCGACCCTCCGACGAGCACTACTTCCTCAATCTGGTTCTTGTCCATCTTAGCATCTTTCAAGCATTCTTCAAGAACTGATATGCACTTGTTGAAAAGATCCATGTTAAGGTCCTCGAACTTGGCACGAGTGAAGGTGGTGTTAAAATCGATGCCCTCATAAAGGCAGTCGACCTCGAGAGGAACCACCGTTGTGAAGGAGAGGTTCCTTTTGGCCCTCTCGCATGCCGACCTCAGCCTCCTGAGAGCCCGAGGGCTGTCTTTCAGATCTTTGAGGTGCTTCCTAGCAAACTCCCCCGCAAGATGGTTGACCATGCGACTGTCGAAGTCCTCTCCGCCAAGATGGGTATCTCCGGCGGTAGCTCTCACTTCGACAATTCCATTCTCAATCTCAAGTAAGGAAACGTCGAACGTACCCCCGCCGAGGTCGAAGATGAGCACGGTCTTCCTACGCTTCGTCCCGCTGTTGCTCTGTTCAAGGCCGTAGGCCAAAGCAGCAGCAGTGGGTTCGTTGATGATGCGCATGACGTTGAGGCCGGCGATGGTACCGGCGTCCCTGGTGCAACGGCGCTGCGAGTCGTTGAAGTACGCCGGGACGGTTACCACCGCGTTGTGGACATCACGTCCAAGGAAGGTCTCGGCGGTTTCCTTCATCTTGGAGAGGACCATCGAGGATATCTCCTCTGCAGTGAAGTGCTTCTCCTCTCCTTCGAACTGCACGACTATCATCGGCTTATCGTCTTGGCCGGCGACGACCTTGAAGGGCCAAAGAGCCATGTCGTTCTTCACGGTGCTGTCCGTGAACCTTCTACCGATCAAGCGCTTAGCGTCTGCAAACAAGAAGAAGCACAAATTTTAATGGTCATCGAAAATAGTTGAGGAAGCACTGATGTGCGACAGTAAGATTTGAAACGGACCAAAGATGGTGTTTGTTGGGTTGGAAGCGGCGAGATTCTTTGCGCCGTCTCCGACGAGGCGCTCGTTTCCCTTGAAAGCCACATAGGAAGGAGTGATGCGGTTGCCTTGATCGTTTGGTATGATCTCTACCTTGTCATTCCGCCATGCCCCCACACAGGAGTAGGTGGTACCCAGGTCGATCCCGATGGCAGGGCCTTCTCCTTCTCCATTGGCCATTACGTTGGGAGGAAATGAGTGTGAGGGAATAGATGGAAACGCGATTGCCTTGAAATTAAATATTTCAAAAGCGGTCTATGTACCGAAACGACGGCAAATGGGGAAGACCGAGAGACAATCACGGTTCCCGAGAAGAGTGATGACTGATGATGGGATTCTTCCGATTTGGACGAGACGGAACGGTACGACTTGATCGACCAGGTTCATTCCTTTTGGATAATATCCTGCTTTGGATAAAGGGTAAAATTTGTAACGAACAAAATTGTATTTTTATTTTGAATTTTTATCAGTTGTTTCCCTATGGTATATTGCAATACCAGTTATGCTCTTCTCTTTTTTGGAATATCAGTTGTGCCCTCAACTTTTTGTTGTTATCTCACTTGTGTCATTCCATTACTTTAGCCATCAATGTGTTAGGGACATAATTATCCAAAGACTTCCCCCACCCATCCTCCTCTGATCCATCCTCCACGCACGCCCTCCAGCCTCCTCCTTCACCATCCGCCACATTATCTGCCATGTCCCATCCTCCTCTATCCCCAAGTTTGATGGTCGATCAACCACCATCGTGTTATCGCGACACCATTCGAAAACACAAACCTCGATGCTTTACTGGAGTACTACTGCGTAGTGCTCGGACTCCCTGTCTTGTGCCATCTTCTTCCTTTGTATGCCCCCGAGCCTGGAGTCGTAGATCTGTAGATGTAATAAAAAAGGAGGGGCGCTGAGTATAGGAAATGTCAAGCTCTCATGAAAGAAGAAGGTTGCAACTCTCCAACTCCATGCCACCTCCCCACTCTATTCTATTATATTTGGTGGAGCAAGAAGGGGGTTTGAACACGGGTTCCCCTTCTCCTCAAGGTCTCAGCTCCAAGCTTCTGCGTCAGGCCTCCAGCATTGGGGCAACACGCAAGAGCAGTAGTCACCTTCATAGATCTGCACCTTAGTCAAGATCACCACGCCAACATTTGGAGCTCAGCCATATGAAAACAAATCACCCGAATCTTGATGAACAATATGTGATTAACAAGTGATCGACCTAGGGTTCCTAACAAGGCTAGAACATTAATCATTATTAAGTTAAGCGATAAATGTGAAGTGATTTGAAATTCATTATAACTCTACAATAGAGGTAGGTGTAACTAGTGTAGAGGTTAAACACAGGGAGCAAACGAGTACGTTTATTATTAGTAATTATCTCTAATTAATAATAATTATCTTTGCATTTTCTTGCTTTTTTATTTTTATGTGGGTTTTAATTACATATAATTTTATGGAATTTTAATTATTTATACTTCTATATTTTTTATATTCTTTTTAATTTTGTACATTTTTAATTTCTTTTCTATTTTATTTTTGGTAATTTTGATAGATTTTTTTACAATTTTTACGGATTTTAAAATAATAAAATATACATAATAGTGAACAACTTATTTATCCAAGATTGTTTTGAGTATAATAAATATATAATAGATCAAAATTCACTCAAGATTGTTTTGGGGATGTATTTTTGGATTTTTCAAGGTTTTTTCCTAATTTTTATAATATTTTTAGGTTTTATAATTTTTATGAGTATGCTCGCCGCTCTCTAACTACTGCAATTCAGGATAGAAATCCAAAGCATTCACCAAGGATATCAGGTGAGAATTTCCTCGTGGGGTGAAGGGGGGAGTACAAGTTCAAGTGCTAGATTGGTTAGTCTTTGACCTATTTGTTGGGGTCCTTTCTTCCGCATGTTAAGAGTCATATCTCATGGGGACAACTAAGGTTTCATAGTCGTTAAGTCCTGTGAACTCACTATACCTCTAGACAGCTATCTAGTGAGCCTCTTCCAGGTGAGCTATACCTAGTCAGAGGGTTTATATTTTGTATTTTTAATGACTTTTGGATATATGGTAGATTATAATATAGTATATGTAATATATTTTTTAAAAAACTTTTGGAGATAATTTTATAATTTTTATGAGTTTTTATATTTAAACAAAAGGAAATGTATCTTTTTTATTTTTAATAAATAGAAATTTAATTAGGTACCTACACAAAAATTATGCATGAACAAGCATGGTACCATGCACTTGCATTAATTTTCCTAAGATTTTTAGAGCAATAAAAATAATTAATATGCACAAAATAAAAGAAATAAAATGCTATTTAAATATTGACCTATCTACAATTTATGTAACCTTAAACTTGATTTCATAACATGTCCAATAAACAAAAGGGCATGCACGTAAATATTATAGCACCTCACGTGTTTTAACACATGGGGTGAAAGTACGTACATGTAATATTACAAAGGTTTAGGGTCCTACGTGCAATTTCTTACACTTGCAATTAATATTCACAAGAGTAAACAAAAATACAAAAGGTAGAGGGGGATTTGCAATATACCCAGGCAGGGCCTGATCAACGGTTAGTAGCGCATCACGTAACGCCACTTGTGAATGGACGGTTGAATTTGGGCAGCATTTCATTTAATCATCAAAGTCCTGGATTAGCTATGGGTCGAGGCTTACATTTGACAGTCCTAGAGGTGGCTGGAAAAACGAGGAAGAACATGTTTTTCCCCGACCTTCGATATCATATTACTCATGTCTCCAGCCTCCTTACGTCTTGTTGATGGCCTCAATCTGCTCTTGGAACCTTCATGTTCCTGCATGGGGGGTCAATGATGCCCATGCCTCACCGATGGAGGCCTGGAGAGTTGTTCTTGGTCCGCGGCGCACAGCCGCGCGCGTGCCGCAGTGGCGGAGGGGCGGCGCACGGAGGCACGAAGGATGGCGAGGCGTCGAGGAGGCGGCAGCCGTTGCTGGCTGTTGCTGCGGCGGCTGTGGAGAGCCAGGGAGGGGGCGGCTACGACTACTTCTTCCCTGTGCTTTTTTTTTTTTGTAATTTTTTTTGTGATTTTCTTTGTAAGCAGGGAAAAAATTGAAGAAATAAAAAACAATGGTGGTGTGATGATTGTGAAATAATGGAGTGGTTTTTTTATGTGATGATGATAAGATGCTGGACAAATAAAAACAACTGTTAGATAAAAAAATTGAAATGACAAGGGAAGGATAGAAAATACTTACCTGTGTGGTTCGCCGGATTTTGCAGGAGCCGTGCTGAAACTCCGGTCGTGGCCTCAAGTCATGGGCGCTCACGACGAGACTCAACAGCTGCTCGGATGAGAGCTGAGACGCGGATGTCTCTGCTGTCACCAAGATTGGGGAGGAGCTATAGTTACTTTTTCTTCCAAATGACGGATGAAGAACAATGGAGGATGAGGGGTGAATATAAAGAGGATGAGAGAGTTGGAAAAGAGATGGAGAAAGTGGGGAAAATGGGGAGTTATTTACTTGGAGTGGTAGACAAGTAAGGAGGAAGAAGTAAAAGGGAGTTAATAAAATAATATAGCAGGCTACTAAAAATAATTAAAATATCAATAGTAAAATAATAATAAATAATCAATCCGAAAATAATAAGATAAATCTGAAATAATAAAATAATAAAAAATGGGGTGACACGTGGCGGCTCCAGGAGCTGCCACATGTCGCTCCTAGAAAATTCAAAAACTATATGTAAAGAAAATTAAAAAGAAATAACAAAAGAGATTAAATCAAAAAGTAGTCAACACGGAAGTTGCTCGTCTCGACGAGATCTGCAACTTTCGTGAAGGGTCGAAAATCAAATGAGATCATCTGTACAAAATGTATTTTTGGGTGGTACCTTATAGGTATAAAATACCACATTTTTTCTTTTGTAATTTTTTTATCATTTTTCAATAAGAGAAAAATTAAAATAAAAATAGAAAAAATATGAGAAGAATATTTACAATTTAATCTATTTTTTTGGATTTTTAATAATGAATAAAATAAAAGGATAAAATACAGGGGTAAAATGGTCAATATGTACAATATACAAAAGGAGCCCAAAATCCAAGTTTTGCATACGGGCTCCGATTTTAATTAAATTGGTCTTGTTTCGAAGGTCTCTGAATGTATATTACTTTAAAAGTGAGTAGACCTAAATCGGACACTGTACGAGAGAGATATGTGCATTTTAAGGCTCCTAGTTTCAAACTTGGATTGGGGTTTTATTGGTCAATTTTATAAGTTAGTATTTTTATTTTTTTAACTAGTGTTAGTAATATATACACTATAGAGTTGGTTTTATTGGAATCAGAGTTAGTATAAAATATATACAAATAGGTGAAATATGCTGAATATACAGGTGAATATTTACAAGAGAAATTGGCTTCTTATTTAATGCAAATATGAATGCTAAAACGTAGATATTATGCTTGCATGCATGAATGCTAATTATGCAATATAAGTAGAAATATGCCTCTAATTACTCGGGAACAAAGCTCTATTTTCAACTTTTAGAGTGATGAATCGCAGATTCATCAACGACCTGGGAACCACTTGTTCATTCGATTCAGTTCCAGGTGGATTTCCAAGTCCTATTTCCTGCATAAAAAGGTTCACATGCTCTAGGGATATTCCCTCGACCTTGAGATGAAGCTATTCACATAAAAATGGGGTGAATGGAAGGCTCTCGAATGAGGTGGCGGTGGGAGAGATCTGATTTGCTAATCCTTGCAGGATTAGGTTGCTTTGGATGGAGGAAAACAATGAAGAAGCAAGGGGGAAGATGTGGAGTGTCCAGGTGGTCGGGAACATGCAGAGGCACAATGAAACAATGGGCGGAGCTCTAAGCTCAAGTGAACTTTTGACCCTAAGATTAAGGGAAAATCTAAATTAAATGGCATGAAATTGAAGACAAGATTACACTAAGCAATGAAAAAGTTAACTAAAAACACTAACCTAACAACTCGACTTGGCTGGAGCAGAGGAGAAGATGACCTTCGCCGGAGATGGCTGCTCGATGACAGTGGACCTCCTCCTCCAGCTCTTTCTCCTCACAGACACCTTGGTCGGCCTCTTGCTATCACCTGGGATCTCAAGCACTTGATAGGATTAGGGTTACAGAAGACTAAAGGGGATCAAAATTAAAAAGGAAGAAGTTGGGTTTTATTTATTAACGATCGTGAAAATGGCCTAATTAATTTGTCATTTTTATGTTGCAGTCAGACATTAAGGAATCAATCGAAAATCAACCATACAAATTGCATATTTAATTTATTTTAGCAACATGCGGCTATGTGTTTATTTAACATGGGCAAGCCCCAGGGCCGACTCAAGGAGGCAAAGGAACAACTTAGTGTTCAGTCTATTAAACCTCGTACATGATTTTTGAAGCAGATTTTTTGTATTCTTTTATACAATTAATGATGACAATGCAATTTTTTGGTAAAGTTTGATGATTAAAATGTAAATTTCAATCAAATGATCTCTAAAAATCCTAAAACTTTGTTGGAATATGAAACTATGCAAAATTAGATACTGTAATTTATTTAGATTTTTTCAAGTCAAAAAGGAATTTATTATGAAGTAAACTTGCAAATGTTGAACAAAAATTTTGCACGGGTCTAGAGTAATCCACAAAAGACGGGATCACAACGTTGCTAAGGCGACCGCTCACGAAACCCAGGTCAAACAACAATTAACCCACAACAATGATCAAACAATGAAAAAGCAAGATGTGGAGTTAAAATTTATTATGAGTCTAAAATATGTGTATAGTACAAGTAATGTAGAGGACGAACACAGGACGCAAGCAGGTAGATGGGGACCAAAAATGCTCAAAAAAGAATGTGATGTATCGTCTATATGTGCTATTTTGTGTGGGTTTTTAATTATATATTTTTATTTGATTTTTTATTTTTACATTTTCCATTTTGCTTTTAATTTTCTGATTTTATATTTTCTTTTTATATTTTATATTTTTATATTTTCTTTTTATTAAAAAAATCTACAAAGTAATATAAAGGGTATATATACAAGAGGGATGAGAGAAAGATGATATATATATATAATGGGCAAAATATAGAAAATAAAATATTTTTGTGCCTTTTATTTTTTAATTTTTTTATGATTTTTTCTATATTTTTCTAGTTTTTTGGTATTTTTAAAGTAATAAATCTCAAAAAGGGGATAAAATAATTACCTGAAATTAAATCGAAGATGAAAAATATTAAACGGTAACCAAAATTCTCAAATTACATTTAATAAATCAATAATAAAATAGAGAAAATTTAGAAATAAAAAGTGTAATTTTTGAATTTCTTATGGGGTTTTAATATTTTTATAAAGGTTTTAGGGGTTTTTCAATTTTATGACTTTTCTTATATATTTTTTAGTGATTTTTGGTCTAAATATGTAAAATACTTAAATAAATATGAAATACATTTTTTTGGAATTTTTCAAAAAGGTGTAAATTTTATGCATTTTTTAAAGCAAATAGTAATGAAAATGCATGTTTTTTATTTTTTATAAATAATGAAATGCTTAAAAATTGTAAGATAAAAATATGGAGTGCAAATGCAATGCAACAGGAACAAAATGTTATTTTTGAGTTTTTTTCAAATTTTATAAATGCATGAAATAAATAGAGACAACAAAGAGAAACTACACTATTAGCAAGGGCATTTTTGTAAATATTAGAAAGCTCAGGGTCAAAGTTCCAATTTTTTCACGAAATTTATAACTAATTACAGTAATTACAGGACTAATACTAAATACGCAAAGCGATAAGGGCTTCCCTGCAAAATCGCCAGAATCACGCGCCGTACACCTCACAGGGACCAAAATGCAATATTCCGAAAAACCAAGGTCCTACTTGCAAAAATATCAAAAAGTTATAACTGAAATAAAAATTTTTATCACTTGAATCGAAATAAAAAAAATACCCTGGGGACTCAAGCGCAAAATACCCACGCACCTCACGTGCACAGACACATGAGGTGACGTGGTTGAGGAACCGACTGCAATACGAATAGCTTAGGGGGATAGATGAAATTGTGCCAAAATATAATACACAACAGATGAAAGATTACAGACCTAATGTTAAATTTCAAAATTTCGTAGGTTATGCATGCAAAATACCCATGAAAGCCAGATCGGACAACGCTAGATCTTTCACTTAAACACGAGTCAGGATCCGGTGAGCTAATGACGGTTGGGTGGGGACGCTCCAGATTAGATCATCAAAAGGGCATCAACGGCTCTGGAGTCTCCAAATCCGTCGGCAGCTAAAGCGTTAGGAAGAACAGATCTCGATCGGACGGTGTGGAGAGGTCCAGCAAGAACGGGGAAGAAGGTGCGCCAACGCGAGCTTTACTGGGCCAAATCTCGCTCCTCCTGCGTGCGATGAGGCTCCAAAAGGGCCTCGTCGCCTCCTGCAGGTGTTCTACAAATGCCAGAAGCTTCAAAATGGTCGGAGAGGCGTTGTAGCACGGCTACGAAGGCAGGGAGCAAAGTACCTCTAGGTACCTCCGGCGGATGATAAAAAATGCTCCTGGCGTGTGTGACAGTCAAAATACCTGCACAAAAATTGTTATAGGGTCAAGGGAAAATTACCTCGACCCTGTAGCGGGGTGGAATGAGCTGGGAGCACGAGAAATAGGAGCTTGCTGGAGCAAGCTCCGACGAGATGGTGGCGAAGGTGGTCGGATGGGTTTTAGTCGAAAAGGAGGGTACAGATCGATTCCTATGACTAAGTTGAATCTAAAAATGCAGGAAAAATAAAGACAAAGCAGACCTCCAAGGCGGTAACGCCCGAGATAAAACCTCAATGCCGGAGGCCAACGAAGGTGGTGGAGCCGCTCCTCGGCTACACACGACCCCTCTTAGATGGCTGGAGGAGATCCTGTCACCATCTCCATCCCAGAGCTCACGAGAAGAAGGGCCTCACTAGGGCAAGAATGGTTCAAAATTGAATGGGAAAATGGGGGTGGTTTTGTATAGTGTGACTGAAGGGGCTCCAAGATCGAGGGAAATCAGGCGATGCAGCGATGCGCCGCCCAATATAAGCCAAGGGCGTGTATTATCAATATACGAGGATCAAAAGTGCAAAAGGATGAAACACGAAATAGAGAAAGGCCAAGCCTCGATAAATCCGTGAAAATGGCAAAAAACGAGGTCTGACACGCATCAGGAGGTGGGTCAGAGATTTGACCTGTGGTCAACTCTCGGGCCCTCTTGGTTGGTTAACGTGGACCAACCAAGAAAAATCCTGGAAAAAATTGTAAAATCAATTAAAAATAATAAATGATTTTATTAATTTTAGGTTATTAAATGAAAATTTTTATGAAGTATTTTATGATGATTTCTATTTATTTTTCAGAGATATAAAATTACAAGTTATATTTTAGGGCTATTTAAAGGTATATTTATCTATATATTTTAATATGTTATTTTTATTTTGTTATTAAATTTATTAAATTTGTTTATTATTTTATATATTTATAACAACTTTATACACTTAAATATTTTTTTATTTTATTTTTTGATGTACCATGTTCAATTAAATAAGTAGTTGTACTATTTATATAGGTATAGTTATAGACAATTAAATCCCTTTTATTTTTATTTATCTATTCATTTGTTTTGTTAAAATAACAAACATAATATCAACTTCGTATGTAACAGGGTTTTCCTCGAAGAAGGCATTGAGTTACAACTAAATGTATATCGTGAGAAAACAATCCACTGAATATATATGTTTCCCTGAACATATATGCACTCGATGAGACACTGGTTAATTCAATGGTGCCCCAACACGGTCGTTGAGGATCATGGAATCCATTGTCATTTAGATGGGAGACGAGGTGTACGCCTATCGAAGATGTCCTCTATTAGGCGAACCATTTGTCGAGTTTGTCAACTTTGCTAGAATTCACAAATGATTCGAGTCTATTAGAGATTCCCACCATTGTGCACGTCTATAAATATCACCACCCTTCCCTCTTCCAAAAAATGTTGTGAATAAAAACATACTAATAGTGAAGTACGACATAATGGATGAAAACAATATGTATGTATGTATGTGTGTGTAACTATATATGTGTGTGTGTGTCTCTATATATATATATATATATATATATATATATGTCTATATATATAGGGTAAAATGGGGCTGCCCCCAGGGAGTAACCAACTTGGCTACTCCCATCCCTATTTCTCCATCATTTTTTTATTTTTTTGGAAAATAAAAATTTGTATATTCATCATTATATCCCTCTCACATTCTATTAAAATTTCGTCAGAAACAGAGGCTCTTAAGCCCTCCATCCAGACGTCATTTTTTTAACGGTCGCAGGATTTTTTAAATCGACCATGTTTGGATGGAGGCCGTAGGAGTCTCTGTTTCTGACGAAATTTTAATAGAATGTGAGAGGGATATAATGATGAATATACAAATTTTTATTTTTCAAAAAAATAAAAAAAATGAGGGAAAAATAGGGGTGGGAGTAGCCAAGTTGGCTACTCCCTGGGGGCAGCCCCATTTACCTCATATATATATATATATATATATATATATATATATATATATATATATATGAGAAAAGGGAGTATGCTCCCTAGTTGTAGCCAACTTAGCTACTCCCACAACTATGTTTTCCTCATTTTTTAATTTCTTTGGAAAATAAAAATGTGAAAATTCATCATTATATCCCTCTCACATTCTGTTAAAATTTCATCAGAAATAGAGACTCCTACGGCCTCCATCCTAACAGAGACGATTTAAAAAATTCTGCGACCGTTAAAAAAATGACGTATGGATGGAGGGCTTAGGAGTCTCTGTTTCTGACAAAATTTTAATAGAATGTTAGAAGGATATAGTGATGAATATACAAATTTTTATTTTCCAAAGAAATAAAAAAATGAGGGAAAAATATGGGTGGGAGTAGCCAATTGGCTACAACCAACCTGGGTGTAGCCTCATTTAACCATATATATATATATATATATATATATATATATATATATTCAAATCTATATCATATAATGATAATATTGTGTGGACACTATAATCTAGAAGGATTCAAACATCACATCTGTGCAGGTAAGGAATGGAATCGGATAGAAATATGCAAACATGTGTAAATAAATAATTAACGAGATATAATTAAACCATATGAATATATGAAATGGAAAGGAATGCAATTGCATATGTATCAAATAACATCACATCCATATAGGTTCATTCTTATAATGAATGGAATATTGATAAAAGAGATATATCTGATCTTTCACCCAACTTGGTTGTGAATATCGGGATATATGGATGATACGGTTGCATTCACTACCACCCAAGTTGAACGCTAAGATGGATATATATCAATTTTAACCTCATCGGATTCATCGTAGAGCCATTCAGTACATATAAATTTAATCTAGTTATACAATATTTGCTTCTATTATTTTTCGTATCTACATATTTTCCATGCTCACCAATTGTATCGTCATATGTGTTCATATTTTACAATAGATAACAATGACGTAACATCTTTATTGATATTTGTATCTAATTATTTACAATCTTTAGAAATTAATTAGACTCCACTGAATTTTCCTTATTGACATTGCTACTTCGCAATTTTCTGGACTCCACCATATGAATCCTTTGCCAACAAGCAACTACTGTGATTCCAATACCATCTACTGATCTACATAAATATCTCTCTCGAGCAGAATCTGGCCACTCGACGTCTCTTTCTTTGGTTTGTTAGTTACTATGGCAAATTACCCTTTTAATAAAGCGTGAAAATGGAATCTTGCAAATCTTTTAGAAAAATATATGCAAGCTAAAGTTTACTAAATAGTAACGTAAGAACATTATGATGGTGAATTCTTGGATTTTATTTTGTTAAAAAAATCATGATCTCATTAAAAAAAATTCTTTGTTCAGATAATATACATACTAATTAACATGAGTTGATTTATGTATGATTATTGACTGTGATTGACATTAAATGGTCAATTCTTGATTCCCTCGAGGATGAGGCCCTTTGGTAATAGGGTTGGTCAATTCATAAATAGTAAATGTTTTGATAGGTGGAGATCAGTATTCAATGTGATGCTGTATTTTTATACAATATATTAGTGATAATATTTATGATTAAAATATATTTTAGATAAATAATTGATCTACTTTTCTAACAATGGCTCACGCCAAAAGCCGTACAAGTTTCATAACAAATCATATCCAAAACAGCGGATATATATATATGGAAAAAATGGGGCTGCCCCCGCCCCATTTTTCGGCGTTTTTTTTATTTTTTTTGAAAAATAAAATCATGTATATTCATCCATATATCCCTCCTACATGCCATTCGAATTTCGTCAGAAACAGAGACTCCTACGGCCTCCATCTCGATGGTATCGATTTAAAAAAATCCTGTTACCGTTAAAAAATTACTGTCCGGATGGAGGTCGTAGGAGTCTCTGTTTATGACGAAATTCGAATGGTATATAGGAGGGATATAGGGATGAATGTAAATGATGTTATTTTTCAAAAAAAATAAAAAATTTTGCTCAAATAAGGCGGGGGCAGCCATGTTGGCTGCCCCTAGGGGACATCCACATATGACCCTATATATATATATATATATATATATATATATATATATATATATATATATATATATATATAGGAAAAACTTGAATTGAGGTTCCACCTTACCATGAGTATGGTGCGACACCTCTTAATAGCCATCCGATTTTGATCAACGGTGGTTAACAAAACCACTAAATTAAATCCAAAACCACCATCATATTCCCATCATTTTAGGAGTTTTTTCCACGTGCATATCAATTTATTAGCACATAATAAAAGCACCTTATATTTTAGGAAACACATCTACACAAATACAACTTTTCGTCAGATTTGGACTTCTTTGCGAATACCAGTGGTTACACGTTTGTAATTTATAACACAGAATTGTAAAATATCATAAGCATTTGTAAATTGTTAACAGTTATTTCAAAATGTGGACATTTATTTCATCCGATATTTATGGAAAATTCTGTACGTCACTCGATATATACCTAAATATAGAATGATCAATGATGTGTAATTTACCAAATTAGTAATAATTTAATCCACCACCATAATAGGAATGTTAGTTGGCACGAAAACCACCTAGTGGTTTCAATCTCATTCGTACACGCATCATCCAACGGCTTAAGATGGCATTTTTCCATAATCAAGGAAAGGTGCCACCTCAATTCAAGTGCACCCTATATATATATATATATATATATATATATATATATATATATATATATGGGTAAAATGGGGCTGCCCCCATGGGGTAGCTAACTTAGCTACCCCCGCCCCATTTTCCCCATGTTTTTAATTTTTTTTTGAAAGTTTCTTCCATGAATATTCATCACTATATCCCTATATTATGTCATTAAAATTTTGTGTGAAACAGAGACTCCTACGGCCCTCATCCAGATAGTCATTTTTTTAACGGTAACAGGATTTTTTAAATCGACCCCGTCTGGATGGAGGTCGTAGGAGTCTCTGTTTCACATGAAATTTGAATGACATAATATATGGATTTAATAATGAATTTACACAGTTTTAAATTTCAAAAAAAAAAATAAAAAATTGTGAAAACGGGGCGGGGGGAGCTAAGTTAGCTCCCCCTAGGGGGCATACACATTTTACTATATATATATATATATATATGGAAAAAAATGGGGCTTCCCCTGGGGGCAGCCAACATGGCTGCCCCGCCCCATTTTTCGGCATTTTTTTATTTTTTTTGAAAAATAAAACCATGTATATTCATCCATATATCCCTCCTACATGCCATTTGAATTTCATCAGAAACAGAGACTCCTACGACCTCCATCTCGATGGTATCGATTTAAAAAAATCCTGTTACCGTTAAAAAATTACTGTCCGGATGGAGGCCGTAGGAGTCTCTGTTTCTGACGAAATTCAAATGGTATATAAGAGGGATATAGGGATGAATGTAAATGGTGTTATTTTTCAAAAAAAATAAAAAAATTTGCCCAAATAAGGCGGGGACAGCCATGTTGGCTACCCTAAGAGGCAGCCACATATGACCCTATATATATATATATATGTGTATGTGTGTGTGTGTGTGAGAAAAGGGTTCCTACTTCATGGAGTAGGTAACTTACCTACTCCACTTTCTTTTTTTTCAATTTTTTTTGAAAAAATGTTTTCGTGGATTTTCATAACTATATCCCTCTAATATGTGATTCAAATTTCGTCAGAAACATAGACTCCTACGGCTTCCATCCATAACATTGCTTCCATCCATAACATGAAAAATACAGCAAATCTGTGACCGTTTAAAAAAGACTATCTGGATGGAGGCCGTAGGAGTCTCTGTTTCCGACGAAATTTGAATCAAATATTAGAGGGATATGGTTATGAAAATCCATGGAAGAATTTTTCCAAAAAAGTACAAAAATTTGGAAAAGAAGAAAATGGAGTAGGTAAGTGTGTGTGTCTCCACCGTGGTCATGGTTTGCAGGGGGCTCGTCACCATTTGATAAACAAAAATTTATTTTGCGGCATTAGTTTCCAGATAGATCGCAATTTGCAGCGAAATAATATTCCTGGCTACCTCTCCAACAATTGTTCGCATGAACATCAAGATGTTTCTAGTTACACATCAGGTAAGTTGTAGATCAGGTGCGAGAATCTATGTGCCAAGACATCGGCAGGAGGCTATGGACGCACCATGAAGATGGCTTCCACACATCAAATAAACGGGGAATCCTCCAGATGGTCCTCTCGAGTTGACGCGCGCTTCTATATTAATGGATACGAATGTTGGTCGGCTTCGATGCCCGCTTGTAATTATGCTTCAACCGGTGCGCGTCATTCGAACGGATGACAGTCCTTCCCAGTCCCGGTGTTGGGTGGACGACCCCGTCGATGGAAGAAGAAGCTCGGGACTGTTCTCTCGGCCAATCGTAGGGAACTTTGCACCCATTCAGGAACATCATGGAGGGATGCAAAGAGCCCTACGAGTGGTCGAGAGGATGCTCGCCATCTCTCACCATTGCAGCAAGCTTGTACAACATATATAATAGCAAAACAAAGCAAACAATCTACAATGGTACTACGTGTATGCAATTTTACGCACCTCGATCGTTATATGCATCATGATGCTTTCAGTGGAAGAAGAGCTTGCCCACCCATCTCTTTGCAGCAGACATGAACGTGTTGCTTTTCCAAAGAAGAAGACGTTGCTATATATAGTCTTGTAGATGGGGGTTGTAACTTGCGAGGGTGGGAGGGGTACGAAACCGCTTCTTTTGGATAAAAGATGGATATATATATATATATATGGCAGTTGGCAAAGGAAATGGTCGTCATTGATCCGATTCTAACGGTGCAGGAACCGTCATTCCTCGTTTAAGGGCTTCAACTTCCGCGTAGGAACGGTTGGAACTCTACTCGGTGATTGTGTTACATATACGTTGATGCATGGGTCTCCAGAATGATGTCAATATTTAATTAATTTTTTTAAGTGGACCTGGAGCTGATATTATCCGTTAACAAGATCGAAATAAAATAATCCAAATGATAAGTTGATTTCTCAACAACGGTAGAGATCTAAAGATTTAAACATATATAAATCCAATATCGAGTGTCTTTAGGTTTCAGTGAGGCGAATTTCACTACAATGAAAATTCCATATGTCAAAGAATTATTTAAATATTTTTTATCATATTTTGAATAGAGTAAATTGTCAAAAAAGTCGTTGAACTATACATCCAATTTCATTGTCATACCCGAACTTTAAAAGGTAACAATGTGATACCCGAACTTTAAGATTTGTCTTAATAGATCCTTGACTATTGAAATTTAATATTAGAAAGATGAAATGATCAACTAAATTTCAACAATCAAAGATCACTTTGTGACAAACGTTATGGGTACCATAATTTTACCTTCTGAGTCGCACATATGCAATATTATATTTTTCTTTAGCAAAGATCTTCCACAGATAGAAGTGGGGTTTTAGGCTTTAAAGCCATCCCTAGGTTTCCTAAAGAATTAGTCATAAAATTCTCTTGTTTTTATATGTGAGAAAGCGGGTAAGGTTGTACTTGTGGTTTTCCTTCTTGTGGTCTCTTTTGGGTCAAGGTGTCATCACATATAAAAAATTGAACATCCCTTTTAATTTTGAACACAATAGCTGCGAGCTTGACACTGTAAACACATTTTTCTGAACCTAATTAGCAGTCGTGAGGTCTTTCTTCACTTTCACAGTAAATTGTATGTAATGACCTGCGCAGGGAACTGAAAGAACGGGGAGTTGTGTAGTTTGGTCTCTCTAGATTGGTTCCTAATACATGAGAATTACTCTATTTGGTTACCAATTATCCTTTATGTCTACTAATTGAATTGCTTTCAATTTTTTGCGAAATGAATAAGTTGAGTATGGCATACTTATGCTCTATTCTTGTAAAAATGCAATATTTTTTCTATCAAAAAAATAAATGTAATATTGTTTATTTAAGTCAATGGGTATAAATTCAACTGTCACTACAAGAAAAATGAGTTGTGGCCACAGAATGTGGCTATGGAAACTTGTGGCCACAATAATTCCATAACCACTAGTTTCTCGTAGCTATAATCCGTGGCTAAAGTCTTCATATAAGAGTTGTGGCCACCACAAGTTCTATGGTCACTTGTAGTGGTCACGACATATTCGTGGTTAGAGAACTCTCATGACAAGACTTATAGCTACGGCTATTAGCCACGACGTATTGTGGCCAAAGCTCAATTCTGTGGCCACAGACTTCATATCCGTGAACATGGTTCTGTAGCCACAACTTGTTTTCCTTGTAGTGAGTTCATAATTGAAGGTAAAAAAATTAGGCAAAATCTTAGTTATTTCAGCTACGCACTATTGCAATTATGGCAACATAGGATATAGCTTTTTGTTTCACTCATTATCTCAGTTATGTGCACCTTAGAATCCACAGTAACATCTGGATTTTTTAGCAATATTTAGCCCCTTTGAGCAAGGCAGCGTGAAGTTAGTTAACTATCTAGTTCATTTATTTATTTCCAACATTCATCTTCTGTGTTCAATATGTTTCCTTAACATAATTCTTTCTCTATTTGGCAGATAACAACCTTGTCGAAACATCTGATTACTAGTGTGCTTTTGTACAGTAACTTCTTTTTTAGAAGCATTTATGTATTTTTCTTTCAGATTTTCTGTATCTTGATTATCTGGAAACTGGGTTAATTATGCTTATGTTATGGCTTTGTACTCGAACAAATCGGTGCAGTATTCGATGTCTCTAAAGTTTACTTCCCTGCGTGGTTTTGGATATTGTGAACTTGGACTTCTATTTGGCCGAATCTAGTTGCGAGTGGTGGTTGGGTTTATCCATTACCAACAACGTCGATAACTTATAAGAGACTACCCTTTCAAAAAAAACTTAGAAGAGACTACCTACAAAGGCATATGGGCATGAGCTTGGTCCGTTTTTCTTGATGATGGAATTTGTTCAATTTGCATAACTGAAAAGTGGATAAATGCATTTGGAATTGTAGATATTTTCCCCTTGGTTTTATTTGATCTGTTAACATTGTAGGTCGAATTATTGGATTTGCCCTATGTTTCCCAGAATGTCTAATGCTACAAACAGTCGTTTTTCTTCTCATTATCCCCTGAGGATGATGATGATCAACAATGATCTTCGTAGGAAATGTTAGGATCCTTCAATATGATTAACATAATACCGCTATGTAACTTTACGCCAGGTTAAGAAAAGAGAAACTGTGGAGAGACTAACAGAAGGACATGATGCTTTTGCTTGAATCAAGAGCAAAGTAGTAATGCATTAAATATTTGATAAGGACAAGACTCTCTCAAATTGGCACGTCTGACATGAGACGCTGCATGGTTTTTGATGAACACCAGACCAGTTAGCACTTAGCAGATGACCACACCGCATCATATGCATGTTTAATGTCTACGCAAGAATTGAGAGGTGGGGGTTTGTTCGGCGGAGAGGGAGGCTGCAACTTGAAGGGAGTGGACTTGAATAACTAACTTTAAGCAAATTTGATTAATTGATAGGGGCAGAAATAGAGACGACGGGAATATTAATCGAGAAGGGTAGAAAGGGAATTTTCGCTGACAAATTAATACCTTGACGCACTGTAAGATACGTTAACTAATTAATGGACGTTAATTGAATGAAAATGGACAGGGAAGGATGTGCCTTAAGAAAAATTAGTGCATACTCGTGCGCTGCATGGGTAGAGCGAATTGAAGTCACATTGTTGAAGTGTTCTCCTAAAGAGGAATGTGTATAATAAAAGTAGATTCGTTATATTGGAAGCATGCATATGGAGCCAAGTAAATATTTAAGTTGGAAACTAACTCAAATGTCACTGCAATGTGTATTGCAATTACATTGTGCTATAATAATAGCACAATGTAATCAAAGGGTATGTACCTCATTGTTAAGTAAACTAGGATGTAACCCGCGCTTCGCGGCAGAAATAAAATGGGATTAATTCATATAATTTTGGACAAAATTAAGTGATGTGTACTTATGTTGTAATTATAATTAATTCATATAATATACTTTTCAATATTTTATGAAACCTATGGTCAAAGAAATCTAGCTATTACTATACCGACTTGCTCGCCTCGGCTTTTCCCTTAGAAATCTTGTTGTTGACTTGCCTGAGACTGTTGTGATTGCGCTCCTTCCACAGCTCATTCCCGCTGATGCCCTCGGAGAAGCTCGGATATCATAGGTCACTGCCTTGCTTCTCAAAAGTCCTTGCTAAAGTTGGAGCCAGCAGAGGGAGGGGATAACTCAGTTGATTAGAATTTGCAGTAGATGGGTAGATGTTCATAGAGCGTATTGGATACATATTGTGTGTGTGTGATAGAATAATGTATCTCTCATATATTAATTACAAACAAAAATATTTACTATACAACTTTTGCTTGGGAGTACCTAAAAAATGGAAAAAAATTCATTTATGATGTTGAAATAAATCCTGACATTTGAAAAAAAGGTAAATGGTAAATAGTATTTTGTATTAAATGTAACAGATAATATCTGCCAAAAAATACAGAAAATATATAAAAAATAAAAGAGGTTCGTTATTTTTTCCGTTGTGGATGTTATCATCATTATATTAAAAGGATGCAAGATGATTTCCATCGAAGAAGTCAAATTACCTCACCATTTTAATATAAGTGATAACTATAGAATGTTACATGCGGTACATTATAAACACACTACAACTCGTAAATAGGTATTTACAATTTTCCAGAGCAGTGTAAATTTGGAGAAGCTGCAAAGTGTATTATTCATTGCCTCTATTAAATAATTATGACAAACAATAGAGAAAATAATTTTAAAAGAATTTAAAATTTTTTAAAAATAGAATGTTACATATAGTAAAGTGTCTAACTACTAATGGGAAAATATATTCTAAAAATTTATAAATCAGTTTAAACATAAAGCAGTTGCATTGTGGGATTGGAGAAGTTAATTTGCCATGCCATTTCAATGTTAATGATGGATAATTAATAGTTGGTGTTATAATTGCTTCTACTAAGTAATTACGATGAATAGTAGGGAAAAAACAACACCAAATGACGTAAGAATTGTGAAATAAATTTCAGAGTAATAATTAATAGAATCAAACCATATATTAAGAAAAAAACAATATCTGCTTGATAGATATATAAGTAAAAAGATATGAAGTAATGAATCATATAAACGCTTATTCCATCAGTACCACAACCCAACTAACCATAGTGTTAGTATGTTTTTAAGATAGTAAATCTATATTGTCTTTTTGTCTAAATATTTAAATTAGTTTTCTATGTTACACTTAAATAGACATTATGTAAATCCCGCTAAGCATGTATTAATAGAAAATGTTATATTAGAAATGCTAACGAAATGAAATAAAGTAAATTCTGAAAAAAGTGGGAACAACAATCCTTACGACACAACATTACAATGAAATATGATTTATGCAATTCTCGGAAACATACATAATTTATTATGATTATGATCACTATAATAATATTATTTTAAAGAAACTATCAATTGATACTTAAAAAAATAGAATACAATTAGGAACATGTATACTCAAGAGATACGTACAAATATTTGATGAAATAAACAATTTAATAAGTTACATAATATTAAATCCAAAATTTAAAAAATGGTAATTTCATTACTGTATAATAGAGGCTTAGAATTATGGAGTTAATTTTAAAAACATAATTTATACAACTCTAAGTAGCGTATAGGTTCCAATATGATTATGATCACTACAATAATAATTCGCTTAAAGAAGGTGTTAATGATATTTCCGCAAATAAGATGAAATTAGGAATATGTAAACCCAACGGATATAATCAAATATTTGACGAAATAAATGATCCAATAAGTTTCATAGAATATTAGATACACATTTCACACAAAATAGTTAATTTAAATACTAAATAAGAAAGGTTTCTTCTCTATCTATTATATATATATATATATATATTCATTGTTTGTTATGTGCTTGTTACTTAAAAACCGATGTATATTATTTTAAATGTGATAACAAAGAAAAAACATACCCTGAAATAATGTAAGAAGTAATCCTTATGACAGACCATTAGAGAAAGATATGATTTACTCAATTATTCGAAATACAGACAGTAGACCATATATAATATCAATGACAAAAATTAATTTTTTTAAGAAATTATTGTATCTACTATATTCCATATAACCAAGTCGTACTTATATATACCCTCATTAAACCCTAATTTTTTTGTCGTTATTTTCCAAATTCAACATCAGATTTTTTTGTTGTTATTTTACAAAATCAACATCAGACAACAATTGCTCACACCCAAAGGATCCAACATTTATTATAGGTAAAATCATAATGTAGATATAAATTCTAACACAAAGTTAACACATGGATATATATAACGCCCAAAATGAATGGCCAAGAATCAAAGACAACAAAACATAAAAGAACAACCAATCAATCAGATACACGTTGAATTATTTTGACTATACAATTTAAATCCGTGATCATATATTCAATTTTTTTTGGCAAAATATAAACATCACTAATACAAATACAAATGGTAATAATCTAGAGACCATTTTTATATATTTGGCGAACAACCAATCAGACAAAGGTCAAATTACGTTTGATATACAGATAAACTCCATGCACATATACTCATGAAGGGAATGCTCAGCAATTTTATATGTCCGTATATGAAACTATTCGTAGAATAATATTGATTTTTAAAATATTTAAATCTGTCAATAATTTCGTCTACCTATATGTGTTGATTTTTTCAAAAGTTAAATGATTTGAAGCAAATTATAAGAGACAAACGCAATCACTAACAGCAATATGCAATACAACCATCCAATAAGAAATTATAATTTTAGCTATTGCAATTACCATTAATTAATAATATACTATCTAATGACAATTTTTTGGTAGGCAAAATATTTCCTTTTCTAATGAAAATACGAAATTCATCAAATTTGTCCATAGAAAATAAATTACAACATGAAACTCAGCAGAAGCAAATTTAATATTACCAAAAAATAACGAAAGAAAACTCCACAACACATCCCTATATACATTTAATATATAAAACAATAGAATATTATACTTGTCTACTATATCCCATAAATAATTTTCCTATGAAGTATAATTGTACAAAAACATGTAGCAAGCCGGAGATTAGAAAGAAAACCATCACTTCTGTGATGTATGAAACACTACAGGGAGATATACCAACCGATGGAGGAAAAAAGAGTGAGATTCAAAGGAGTAAAAATGGGGAAAAATAAAGAGGGTAAGTCGACGTTATCTATATACGTCGTATTAAATTAGGAGAAGCGGGAATCGAGAAAGGAGAGAGAGAATAAGTCGACATCTTGAAATACGGGGCAATGATGTGGGAGAATTGAGAATCGGAAAAGTAAAGAAGGAAAATTGCAAAATACTAAAAGCAAGAAACACTCAACAACTGAGAAGGAAAAATTGCAAGCTAATAAAGGTAAACGCTGCCTAATCAAACATAACACGTGAATATAATACTTGCCATCAATTTAGAAGGAGCGGGAAGATGAAAAGTTGGCAGGTAGAAATGGCAAAATAGCAAAATCAGAAACGTCCATAAATGTTTGTTGGAGGGAAAATTTGCAACATGGTACAACATGCAAGAGAAAACGGAAAGGAAAGGGCTTCTATGAAGACGTGTGTCCGTGAATGGATGAGGAACTCAGCTTTTAAGAGGGTATGTGAGGTCAGAGAAAAGATGGGCAGAAGGCTGGGAAACGGAGGGCAGAGACAGCCACTTGTCAGATGAATAGCGAAAAACCCAGCTTTAAAGTATTTATATAGATGATAATGGATATTATTGGCTACAAAATAATCTATACATTTATGGCAAAACTCCCATTAACACTCTGTTTTGTTCTATTTTGGATTTATATCAAGCATTTGATTTAATAACGTTGATTATATTTATGCATGTTATTATTACCGAGCATGATTAGAACAGATAATTTTCAGATATTAGGAGTTCTGGAGTGTGCATATACGAAGCTAGTATGATTTTTTTAGTTTAGCTACTATATTTCCTACTTTATATTTTTAATAAATGTGCCAGAATAGAGTACAAAGCATTTCTTTTCACTATAGGATCTTTGAATCTGCATTGTGAATTAGATAAGATGGTAAAATGATAAGCGTTGAGTTGGTGGAATCATTCAAGTCTCATGTCCTGTAGCATTTATATGCTTGAATTCGATAACATTCAGTACTGAAACTCCAATCACTGTCTAAATCTTATTTGTAAGCTATGTTAGGCTATTAAGTTCCACTAATCTCGAACCTTACTTTGATTTGCATATTTTAATCTTTAGACTGTATACGCTAGTTTGTTTTACATCAATGAAATTAGCATTCATCAAAAATGTATGTGGCGGACGGCATAGCTTTTGTTTATTTGATTCTAGTAATGCATTTTTGAACTCATCAATTACTTCAGAATCTGTGAGAAATAGCTTGAATAATCAGTAAAGTTCATGTGTTCTTCCACATTATGTGATGTTATGTTGATTAAGATCTTGGAACTCTTGTGTGTATTGTCGTCATGTTTGTAGTATCGTCATTAGACGAGTTTACTGTAGACTTAGCTATCAAAATTGAGTTTTACACATAAAGATCTAGAATTTGTTGCGGAGTTCGAGATCAGACACATACATGATTGTTTTTTTTTGAAAGAAACATACCTGATTGTTATGAAATATTCATAGATCAATCTCCCTTGCCTTTATAATATGTCATACCCAATTGTTACAAGATATTCAAATTGGCAACAAATCATCATAGGCCAAAATAGATAGGAGATCCGCCAGGAGGAAAAACTTGAAGGAGGGTATTGGCATAGGCGATGTAGTTGCGGATGAGGCCTTGTGTGGTGATGCAGATATCCTTCTCGTTAATGGAAGGACTCCAGGAGAGACCTCTTCATCCTCTGGCACCTCTCCATCACCAGTCGATCCTTCCTCTTCTCGCCCATTCTTGCTCCCCTCAAAACCTAAATGAAGATAACGAAGCTGGAAAGGATATGAAGAAGCCACAGTTTCACAAAGGATAGGAGAGCAAAAGGCAGGCCGTAAAACGTTGCTGACAATTTTTAATACTATTATCGCGACTATAGCAAATGCCCTCCGCGGATCGTGCCGTCAGGAAGGAGCTATCAGCCGAGAGCGAGAGCCATGCAGAAGCCTTGTTACCATGGGATCATGCGTCGAGGCATCAGGGAACATGGGAGGCGAGGGAAGGGGTAAGACTATAGGGTTGGCGAAATGGAAGATAGGGTGGCGAAGGCATTTGTGGATGGAGGGGCATTATTAGAATAAAAAGGGCAATAATCGAATGACGAAAGGAGACGGGATGTGCAGAAATGGATTTTTTTGGTGCAAAAAGAAATAGTCTCAACGCACTTTAATATTACATATATTATATTAATATTAGGGAAAAGGGAGTATGCACCGGCGGGTGCAGCCAACTGGCTACACCCGGACATTTTTTTCATTGGTTTTTTTTATTTTTTTGAAAAAAAACTTATGGGGATTTACTTAGTTTATTGTGTGGAATATGTGTTTCAAATTTCATGCAAAACAAACACTCCTAGCATGCCCATCTAGATATGGTCAATTTCAATAATTCTGAAACGTTAAAATGTCATAGCTTTGATGGAGATAATAGAAATGTCGAATTTAGTTGAAATTGGTATGATATCATGGTGATATATAGTGATTTAAATCCCCCTAAGTTTCATTTCAAAAACACAAAAAATCAAAGGAAAAAAATGGCCGGGTGCAACTAGTTAGCTACACCCGCGGGTGCAGCCTCCCCAACTCCTTTATTATATATTATATATATAATATTATATATATAACGGATATCATTTCTATCTGCTATGTAAGGACGGATAACAATTGGGAGTTTACGTGTAAAGGTTCGAAAGATCGTGGAGCTTTTCATACATTTCTCCCCTCAGAGACAGTTTCTTAAATATTTCTAAAAAAATAAAGAAAAAGAAAAAAGAGAGAGAACACGTTGCGCAGGGGATTTTTTTAATAATTATTAAAAAACCGTAATTAATTAAATAAACACGAAGAAAAAAAATTAAAAAAATAGGCATAGATCGGCACCTGAGGTGCCGATTTGGGGCGCCCCCTCCAATTCGGCACCTCAGGTGCCGATTTGGGAGATATCCGTTGGCGCGGATTTGGGAGATACCCGTTGGCCTCCTCTCCAAATCGGCACCTCAGGTGCCGATTTGGGAGGCGCGCCAACGGATATCTCCCAAATCGGCACCTGAGGTGCCGATTTGGGAGAGGGCCGTTGGAAATTTGCCAACGGTCCCCTCCTCCCCATTTCTTATATAAAACGCCCCCCCCCTCATTCCATCCTCCTCACAATTTCCCCCTCTCCTTCTCCTTCTTCATCATCTCCCCATTCATTCTCTCTGGTTCCCTCATTCTGTATTCTGAAGTGCGATTGCTGCTCTCGATCGACTAATCTTATTCAAGTAAGAATAAGATATTTTTGTTTGTAGATTTTGTTCTGCGTTTTTTGCAGGGTTTTATCAGTGAGGACGCTATATCAGTGAGGACACTATATTATTATATTTTGGATAACATTTCTTGTAGAAGACACGCATCTTTCAGGTAATTTTATTCAAGATTTTTTATTAAATTTAACAAGTAATTAGTTGTGCAAAATTAATGATTAGTTAAAACATATTTCAAAATAATTATTGTGTATTTTTAATGGTAAATCATTTGTCTATGAAGTAATCTAATGATGTTGGACAATAGTAATTGTAAATGTAATATGATTTTTTTAATGTCACTCACATCAGACATTTTATGAAGACATTTTTGTAATAGTTATTTAAATCGAAATTAAGTAAGTAGGGGACAGTAGACATTTTATTAGGAGATTTTTGTAATAATAATTAAAAAATTTGAAATTAGTTAAGGACAGTTGACATTTTATTATGAGATTTTTGTAATAATTATAAAAAAATTGAAATTAATTAAATAGGGGACATTACACATTACATTAGCATTTCATTTATTTAGATTTAAAAGTGCACATATTCATGTTAAAATTACTGTCATTTAGATTTGAAATCGAGCGCCGAGAGGGTCTCTATACATCGCTGGCAGGACTCACTGTGGTGAGCACCGATGAGGCCCCAAGATCGGACTTTTGGATTCGTATCTACAGGTAAATTGCACTTAATTATGATATTGCATTATCCTCTTATTTATTAAGAAATTTATGTGACATATAATGTAATTAACATCTTTCATGTATGAACTATATCGAGTATGGCTTTGGAGGGTCTCAAATCGGTGAAACCGGATTTAGAGGTTCAGGTATAAATATATTATAGAATATACGAACTCATTTCAATATTTACGTTTAAATTTTGTGATACTTATAACAATGAAATTGTCTCAATCATGTAGGACCATTGCTTGTGGGACCTTCGAGTCAATTTGACTCTGGTCCGTCTCAGCTCATACCGTCTACCCAATATAGTTCAGGAGATTTGCAGTCGCAGATATTTGATAGTGTTCGGCAAATGGAGGTAACGGATTTTGATAGACACTTGTTTGGTATATCCACGATACCACAACAACGTCCGGAGCTGCCTCGAAGACCTTCTCCCGGAGTAAGGACCACTGAGCCTCCTCAATCAGAGCCACCTCGCCATTCAACAAGCGTACGAACCGCCACAGAATCACAAACAATCGAACCGCCACGGAAGTCATCAGCTAGATCGCATCCTCCAGGGCACGTTCCAACGCATTCAGAACAAATGTCCAAGCAGAAGAAGAAGAAGAAGACAACACATGAGGAGACTCACAAAAAATTGGGAGATGGAGGGAAAGGAAACGACAAGGGAGGTGGAGCAGGAGGTGGAGGAGGAGGTCTGAAGGGGTTTATGAAGATATGGAAACTTTAAGTTTTTGTAAATTTTTTTCTTATTATTTGTAAACTCATATTTCTTCTCTTATGATTGTAATGAAATACTTGTAATTTTTTTAAATTATTTCATGTCAAGTTGTACCTTGTTGAGTTCACCTATATCAATGGTAAATGATGTTGTTCAAACTCTCAATTTTTTCATATTTACTATAATTTTGTTGATATGTCAATCATAAGTATGCTAAGTATGTATCAATATTGAAGAATATAATAAAAAATAGAGATTTACTTAACATTTTACAATAACGTTATCGGGAAGAAGATGAGACCACGAAGCTCTACTGACAGATCAAAATTATTGTGATGAAGGAAAATATTGATATCCAATTAAATTTATTTCCTTTTTTATAATTATTTACATAGTTCCTCAAATGAACATAGATAGAATTCTAGAATATTATTTTGTAAAATTATTTACATAATTCCTCAAAATATTTTTAAATTATTCAGATGTAATGAACATAATAATAATTTGTAGTATTCCGAAATTGAATTACAATGAGGGGTTGAGATTTGTAAAATGCCCGGCACCTCAGGTGCCGATTTGGAGGGGATCTCCCAAATCGGCACCTGAGGTGCAGATTTGTAGGGGGCGCCCCAAATCGGCACCTCAGGTGCCGATCGGTGCCTATTTTTTTATTTTTTTTCTTCATGTTTATTTAATTAATTACGGTTTTTTTAATAATTATTTAAAAAAATCCCCGTTGCGCACAACAGAGCGGCAAAATATTTCCAATAAAAAACAACGTGAACAATCGCACCATGTTAGAAACGCGCGGCAACAGAAATGACCAAATAGAGGGGTTCGATTTCAATCACATGAGACCATAAATACCACTAATAAATTTGACGAGGGCAAATATTCTTTTCCCAGAGTTTCCTCCTCCCTTCCATCCCCGTTCACCCAACACGTGTAAGGGTCAAATCTCCCGCACACCATAACTACACTCCTAATAATAACGCACCAACACACGTCTCTTTCCTCCGCAGAGGGCCGCCGCCCCACCCATCATCATGGCATCCCTTCCGCTCCTCCTCCTCGCCCTCCTCTTCCACCTCTCCCCCCCGGTCTCCTCCTTCTCCATCGGCGTCAACTACGGCACACTCGGCAACAACCTACCCCCGCCGACCCAAGTAGCCTCCTTCCTCCGCCAGAACACCCTCATCGACCGCGTCAAGCTCTTCGACTCCAACCCCGACCTCATCTCCGCCTTCGCCAACACCGGCATCTCCCTCGTCATCACCCTCCCCAACTCCGACATCCCCTCCGTCACCCAACTCCCCACCGCACGCTCGTGGGTCTCCGCCCACGTCTCCCCTTTCTATCCTTCCACCAACATCACCCTCCTCTGCATCGGCAACGAGGTCATCCACTCCCGCGACGCCACCCTCATCTCCCGCCTCGTACCCGCCATGCGCTCCATCTCCGCCGCCCTCGCCGAGGCCGGGATGCCCAACATCCGCGTCACCACCCCTCACTCCCTCGGCATCCTCGCCGCCTCAGAGCCTCCCTCGGCCGGGCGCTTCCGCTACGGCTACCAGCGCTACATCCTCGGTCCCATGCTCGAGTTCCACAGGAGGACCAAGTCCCCCTTCATGGTCAACGCGTATCCCTACTTCGGGTACACCGGGGACACCGTCGACTACGCCCTGTTCCGGCCTAACAAGGGGAAGAAGGATGCGACGACGGGGATCACGTACATGAACCTGTTCGATGCGCAGATGGACGCCGTGTACTCGGCTATGAAACGCATGGGATAGGGCGACGTGGAGATCGTGTTGGGTGAGACGGGTTGGCCGTGGGAGGCGGAGCCCGGGCAGGCCGGCGTGAGCGTGAGGGACGCAAGGACATTCAACATGCATCTCATCAGCCATGTGAACTCCGGCAAGGGGACGCCGCTGATGCCCGGGAGGAAGTTCGAGACCTACATATTCGCGCTATTCAACGAGAACCTGAAGCCCGGACCCAACGCCGAGCGCCACTGGGGCCTCTTCAACCCCGACTTCACCCCGGTTTACGACGTCGGCATTATCCGTCCCGGCGCCGGCGGGGTCAGTGTACATCACCTTCGTCCTGTTTTTTCTTAATATTTCGGACCATAATTGCCAAAGACATCATAATATCGTTCCAAAGGTACATACATACATTAATTTAAAAAAAATTAAGCATGCAGATGATATCTGACACCAAAGTGTCACGGCGTGTATCGAGATTTGCGGAAGTGGGACATGTTCGTGGCGGCACCCTATGTTCTCTTGGACGCGAAACCGTGTCCAGAAGTCCATTACCAAAAATACCCTCGTCAACTTACAGTCCGCCACTTTTCTACCATGGGTACTTCCGTCATATAATCATCATCCTTTTGCTGACGATACACGTCAAATTCGATGGCTTTGTTAAAGAGACTCGCATCACGTGGGCTTCACGAGATGCTTATCCTATGTGGCCACGAATAGGGCTTTCTCAATTCCGTTGATAAGCTTTCCAGTCCCTTAAATCGATTGGTCAAAAAATATATCTCTGCTTAATCCTTATCCGGAATGTGGCATTGGGGTTTATACAATTTCGAAATTGGCGTGCTGCTATAATGGATTGATACCCTATCAATTGTTGTGTCAAATATTATTGCAGAGTGGGACTCCAACACCTGCACCGGTTCTTGCAAAGAAGTGGTGTGTATCGAAGCAGGGAGCTAGCGTGGGTGCATTGCAGGCCAACATAAACTATGCATGCAGCAATGGGGCGGATTGTGCCGCGATCCAAGCTGGAGGAATGTGTTTTGAACCGAATACGATCGAGTCTCATGCATCGTATGCGATGAATTCGTACTTCCAAAAGAGCGGGAGGAATGACTTTAACTGTGATTTCGGGCAGACGGGTGTGATCACCCCTGCTGATCCGAGTAAGTTGATGGGAATTGCATCTCTGCTGTTGTCGATGTGCTGTGTATTGTTTAGCTTCTAATGTCTTGAGCTGTTTGGTTTGAATTGGCAGGTCATGGAACTTGTAGGTTCACTTCATGAGAGGGGCTCTGGTGATTGTTGTTAATGAGATGGTGCTAACTGACGGCCATCAGTGGCCGTACACGGTTCTTTGTTGAAAGTGTAGCTGAAAGTAATGCTTCATGTATTATCAATTCTATTGACAGTGATTTAAATGGCTTGGTGAGCCTGTTTCCTAACTGTATTGGGTGGGAAAGCTTTGACGAAGCTATCATTCTAACGATGAAGTGGGCGAATCGGTGTTTGATCTGTGATGAAGTGGGCGAATCGGTGTTTGATCTGTACTGGGTGAATTGGTGTTTGATCAGTACTTTGTTTGCTTGATAGGAGTCTGATGACAGATTGGATCGTCTGTTGTGCCATGGGCTGCAACAGACTCTGCTGGAGGCTCAGGAGCTGCTTGATCTTGATCGAATGGTTTCCACGAATTTGCACTTTTTGTGGGCCCGGATCATATACGAATTTGTGGGTAACAGTAACCTATGGCACAACAAACGATACAGCAAACGAACCTATCTCGTCTGATGATCCTTAACAGTGGATTTTCTTTCAAGTGATAACATAAAGAACCACTTCACACCAGAAGATGGGGAGAAGAATTGGATAACTTTGTTTGTAAAGTTATCTACTATTCAATGTCATCCTTCACCTTTAAAGTGTTAGGGGATAAGAAGGAACATGTGTTGATGGAATTCACTAACTGATTGAATTGCCCATTGAGTTCTTTTTTTATGTTAAGAACTTTAGGCACTTGATATATAGTTGACTCAAAAGTATTTAACCTCGGATCAGAAATAACAAAAAAGATCTTCAATCTGCGAGGATTTTGATGAAATTT
The DNA here is from genome assembly GCA_037367405.1 of Ottelia alismoides. Classification (NCBI taxonomy): domain Eukaryota; kingdom Viridiplantae; phylum Streptophyta; class Magnoliopsida; order Alismatales; family Hydrocharitaceae; genus Ottelia; species Ottelia alismoides. The sequence goes on along the minus strand of JAZKJV010006269.1, from coordinate 321,371 downwards.
AGGAGATCATTCGCAAACGGGATGCTTGTGATTTGTTGTGTTAGATTTTGAATTGGGAATCCCCAGATTAAGCCTCGTGCCTTTAATTTTTTTAACAATTCAACAAGAATATTGTGGCTCTTTAATGACCGTGAAGCCTTCTAATGGCTTCAAAAACTAATCGATGAGCTATTGATCTTCACGACCTATTCACATTTAATATTGTGGCCTTCTCCATGGAGTGTCCAAATCATGCTAATTAGTCCGAAATTTTCCAATTTATAAAGCATCCCCCACTACTGGTAAATGACACATCAGTGCAAGCTAATAGCTCGAATCCCATCACAATAATACCTTATGATCGACATTGTGGATTCAAAGGCCTTTGGAAGAAATTTAGCCCCCGAACTAGTAGTCAATGACATATTTCCTGAACATGGTTTCTTGAATGGCTATGACCTTGATGCTCTGCACAGTGTAGATGTTTCAATTAAAGGCCCTGGATGTTCCAAAAAAGAAATGCAAAATCCATCCAAGACAAATAATGTATGCAAAGAGATCACCGGCTCAACGTACCACCACTCCACTCATCTCCATTGTCCCCGCCTCATCATTGTCGCTATAAGCATCATCAATGCCAGATGCCATCGAGATCCGCCTCCGAACCTCCTCGATGCTTCTAGTTCTCAATAATGATGCGACTCTCCATGCCCTCTGCACCTCATTTACCCTTGAATTCTGCGTACAAAACATCGTCAACTTCAACATGTGTGAGCTCAACAAATCCCTCCTTCCACATCCTCGCGATGCCAACACCATGGGCAACATCGCCTCAAAGAAGGAATCTCAAAGCACTTGCATGTAAGATATACAACTAATGATAAAAAACACAAACCCAATGCATGTGTGAGGATGGGAGCACACACACATGTTAGCACACCACACATGTATGCGTGCATGCACGTGTTACATATGTGTATGCATGCGCTGATAAGCAACGTGTGTTATGATTGCTAACGAAGATAACAAGATGGTTTTCAAAAAAGAAAAACAAGATGAGATTGAGATGATCATCTCTCAAGTGCAACGATAACAAGTCCTCTTTCAAGTTCAATAACAAGTCCAATCATGTTGGATCCTCACAGTGGCTCAATGGAGCCCAACATTGTGTCAGGGAGGCTGGGACCGAGGAGGAAGAAATAAAGGGTAAGAAGCGAATGGATGATAAAAAGACAGACAAATGTATAATAAACCATAAATAAAAGACAGTGGTAAGGATTTTATTGTTGGAAATAACAACACCATCCAACAACTCTCCTTGTATATGGCAATCTCCTCAAGAGGCTATCCGGGTCACAATAACTAACTCGTGATAAGTGGCTTGTCGGATACATCTCTATGTGTTCGATTGTTCAGGGACGACAATATCTTGGGTTGTTGGTCATCCTATTAAATTTCTATTTCTCTGCCGTGTTCGGTAGGAGGTTAAGGGGGAATGGAATAAGGGGAATAAGCCCCTATTTTCCTCCAAACACGGTTCCCCGTGGTACGACTATTCTCCATTATTTCATCTTATTTCAATCTTATTCCTATCTTTATCCCACCTTACCTACCATTATTTCACCTTATTCTCCTTATTCTTATCCTCCAGCCGAACAGAGAATAGACCCTTATTCCCCTTATTCCTCATCCTTATTCCTGCTTATTCTCCTACCGAACGGGCCCTTAGCTTCACTTTTCAACAACTTGTTACTACAATCTTTAATATCACAAGCATAACTGAACTGCAATGGCAGTAAAAATCGCAGCTTCACTTTTCCTTTAATGGAAGTTTTCCTCTAATTTTTGCTTGTTTGCACTTCATTGCATATCATCATGGTCAACAATGTTATCAGAGTCTCAAACACCAATTGGATTTGAGGAAAATGTAGTTGGACAAGAATGTTGACCGGTCAGTAACCTAACCATATGTATATCAGCAGCTAATGAACTTCACTGAATATGAAGCACACATATGTACATGGCTAATTCTTTTTCCAGTTGCTTGTAGCGCTCCACCATATCCTTTGATTTGGAGGGAGAACCCTACGAGGAACTAGAGTAAAGATGTCCTTCTCAATGGAAATTTTATCAACTGATTAAGCAGGAAATCTTATCTGCATCCTGCAAGAAATTAACAGAGATTAGCAAAACATCAGATGTGCCTGCTCAGGTTGCAAACAATTTAGCACATACTTCTGTGGAAGGAATTTAAAAAAAAAGAGCAAAATGTTTTTTTTGCAACCAAAATACATTCATCTACATACTTCGGGCACAAGTATATCAAGTGGCGTGAGAAAACTCCCCACGAAACATAATCTATAGCTGTAAGATTTAAAAACTGTCGAATTTAAACTAGGAGCAAGAGCTACAGGTAAAGGGATTGTGCAATCCTATCCCAGCAAAAGACAATTAAACAAAAAGGATAAATATTGGAGCCTATCTGTTTATTTCTATCCAATTATGACCCAGCATGGTACAACACAGAGATAACATGGAAGTTGGCCCGCCAAGACTTGCAAAACTAACATAGAAGTTGGCCCACCAAGACTTACAAAACCTGTCTGCAGGAATTCTACCAAGATGTAAAACAACCTGTCTGGAAGCTTTTTTTTTTGGATAAATGTGATGGTTGTCGCCCTTGGTACGTGTTCACCCAGAAGCTACATTCTCTATCACGTAGATGATTACAGGTACTTCAAGGAAATTAAAATCAAGAATTACCCAAGCACATAAACATTCTCTACACATAGTCTCACAGTCTCTCCTCGTGAGAAATCCCGCCCCACCGGCCCTAAAGCCCCTTCAAAACTGATCAAAGCCTACAACATCCCCCTTCAAAACTGATCAAAGCCTACAACATCCACACACTCCTCACCAGGCTCTCCTCCAAAGCTCTGTAGTAATCTTCACTGGAAAAACTTTTTCTTCAAAGGACACTAGAAATCATGGGGTCAGTGTCCTCTCAAATGGACAAACGGCAGCAAATCACCAAGTTTGAAGCTAAGCTCGGTTTTTATTTCTTCTTAGAGAGCTTTCTAATTGACAAAAGAAATTTACAGATTGTAACGGCATGGACCTTTTCAATAAAAAATTCAAATCCATAAGATTGGATAAAATGGATTTAAATAATCCATTAAATTATCTCATTAGCAACTTTAAAACCCCAAGGGTCCCCCTCCCCTCACGCCACTTTCTTTGTTTTGAGAGAGAGAGAGTTAGAGAGAGAGAGAGGAAGGAAGGGATACCTTACCGGCACCGTTCGTCATCGCAGGAGAAGACGACGTCGAATCCGAGGAGGAGAAGGCGGATCCGTGATCGAAAAGAAGGCGCGAAGATCTCGACGAGTAGAGTTAAGCGTTGGATTCGAGGTATGTATCGGTCTAGGTTTTTCGTATAAATATTGATTTCGTCAAGATAGATCTCTTGTATGTATCGGTTTAGTCTTTTTCGTATGAACAATGATCAATCACGGATTACGATCTATAATGTGTATGTATTGGTTTTGGTTTATACGTATCACCAATGATAAAATCCGAATTGTGATTTACAAATAGGTACGTGTCGGGTTAGGATTTCGTAAGAACAATGGTGGCATCTGAGAATACGATATGTATTGTACTACGTATGAACGATGACCAATTTGTAGATTGATACACGTATATGATTGCTTGATTCGGAAAAAGACATGTAAAAATAGGTGACATATTTTGGGATCTGTCTTATTTTCACCACAATTTTATATCGAAATTGTAACATGAAAATTTTAAGTATTAGTATTTGCACTTGATATCATGATGGAGGGCATGAGTTAATTAATAATTACTTTTATGAACTATTAGATTTCTCCTATACATGATAACTGATTGGAGATTAATGGGGGCAATTGTTTATCTGAGCAAATTTCTGAAAACGGATTAGGTAATACGATAATCTTAATTTAGGGGAAAACAGATCTTATTTTTTTGATGGCTCAAACAAGAGATCATATATATTTTGTTAAAATAATGATTGGATAAGTAGCTTAATAGGCCACCGTCCAAGACTCTAGATTATATATGTATTTTCCCCTATCATTAAGAACATACAGGAATGGTATATGTATACTGGTTCTATTGGATAACTAAATATTTAGTATTTGTTAAATTATATGCATAGTTATACGATATAAACTTATTATCCAATATTTTGTATCCATGATCAAGATGGTATACACATCTATGCTTTCACAAGACATGGCTAATATATATATAACGTACCATGCAACAACTTAATCTAAAGCTATTGGGTTTGCAAACTTTGGCGGAAAAGATCTTGTTTGAGGTAAACTATGGTTACTGCGAATTTTTAAAAAAATATTGAGAATATTAAGATCTGGGAGTTGATAATAGTGTATCATTTTCGGTATTATTCTTTATCAGGTAATGTACTTTTATTTTAAGAGAAAAATGCTCAATATACATCATTGTTAAACCCTTAGAATGCTTATAAATTAGTGATCCACCATGTGCAAGCTTAAAGTGATGTGTACAAAAAAAATAACACAATCTAAAAAGAGTAAGGCACAGACTCATAAAGAGTCACATGGACGGCCGCAAGGGGTCGTGTTAATGCCGCAAGGGGCTACGCCACAAGGAGCGTATGGTTGCAAGGAACCACAGAGGCAAAAGCTAAGTCCTCTACAGTTGTAGCTACACTGTCATGTCATGCCATGGACCGCAAGTGCCAGCAGTTAAAAACGTATAAAAGATATGTAAATGAATGTTGTGCAAGAAAATGGTTTATAAGGGAAAACCATCATGAAAAATACAAGGAATGGTTTAATAAGAGAATGAACCATCACATGTTATGCTAAAATTAGTTTAAGAAAGTTAAACCATCAAAGTCATGGGGGCTAATATGTAAAGTGGGTTATATGTATTATAAGTATGTAAATTGCTTAGCATTTTGCCCACAAGTAGAGATAAATGTTTGTCGTGCCCACTTATGCAATTTACCTACTTTACATGTATAATCATGTTTATGAAAGAAGTCAAGCTAAACATGATAGGGATCGAACTTAGACATGCATGGGAATTATCTAGGCACGAAATGATGTGTATACATGAAAATCCAAGTATATATTTTATAACGGATCAAGGACCGTTAGAAGACCCATGCATGGACCCCGATGCATACTGGGCATTAGGCTCATAGAAATTATGTTTGTTAATTTCAGGTGAAGAGCAAGGTTGATTGCATTTTCTGGATCGCGCTACGGGCTCATTGAGGTTGCTGGCGTGGTACGAATTATCTTGTTGAGATCTAGTGGATATCTATATGCCCACAGGAACTATCGAGTTGTTATTTTTTTAAATTCTAGATTAGCTAATTTTTTTTATTTCCCAGTTTAGAGTTGTAATAATGGAACTCTAGTTTGAATGGATATTTATGGAATGGATATTTATGGAATGTATATTATTTTTCTCTGTCATCATGTGCCATTTGTTGATATTTTGGTAACGGGTCGGTCGTGCGATCAACTGTGCTTGCTTCCGCCGATTGTCACGATCCGTTCCGTTACAAATGGTATCAGAGCTAGAGTTCCTCTGGGCATAGGATATCCACACTTCTTAGCGATCTAAGATTTATAGATAGAGAGATTTATTATCACAACTCATTGACCTTGTCAATTTTGAATCAGATGGCTCCTCGACGTGCAATTGAAGCCATTGCAGACCGTGACTCATCGACGAGCCAAGAGGCCGTTGTGGGTATGCAGAGGCAGATGCTGGAGTTAATGACTCTAATGACCCAACAACAGAAGAGTCAGCCGTCCAACTCGGGTGGACTGACTCTAAAGACCTTCATCCAGCACGATCCACCCACTTTCAAGGGTGAGCATGATCCGGAAAAAGCCGAACATTGGCTAAGAGAGATGGAGCTGACTTTTGAGGCAACGGATTGTCCTGAGGAAAAAAAAGTGATCTTTGGGACATTTCGTCTGCGGGACAATGCAAATGAGTGGTGGACTTCATGCAAGGGAATCCACTTTTCGGAGACTCCAGTCATTAAGTGGGATGACCTTGTTGAGCGCTTCACTGAGCGTTACATCCCTGAGCATGCTAAGGATGCTAAGCGTCTAGAGTTTATAAATCTCCGACAGGGAAATATGACAGTCGAAGAATATGCAGCAAAATTCCAAGAATTGGAAAAGTATGGCAAGGGTATTTGTGCCAATGAAAAGCAACGAGCTAGAAAGTTTATAGAAGGCATGAATGCGGGACTAAGCATGAAAGTGCTGACTAGAGGTCCTACGACCTTATCTGAGGCGGTTGCAGCAGCAGTGGAGATCGATGCAGCATACCGGAGGATACAGCAAGCGAATCCTCGGAAGCGCCCTCACAAGCCGAACTTCAATGACAAAAGGCATCACACTGCAACGAATGCCAAGAAGACAAAGACTGATGATGCACCATCAAACAAGAAGTACACATTTGAAGTGTGCCCGCATTGTGGTAGGAGGCATCCAGGAGAATGCTACAAGCTAACCACTACTTGCTATAAGTGCGGAGAAAATGGTCACTTCATAAAAGATTGCAAGAAAGATATCAAGGATCAGAAAAAGCCATTCGAGCAGAAAAAGAAAGTAGCTGGAAGAGTCTTTGCTATCACTCCTGAGGATGCAGAAGGTGGCAACACGACGGTGGAAGGTACTCTACTAATTGAAAACCATTTATGTCATGTTCTTTTTTATTCTGGTGCCACGCATTCCTTTATCTCGGATGCTTTTGCGAGAAAGTTAAGTTTAGAAGCCGTTGAGCTTCCTTATGCACTTACAGTTTCTTCACCAATGGGTGATATCATTGCCTCGGGTATGTACTTAAAGGACATGCCTATTTTGATAAAAGAAGACACCCTCACGGCCAATTTGATATTATTACCCATCACAACTTATGATGCCATCTTGGGAATGGATTGGTTATGGGAGCATTATGCAGCGGTCTATTGTCGAGAAAAGAAGGTGGTCCTGAGTAGACCAAATACTGAGGAGATAGTTATTCGGGGCACCTGTAAGGGTGGAAGATTGATTATCTCATCTTTGCAAGCAAGCCGAGTACTAGCTGAGGGTTGCATCGCATTCCTCGCTAGTATAATTAATACTGAATCATCACATACACGTCTTGAAGATTTAGATGTGGTCAGAGAGTTTGCCGATGTCTTCCCAGACGATCTTCCTGTATTACCTCCTCATAGAGAGGTTGATTTCTCAATTGATGTGATCCCAGGGACGGCTCCGATTTTCAAAGCTTCGTACAGAATGGCACCTGCAGAATTTGAGGAGCTAAAGAAGCAGTTGCAAGAACAACTGGATAAGGGATTTTTACGTCCCAGTGTTTCTCCGTGGGGAGCACCCGTTCTTTTTGTGAAATAGAAAGATGGATCTCTTAGACTCTGCATTGATTATCGAGGTCTAAACAAAGTGACCGTGAAGAATAGATACCCGTTACCTCGCACTGATGACTTATTCGATCAATTGCAGGGAGCCACAGTTTTCTCAAAAATTGATCTGCGTACGGGTTATCATCAACTCCGAATAAAAGAGGAGGATATACCAAAGACAGCTTTTAGGACCAGGTATGGTCATTATGAATTCTTGGTCATGCCATTTGGTCTTACTAACGCTCCTGCAGCTTTTATGGAGCTAATGAATAGGGTATTCCGAGAATACCTTGATAAATTTGTCATTGTATTTGTGGATGATATACTGATATATTCATCCGATCCGGAGCAGCATCGAGTACATTTACAGATTGTATTCGAAACTCTAAGGTGACACCAGCTTTATGCAAAATTCTCCAAATGCGATTTTTGGCTAAATAGAGTCGCATTCCTTGGTCATGTGGTATCTAAGGACGGCATTGAGGTAGATCCAACCAAGGTAGAAGCTGTGATGAATTGGAGGCAACCCAAGAATATTTCTGAAATCCGTAGTTTTCTTGGCTTGGCTGGTTATTATCGGCGATTTATTCAGAATTTCTCCAGGATATCGCTACCATTAACAAAGCTCACTCGAAAGGATGTGAAGTTTGTATGGTCTGAAAAGTGCGAGCAGAGTTTTCAAGAATTGAAGCAGAGATTGACCACAGCTCCAGTGTTGGCCTTACCATCAGGCAGTGGAGGCTTCATGGTGTATACAGATGCATCAGGCACGGGACTCGGATGTGTTCTTATGCAAAATGAGAAAGTTATTGCCTATGCCTCATGGCAATTAAAACCACAAGAAAGGAACTACCCAATTCATGATTTAGAGTTAGCAGCGGTAGTCTTTGCTTTTAAAATTTGGCGGCATTACCTTTACAGTGAACAATTTGAGGTGCACAGTGACCATAAGAGTCAAATACATTTTCTCTCAGAAGGAACTTAATTTGAGGCAGCGACGATGGTTAGAGTTCTTAAAAGATTATGACTTCGCCATCAATTATCATCCAGGAAAAGAAAATGTCGTAGCGGATGCATTGAGTAGAAAATAGGAAGGTAAACTGACTAGTTTAAAACTTCAATGGAAGATGGTGAAGGATTTTGAAGATTGGAAGCCTTTCTTGAGCGAATCGAGAAAGATATCTTTTGCAGCGCTCAAGATTCAACCAGATATAATTGGGAAGATCTTGACTGCACAAAAAGTAGATGCTGATCTTCCTAAATATATAGAAGCATCAAAAAAGGAAAGTTCTGATTTCACCATCGGAACGGATGGAGCTATAAGGTACCGCAGCAGATTATGGATTCCAAGTGATAATGAGTTGAGGCAGGAGATTCTGGACAAAGCACACAGATCAATGTACACTATTCATCCAGGTACAACGAAAATGTACAAGGATCTACAACGAAACTTTTGGTGGCCAAAGATGAAGAATGACATCGCAGAATTTGTTGCTAGATGCTTGGTATGTCAGCAGATCAAGATTGAACTTCAGCGTCCAGCAGGACCTGTTCAACCCTTGGAGATACTGAATGGAAGTGGGAGCACATAACGATGGACTTCGTCACTGGTCTACCCAAGACCACAAAACATCGTTATGACACCATATGGGTGATTGTTGACCGATTAACCAAATCGGCACACTTCCTACCTATCCGCTTGTATCAGTCGACAGATAGTATAGCTGAATTATATGTGAATGAGATTGTCAGCCTTCATGGTGTTCCTGCATCAATTGTATCTGATCGGGATACACGATTTACCTCTCGTTTATGGAAGAGTTTTCAGGATGCTATGGGCACTCAATTGAAGTTTAGCACTTCATTTCATCCGCAGACTGATGGTCAATCAGAAAGGACCATCCAGACACTAGAAGATATGTTGAGAGCATGTGCTCTAGATTTTGTGGGCAGCTGGGATAGACACCTTCCGTTAGTGGAATTTGTTTACAATAATAGCTATCATTCGAGCATCAAGATGGCACCTTATGAAGCATTGTATGGGAGACCTTGCAGATCACCCTCATGTTGGAGTGATGTTGGCGAGAAGCACATCCTAGGACCGGAACTTGTTCAGACAAGTAAGCAGGGTGTTGATCTAATCAGAAAAAGATTATTGGCAACACAAAGTAGGCAAAAATCTTATGCCGATCGTCATAGAAGAGAGTTGAGTTTCGCGGTTGGGGAACATGTGTTCTTAAAGATCTCTCCAACCAAGGGCGTTTTACGATTTGGCAAAAGGGGGAAGCTTACTCCCATATATATAGGACCTTTTGAGATTCTGCAGAGGATTGGAGATGTGGCATATCGTATTGCATTACCACCTCAATACTCGAAACTTCATGATGTATTCCATGTGTCTATGCTGAGGAAGTACATTCCTGATCCTTCACATGTGATCGAGCATGAGGTCATTGATATTCAGCCAAACATGACCTTTGAAGAGAAACCTATACGAATCGTTGATAGCAGAGATCATCAATTGCGTCGGCGTATAGTTCCTATGGTCAAGGTCCTTTGGCAACACCACCAAAAGGAGGAGGCTACTTGGGAGCTGGAAAGTGAAATGCAGGAGAAGTACCCACAACTTTTCGGTATGTCCCTCTACTAAGAAATTTCGAGGACGAAATTTTTTTTAAGGGTGGTAGATTGTAACGACATGGACCTCTTCAATAAAAAATTCAAATCCATAAGATTGGATAAAATGGATTTAAATAATCCATTAAATCATCTCATTAGCAACTTTAAAACCCCAAGGGTCCCCCTCCCCTCACGCCACTTTCTTTGTTTTGAGAGAGAGAGTTAGAGAGAGAGAGAGAGAGGAAGGAAGGGATACCTTACCGGCACCGTTCGTCATCGCAGGAGAAGACGACGTCGAATCCGAGGAGGAGAAGGCGGATCCGTGATCGAAAAGAAGGCGCGAAGATCTCGACGAGTAGAGTTAAGCGTTGGATTCGAGGTATGTATCGGTCTAGGTTTTTCGTATAAATATTGATTTCGTCAAGATAGATCTCTTGTATGTATCGGTTTAGTCTTTTTCGTATGAACAATGATCAATCACGGATTGCGATCTATAATGTGTATGTATTGGTTTTGGTTTATACGTATCACCAATGATAAAATCCGAATTGTGATTTACAAATAGGTACGTGTCGGGTTAGGATTTCGTAAGAACAATGGTGGCATCTGAGAATACGATATGTATTGTACTACGTATGAACGATGACCAATTTGTAGATTGATACACGTATATGATTGCTTGATTCGGAAAAAGACATGTAAAAATAGGTGACATATTTTGGGATCTGTCTTATTTTCACCACAATTTTATATCGAAATTGTAACATGAAAATTTTAAGTATTAGTATTTGCACTTGATATCATGATGGAGGGCATGAGTTAATTAATAATTACTTTTATGAACTATTAGATTTCTCCTATACATGATAACTGATTGGAGATTAATGGGGGCAATTGTTTATCTGAGCAAATTTCTGAAAACGGATTAGGTAATACGATAATCTTAATTTAGGGGAAAACAGATCTTATTTTTTTGATGGCTCAAACAAGAGATCATATATATTTTGTTAAAATAATGATTGGATAAGTAGCTTAATAGGCCACCGTCCAAGACTCTAGATTATATATGTATTTTCCCCTATCATTAAGAACATACAGGAATGGTATATGTATACTGGTTCTATTGGATAACTAAATATTTAGTATTTGTTAAATTATATGCATAGTTATACGATATAAACTTATTATCCAATATTTTGTATCCATGATCAAGATGGTATACACATCTATGCTTTCACAAGACATGGCTAATATATATATATAACGTACCATGCAACAACTTAATCTAAAGCTATTGGGTTTGCAAACTTTGGCGGAAAAGATCTTGTTTGAGGTAAACTATGGTTACTGCGAATTTTTAAAAAAAATATTGAGAATATTAAGATCTGGGAGTTGATAATAGTGTATCATTTTCGGTATTATTCTTTATCAGGTAATGTACTTTTATTTTAAGAGAAAAATGCTCAATATACATCATTGTTAAACCCTTAGAATGCTTATAAATTAGTGATCCACCATGTGCAAGCTTAAAGTGATGTGTACAAAAAAAATAACACAATCTAAAAAGAGTAAGGCACACACTCATAAAGAGTCACATGGACGGCCGCAAGGGGTCGTGTTAATGCCGCAAGGGGCTACGCCACAAGGAGCATATGGTTGCAAGGAACCACAGAGGCAAAAGCTAAGTCCTCTACAGTTGTAGCTACACTGTCATGTCATGCCATGGACCGCAAGTGCCAGCAGTTAAAAACGTATAAAAGATATGTAAATGAATGTTGTGCAAGAAAATGGTTTATAAGGGAAAACCATCATGAAAAATACAAGGAATGGTTTAATAAGAGAATGAACCATCACATGTTATGCTAAAATTAGTTTAAGAAAGTTAAACCATCAAAGTCATGGGGGCTAATATGTAAAGTGGGTTATATGTATTATAAGTATGTAAATTGCTTAGCATTTTGCCCACAAGTAGAGATAAATGTTTGTCGTGCCCACTTATGCAATTTACCTACTTTACATGTATAATCATGTTTATGAAAGAAGTCAAGCTAAACATGATAGGGATCGAACTTAGACATGCATGGGAATTATCTAGGCACGAAATGATGTGTATACATGAAAATCCAAGTATATGTTTTATAACGGATCAAGGACCGTTAGAAGACCCATGCATGGACCCCGATGCATACTGGGCATTAGGCTCATAGAAATTATGTTTGTTAATTTCAGCTGAAGAGCAAGGTTGATTGCATTTTCTGGATCGCGCTACGGGCTCATTGAGGTTGCTGGCGTGGTACGAATTATCTTGTTGAGATCTAGTGGATATCTATATGCCCACAGGAACTATCGAGTTGTTATTTTTTTAAATTCTAGATTAGCTATTTTTTTTTATTTCCCAGTTTAGAGTTGTAATAATGGAACTCTAGTTTGAATGGATATTTATGGAATGGATATTTATGGAATGGATATTATTTTTCTCTGTCATCATGTGCCATTTGTTGATATTTTGGTAACGGGTCGGTCGTGCGATCAACTGTGCTTGCTTCCGCCGATTGTCACGATCCGTTCCGTTACAAATGGTATCAGAGCTAGAGTTCCTCTGGGCATAGGATATCCACACTTCTTAGCGATCTAAGATTTATAGATAGAGAGATTTATTATCACAACTCATTGACCTTGTCAATTTTGAATCAGATGGCTCCTCGACGTGCAATTGAAGCCATTGCAGACCGTGACTCATCGACGAGCCAAGAGGCCGTTATGGGTATGAAGAGGCAGATACTGGAGTTAATGACTCTAATGACCCAACAACAGAAGAGTCAGCCGTCCAACTCGGGTGGACTGACTCTAAAGACCTTCATCCAGCACGATCCACCCACTTTCAAGGGTGAGCATGATCCGGAAAAAGCCGAACATTGGCTAAGAGAGATGGAGCTGACTTTTGAGGCAACGGATTGTCCTGAGGAAAAAAAAGTGATCTTTGGGACATTTCGTCTGCGGGACAATGCAAAGGAGTGGTGGACTTCATGCAAGGGAATCCACTTTTCGGAGACTCCAGTCATTAAGTGGGATGACCTTGTTGAGCGCTTCACTGAGCGTTACATCCCTGAGCATGCTAAGGATGCTAAGCGTCAAGAGTTTATAAATCTCCGACAGGGAAATATGACAGTCGAAGAATATGCAGCAAAATTCCAAGAATTGGAAAAGTATGGCAAGGGTATTTGTGCCAATGAAAAGCAACGAGCTAGAAAGTTTATAGAAGGCATGAATGCGGGACTAAGCATGAAAGTGCTGACTAGAGGTCCTACGACCTTATCTGAGGCGGTTGCAGCAGCAGTGGAGATCGATGCAGCATACCGGAGGATACAGCAAGCGAATCCTCGGAAGCGCCCTCACAAGCCGAACTTCAATGACAAAAGGCGTCACACTGCAACGAATGCCAAGAAGACAAAGACTGATGATGCACCATCAAACAAGAAGTACACATTTGAAGTGTGCCCGCATTGTGGTAGGAGGCATCCAGGAGAATGCTACAAGCTAACCACTACTTGCTATAAGTGCGGAGAAAATGGTCACTTCATAAAAGATTGCAAGAAAGATATCAAGGATCAGAAAAAGCCATTCGAGCAGAAAAAGAAAGTAGCTGGAAGAGTCTTTGCTATCACTCCTGAGGATGCAGAAGGTGGCAACACGACGGTGGAAGGTACTCTACTAATTGAAAACCATTTATGTCATGTTCTTTTTTATTCTGGTGCCACGCATTCCTTTATCTCGGATGCTTTTGCGAGAAAGTTAAGTTTAGAAGCCGTTGAGCTTCCTTATGCACTTACAGTTTCTTCACCAATGGGTGATATCATTGCCTCGGGTATGTACTTAAAGGACATGCCTATTTTGATAAAAGAAGACACCCTCACGGCCAATTTGATATTATTACCCATCACAACTTATGATGCCATCTTGGGAATGGATTGGTTATGGGAGCATTATGCAGCGGTCTATTGTCGAGAAAAGAAGGTGGTCCTGAGTAGACCAAATACTGAGGAGATAGTTATTCGGGGCACCTGTAAGGGTGGAAGATTGATTATCTCATCTTTGTAAGCAAGCCGAGTACTAGCTGAGGGTTGCATCGCATTCCTCGCTAGTATAATTAATACTGAATCATCACATACACGTCTTGAAGATTTAGATGTGGTCAGAGAGTTTGCCGATGTCTTCCCAGACGATCTTCCTGTATTACCTCCTCATAGAGAGGTTGATTTCTCAATTGATGTGATCCCAGGGACGGCTCCGATTTTCAAAGCTCCGTACAGAATGGCACCTGCAGAATTTGAGGAGCTAAAGAAGCAGTTGCAAGAACAACTGGATAAGGGATTTTTACGTCCCAGTGTTTCTCCGTGGGGAGCACCCGTTCTTTTTGTGAAATAGAAAGATGGATCTCTTAGACTCTGCATTGATTATCGAGGTCTAAACAAAGTGACCGTGAAGAATAGATACCCGTTACCTCGCACTGATGACTTATTCGATCAATTGCAGGGAGCCACAGTTTTCTCAAAAATTGATCTGCGTACGGGTTATCATCAACTCCGAATAAAAGAGGAGGATATACCAAAGACAGCTTTTAGGACCAGGTATGGTCATTATGAATTCTTGGTCATGCCATTTGGTCTTACTAACGCTCCTGCAGCTTTTATGGAGCTAATGAATAGGGTATTCCGAGAATACCTTGATAAATTTGTCATTGTATTTGTGGATGATATACTGATATATTCATCCGATCCGGAGCAGCATCGAGTACATTTACAGATTGTATTCGAAACTCTAAGGTGACACCAGCTTTATGCAAAATTCTCCAAATACGATTTTTGGCTAAATAGAGTCGCATTCCTTGGTCATGTGGTATCTAAGGACGGCATTGAGGTAGATCCAACCAAGGTAGAAGCTGTGATGAATTGGAGGCAACCCAAGAATATTTCTGAAATCCGTAGTTTTCTTGGCTTGGCTGGTTATTATCGGCGATTTATTCAGAATTTCTCCAGGATATCGCTACCATTAACAAAGCTCACTCGAAAGGATGTGAAGTTTGTATGGTCTGAAAAGTGCGAGCAGAGTTTTCAAGAATTGAAGCAGAGATTGACCACAGCTCCAGGGTTGGCCTTACCATCAGGCAGTGGAGGCTTCATGGTGTATACAGATGCATCAGGCACGGGACTCGGATGTGTTCTTATGCAAAATGAGAAAGTTATTGCCTATGCCTCATGGCAATTAAAACCACAAGAAAGGAACTACCAATTCATGATTTAGAGTTAGCAGCGGTAGTCTTTGCTTTTAAAATTTGGCGGCATTACCTTTACAGTGAACAATTTGAGGTGCACAGTGACCATAAGAGTCAAATACATTTTCTCTCAGAAGGAACTTAATTTGAGGCAGCGACGATGGTTAGAGTTCTTAAAAGATTATGACTTCGCCATCAATTATCATCCAGGAAAAGCAAATGTCGTAGCGGATGCATTGAGTAGAAAATAGGAAGGTAAACTGACTAGTTTAAAACTTCAATGGAAGATGGTGAAGGATTTTGAAGATTGGAAGCCTTTCTTGAGCGAATCGAGAAAGATATCTTTTGCAGCGCTCAAGATTCAACCAGATATAATTGGGAAGATCTTGACTGCACAAAAAGTAGATGCTGATCTTCCTAAATATATAGAAGCATCAAAAAAGGAAAGTTCTGATTTCACCATCGGAACGGATGGAGCTATAAGGTACCGCAGCAGATTATGGATTCCAAGTGATAATGAGTTGAGGCAGGAGATTCTGGACAAAGCACACAGATCAATGTACACTATTCATCCAGGTACAACGAAAATGTACAAGGATCTACAACGAAACTTTTGGTGGCCAAAGATGAAGAATGACATCGCAGAATTTGTTGCTAGATGCTTGGTATGTCAGCAGATCAAGATTGAACTTCAGCGTCCAGCAGGACCTGTTCAACCCTTGGAGATACCTGAATGGAAGTGGGAGCACATAACGATGGACTTCGTCACTGGTCTACCCAAGACCACAAAACATCGTTATGACACCATATGGGTGATTGTTGACCGATTAACCAAATCGGCACACTTCCTACCTATCCGCTTGTATCAGTCGACAGATAGTATAGCTGAATTATATGTGAATGAGATTGTCAGCCTTCATGGTGTTCCTGCATCAATTGTATCTGATCGGGATACACGATTTACCTCTCGTTTATGGAAGAGTTTTCAGGATGCTATGGGCACTCAATTGAAGTTTAGCACTTTATTTCATCCGCAGACTGATGGTCAATCAGAAAGGACCATCCAGACACTAGAAGATATGTTGAGAGCATGTGCTCTAGATTTTGTGGGCAGCTGGGATAGACACCTTCCGTTAGTGGAATTTGTTTACAATAATAGCTATCATTCGAGCATCAAGATGGCACCTTATGAAGCATTGTATGGGAGACCTTGCAGATCACCCTCATGTTGGAGTGATGTTGGCGAGAAGCACATCCTAGGACCGGAACTTGTTCAGACAAGTAAGCAGGGTGTTGATCTAATCAGAAAAAGATTATTGGCAACACAAAGTAGGCAAAAATCTTATGCCGATCGTCATAGAAGAGAGTTGAGTTTCGCGGTTGGGGAACATGTGTTCTTAAAGATCTCTCCAACCAAGGGCGTTTTACGATTTGGCAAAAGGGGGAAGCTTACTCCCATATATATAGGACCTTTTGAGATTCTGCAGAGGATTGGAGAGGTGGCATATCGTATTGCATTACCACCTCAATACTCGAAACTTCATGATGTATTCCATGTGTCTATGCTGAGGAAGTACATTCCTGATCCTTCACATGTGATCGAGCATGAGGTCATTGATATTCAGCCAAACATGACCTTTGAAGAGAAACCTATACGAATCGTTGATAGCAGAGATCATCAATTGCGTCGGCGTATAGTTCCTATGGTCAAGGTCCTTTGGCAACACCACCAAAAGGAGGAGGCTACTTGGGAGCTGGAAAGTGAAATGCAGGAGAAGTACCCACAACTTTTCGGTATGTCCCTCTACTAAGAAATTTCGAGGACGAAATTTTTTTTAAGGGTGGTAGATTGTAACGACATGGACCTCTTCAATAAAAAATTCAAATCCATAAGATTGGATAAAATGGATTTAAATAATCCATTAAATCATCTCATTAGCAACTTTAAAACCCCAAGGGTCCCCCTCCCCTCACGCCACTTTCTTTGTTTTGAGAGAGAGAGTTAGAGAGAGAGAGAGGAAGGAAGGGATACCTTACCGGCACCGTTCGTCATCGCAGGAGAAGACGACGTCGAATCCGAGGAGGAGAAGGCGGATCCGTGATCGAAAAGAAGGCGCGAAGATCTCGACGAGTAGAGTTAAGCGTTGGATTCGAGGTATGTATCGGTCTAGGTTTTTCGTATAAATATTGATTTCGTCAAGATAGATCTCTTGTATGTATCGGTTTAGTCTTTTTCGTATGAACAATGATCAATCACGGATTGCGATCTATAATGTGTATGTATTGGTTTTGGTTTATACGTATCACCAATGATAAAATCCGAATTGTGATTTACAAATAGGTACGTGTCGGGTTAGGATTTCGTAAGAACAATGGTGGCATCTGAGAATACGATATGTATTGTACTACGTATGAACGATGACCAATTTGTAGATTGATACACGTATATGATTGCTTGATTCGGAAAAAGACATGTAAAAATAAGTAACATACTTTGGGATCTGTCTTATTTTCACCACAATTTTATATCGAAATTGTAACATGAAAATTTTAAGTATTAGTATTTGCACTTGATATCATGATGGAGGGCATGAGTTAATTAATAATTACTTTTATGAACTATTAGATTTCTCCTATACATGATAACTGATTGGAGATTAATGGGGGCAATTGTTTATCTGAGCAAATTTCTGAAAAGGGATTAGGTAATACGATAATCTTAATTTAGGGGAAAACAGATCTTATTTTTTTATGGCTCAAACAAGAGATCATATATATTTTGTTAAAATAATGATTGGATAAGTAGCTTAATAGGCCACCGTCCAAGACTCTAGATTATATATGTATTTTCCCCTATCATTAAGAACATACAAGAATGGTATATGTATACTGGTTCTATTGGATAACTAAATATTTAGTATTTGTTAAATTATATGCATAGTTATACGATATAAACTTATTATCCAATATTGTGCATCCATGATCAAGATGGTATACACATCTATGCTTTCACAAGACATGGCTAATATATATATATAACGTACCATGCAACAACTTAATCTAAGGCTATTGGGTTTGCAAACTTTGGCGGAAAAGATCTTGTTTGAGGTAAACTATGGTTACTGTGAATTTTAAAAAAAATATTGAGAATATTAAGATCTGGGAGTTGATAATAGTGTATCATTTTCGGTATTATTCTTTATCAGGTAATGTACTTTTATTTTAAGAGAAAAATGCTCAATATACATCATTGTTAAACCCTTAGAATGCTTATAAATTAGTGATCCACCATGTGCAAGCTTAAAGTGATGTGTACAAAAAAAAAATAACACAATCTAAAAAGAGTAAGGCACGGACTCATAAAGAGTCACATGGACGGCCGCAAGGGGTCGTGTTAATGCCGCAAGGGGCAACGTCGCAAGGGGCGTATGGTTGCAAGGAACCACAGAGGCAAAAGCTAAGTCCTAAACAGTTGTAGCTACACTGTCATGTCATGACATGGACCGCAAGTGCCAGCGGTTAAAAACGTATAAAAGATACGTAAATGAATGTTGTGCAAGAAAATGGTTTATAAGGGAAAACCATCATGAAAAATACAAGGAATGGTTTAATAAGAGAATGAACCATCACATGTTATGCTAAAATTAGTTTAAGAAAGTTAAACCATCAAAGTCATGGGGGCTAATATGTAAAGTGGGTTATATGTATTATAAGTATGTAAATTGCTTAGCATTTTGCCCACAAGTAGAGATAAATGTTTGTCATGCCCACTTATGCAATTTACCTACTTTACATGTATAATCATGTTTATGAAAGAAGTCAAGCTAAACATGATAGGGATCGAACTTAGACATGCATGGGAATTAACTAGGCACGAAATGATGTGTATACATGAAAATCCAAGTATATGTTTTATAACGGATCAAGGACCGTTAGAAGACCCATGCATGGACCCCGATGCATACTGGGCATTAGGCTCATAGAAATTATGTTTGTTAATTTCAGGTGAAGAGCAAGGTTGATTGCATTTTCTGGATCGCGCTACGGGCTCATTGAGGTTGCTGGCGTGGTACGAATTATCTTGTGGAGATCTAGTGGATATCTATATGCCCACAGGAACTATCGAGTTGTTATTTTTTAAATTCTAGATTAGCTAATTTTTTTTATTTCCCAGTTTAGAGTTGTAATAATGGAACTCTAGTTTGAATGGATATTTATGGAATGGATATTATTTTTCTCTGCTCATCATGTGCCATTTGTTGATATTTTGGTAACGGGTCGGTCGTGCGATCAACTGTGCTTGCTTCCGCCGATTGTCAGGATCCGTTCCGTTACACAAATAAAATTGCATCATGCATTCATTCCCATGAGTCATGGATACTTTTCTTCATAAAATAGATTTGAGTCTCGTAAAAAAACTCTATCTTTAAGCATATGATTGCTTCAAAAAATATTAAGCATATGAAAAATATGCATTTCCATCAATAGCTCAAACCTAACGTTTTTTTTGCCATGATCTACATGCCACACATCTTCTTCAAAATCCAGTATTAGAAATAAACATTCTAATGGAACAAAAGTATTCATTATGAGGCAAACACATGTAGCCAACATGGTCAGAATCCCAAGCTTAATTTTGGAATTCAAAACCTGTTCGGAGTTAGCTTTCCTTAAGTTAACCAGCCTTCTCCTTTCGTGAGAAGGTACAACACATGCGAAAGAATGCGCTCTCCACCCTCATACACCCTGGGAATACAAAGGGATACCTCATTATTACATGTATAATCATTACAATCTTCTTCGTCTATTGCTTACAAAGAAATAAGGTAGTGTTAGGCTTTTAAATTTAATGGTGTCATACTATTGGCGATCTCGGAGACTTGTAATGTATATATTTCTGATCGTTATTTCTTCAAAATAAAATTTTATGTACAACAGGTATAGTGATCATCCTTTGACTTTTAATGAAAGCAGTAATTTACACTTCAGATATAAAATCTCAGTCGTTTTATCCTGAGCGTGATTATCAACATTCAGCAAATAACAGATAACTGGATTCTTATGGATTGGATCCAATCCGATTTTAATGAATACTTGATAATTGTAGTATTAGCATATGCAGCAAGTCCACTGATTCACTGTGGGAAATCAGTTCGGAATTTTATTCTATAAGGTGCAACCCCAAGTCACGAAGAACATTCCCAAGTAGTCAATTTAGATTTTTATCGAAACCCAAATTGATTACAATAAACCCTTCATGATTCGTGTATATCTACCTGATCACTCTTCAATTTTAGGAAAAAAAAGTTTCAGATGTGTATTAAATTAGTTGACCATAAAATTCCACAAACAAGCATGTGAAAATTCTTTTTAATGAAAAAAAAGAACATAATCAATCGAAAATTGCTTCAAGTTGAATTGAAAACCCCGCAACAAGAGGGGATTTCTCACTAAGAATTGGATCTTTGCACACTCTCCAATCGCTTCTGATGATGCTCAAATCCATACAAGATTTTCCTCTGGAATGATACGAAGGTCAAGAAGTCAACCCGAATCATTTTGATTTCTTACCAATTTTACAATCCCTCGCGTCCATAGATAGATTTGTCTCGCCAAACATTACACCTCGCGGCACTTTTTACTTGAATCCCGACTTCCATGCATCATTTCTGAGCTCAAATCATTCTTCATGGAGCTCTTTTGAATTTCGATGGATTTTGTGAAATTTATGAATGTTGATAATGAACATTCACAAGCTTGGCTTCCTATTCAGCGATCATCTATGTACTAGAATAGGCCGAACACGTTCCGAATCTCATGACTTTTGTGTTCAATGTCCAATTGGCATAAGCCTAGTGTCAAATTAAAGCTCGCACCATTGTGGCTCTAATGACACTGCTTAGCTCCACAGCCAGCTGTCAGTCTGTGGAATCCAACCAATTGAGTTGCTTATGTCAAAATTCCAATAATGTTACTACATAACATTCCCAAATTCATAACAATTCCAAATGAGGCCCGATTGGTACAAGAACAATTCCATTTGACTCTTTCAAAAAAGTTAATTTCGTTGGATTCCCTTTTGTCAAATCAGATCCAATGACTACACTCGAGGCATTTTCCAAATAAGTTCAATTCAATACCTTACACGTTCATAGGTGGCGTCAAGCTCCTCCATGTGGCACATGTTGCCCTCAATGCAACACTATAGAGAAAGACATGAAACCCGTGTTTTCCAATGCTCGTTCTCAATAGAGGTTTGGTGAAGATTTGTCATTCTTGGCTAAACCCAACATCAATGTATTCTTTCTAGGGCACCTTTAAAGAAAATAGAAGAGAAGGGAATAGGTAGTGTACATGAGAAGAGTGAAGTGCTATGCATTTTTGGTGGCAATATATGCTATATAATTACAAAGAAAGGTGGTGATGCTAGGTATTACATTGAAATTTAATAGTGTTGTCCAATAGAGCGCTGGGACGACTTATAATTCCTATTTGTGATTGTTACTTCTCTGAAGTAACTTTTTATGGATGACATCTAAGTTATAGTGGTCATCCTTGGATTTTTAAAAACAAAATTTCAGAAAGAAAAAAAAGTCACTTGCATTTTGTGAGCATGATGCACGATCAACAACATTTAGCTAATAATAGATAACTAGGTAAGCTAATCAATACCAACTTTTTATGTTTCGTGGAGGTCGTGATGTCTAAATTTTAATAGGATTGAAAAAAAAGATTAGATCTAATGTATAATGCTGGAAAAGGCAAAGCTTATGGCCACATTTTTTTAGTTAAAGCTCACCAGGACAATCTTGTATTCACAGACTGCAAATCTGATTGCAGAATCAGAATCAAGCATCGCGTTTTGGCCCCCACTACAAACGTCTTACATTTCTAGCATGCAGGATTCTGCTCAAGGATCGTATGTTTCTTGACCTGTTCCACAACTTCTTCTTTCCCCTGAAATGATACAATTTAAATCATATAAGATATTATATGTCATGCATATTAAATTTATAGCAGATTGAAATGAAATAATTTGAGTCTAGACTTCATTTTTAAATTCGTATGTAAATACTAAATTACAGTATGAGGATGCGACTCTGTATTTAAGTCATATATCATGGAAAGAATGCACTAGATTTCATACTGAAATTTGATTTAGAACAAAGGGAACAGCATTCCAATATATATCACGTTTTTTCAAGGTGTTGGTATCATGTTATTAGTGAATGAATAAAATAATCCAGGGAAAGCTACACACAGGGTTGGTTAAGAAGAAAAAGAGTATGCACATTATTCTTACCTTAGCCTTCTTTTTAATGGAATTCAAGAGATTCAGTCCAACTAAATTCTCCAGCTTTCTCCTGAAAATACCATCTTTATTTCTCCTCCCATTTGATCCAACATCAGGAGAAGTAGTGGCAACAAGAACATAATTCTCCTCATTCTGAATCCGAATCTCATAAATCTCAGAGAATACCTCACGCAACAGTTCAACTAGCTCAAGATAATGTGACTCGTCTAACAGGAGGACATTGATCACCAAGATCCCGCCTTGGCGAAGCACAGTCCTCACACCAGTCAATACATCTCTCCTAACGAACTCCTCGGGCGGAGCGACAGCGGCATTCATGCAACTGCAAGAATCCAAATCTACCATAACAGCATCAACCTCTCCCACATTGTCCGACCACATTCCCAATCTATGTCGCCATGTGCCACTCCATCGTTCTTCGCCTGCCAAACTTCTCATCAATTCAATTCCGTCTCCCACACAGACTGCAACCGAATTGCTTTCTCGGAACCCAAAATGCCGCATTGCCATGTTCAAGACGGCCTCATCAGACTCCACCCCCAGTACATCCAACTCCAGCTGTAAGTGCAAGAACATGGGCAAGCACCCACCTCCAACTCCAAGGCAGATCACCCTCCCATTGGCATCACATAGCATCCGTTCCTCGAACAACGGCGCCGCCAATGAAAGACCAGTCACCATGTGCGGTAGATAAGGCTGCAGGAGGAGAGACCCCGTGTCCACTGCCGGGGAATTCGGAACATCATTCGACTGAATTACGGGAATTTGGGACTGCAGAAGGTTAGGCATCCTCCTGAACCTCAACCTCCTCCTCATCATATCCTCACCTTCCAACTGGACGTCCTCGACCAGCATGTCACCGGCCACGGTCCCCTCGACGACTTCCACGATGACGGAGCGAACCACGCCGTCATCGTAGGATAGGAAAGGGACACGTGGCGGCAATCCGGAGAAGAACGCCGATCTGGGGGAGAGAGCGTACAGGAGGAGCATGAGGCTCTGCTCGAAGGAGGCGACGGCCTGGGCGTGGTCGTGGGCGCGGTGGTAGATGTGAGGGGGAGTGGTCTCGGGCGGGTTGCCGATGAGGAGGAGGCGTTGGTAGGATGGGGAGGAAAGGAGGAGGTGGAGATGACCCTCGAAGGTGGAGAAGATCCAATCGGACTCGCGTCCGATGGGGACCAGCATGGCTGCGACCTGGTGGGGGGCGTTGCCGGAGAAGGGGGAGTCGAGGACGGCGACGTGTAGGGGGTCGGCGTAGTAAGGGGGGCTGTTAGGATGGGGGTTGGGGAAGGTGATGGCCGTGTAGCGACATGGATGGATCCGCTCGAAGCTTCCTGCAGCTACTTCCATCTGTGGATGACCACTGCTTCTTTGCTTTAAGAAGATAGAAAAAAACGGGGTCAAGAAAAGAAAATACCGGTGAGTTGATCGCAACTGCTAAACCCTCAAGAAGGCTTGATGAGGAAGAGAGGAGGAAGTGTAGGGCATAACAAACAATCTCGCATATATATAGTACATACGTACAATTTCTCCAGGTGTTCCAGCAAAAATTAAAACTTCTTTGCGCATTCGGGGAATCGAACCCCGGTCAGTACCGTGGGAGGGTACTATGATACCACTACACCAAATGCGCAGATGATGAGAGCAGTAAAACTGAAAAAAAAAATGGGATATTCACACTCATAATCTTGACAAATTTCATAATTATTTCAAGAACTCTCGATAATCACGAATTACACTTAAGACCTTGAATAGTACTAAACTCTTACACCAATAACCCCGTGTTAACTTCCATCCAATTTCCCATTACAATAACGGTATCCGTCAATCATTTTATAATTTACACCCTTTAAGTTCCAAATATTTAGGAAGGACCCACTTCCTTCCTCCTCCAGCTCGCCCCCCACCCCACTACGGAGCTCCTCCCCCCTTCCACCTGCTGTTGACCACCTCCTCCCCTTCCTCCCCCATCGCCTTCTTCCACTTCTCCATGCAGGTAGCCGACTACCGTTGCTCGGTCGAAGAATCCACTAGGACCTAGCCCCGATGCCGCCACACTCCACTCGTCCCGACGACGTTACACTCCACTCGTCAGAGGTCCCTCCTCCTCTACGGAAGCCCCACCGCCTTCCCCTCAACTTGCGGAAGGCCCGTCACCGCTTCTCGTTCACCACTTTGGAAGCCCCAGCTATGTCGCTAACCGTCAAAGCCCTTGGAAGCCCCACTTGGGAAATCCCACTGTCGTGCCATGGAAGCCCTCTCGTACCGACGACACCACACTCCACTCGTCAGAGGACCCTCCTCTTTTGTGGAAGCCCCGCCGCCTCCCCCCAACTCGCAGAAGTCCCGTCGCCGCTGCTCGTTGGGGAACCCCACTATCGTTGTCAACCCCCATCCCCGTGGAAGCCCTTTAGCAACATGTCGTTCGATGTTGTCGAAGTCCCACTCCAGCACACCCAAGAAACGTCACCGCCTGCAATATTTTTTTCCACTTCTTTTTTATTTTTGGGGTCAATCCTAGCCGTTAGCTAGTAGATTGGTTAGATTAACTCTGTAACGTCCTAGGCTTAGGTCTCCGGTTCGTTATCGAGGAAAACTGACCCTGATAACTTGTTGAGTTCGGGCCCATATGGATCCGATGACAACCACCCAAAATGCTTAAGCCCAGGCTTTCAAGCAGTAGTCCCCACCACTTATAAACCACACCCACACTTCGTGAATTTTAGGTATGGCACTATGTTTGGGGTTGGGGTGTTACAACCTCCCCCACTTATATTCGCAACGTCCTGGTTGCGACATAGCTCATTCACTTATTCCCAGTGATAATGGCAGTTGCACGCTCCGGATAACCATTTCCTCCAACCTCTTTGTAGGGGCGGCTCCACCTCTCGGGTAGCCCTTTCCACTATCATAGGGAACATGACTCTGATACCATTTGTAATGTCCCGGGCTTAGGTTCCCGGTCCGTTATTGAGGAAAACTGGCCCTGATAACTTGTTGGATTCGGGCCGATATGGATCCGATGACAACCACCCAAAATGCTTAAGCCCAGGTTTTCAAGTAGTAGCCCCCACCACTTATAAACCACACCCACACTTCGTGAATTTTAGATATGGCACTATGTTTGGGGTTGGGGTGTTACAAATTCACTCCTATGGTTGATTTAGTGAACTCAACTTTCGTGATTATCAAAGCTTCTGAGGTAATTATGAAATTACTCAAGATTATAGATATCCCAAATTTAATACATACTCCGCACACCTTTATTCCAAACAATTTGGAGTAACGCAAGTGCATGTAGAATTGTCTAATTCCACGAAGTAAATATTTCTAAAATAGTAGTAGATGACAATGGAAAAGTTCAGAGAGAGATAGTTGAATACCATGATGTGCTTGAAACGATTATATGATAATTTTTTAACTTCATGGTATAGGTTACTTAGATATTCGAGATATGATATTTAATTCACATGATTGTATATGATGTTTGATTAAACAATATAATTTTAGCTACGTATTTTGGAAAGTTAAGATAAAGATGCTCCGAATTATTGACGAAGTTTGTATATGTCAATTGTAGAAAATCCAAATTGATTGATAGCCTGAGAAACCTTTGCCATTGAGAGTGAAGTGCAGAACTCAAATTTCTCAGCGGTAAATAGCATCAGTGTATTAGATGTAACTTGTTCTTTTTTAAACAAATAAAAAACAATTGGAGACAGAAATTCTTGTCAGGAAGAGAGATACTTTTATTTATATAAAATCCAAATTATTTAACTATAATCAAAAGTATACAATCTGCATGTTCTTCTTATAGTATTTCGATAACCAAGTCGTGCATGATGTATGAGCCATTACACGC
The DNA here is from genome assembly GCA_037367405.1 of Ottelia alismoides. NCBI lineage: Eukaryota > Viridiplantae > Streptophyta > Magnoliopsida > Alismatales > Hydrocharitaceae > Ottelia > Ottelia alismoides. The sequence goes on along the minus strand of JAZKJV010006269.1, from coordinate 294,863 downwards.
TATTTTTAATCACAAAGATATGGTTTCTGGTCGTGTAAGTGTTGATGATGTTATACGAAAAAATTGAATCCATTATAGAAATAGTTTGTAGCTTCAATAACTTTTTTGTATGATAACTCTGACAAAATTATTTCACAATCAAACTTTTTCTCAATAATTAATAACTATTATATTTAAATGTACTTATATTTTTTAGTGGATAGTATATGCATGACATTATTTTTTTATTGGTAAGAAAGATATTTTACAAATTCGACGAAATCAACTTAGGGCATGTTTGGTAGGAGAATAGGCCCTGCAATAAGGGGTCAATTCTTCTATCGACACGGTTCCCAATGGTACGACTATTCCATATTATTCCATCTTGTTTCACTCTTATTCCTATCTTTATCCCAACTTACCTACCTTTATTTCACATCATTCTCCTTATTCCTATCCTCCAGCCGAACGGAGAATAGACCCTTATTTCCCTTATTCTCCATCCTTATTCCTGCTTATTCTCCTACGGATGGGATGGGGAAATAAGGAGAACTTATGTTTTCATCAATTAGTTTTTTGCTTATAATTTTGATAATTGTAAGAATGGGCTCTTAAGTCATTAGCTTCAAGCTCTTTTTCTAGCCCATGCTCATCATGTGCCTTGTTCACACTCTTAATACAAAGCCTTGATTTCGATTTTTGTTTGTGATACTCTCTTTTCTCACACTTACTTTATAATATATAGAGAGAGAGGATTGATCCTATGAGAGTAAAAACTTGTGAGAGCATGAGAGCATACATTCTGGACCACATGATCCAACCAGGAGAGAGAAAACAGAATCATGTGGTTCAGAATGCATGCTCTCATGCTCTCACATTATTTTGCTCTCATAGGATCACTCCCCTCTCTCTCTCTCTCTCTCTATATATATATATATATATAGAGAGAGAGAGAGGGTTTATCCAATGAGCCCTGTGCCCATTAACGTTTCAATGAGCACTCATTCTGGGTCATACTCGTGTATCAGTAATAATTAAATTTCTAATTATAGGCTAACACGTATTTTAAAAAATCCTATATTTCCTATTATACAACGTCCTTAAAAATTAGAATACGGTTTTGGAAAGAAACGATTCAAATAAATGATTCCACGCGGATGATTAAGGATCCAAACGCTATGATAGTAATAAATATAATTTGGTCAAGTAAATGCTTATTGTGAGATCAGTAATACCAAGACAATGATCAGTAATTTACATCCAAATAGATACATTGTACATAATTTAGTAATATGTATAAAATGGTCAAGTAAATGTGTGTTGTGAGATCAGTAATAACATAACAAATGGTTAGTAATACCATTGTCGATGTAATTGTGCATTGCATTAACAAATAGTTACTTTCTTACTTGAGCAATGCCCATGACTTACTAACCATTACTTTGTTATTACTGATCTCATAGTAGCTATTACTTGAGAATCGTGCACATATTACTGAACATGTGATATAAGACATGGATATATGCATTACTGAACACAAACAATAATTTACTTGATAACTGTACATATATTACTTGAGTATCATCTCTAAATTACTGAATTCTGTTCAAAGTAACAAAACATATAGAAATTACTGAACATTTGTTATGGTTTACTGACTTCACAACAAGCACTTACTTGTCCATTGTGTATATATTACTGAAATCTGCACCATGTAATAAAATGAATGTATTACTGACTGTTGTTTGGATATTACTGACATCACAACAAGCACTTACTTGTTCATTGTGTATATATTACTGAATTCTGCACCATGTAATACCATCATGTAATAAAATGAATGTATTACTGACCGTTGTTTGGATATTACTGACATCACAACAAGCACTTACTTGTCCATTGTGTATATATTACTGAATTCTGCACCATATACAATGAATGTAAACTACTGACCGTTGTTTTGGATATTACTGATCTCGCAACAACCATTTACTTGACTATTATATATATATATATATATTACAAACATGAGCATTTGGATCTCGATTTTCTGCAAGAAATCATCGATTCGAATGTTTTCTTTCCAAAACGATCTTCGTATTTTTTAGGATGTGATATAATTGGAATACCACTTATTGTTAAATCGCTTTGCATATTAATCTCCTTCCAAAAACAACATCCTTCGAAATGGGTAACGACTCAATTGGTAATACACGTGTATGACCAACAAATGGTGTGCACCGAAACGCTAATGAGCACTGTGCGCATTCGATAAAAATCCTATATATATAGGGGAAGGGGAGCCTACTATGTGAAGTAGGTAATCTTACCTACTTTACATCTATTTTTAGCAATTTTTTATTTTTTTTAAAAATACCACCGTGAATTTTCATAAATATATCCCTCTAATATGTCATTCAAATTTCGTAAGAAACAGAGACTCCTACGACCTCCATACAGACAATCATTTTTTAACAGTCACAGATTTGCAACCATGTTGACGAAAATTTCATTATTTTAAAAGGTCCAGGATTGATTCAACACTGATTTATTTGTTGTTGCATAAATCATATAATCATTTTATTTGTTGATTAGTATTGTATACGTTGACTAATATATATAGTGTATTTCATTCTAACATCACTCGTGACTTTATTACATATATAGATATATCAAGAATAAAATAAAATAAGATTTAAAATGTTAAGCCACACATGAAAAATAACTTGAAGAATAAAAAACACATATAAATTTCTATAAAAAACCATGTTCTACTTCATCTATGCATTCTACAAGTTCTTTCAAAGTAAAGAGAATATCCCATCAATTTAAAATGGAAGTTCTTGTATGATGCAATACTGATATCCTTGTGGGGACTAAAATGATTGACTTTTATCTTAACAACCTTAGATTTAAATCATCATAACTGGGCATGATGAGCATTATCTAGGAAAACTGACCCTCACAACTTGTTGGATCCATATCCAACTAGACTTCTTGACAATCAACCAAAATACTTAAGCTAAAGTTGATGAGTAGTAATATTCCACTCTTATAACACACTCTCAATTTAACACCCCAAACATAGTTCGACATCGAAAACCCATGAAGTTCGAGTGCGAGTTATAAAAGCGAGGAATTGCTATTTGACAACTTGGTTTTAAGCATTCTGAAATAGTTGTCAACAAGTCTAGTTACGCTCAGGTCCAATTTTCCTCAATAACGCTTTGACAACCTAAGTACAGAATGATACATGTAGTATCAAAGATATTTTCATCTAATAGCAAAAATCCTACCTAAGGGGACCTAAGCCTAGAGTGTGCAGCTATCACTGTCACTTTGAATAAGCGGGCGAGATTGTAATACCCCAAACATAGTTTCATATTGAAAATTCACAAAATTTAAAAGTGAGTTATATAAGTAAGGAATTACTACTTGACAACTTTGATTTAATCAGGTTGTAAACCAGTACAATTGATCCCGAACCCAACAATATGACAATGCACAACAAGTAGTGACATCACTACTTAAGCACTTTACTTGTTGTGTCATTTAATCAAACACTTGACATACCTATAATATTTCATCTATATTAGACAAATATTTACTCAAATCTAACAACAACTACATAATAAATAAGTATATGAAGCATAAGCAACAAGATTAACAACTAGTGATATTAAATTTAAGAACAAAACAATCAACAAAATCAAAACCCTAAACCTCTAAAACAAGCATGAAATCGAATGAAATACACAAAAAAGAGAGAAAGGATGATAAGATATACCTAAAGAGGGGTGTGTGTGTGTATGATTGAATAGTCAAACGGAAGTCCCTCGACGCGGTAATGGCCGAGGACGGATCACCGGAGGGGATGAAGGAATGAGGGAGTCGTGCAGAATGAGGAAAGGGGACGCCCAACGTTCTGTTTACGGGCTCGGGGCGAGCACACTTATGTGCTCACTCGGTGCTCTTTAGGTGCTCACCTAAAAATTACCGCGCGCTGATCCAGCCACACCTTGAATTTCAGCTAGACGAGCACAACCGGGTGAGCATTTTGTGATATTCAAGTACTCGCTCATTTATGAAAACATAACCACGCCTCCAGATTCAAAAGGACGATCAGGCTAGCGAGCACATGTGCAACCTAAGTGCTCGCTAGAATGTGAGCGAGCACATGTGCTCGCCAAGTGCACCTCATCGTGTGTGCACGCCAATCGCGTTTTTTTGTAGTGACGCTATCACATAGCGCTACAAAGAAGTGAAGTGATTATTTTTCTTTGTCTTGTTTTCCACCTTGGATATGAGTTTAAATAAGTTCACGAGAACTTAGGAAGGTGACCTCATCAAAGAAAGTGAAGGGATTCTCGAAACTTTTTTTCTCAAGTTAATTCGAAAGTAAACAAATAAAAGGGGCATAACTCGAAAACTCCATCTCCAACGCCCCCTCCCACTACCGCCCCTTCTTGGCTACCCCTCACATTCTTCATGTCCATCCTTCTCTGTCCCCCTCCGCTGCCCCTCTTTCGTTCATTATGTTGCAAGTGCTTGAAATCTGGTGAAGTGTGCTCGTTAGAAGGATGGGTGCCTTTGCTTCAAATTGGTAGCTCCTCATGATGGTTGGTGCTCTGATCGTAGGATCTCGACACCTCTTCCTTCTATCGGGATCTGGATGAGGTCAGGGCGGTGGAGTAAGGGGGCACAGAGGTAAGAGGTGGAGTTGGGGGAGGGGTAGAAGATCAATCAAGCACCCCTTCACCTTAGGCTACGAAGCAAAACTCATCGTCGGCATCAATTGTGCTCACTCTCAAAAGCATCGAACATTGGAGACCTATCTTCTATAGTCGAACCAATCAACTAAGCATTGTCATCATCTTCGATTTCCAAGTATCGTCTACTCCACCTCGCACCTCTGAGTATAGTAGCATTAGCTAAGAGATATCCATTCACATCACTATCTTCACTTGTAACGTCCTATGTTTGGGTTGGGGTGTTACATCACTTCACATTATAGCAATAGAAGGAGTAGGATATACCCTCGACTCCATATACCCATTTTCACCAAAAGAGAACTTCTCTAATGATCTGGTTGTAGAAGTAGCGGACTCCCACTCTAAAGGCTCGGGTTCAACCCCACCCTTCCTCCCTAACTATGAAAAAAATTCACCAGATGAAGGACTAAGAATAACTTGATGAGGAGACAATTCCATTCATGCGAACTAGATAGTGGAAATACTTGCAAGCAGAGACAAAATAAACTTTGAATATGGGTCAAGTGAATCATAAAACAACCCTATGATGTTTGCATGTGGACATAGAAGACAGAAAAGAACGTCTTTAAAAATATGTACTTTGGTTATCGGGTTACTCTCAGTTCTACCCATGCATTCGTGGGTTGTAATTAGTTGTATGAACCGCACATTTTTTGTAATAATATTTTTATTCATATTCAATTAAAAAAGTAACATAAAAAATATATTATAATCATAAAATTAGTTAATATAACAAATAAGTAATGGGAACTCATATCATATTTCTCATTTCAACCCTCGTGATTATCCAACCAACTATTGTTCTTACAAGATTATCCAACCCAATCCTCTTACCCAATAGATTACTTTTTACAAGTTTAACCCACCGTAACCCTCGGACTAAGCACACCTAAATCCTTCCCGTGATTGCCGAACACATCATCTACGGAAGCTTATCAAAGCTTCAAAGACCGCGTTTCTCTGACATCTAAGTCCCGTCTTCGTTAGGATTGTAATACCGGTCAACATGCTTTCCCCCGTCACATCTTGGACCCATCTACAGAACTCGACTGCTGGTAGATAGATGATTTCGACCGGCTTCGGATCTGCTCGGTCATACAGCAAGTCGATGAGGAGGAGGATCGGTATCACATCGGTTGGGTCCGGCCATCACGTTCATTCCTTGGAACAAAAATAACAAAATGACATCTTATTTACTGGCCCGAAGAGAGAGAAGGAAAGAGGCAGGGTGATGTCCCACTAGTCCGAAAGAAGAGGGCAAAGCGACAGAACCCATCGCTGACAGCCACCTGCGTCCTTTGAGGTGAGGTCTGTCGGTTGCCGGAGAATGACTTCTTTTTTAATCGAAGAATTGCAAGAGAGGAGGCAGAGACAGACTGGTGATGTGCAGAAGAGATGATGGTCCATCCATTACACAGGGAGAGAGAGAGAGGGAGAGAGAGCTGTGGTGCACTGCAGCTACGCCTGAGCCCGAACAGGAACCCATGCAAAGGTCACGTCGCTCGCCCTCACCCCTCTCGCCGCTAAACGCGGAGTGCAACAGTGACACCTCTCCCGACCCACTGTTCCCGATGATGATCACCCCGCCTTCCCCTCCGAGATTCGCACCCAAAGCGATCGAAATCTTTCTGAATTACTCTACTATCTCTTCAGTTTTTTATTCTACAAATGCTTTAATCTCAAGTTTCTATGTTGGTTTGAGCAGTTGGTAGCGAGTCTAAATTAGAGTCTGATATTTAGATTATCAGAATATTGGAGCCTGAGGAATAAGGATTGGGAATAAGGAGAATAAGAGTCTACTATTTGTTCGGCTGGAGGATAGGAATAAGGAGAATAAGGTGAAATAAAGATAGGTAAGGTGAGATAAAGATAGGAATAAGAGTGAAATAAGATGAAATAATGGACAATAGTCGTACCACGGGGAGCCGTGTCGGGAAGAAAATGACCCCTTATTCTCCTCTATTCCGGTCTCTTATGCTTGTACCGAACAGGCCTTAAGTGGAAACATCATCGTTATGCTCCTCACCGAAAGAATGTTGAATAACTAAAGCTTGGAATAATAGGGACGAGATTGCTGAGGCGGATTGTCTGTTGTGGACTTGTTTCTGTTTTAATTGTGTGAACCGTTCGATCTTTATTGAGCGGTTCACACGATTTTACACGATATGGATCTACAAGAAGTGTAAAATTGTGCGAACCGCTCGATCGTGATCGAGCGGCACACATGACTACTGCAGCTGCATTTCGGCTTGCAACAAACAACCTTCTTTACGATATTGCAAGCATGCAAATTGGTGATTTAATAGGGATTTATCTGTAACATTAAGGGTTGAATGGTTAAGTTGTTTGTTGGTTTTGTAGTTTTAATGGTGGGTAATTGTTGGGAGGATTAGATATGATGCAACTTTTATTTGTGTTTGAAAGAAATAATTGTTTACTGATTATTTTATAATTTTTATATAGATGCGATAGCATAATACTTTTTTGTTTAAATAAGAAGAGAGAAAGGTGATATTAATGAATATTTGATTGAAAGAAGAGAGAGAGAAAGCATGTATAAATGGGAATCTATTACTATATATATTAAAGAGGGGAGCTGCACCGACTTTGATTAATTCTATCCTAAAATTCTAATTTTGTCCCTCCTATCTTTTCCTGATGGTTGTTTGTCCAAGTGGAGATATTCTTGCAATTACGAATGAAAATGCATGATATTTTTACTGTCAGTTTTACTGCAATATTTATACACCCTCTCTCCTCTTTCACAAATTTGTTTTTGCCGTGCAATTACAAAAAATTAACAATATTTTAAATTTTAAGTGAATGGGACTTTAATCTGTTACTGAACCTAATTCCTTTTATTTTGCCCATACCAAAATATACAAGGATATACAAATTTATTTATCGATAAGCATACATATCTAAATATTGCTTTTATTTCTTTAGGATATTGACACGTATATTGATGGATGCAAATAGATATGTATTTCCATTTTGTTATGGGTACAAATATCAGTACTATGTCTATTTTCTTCATGACATGGATACGGATATGACAGTTTTTTTAACGAATATAGTAAAATGAATGTGAATTCATAGAGCTACAACCGAATATGAATATATTCGCATGTATATGCCATCGTATCTGTCCTCACCTAAAATATCAAGACATTTTTTTTTGCATATACAAATAGAGACAGGATATTCAACACTACAACAAAATAAATAAAAATCCGTAGATGATATAAGATTTTGCTTGGGCGATTTATATCATTGTTATTCATTGAATAAAAGTATAAAAATGCATACAACATGCAACATCTTATTTGCAAAAGAAGTCTGTATCAATATACATATCCATACTGGAAAAAAGAGAAAATATTGCACATAAATGTATTAGTGTAATTAAGAGTGTTTTATAATTATAAAAGATGTTAAATAATTTTTCCCACGATATGACAATTGTTCAATCCATTACAATGTTAGCGAGAAAAATGATAAGTTTTCCACTCAAATGAGGATGCACTTTAGCAAGACAGAGCGGTCACGCTTTATATGATTGGCTTCAGAGCATGGGGATGGATCTCTGCAGTAGCCATTTGAGCCGCTCGATCTTGATCGAGCGGTTTGCATGATATTTACACTTTTTATGGGCATCTAGTGTGCAAAATCGTGCGAACCGCTTGAGCAATGTATATAGGGTCTAAACTATGTAAAAAAGAATGTAATCTAGATAGAATAATGTTGGAGAAAAGCTCCTTCTGATCACTCTATTCTCTAGCAAACCTCATCAAAACGACCTCCTTCTACTTCTCCCTATTCACCACATAATCACCCAACCAATCTCCATCAATCCAATCAAAACTTTATCGTAATGGAGTTAATGGAGACAGAATCTCGAATAGAAGAGAATCCAAGGGTTGTATTGGTATTCCCCATCTCAGAATAGCACTTGCTTATATCTGACGCGAGAAATTTGATATTAATTCGGGTGCACTACTTATTATGAATACAAGCAAGAACAATAATACGCTTAAATATCCATATTTGACATCAGCTTCTCTATATATTATAGAACGAATATACAATATTTTTTTACGTAAGGTAATGAATTAGTTGAATATTTGTTGTCGTATCTTATAATATAACGAATATTATAATTTAAATATTTCTTTTTGCTCTTGGGAAATTAATAGTTGTGCCCCTCGGATGAATTTTATTCATATATAGTGTCATCAGATTTGGGCAGTGATAGGAGTTTAAGTACTGAACTTTGACATGTCACATTATAATATGCACTCGATAGTCGTTAGATCCTTGGTCATCATGATAGTTTTACTCGCATGCTTCTAAATGATTTGAGCATGTGCAAAGAAAACAACGCAGTTACATTTTCAAATTCCTTTACATCTCATAACATGAAATTATCTATTAGTTTCATTCTGAAAGGAACGTTTCACTGACTGCTGACCACGGGAACGATATTGTTTAAAATGAGGTTTGATTTTCTTTAAATTGATATATTTCATTACCTATTAGTTTCTAAGTACACTCGTGTAATTGTATTTTCCTATGCACTGTTATCTTCGACAATTGCCCGTACGTTGCACGGGTCTTGCGCTAGTTTAATTAAAAGAAGGGCAAATAGTTGATGATGCCCATGGGTTGGATAAATAAATTAGGATTTTTATCACTTGTTCCCCTTCGAGATCTTGCAATTTCAGTAATGCCCCTATCTTTTTGGTAATATCAGTTGTGCCCCTCACTTCTTGCTATTTTATCACTTGTGCCCCTCGGGTTGGTGACTGTCCATCCACAGTGCAAAAGGACGTTAACTTTGAGAACATAAGCAGTATTAATTTTAAAATAAGGGTTATATGGTCATTTTATCCCCTCTTCATCATCCTCTTCTTCTTCCTCCTCTTCCCCCACCATTAATGTAAGGAACTTTTTGGGGATAATGATGAATATGCCCTTGTTTAAAAGTTGGAAATCAACCCCCATTCCCTTCCCAACAAGGCATATTCGTCATGAACCCCAAAATTTCCATTTCTTAAATGGTCTTGGGACCCGAATCGTTACAATTTAAAGATCGGGACACATTCTGAGATCAGACCTATAGATGGGGGCCCAAATTGTAATTTACCCTATTTTTTACCCACGATATCTTTTTCGACAGTGCGGTTTACCATAACAGGAATCTGCCGACTTTTTATTTATTTTATATTGACGAAGTTAAACTTTTCAATTTGAGGGGTCAATTAGGACGAGATAAAAACACTCTTATCTGTGCACTAAATTCTTGTCATTTATATAAAAATATCAACATAGATACGTCATTATACAAACTAGTACACACCCGTGCTTTGCACGGGCAAAGCTCGCAATTCACACCTACACACATACACATACAAAATTTTAAATGAAGCATGTTAACAATATACATAATTAACATAATGCATGTTGATGTAATATTGAGTCAATAGTAAAAACACATGGTTTGCACGAGAAACAGAAATTATTGACGGTCAAATTTAGAGGGGTATGTCTATTTGTGTAGCTCCGATCGAGGATAAGAAGCGAGAAAACCTTTTAAGAAGGTTCAAACATTTGCAAAGGAGGTCAGCTGATGCACCGATTAAGAGATGTGAATTTTGAGATGTTGAGCCGACCAAGAGAGGACAAGGAAGGCCCAAGAGGTTTCGAAATGAGACTATACGAAAGAATCTTAGTCTTTTGGATCTAAGCCCAAGAATAACCCAAAATAGATCTGAATGGAAGCAAAGAATCCATGTAGCCGACCCTACTTAATTGTGGGAAAAGGCTTTGTTGTTGTTGTTGTTGTTGATTTCAAAACTTTTAGACAGGGTGCCAACAACATTAAAAAAGAGCATGCTCTGTCACTTGATCTTATTCCTAGGACATGGTTTATCAATCGCATCATGTAGAGTAATTGCAATTTTATCTTGCATCATGCATGGAGAGCACCTTGGGAGTATTGTGAATCCTATTACTAAGTATCCATCATTGACTCTTACTTTCATTCTATGGTTTTCTCCCCCTGTATTGAACTTTTAAAATTTCATAAAGAAAAAAAGGACGAGTAAATTGTATTGAAAATATCCAAAATTTTGAAAATCGAAAAACTATTAACAAAATATTATTTTTTAAAGAAAAATAAAAAATACTAAGTCAGCTAATAAAGTTATTTTGGGTACTCAACCTCGATTTGTATTGTGAATATATAGGTAAATGTATATGCATAAGCACCTGTAAACCATAAAGTAGAGGATAAAATCCTGGTCATATATTTGTGATGCCGTGACATGTATACTTATCTTGGGAGTATGGAATGAGGACTTCCCAACTAGAAAAGATCTCCATAATATTTTTGTTAGGTTTCGATGTCTTTTATAACATTTGTAAATGTATTCCTATCTAATATTTGCAGTCGGAGAACTCATGTAGGAAGATAATTTATTTGACTCATCGAGGCTTCGATGGATGTCATCTTCTTATGTATTCTTAGGGCATGGTGTGTATCGATATTGATATCATCGGTATTTGTCCTCGTGCTAGATGCAACAATGCATCTTTATTCTATAGTCGAGTCTACTCATCGTCTCCTCATTGGTTCATTGGTAGACACATATTCACCTCGCTAGATTTGATTGATCATTTTAGGTCGAGCCACGAAAAAAACATAACATGATTTTTCTAACTTGGCGAACCAACATTAAAATTGAAAAGATCTTAGTAAGTCGAATTCTTATCGCTTTTACCATATACCTCGAGAGAATGTGCAGTTTGGAATTTAGAGACAAATGGGTACTTGTGAGGTGATAAGTAGGGAAGTTTCCGACTGTTGAGTAACAAGCCCCACATCCTCATCCTTGACAAGGGTAGACTCCTCACGTCGATCTTCTTCATTGCTTGATCGAAATAAGACATCATAGAAGATGTGGTTAAGAAAATTTAAAATTATTAGTAAGTACTATATATAGAAAGTTTTAAATGATCGAAGTTGATTTCCAACTGATAAAATAGCAAAAGCTAATATACCTTTTATTCTAGACATAGCATTAAAAATAAGTGAAAGTGATGGGAGACTTCTATTACTATATATTAAGGAGGGGCTCTCGAATCCTTTTGATTAATTTTTGTCCATCAAATTCCAAGAATACCCTTCTGTCCTCCCTTTCTTTTTTTTGGAAAGGTAAGTAAGTATATTGATCAAACAAACAGACAGAAGTATTAACCCCCCTCACAAAATCCCAACAGTTGGGAGAGGGGGATCATTAGAAAGTTTCTCTAGACAATAGTTACAAGGTGCCCATTGGTAGGCATTCATGGAGAGCATCAGCTGCAAATGACCTTGAGATCGTTAAGAACTTGATTGGCGATAGTCCTAGCAGTCTTGGACATTCCCTCAGCCCAGCGGCGGTTTCTTTCCCGCCAAATCCACCAAACCGATGTTGCGATAGCAACCAAAATCTTTGAGGCCAGCTCCTTATCTTGGGTATTAATCGTCTTAACCCAGTCCAAGATCTCTGAAATGTTAGATCCATCAACAAAAGACGGGAACCGCAAATCTGCGGAGACAGCCGTCCATAAATCCTTGGAGTATTGACAACCCCAGAACAGATGTTCGCACGACTCACATGGGTAGGAGCAAAGCAAGCAGCTACCCGTCACGCCAAGGCCAAGCTTGATAAGCCTATCACGAGTGGATAGCCTGTTACGGACTACCCTGAACAAACAACACTCGTGCTTAGGGGCGGCCTTGGACCCCCACACCTCCTTGCAGTAGTTGAAAAGGGGCCCTCTAAGACGTATGAGGTCGTAGCAAGATCGGAAAGAGAAGCCGGCAGCGGAAAGGGCCCATCTGTAGGGTGGGCACGGCTGCACCAGGGCAGGGAGAATGATATCACGACATCTCAGGAGAGCCTTCCAGTGTAGAGAGGCACTTGGGGAGATCGGGATATCCCAGAATGACTCCCCCCGTAGATATTTAGAGCGGAGATAGTCGGCCCAAACAGAATTTTCCGCCGAAAGGAACCTCCACACCCACGCAACCTTGGAAGCTTCCTGAAGGTCCCTCAGAGACCTGATTCCAAACCCCCCTTCCTCTTTCGGAAGACGGACCTTATTCCAAGCAAGATCGTGTCTTTTATAGTCCCACAGGAAGTCAGCACAAAGAGAGGAGACCTTAGAGATGGTGAAAGAGGATAGCATGGAGCAGTCGGTCCAAAATATTAGAATCCCCGCAATTACAGAATTGATAAGCTCGATTCTACCCGCCATAGAGAGTAGACGAGCCTTCCAGCCACAAAGAAGAGAGCGGACTTTATCCACAAGAACCTTAGCAGCAACGGAGCAACCAAATTTGTGCGATAGAGGGATTCCAAGATATGTAGTGGGTAAGGCTTCACCCAACAGACCCAATGCAAGATTCCAAGAGAATTGAGTTCCAGAGTTCTTTGAGCAAAACAAACGACTTTTTACCCCATTCATCCATAAGCCAGACAAAATCCCAAATGCATTCATTGTAGAGGAAATGGAGTTTAGAGACCTCGTGTTGCTCTTCGTGAAAAAGAGCAGGTCATCCGCGTAAATCAAGTGGGTGGGAGCCTTGCAGCGCTCACTTCCCATAGGAGCAATAGAGCCATCCACCACATTTATGTCCACAAGGCAAGTCAGGGTCTCCATAACCACCGTGAAAAGGAGAGGGCTAAGGGGGTCTCACTGCCGTAGACCCCTAGATCCCTTGAAGAGGCCGTGCGGGACACCGTTGACCATTACAGAGAAGGAGACCGTAGAAATACAATTCTGTATCCAGGAGGAAAGAGTGATTAACGGAGTCGAAAGCTTTTGCAAGATCCACCTTAACACAAGCGCGGGGTTGCCCTCTGCGTCTCTGGAAACCTAAGATCAACTCTTGCGCAAGGCGCACACTATCCCCAATACGCCGCCCTTTAATAAAGGCCAATTGGTTAGGGGAGATAAGGTGGGGGAGGACCGCGGAGAGCCTTGCAGAGAGCATTTTCGCAAAAATCTTGTAGATGACATTACAGCAAGAGATAGGCCTGAAGCAAGAAGGGGAGGGAACTTTCGGAACAGAGTAAGGAACGTGTGGTTGATTTGCCTCAACATAGCACCACCCGAGTGCAGAAAGGACATGGGAGCAAGGACTTCCTTTTTCACCAACAACCAATGCACCTTTCATTCATCAATCCCTTTCGATTAATTTTTTTCCATCAAATTCTGAGAATACCCTTCTGCCCTTCCCCTTATAGGTCAGTTCATTCTCGCAGACGCCTTCTGCTACTTTTCTCTGTCCATATCCGCCACCCTGTCTCCATCGTGCCCCTCTACCTTTGTCCGCATCCTCTTCGCCAGTGAGTGCCGCCTCCTCGAGCTCATGTTCTATGGCATTGTCACCGTGAGCAACGCCTTAGTGTAGATCGTAAAGGGTGCCACACTGTAGCTCCTTGGCTTCCCGACACCATCAACGTCGGCCACCGTGGGGTCGAGAAGCTCTTCAAAGTTATGTACATCCGTGACGCACTCGTCGACCTTCTCCTGAACATCGACGTCTTCTCTGGTATCCATCGCACCAGTATCGATAATGAAAACCTCCACCCCACCATACACTATGTGATGAATTACATCAATTTCATCATGGGCTACTGGAAGTGGCTGTCGAGAACTTGATTTGTAGGTGAACTATACACACTATAGAAATATAAGTTACATCGCCAACCATGTAAGATAAGGAGCGATCAAAGATTAGGCACATTTCATGCTTGTGCCATAAAAGACAACTTACAACACAAATGTTTTTCTAGACTTACCGTAAAAGGAATATGTATTGAAATTTAGACTTTTTTTTATGAAATGTTGGTATAAAAATTCTGATATTTTGTATAATTTTTTTATATAAATGACAAGAATTTAGTGCACAGATAAGAGATTTCAAATTGAAAGGTCTAACTTCGCCAATATAAAATAAATAAAAAAGAGTCGGCAGATTCCTGTTACGGTAAACCGCGCCGTCGAAAAAGGAGGAAAAAGAGGAGGATCTTTCCCTCCCGCGTGAAAAAATATATCGTAGGTAAAAAAAAATATATCGCAGGGGTAAAAATGGAGAAAAGAAAAGGGCGGGGCCCCGAAAGGGCGCAGCACCAGACAGCCTTTTCTCCCCTCCACTCCTCCCTGCAGCAGCAGCAGCAGCGACGGGTCACCTCCACGGTAATCACACCCCCACGTCTCTGCTCACCGCTCCCAAAATTACGGCAAGTGCCACTGAGTGGAGAGAGCATTCTTCCCTCCTTTTATTAATGCGCGCACATCCCGTCATCTCCGACAGGACGTGACCGGTGCGGTGACCTCCGTGCTCTCTCACTTCCCGACAGCGGTGACGGCAACGCGTAACACCCATTGGCGTCACCGCACTCCGTTTTTATATGCCGATATCGGGAGGGTTTCAGTCTCTGGAGTTCGATCTCGCCCGACCATCGCCGGCGGCTTCAGATGTGAGTGAAGCTTCATGTAAGTTTCCATCACCCCTTTCTGCCTTTGGATCTGCTCACATTCTGTTCTTCGATTTTAGGTTCTGGAAGTCCAATGCCGGATAGTAATAAAATAGCTTTTTTTTCGTTCTTTTTTTTCTCATATTCTTCTTCTTTTAGTTATAACCCTAACTTCATGTTATGATTATATCGATTCTTTATATAATCTCATCTTTTGAGTTATATATATGGATCATACATTGTAACATCCTCATGTAACTTCTGATTGGATAACTTTTCCTGTGAGGTTGCTCTCTTCTGAAATCTCTGGTTCTTGATATGGAGTTGGGTACTGTATAATACTCATCTCACAATTGGTTCACACGGCACATTCTGTGAAAGTAGGCCTGTAGGTGACAATGGACGGAATTTGCAGCATTACTTTCTGTCTCACTTTTGGTTTCTGGCAGTTTGCTGTGTTTTTTAGCATTTGGATTTCTTCTGCATCTTACAAGTTAATACTTAGGTACGAATGCTTCTGTAGTTGTAGAGTGGAAAGGTTTAATCTTTTCGTAATTTATGGCTTGTAGGGTATGAAGTAAGTTCGATAAACAAGATTTCCCCTAAGTTGTATCCCCCGAATTTTTGGCACTTATGCCACTTTTCTATACATGTCTGGTTTTTCAAATACCATTCATCTCTTCGTTGTTCTTGCTTGCTCTTTTTTTTTTCTGTTGGTTGGTTTGACAAGGGTTTTACTTGTTAAAACGAACGGATTATTTGCAGTCTCCACTTTATTGTGTGATGTGTTTCTGTATATGCATGATATGATTCTGTATGTAGATTCAAGTAATTAGTTCATCCTGGTATTCCATTTTGTCATGTGTAGACCTTTGTTTTAGCTGTTACAAGTTTCTAATTCTTCAGGACCGTTTAGATGCGTTATGAGCTTCTCAGGGGGATGGATCTTGGATGGCAGATATGAGGGAGAGGCAGCGTTGGAAACCTGAAGAAGATGCGCTCTTGCGAGCATATGTTAGGCAATATGGCCCACGGGAGTGGAACCTTGTCTCACAGCGTATGAATGTTCCTTTTAACAGGGATGCGAAGTCCTGTTTGGAGCGGTGGAAGAACTACTTGAAGCCTGGAATCAAGAAGGGTTCTCTTACTGAGGAGGAGCAGCGGCTTGTAATACGACTCCAAGCGAAGCACGGGAACAAGTGGAAGAAGATCGCGGCTGAGGTTCCTGGGCGAACTGCCAAAAGGCTAGGTAAGTGGTGGGAAGTCTTCAAGGAGAAGCAACAGAGAGAACTAAAAGAGAACACCAAAGCCAGCTTGGAACCTCTTGAGCAAGGGAAGTACGACCAGCTGCTTGAGAACTTTGCCGAAAAGCTAGTCAAGGATCGACCTAGCAACCAGTTACTCATGGCAACCCCAATGCTTCCGTCGTGGCTTTCGAGTTCTAGCCCTGCTAATGGGATGAGGCCAACAACACCTTCGGTCACTTTGTCACTTTCATCTGCAGCAGTTCCAAAGGCATCATTTGCGTGGTTACAACCTGACCGAGTAGCAGATATCAGCACTAATTTGCCAAACACACAGAACACTAGTGTCTCTGGTGCATTGCCAGTTGATAATTTGCTGATCTCCGAGGTTTCTGAATGTTGTAGAGAGTTGGAGGAAGGCCATAGAGCTTGGATGATGCACAAGAAAGAGACATCCTGGAGGCTCAAACGGCTAGAGCTACAGATTGAGTCAGAGAAGGCAAGGAAGAGAAGGGAGAAAATGGATGAGATTCAGCACAAGATCAGAAAGCTAGAAGAAGAGCTGAAGGTGGCCATGGAGAGAATTGAGGCAGAATACAGGGAACAACTGTCAAATCTGAGAAGAGATGCAGAAGCCAAGGAGCAGAAGCTTGCGGAACAGTGGGCAGCTAAGCACACACATCTAACTAAGTTTCTCCAACACATGGGAGGGGGGCTTCAGCAGCAGTGATTTGTATTCAATGAGCTGCGAAATATAGGAAGAAGATTAGTGGAGCTTCAAATTCCTTATCATTCCCATTTTTGGATGGCTTCCTCTGTCGCAAGTTAGTTGCGGACAATCTCCATGCATTAAAATGGATAATCAAACATAGATCTTTATTTATTGAAAATGATGGGTATATCTTGGGAATGCTGGTTGCCAAGCATGAATGATGGTTAATCTTAGTTCTCGTTTTCTGTCTGATAGAGATACCCATAACACCCAACTCCCAGGTATCAAGCATTCAAAGCTTACGGAATTTGTCTATCAAAGATGAAATGCAACTGTTGGCACCCAATGAACTTCACCTTCCTGTAATTTGTTCACTGAGGTTTAATTATTAGATCTTAGGATCCAATATGTGGCAAAGAGGCATTTAGAACTTCAATATACTGGTATGACCACTTGCCTTATGACATATCTACTTCATAGTTATTTTATCTAGACCTCAAATTTATTGCATTTTGTTCAGGGCCTTTGCATGATGCTCACTATAGATATCCATCCTTTGATTTCTATAGCTGTTGTGTGACCTCAACATTTTTATTTTCATATGGTATTATAAGTTCCTCCTTTGCACATTTCTGGTTTTTGGCCCTGAAAACAGTGATGTTATTTTTCAGCTGTTTTATCTTAAAGCTACTTGCGGTTCAACATCAAAGCATGCTCTATGATCCTCACATTGGTTGCTTTATGGTGGTATTTTCTCCCCCATGACATATGTTCATATGGGAATGTGTGCACCCATTTCCACTTTTGTAGACCTCTTATTCGCAATCATTCAAGTTTTGATGGACCTTCTAATTTGTTGTCTTGATGGGTTTTGGTCTCATGATTTGTGTTTATATGTTTGTATGATAATACATTATTCCTCTTTATCATTTAGGCTCATAGATGCTTATGATTTATTAATCAAATGCACTTCACTTTTTGTTAATGCACTTAGCAGGAGGGTGACTAACTTTTGGTTGAAAATCTCTCTTTGCAAGTTACAATCTCAATATATTACCCTTTTTGTGAGCCACTAACCCAATATGGCTTATCTTCAAGTCATGGTTACAATACAAGTCATCATGAGTTGGAGAGAGTCCTTTCTGTTTTTACTATCTACAACACAATGGTGTACCAAAAAGTAGGTAGAGAATCTTATCCTTAGCAACTATTAAGAGAACCTTATCCTTGATTTTGATAATGTCTCTTCTAAATATGTCTTGTTGATTAATATATTGTCAAAAGGATGTCAAGTAGTATTGTTCTCATTAGTTTATTCTCTCCTAGTCATAATCTCTTAGGGGCCTTTCCCTAGATGAATAAGGAAAAATGGATAAAGGATGTATAAACATTGTTTTTGTTTGGTAGGAGGGAGAGAATAAAGAAAATGCAGAGGGATAAGTAGTAGTGATAAATATCAGATTTACCATCTTTAATTGTATTTATTATCCCTCTTTTTAAATAATCAATAACATTAATTAACTATTTATTCAATTTAAAAATAACATTCTATAATTAATTAACACTAATTATAAATACATACATAAATATATTGTTGCACCATTTATTTTGTGTTTTTTAATATTAAAAATTAAATAAAAATTAGTTTAATATTGTATAAATTTGTTTTGACATTATTCATAAATAAAAAATACAAATAATAATAATAGACATTAAAATAAGGATTTTTATTTACTTTAAAATGCTTGAAATATATAACTATGTAAATATGATGTATTTTCCTTGAGTTCTACATGAAAGTTATAGATATCAAAAAGATCTACAACTTTCATATTAAACACCTTTTGTTTTGAAACCACTAACTATTTCTTTTTGGTTTTATTCTATTTTTTCATTTTATTTCTGATTGGTCCACGTGGCCCAATCTTAACCATCCACCTCACCTGCATCTTCATCGCCAATTGCACGGGTTTGTAGTTGTCTGATCAGATGAGATCAAACGATGTCTAATCCTCCATCAATGCATTTGATTGTAACCTTCTAATCCTTCTTATCAAAGCAATCAAGACCATCCATTATCGTATGTTCCCTAACCATCCGATCGATTTGACCAGATTTCATCCAAGCCACTCTCCAGCGCCCCAGCAAGGGTCGTTGGATCACTTGATCCAACAGTTCTTGCTTTGTCTTCCTCCTTGCGACCCTTCGCCACCCAATCACCTGACTTCCTCCATTTTTTTAACCTCTCCTTGCAACCTCCCAGCTAACTTTTTTTAACCTCTCCTTGCAACCTCACAGCCAACTTCCAGTACCTAATCCTTCGTCTAACTTCCCTCATTCATGCCTAATCTTCACTAACCAACCCTGACCAACCTCCACTGATTCATAGGTGGTTGAAATGACCTGGTCGAAACCACTTGGAAACCGTACCCCCTTCAAATACTCCTCAACCATTGCGAAAAACGATTGTCCACCTTTACACGAAGAATCCCCTAGCCCTCTTCTCTTTTATGTGACAAAGAGTTGTTGAATTTAAGAGCGGTGGAGGACCTCTTCTGGTGTTGACCCATGGCCATCAGGCCATGCTACAATGTCTTTGATGGATGTTTGGGCTTCTTCCCATGGCTGGGGAAGTGAAGCAAAGACCAAAAGCCAATTGAGCCTCAAGCCCAAGCCACCCTCTTCCATCTTCGTGACTTATCTTTAGCCGAGGTAGTCTAGGTTTTTTTTTCTTTGCCTTTTCCCGTTTTGTACATACAATCCCACTTGAATCAAGCATGGTTTAGACCTTCACCGTGGCTCTATCACCTTGATCCCCTTGGAAGGATTTGTTCTTCGTATTTCTTGTGATGTCATCCCTATCACCTTGATCCCCTTTCTCCTCTGGTAATGGTGATCCCACCTAAGGTCCTCATATTTTTCACAGTAAAATTATCCCCTTTCTCCTCGTGTAAAATTGTTTTTTTCTTCTTCATCTTAATATATATACACACACACACACACATATATATATATATATACATATATATTAGTACAAATTCTCTTTGACTAAAATACAATTGTAATATATTTTTATATAAATTGGGATGAGGGATAGAGAATAAGGTGGAATAACATATGAGAGAGAGATATACTTCTTTTGGTTTGAGGATTAAGGAAGGGAAAAGTGTTCTAGACTGCTTTTGGTTTGAGGATTAAGGAAGGAACAAGTACTCTAGACTGAAACATGATACCAAACTCAGGGTAGCGCATCTGTTTCGGGTACAGAGGCGACGAGGGGTGAGGGCCACCCTCGGGGCGGGCCGGCAAGGGGTTCGAATCCTGCCACCTTTCTTGTGGATCATCCTGTGGCGGATGATGGGAAGGGAAAAATGACGAAATGCAATTTAGTGAATTGTCTCATTATTCGTTATTTCCGGGTCTTTTCGTTGCATTCACTTACAATAAGAAAGAACCGCCAGCGTTTGGTGCATTCTTCTTCCTTTCCTTGGTCTTTCGTTCCGTCATATTTCGGAGAACTTATCCCCTCCCAACGTCTCCACCGCGGAGGCACCTTTCTTTTATCAAATCTCAGGGACATGGTCTAATCATGAGGGTAGTATTTTATCATGGTGTCGGATCCCAAGTTTTTATGGATTCCTGAATTGCCAACATAATGTCTCAAAACGCACAGGCCATAGAGAAAGAATTGATACTTCCTTTGTCTCGAACTTCGTGAGATAGTTTATGCTGAGTTAAAGTTCACTCATCTCCTAAATGTCCACTTATCTTGGGTTAAAATTCACATGCATCTAACAAAAATCCATGTTTCGGGCTACTTGTCCCAGGATAAGGATTTGTAAATATGTGTGTGTGTGTGTGTGTGTGTGTATATATATGTTTATGGATCGAACTTTTAACAAATAAACATGAGTGAACCTACTATTTTCAGATTTGATTCGTTTCCATAATCGAACAAAGATCTACGTTTAGGTTTAGTTAGTTTATTGTTCAGTCGAATCTGAACAAATATCCTTGGCAATTAGACACAATGGAGCGGACAAGAAGCAGAAACACAGACTAGTGCAATGCTGGGCATGATGCAATGCCCAGCAAAGACTGTTGATGCAACATGACCATCTTGTAACCACATGTTTGCATCACACATAACCCATATACACACTGGGGTAATTGGGGTTTATGAATTCATCTTGTTCTTCACGTTTTCTCCTCTCCGCGAACCTACAAGAAATCTCGGTGGCATAACATATGGTAACACACAAGAACAACTACCATTCATATAATTACAGCACTAATATGTGATCAAACGGAATGTGTATGTGATTTATGTTCACTGTCATATGCATGAATTTCATGTGTGCATCTTAAATAAAAGGAATTCTATCAAATTTATTAAAAAATAGGAAATTTGTCTATGTCAACTCATAGTTAAGGGTAATCGAATTTCCATATCCACGGGATCATGGGAAAATCATAGCCACAATTGACAATTACAGTAAAAATGACATTATTACAACAAAGACATACCTCTGGATGATTTTGACCTATACGTAATTAAAGAATGTGAAAAGAAAACGAAAAACTCTTCAAGAACCGTACACATGCCCCCGTGCCAAAAAAATGGCAAATTATGGATGCTGTGCTTGGAACCTTGTAAATTCTTTTATTGGTTTTTCCAGCAAAAAGATGTATCCTCCCTTGAAATGGAACTGCAGAAATAACTCAAGCTTTAAGAAAGGTCATCTTCCGCCTATCAGGCTTCACCTTCCAACTCTTGTCAATGTTGACAGGCTTCAACAGCCTTTCGATTTCCATTTCAGATTGGAGTGCAGATCTCAACATCTTCAGGTGCCCCACACACTGCTTATGATGAGCGAAATGGCCAGGTGGTGTATCGTCTTTGCTCCGCTTTAACGTTCGTACAGATGTGGAATCCCACTTTGACTGGAGATAAGCTAGAGAGCGCCAGGGAGGAAGAGGCATTGAATTCTGCTTGAGCGAAGATCTGGCAGCATCAACCATGACTTGCAACAGAAGCTTGAGCCTATTCCAGGAGCCAACATAAATAACTGGAAGACTTCTTAGAATGGCATCATAGGACTCGACTGCTCTTGCTATTTCGAAATGACTCCTGAAATCGATGTCGACAATCAGACATTCCATTTCCTCGGTGCCTTTTTGAACACGTACATCAATATATTCATGGTCACCTGAGGATCGTGTATTGAGAATTAGAAGATTGATGCATCAATCAGAAGAGAACACTCCTTTGAGGGAGTTAGTCCATTTAGAACTCTGCACAAAAGGAATTGAGAACAGCTATTAAGTAAGCATACCTCCTGGAACCCTATCAGAACCATGCCATTTGGATGTGCAAATAGAAGCATCGTACCCCGAAGCTCTGAGGCGCTTAACTAAAGATCTTCTAATGCAGCTGCCGTTGCACTGGCCATCCGTCATTCCATAAAGGTCCCACTCATTCATAGACAGCAATAGGACATGTACAATCGCATGTAAATCACTCTCACGCTGATCCACAGGCTGTTTGTGCAGCTGCAAACAAGTGAAAGAAAATTGTAATTCAATCAATTATTGCCTTCCAAAAGATGCAAAGATACTGGCTGGGATACAAAATGCAATAAATTCCCTCTGAATTACAAGTGAGTATACATATAAATTGTAGCTTGAACTACAAATGAGAAATATGTTCATATAATTGGAATTGAGGTATACCATCAGCTGAACACTAGAAAAACAAGAGGGGAATTCAAAAACAATGTAGAATGATGGACAAAGGAGGATTGGACATGATCTATCATCAAATTTTAGGAAACAACATACCAACAAAAATAGTGCCAGACAAGAGCCTATCCTAAGCTAACTTGTAAAATATTTCGACAAAAAGAATGCTGTAAGAATCTGATTGTAACGTCCCGGGCTTAGGTCCCCGATCTGTTATCGAGGAAAACTGGCCCTGACAACTTGTTGAGTTCGAGCCCAAATGGATCCGTTGACAACCACCCAAAATGCTTAAGCCCAAGTTGTCAAGTAGTAATCCCCACCACTTATATACCACACCCACACTTTGTGAGTTTTCCATGTGGTACTATGTTTGGGGTTAGGGTGTTACACTGATGGTAACATAATAGTAGACCTAACAACTGAATATTGGTGTTTCTTTGCGCAGTACCATTCCATTAGGCTTCTACCTATTCTGCTCTGGTTTCCTGCTGTCTTGTTTTTAAAGCAATTAGCCAAATCAGACCCAATTCCACAGTCTTGATACCTTTAATTGCACCTAATGGAAACAAGTATTTATATACCACGATGCTTAAGCATTCATAATACTTCTATATGTCTGACAAGTTATTTATTTTGCATTAAAATTTAATGAAATTTGGACCCTGATCTTATGAACAGAACTAGACTGCTCTACCACCAAAATTCTGGTTGCTATTTTCAAATAAGTTCATTGTGTATTAAGTTATATGGTACAAGGTTTTACTTGCCTACCTGCCTTATTATAGGAAGGACTACCGGACTTCTCATCGTTGCATGAATATAGGAAGAACACAAGCTGTGGCATGTGCATGACTTCGTTGGATTTCCAATTCACCTAAAGTAATGGTAAAGAAACTACCAGAACATCCAAGGCACGTCATACTTGTCCAACTCTGGTGGCTAACAACTATGCAGCATTCAACATAAACAAATAGCATTCTAAAATTTTCAGTAAAGTACTGTCAATAGACAAGTCCAAAGATGCCATATACTACAGACCAGCAGACAACCAAATAATTAAGAAAAAATGATAACATATATCTTGAAGCCATAATTCCACATTTTTCATTCATTAATTAATCAGAACTAGAATATTCCACAAATAAGCTCATTAAACATTAAAAAATATAATCACGATGACGACGGAAACTTACCGAGATCTTGTCGGCGAGATGGCCGAGATCAAGAATCCCCGAATCACTGTCGCTGCTGCACCACCGCGAATCGGCACCACTGCTCCCGTTCTCCATGAAATCCGAAACCATCAAAGCAAGGTCGTGCTCGCTCTCGTGGCTAAACCCCCCCATCTGCCCCACGTACTCCTCCCCGCTCCCGCCGGTCAGCCTCACCCAGACGTCTCCGGCCGCCTCGCAAACCCGGCACCTCCCACCGCCGCAACTTCCTCCGTGATCCTTTCCGTTGATTTCACGGGGTCCTAGACCCCGCAATCCCATACCTAAATCGTAAAATTCGCGCGCTTTCGGCCAAATTCAAAGAGCCTGTATCGGAATTCGCCGATGAAGACCTCAATTTGAGGCTCGTGAGCAGAACTAAGTGGGCGATCGACACAATTGCAGGTGACGGGATCAAAGCCCTAGACTTTCTTCGATTGGATTGTTTGGATGATGGTGTTATTGGAAGATTTCGTGGTCCTTTGTTTGACCTAAATGCCCGCGTGGGAACGAAAGTGCGTGGGAAGCGCAAGCAACGAGAGCCTCGCGAGGGGTGTGGGGAGCTATAATTAGAGGACTGCCCTCTGCAAAGACCATTTTACCCTTTCGCTTATCATAAATAGCGGGAATCGCGTAGCTGTACGGGAAAGTGATGTTTTATCTATCCTCCCTCTTTTTTAACATGAAAAGGATAGTGTTCAGCTGCCCGTTTATCTCCTCCTGTTTTGGGATCGTGGAGATCTGGACTGTTGGCTGATAGATTGACGGCTAGATGATGATCGAAGTCGGATGGATATGGATTGGGGCAAGAGTGGTGGTCTGCTGTGCATTTTCCGAGTTTAAAAAAGGACCAAATTATTATTTTGTATCGATAGATGGATAGATTTTGATACGTTCAAGTCTTTGGGGGGAAATTGAAGCGAACGTTCGTTAAAATATTTGTTTGATTTGTTCTTTGAAAAATATATATCTGAAATAAATTAATTCGTGAGAGCAGTTGGCGCAGAAAAACCAATGGTGAGTAGATTACTGCGTTTGTATTATTATTTAGGGTAAATTATAATTTTCGTCTCAATGTATGCTCCGATTTCAGAATGGATCCCTATTTTTAAATTGTAATAATTTGGGTTCAATAGCCATTTAGGAAACAGAAAATTTAAAAGTTGTTTGAAATTTAAGAACTCCTGACGAATATACTCTTCTCGGATAGGAGAGAAGAAGAACAAGGAGGTTGGATCCTAACTTTTAGAAAAGAGCATATTCGTGAAGAGTCTTAAAATTTCAAATGGTTCTTTGTTTTTCCGTTTTCTAAACAATCAGGAAACCTAACAATTTAAAGATAAAGACCCATTCTAAGATCGAACCTATAGACGAGGACCCAAACTACAATTTACTCTGTTATTTAAATGACCTGACTCGTTGGTGAAGAGCATGGTTAGTGTTGAAACTCTATTTTACGTAACTGTACAAATATGTACAAATATATGTAGAATACGCAAAAGATAATAATAATGGATGGTTTAAATTCATTCTACACAGAATTACTTAAAGGGATTGTTACCCCCACCAACTATAAAATCTTTATAAAATTTTCCTTCTCGACCTTTGAAACAACATAATCCCGTAAACATGCTAACTTTATATGCTTCCACATGGTTTTAATTTGTTCACGGGAGTGAGTGTAGGCTTCTTTCTCTAGTATGATTGTGTGCGATACCATAGGCATATTTAGGACACCGACTCGACAGACCTGAGTCATAGACCTCGTACACTGCTGACTCAGACCTCTTACCTCTCCCATGTGTCGAGCCATTTGGCTTCCCCACCGGTCTTGCTAACTAACGTACCTCACCCAGAACCCAGAGCCAAGGATCAAAGCCGCTGCGGTCAGACATCACATATTCAGTTCAACAGTCAAGCGACCCTCGTATGCTTTCAGGCTAGTCGCCTAGGGCTTGCTTACAAAACCTCCTCTTTTCTATACCACCATATTTTGCACGCCTCTTTTTCGTGCCCCCATCATCTCCAATGTCTCTCCGCCAGATCCTGCACAACTATGTTCCATGCCCGTCGCCTCCCACATCCCTCCGCTAAATCTTCCTGCATCCCAACCTGCTATATGCTCCGCCGCCTCCCAGGTGCTTCCACCTCACCTCTACACACCCCAAAGGCACGCATTGCATGTAAGCAATCTCGATCCAACGAATGTTTTTAACTTGAATTGGCGATTTTTTTTTGTAATGTAAAGCTAACTGTTTGGAAATTGCCAGTGCGAGGAATATAATATATAGGGGTGTTCAAGAGGAAGCTCGTTTATATATTTTGTGGGGTTTTAGAGTTGAGAATATTTTTCTCATTATTACCTGCAACTTCTTGCGGATACAGTTTGGCGGATCTGGTAAGAATGCAATTCTCGATGGTCCAATGTTAACAATATTAATGCATCTTCAAAGGATATCGCCAACATTATACAAGGTGTCACAGTATTAACAGCTTAATACACTTGTTCTGAGACAACTTTGTAATTTTTTTCACTTTGTTACTGGACTCTTGAAGGCGTTTTGTCCATTTTGATTTTATAGTGCATTATATACAAAATAAAAAAAAATGGTTCGGCCAATATACCTGTTGTCCATGACTTGAAAATAGAGCCCCTGGAAATCCAGTAGTCTATACGGCGACAGCTGTACGCGCGTCAGCGCACCTAACAAGGCGAGAGGAGGACGTAAAGGGTATTTCCGGTATTTCGACGGAAGTCGTGGTCAGAGGCAAAGCTGCGTGGGTTTTACGTCGCGTTCCAAGTGATTGCGTGCAACAAAAGCGCCAACGGGTGGTCAAAACAAAAGGGCACGATTTCTTTGGACACGTGTACCTCTTATCATTGACGTTCTGAACGTGACGTCGAATCAATGTTTTATTATAATATAATAGTAAACATGAGGTTTTGAGCATGGCATGGAGATCCTTGTTAAATGGGTGCAATTATGGCTGGCTATTGAGCTCGTCGAGTCGAGTCAGCACCTGATTCGAGCTTGGGCTCGATAAACTCAGTTGAGTTGGGGTTTGAGTTTCGACTCGTTGTTATCGAGCTCGAGCTCCTTATCGAGTCTGATCTAAGCTCGAACTCAAGTTAATATCGTTAAGGAAAATGAGTAATTTTTAATGGAGTAATGTTTTGTGCAGATACAAACTCGAGACCTACACTACAAGAAAATTGAGTTGTAGCCATGGAATGTGACTACGGAAACTTGTGGTCACGATAATTCAGTGTCAATAGTTTCTCGTAGTTACAATACGTAGCCAAAGTCTTTATACAAGAGTTGTAGCCACGATAAGTTCTGTAGTCACTTGTAGTGGCCACGACATATTCGTGATTAAAGAACTCTCGCGACGAGACCTGTAGCTACGGCTACTAGCCACGACATGTTGTGGCCAGAGCCCAATTCTGTGGCCACAAACTCCATATCCGTGGGAATCATTCTGTAGCCACAACTTGTTTTACATGTAGTGCTACTCTATGTAGGACCATGTTTCTTACAGTAGGCCACTATCTAAGTTGTGTATTAAATCTTAATCATAATATATATTGTAGCGTTATATTTGCTTATAAAAAAGAAATACTAATTTTCTAAAGCGTGGGCGGGGACAAATGTATGGGTAGCACGAGATTGGAGA
The DNA here is from genome assembly GCA_037367405.1 of Ottelia alismoides. Lineage (NCBI taxonomy): Eukaryota > Viridiplantae > Streptophyta > Magnoliopsida > Alismatales > Hydrocharitaceae > Ottelia > Ottelia alismoides. The sequence continues at coordinate 266,996 of JAZKJV010006269.1, read as the reverse complement.
ATTGGGTCATGATTTGTGACTCGTAGGAGGGTCAAAGTTAGCGGGGGAAAATTACAAAGGACAACTTTTATTTTATTTGTATTATATATAAATATATAAGTAATATATGTGTATATATTCTTTATTGAGCCCCTTGTTAAGTTATCGAGCCGAGCGAGGCTCGGCTCCTTAAGCAACCGAGCCCAAAATTGTAGCATGAGCTCGGCTCAATAGTCTAATAAGCCGGGATCACGAACCCTTATTGAGCCGAGTCCGAGCCTGGCTCGTCGAGCCGTGACTCAATAGTCAGTCCTACGTGCAATTGGGTTGCAAGCAACTTCATTTTGTACAATTTTTCTTTTGTAAAATATCAATATAAATATATATATATATATATATGGGTTAAATGGGCTACCCCCTGGGAGTAGCCAACTTGACTACTCCCACCCCTATTTTTCCCTCATTTTTTTTATTTTTTTGAAAAATAAAAATTTGTATATTCATCATTATATCCCTCTAACATTCTGTTAAAATTTCATCAGAAACAGAGACTCCTACGGCCTCCATCCAAACATGGTCGATTTAAAAAATCCTGCGAAAAAAATGACGTATGGATGGAGGGCTTAGGAGTCTCTGTTACTGAGAAATTTTAATAGAATGTGAGAGGGATATAATGATGAATATACAAATTTTTATTTTTCAAAAAAATAAAAAAATGAGGGGAAAATAGGGGTGGGAGTAGCCAAGTTGGCTACTCCCTGGGGGCAGCCCCATTTTACCTTATATATATATATATATATATATATATATATATATATATATATAGGTAAAATGAGTATGCCCCCTAGGGGGAGCTAACTTAGCTCCCCCGCCCCTTTTTCACAAAATTTTTTTATATTTTTTGAAATCTAAAACCGTGTAAATTCATTATTAAATCCCTATATTTTGTCATTCATATTTCATGCGAAACAGAGACTCCTACGACCTCCATCCAAACGGGGTTGATTTAAAAAATCCTGTTACCGTTAAAAAATGACTTTCTGGATGGAGGCTGTAGGAGTCTCTGTTTTGCACGAAATTTTTATGACATAATATAGGGATATAGTGATGAATATTCACGGAAAAAATTTTCTAAAATAATAAAAAAAATTGAAGAAAATAGGGTGGGGGAGCTAAGTTAGCTCCCCCTAGGGGGCAACCCCATTTTCCTCTCTCTCTCTCTCTCTCTCTCTCTCTATATATATATATATATATATATATATATATATATATATATATATATATATCTTATATGTCATTCGAATTTTGTCAGAAATAAAGAATATTGATTACAACAATGTTTAACCCATTAAAATTACTTGTTTTGGAAAGTGGCATAGGAGTTCCCGTTTCTGATGAATATATATATATATAGGGAAAAAGGAATATGCTCCCTAGGTGTAGCTAACTTACATGCTCCCACCTCTTTTTCCTGTATTTTTTTATTTTTCTGAAATGAAACCTATTGGAATTTCGATCACAATATGTCACCATGATGTCATTCAAAATTCGACTTAATTCGATACTTCTATCCCCTCCATCAAGACTGTCAAATTTTAACGGTATCAGAATTGCTGAAAATGACCCCCTTCAGATGGAGGGCATATGAGTCTCTGTTTCTGACGAAATTTGAATGACATGTTATAGGGATGTAGTGATGAATATACATATTTTTATTTTCCAAAAAAATAAAAAAATGGAGGAAAAATAAGGGTGGGAGTAGCCAGGGTGTTCATTTAACCCATATATATATATATATATATATATATATATATATGATAATATTTTAAAAAAAATGCGGGAAAAAAACGGAAGCAGCTCCACTTTTTCCTTCTTGAATATAGTGACCCACGAGAACAACTTCCGGAGTAGCACTCATTTATCACCGGGGATTTTATCTTCACATTCATTATATCATTTCTTGCTTATCTACATATATTATATATTATATTATCTATCTCTATCTATATAACTAAAACTGAGTTCCTCTTGCCACGTGTATGCATTTTGTTCTCTTGTTGTATCGTTGGTTTGTTGTTTTTAATTACATGTGGGCATTCCTTTCGTACCGGTGTCTCCATTCTATTGCCATGTGCGGTTGTCTAGGGTTTCTCTCGACAAGAAAACCCAATGTGTGGCTCTTTAGAAAACCCAATGTGTGGCTCTTTCATTTGGGTATCTTACTCGATCTTCATCTTGGTTTCTTTGTTCGAGTTTCTGGAGATCTCAATTTTAGGTTGGTGGAGCATAGCTTGCGATGTTCGCATGTTAATTCTTCATCTGTATGTTTCAAGATGCAGCCATCTTTCTCAAATGTCGTCCTTCTTTACATCTTGGAAATGGCAGTCGATAACGAGTTGTGTGGGATTGTTGGATATTTGGTTCTTGCCGCTGATTTCATTTCCTTTTTGTTTATATACTCCTTAAGTTTCTCGCCTCTTTCTCCTATTGTACTTATGGATATGGACTCGTGGGTAAGTTGATAAGTTTAATTGTTAGTTTTTTCATATCTCTTTTGTCATTGACAAGTTTCTTTCTATATGGTTTTATTAAGGGCAAGCTTCTTCTGACGCTCCTAAGTTGGGTAAGATGCTCGGTATTGCTTCTTATGTTATTTCTTTATGCTTCCAGCAGCTACTGTCTCATCTTTGCCTCAGAGAACAAACTGCTTTGGTATCTTTTCTTATTTGTTCTTTCCTGCATGTTCTGATTCCTATAGGTAAAGATATAATTGTCTTCAAATGGTTCTAGTTTTGTGTTTATGTTTTTTTAGGAAGTTGAAACATTAGTTGTTTATTTGTAGCATCTAATTTTTTTTTGTTCTTTGTACTTTTGAGCAGATAAGAGTGATGGTTACACTATTTGCAACTGTTAGGATTAATTTCAATTTTTTATCCGATCTATCCATTATAGTGGTTGGTATATAATTACTGTTGTTCCTGTGATTTTTTTCTTGCATTTGTGTTTTCCTTAAAGCACCTTTAATTTTCTGTTGCGTGTATGTATACGTTAAGGTGCTTTTTTTCATATTCCGCAGTTGATATTTGTAATGATATGATTTTCTCATTGTTAAGGTGTTCATCTATTTTTCTTACATTTCTTTTGGGTATGTGGGGATTTGCATGAGTATTTGCTGGGTATCGTGATATTTTTTATTGGGTATAACAATATCTTTGTGTAACACCCATACTCCAAAAACAAAGTTACACGTCTAAAACTCACGAAGTGTAAGTGTGATTTATGAGTGGTGGAGATTACTATTTAACAAATTGAGCTTAAGCATTTTAGATGGTTGTTAACGGATCCAATTGGATCAAAACTCAATTAATTTATTAGGACTAGTTTTCCTTGATAACGAAACAGGGACCTAAGCCCGAGACGTTAAACTTTAAAAGGTTACTATTTTTTCCTTGTTGTTTGTTTATCTCAGAGAGGTATCCATTTTGATATGGGGTTCAACATATGTGCACATTACAGTGTGTAGAGCTTTTGTATTTTGCACTTAAAGAATCTCATCTTTAATATAGATAATGATGATTAGGATATATTGTATTTTTTGAAGCATATTTGGATGCTTTGAGTTGAGTTTTGGAATTACTGTCTTTACTTGTTTACGGATTCCTTTGGAGGATGCATTGATAGCATTTGTGTGGGTATGTTTTTAAAGTAGGAAGTTGAAATATTAAATATTTGTAATGTTTATTCCGAATAGTTGCAATTTTGGTTGTATTTTTCTTCAATTCTGAGCCTGAATTATGCTCTTAATGTGATATATATATGTCCTATTGTTTGTTATTTGATTAATGCTATTCCTTTGATTTTCTCTTGCATGTATGCGTTTGTTAATGTCCTCATCTATTTTTCTTATGCTCTTTGTGGATGTGTTGATTTGCAGAATTATTTGTTGGGTAGGGCGGTATCTATGTTTGTTGGATTATTGATTTTCCTTTGATGTTTGTTTATATCAAAAAAAGTAATTGTTTTGGTATGTAGTCCAACATATGTGCAGATTTTAGTATATACAGATTTTGCAGTTTATATTTGTAATGTTGATGATTTTATTTTTTTTCATGATGTTTGTTTGAGAGAATGATTTTAATCTTTCCATGCTTGAGTTAATTTGTACATCTAATGAAATAAATGCTTGTTAAATAGTTCCCATATTTCGTGTAAGAAATTCTTATATGAAGTAAGGAATTTTAGCTTTGGTATGGTTAATAGAAATCATGTTTTGTGGTACTCGAACATATATTTTGTGATATGACAAAAAAATTACGCTGAGAATGTTGTGTGTCTTTTATGGTTTCACACAGAGGGCTTTCATGGAATCCTGATTTTACAGCAGGTAAATAGATAATGCTGATTAGTAGATATTGTAATTTTTGAAATACATTTGGCTACCATGGATTCAGTTTTGGAATTAGTGTGGTTGATTCAAGGCTATGATGATACTTTCGTTTCCTTTTAGCATGTATGGTTAAATGCTATAAGCACTAATGTCATATGCTATGATTTGATTTTGTGAAAGATAAAATCACATCTTTGTTACAGGATATGATAGCCTAATGAAAAATTATTTTGTATGGTTTTTGTCCAAATTAATCTTATGTTTGCGCAACAACTTGGATTCCTTCTGATTTCTACTTTGCGGGTCAATGCTTTTCTTAATGCGATAATTATTGGAGATACTTAGTTAAACCGATGATTCATTATGGGAGCAGATAGGAACAACCATTTCATCAGACGTTTATATTTTTTATTTTCGTTGAATTTAGTTTTCCCAGAGTCATGTTCGCATGCAGTTGAATGTTTAAAAAGGTCATTTCACTTATATATTTTAAAATGAGCATATAAACTATAATATCATCCATATATAATACAATTGGTCATTTTATTCCATAGTTAACGAGGCAATTTTTAGGCCTTTCGTTATAATCATGTGTGACAACTATCTAAGCCAGCTTTCTGAATTATATGATGTTTGTTTTGTTTTTTGAATGATATTGGTTGTTATTTGTCTGCTGTTGTTACTTTGATTTTCTCCTATTTGTGTGTGTTTGTCAAGATGTATGCTTATTTCTATCATGCTTATTTCTCATCAAAGTTTTCATATTTCTTCTAATAGTTTCCCCGATTCGATCTGCATTGCAATCCATCTGCTTAGTTTCTTTCATGTTCCTTTGGTTTGCGGAGAATTGGTGGGTAGGATGATAGCTATGGCAGATATGCTTCCTTGCCTTTTGATTTCAAGAGAAATATATATGATGGAAAAAACTATATTTGCATTTTTTTAATTAAGAACAAATTTACACTAGTATAATGTCATTTTTAGTATCTATTTTCTTTGTTTAATATGAAAAATTATTATTAAAACTAATTACATGTATTGGTTGCTTTAACTTTATTTTACTTTCTTTTACATGTGACCAGTATTGTTGTAGGGGAGATGTTTCAGAAGAAAAAAAAGCTATTCTAACATGCTATTTTTTGTTTCGATTTTTCCAAAAGTGAGTAAACATACTGAATTATTTTTTTAGTGTATGTAAATTATTGGAATAGTAAGATTGTAGCTACAACTTTCTCTCAATGTAGATCGAACAAAACATGTTGTCTATCCTTCTATTTATTTAATCTAAATGAATATTTTGATTTAAAATAAAATTGCTTATTTGGTAAGATTAACATAAACAAATTATATATTCTTTAAAAATGCCATTAGATGACACTATAAACGTAAATTCGTAAATTTTGCAAATATGAGTGCTACTATAAATGTAAATTTGTAAAGTTTGCAGACATGATCTAATCATTTAGTTTTATGTAAAAAATATCTAATTTATTGCCTTTGTCGTTTTACATGTTTTTTCTATATTAGAACAAATACAAAGTATCCACTGTGAAGCAGGGTACGCATCATAGTTATTAAAAAAAAGATATTTACATCAATAAAACTGAATAGTTTCGTAATTACTACAGAAACTTCGATAATTCATAATTACACCCAAGATCCTGAATAAGTGCTCCGTTTTTCACCTATAACCTTTCGTTATTTTAGTTCATTAGCTCACCAAATGATCGAGTTAATCTAACCAATCCACGATCTGATGGCTAAAATTAACCAAAAGTAAAAAAAAAGCCCACCTCTCTCCCTTCCTCCTCCAACACCACCCTTCTCGCCGACCATCTTCCCCTTCCCTTCCTCGCCCTGCTCCCCCTACCCCCACCTTTCTCCTCCAGTTTCCCATACTCCCGTCGACCACCTCCCCTTCCTCCTCCTGCTCCCCCCTTCCGTCCTCCTCCATCTCCCCCCACCTCAGTTGACCACCTCCCCGTCCTCTTCCAACCCCCTTCCTCCAACGAACCACCTCTGCATTCCCCTCACACAAGAAGGGTGACGGCTTCTCCTCTCTTCGCCTTCCCTCCCCTCGCACAGGAAAACCTCTGTATGAAGAATATCCCATTAAGGTGGTTCAATAGGAGGAAAAGCGTGCCCCTCTATGCACGATGAGCCCAAGCAGCCGAAGCAAGCCCTCGAGCCCCATTGGATCCTCCTCTGTCTTGCTCGAGCCATCGGAAAAGGATTCCTCCTCATGCCAGGTCTCCAGCGACCTGTTGCTCCTCTTCACGTGAATGGAACGAAGACGAGGATGAGCACCTCCCCTCTGTCGAGACCTCCTCCCTCGTGTGTGTTGTTGCCGATCTAAGGAAGAAGAGGGGGTATTCGGTTGCTTGCGTTAATCAAAAGCAGCTTGCCTAAGTTGAGGAAGAAGAGAGGGTATCATTCAGAAATGTGATATTATTCGAGATTTAAAATTGTCCAAATTTGACGGAGTCTGTCAAAACTAATGATGGAAATGGATGAAACTTGACACAGAGCTATGCCATGTAAGGCTTAAGCATTATTCTGAGCCCTGAATGTAATTATGAATTATCGAGAGTCTTAAAGTAATTACGAGACTACTCAAAATTGTAAATATCCATTAAAAAAATACATTTGAAAAATCAAACATCGGATCCAACTATGATTGACCCAACATGATGTCGTGGAATTAGACATCTTCTTCGACAAGAACTTTTCAATTTTTTATCAGTTGAATGGGTCACGAATCGACGACTAAGTCGTGATTCAAGAACTGGTTCAGATTATTGGATTGGTCGTCAATTAAAATAATAAATACATATTACATATAGACATGTTCGCGAGTTTGGATTGGTAGTCATGGATTTAATTATTGCATTGAAATGAACCAATTGAAGACATCCACTCGTTCAGACTGCGATATATGCTTTATATTATTCTTGAAGGCATCCATCTGATAAAGTGTTCGGTCTGGCATTGTCATGGCATTGTCATTATTGAATTAAATGTTTAATTTGACTTCTTAGGAGAGAAGTCTCTTCTTGATAAAAATCCTTTTTTTTAAGAAAAAAGGTGCAAAGCCGTGAAGGTCAACACCCAAAAACTTTAAATTCACAAGTTATGTATCATAAGTATAAGGACCAAGATTCCCGAAGGATCTTGGCATGTTCAAGAACATTCTCAATATACATTTTCTCCCTTCGAAAGACTACATTATTTCTTTCAAACCAAATTGTCCACATTAATGTTGCCACTTCAAGAATCGTCGTTGAGGACTGTAATTGTGGGGAGTACGAATTGAATCCCAAAAGGCTCTATAATTCTCCACATCAATCCAGGTCAATGCAAGCTCCATCCAAATCACTCTCGATGTTGAGCAGGCAAAAAAATATGATTGATATCCTCGATATTGTAACAGCCCGGATCCTGGTGACCAGCGGAAGCATATCAATTGTCACATCGGATCCGAGTGTTACTCTCAATCATCAATGATATCACAAGTAATAATCAAGAATCATCTGTACATTTTTCTATCCATAAAAATAAACATGTCTAATACAAAGCCAAGATCCTTTATTCCAGTGGGCACAATGATATCCTCCCTTCAGACCTCGCAACGAGTCTCTAACTGCAGCTAAATTTATTTTTCAACATTGCCTGAAATAAAAACACAAAAATACATGGTATGAGCTAAAGCTCAGTATGTGCCGAGATAATGTCAAGCCAGCTAGCGAAAAATCAAGTCTCCTTATTCTATTACAAAAACTCCATGCATAGATAATTAGCTGGATAAATATTTTCTACAATAAATCTTTATAAATCTTCTATATTCCTCAACATGGGATAATGTTCATAACATGCAGTATCCATGGATACATTCCTTGAGTATGATCTTAATCATAACATAATATGCATGGATTTCACTATTTTTCTATTGTCAAATTTACAATATCAATAATTACATAAAGATGATTACATTTATGGAATTGTGTGTTACAACCATACACCTATTGCTATGAGCATTCACATGTAAGCCCTTATTGTATCCTAACAAAGAGATTTGCATTGTTCTCATTTCCATCATCATATCATATACTTTTTCATATAACATATCATACACGAAAGTAGTACCATGGCATATTCATTCACAAAATACCCTTATGTTAGTTAATAAAATACCTGACTGTTGTCATACAATATCATCATATGGATCATTCATAAACATAAGTATGCAGGCAAAGGATGTTCTTTTTATATACATGCAACTCATACCATACTTTCATATATGCCTTTAGGATTTAATCATATTTGCACTTATGTCCTTAACATTAACATTATTGCACGTATGCCCATAACAATAACATAATCACATGTAGGCACTTAGTATTTCACATAAATGCACATAGACACTCAGCATTTGACATAAATGCATATTTACACTTAACATTTTACGTGAATACACCTATACACTTAACATTCACATAATTGCACATATGCACTTGGCATTTCACATAAGCACTTAGCTTCCTCATAAGCACTTAGCTTATTCATAATGGATTTGTCTTATCTCATAATTTATTGGGTGGCTTTGGTGGCTTTTACCGCTGGCACAAGCGGTCACTCAATCACTACATAGAACATGATGACATCAGCGCTGAGTCAATGGTGGACTTTCCACTAGGTTCTACTGAACCTGACACCCCCGGAAGGTGTTGCCCTTTAGGCTCTCGATAAACGGACTCTAGAGGTGGCTCCCACCTTAGGTGTAACACTTAGCTCCGCTTACCATTTAAGTGTCATTATTCATTTACGGAAATTTCAATTCCTTAAATACAATTTTCTTTTTCACACAATAGTGGTTCGTGTAAACCTTTTAGTTCCACTTACCAAAGAGGTCTTCATTGCACAAAATTTATATCTAATATACATATATCCATACACACATACATACACATACACTCACGCACACCCACGTTCTTTCCTTTATATCAATCAATCTTTTTCGTATACTTGGAATTAACTATTTTTATTTCGAGTTAATCTCAATATCTTAGCTTTAACACTCACTCATGTATCACAATACAAGAGATTTCAAACATATAATCAATACGTAGGCACTCAACCGTTTCTACAAATAAGCTAAATATCATCGATTGATAATATCAATAATCAATTCTTATGTTTGTATTACAAATTTTATTTGTCTGCTTTATAACAGGTCATTTGAGGTCCAAAGTATGGTTTCCTACAATATAGTCATCTCATAATAATGGATAATACTCAAACAATATCTAGCACATTGTTATTTTCAAGAACTTTATTATATTACATAAATAACAGAATTACATTCGTAGAGATCGATCGTGTCATGATAATGACTTATTATACTCTTAAATAACCATGCTTTCATTTGATAAGGCACAATGCACCTTCAATTGTTCCTTTGTCTCTCTTTTCTTTCCCTATCTATCCTAGCACAATATAGAGTCATTGCTAATTATCATTTTCTCATCAACCCATTTTGGTGCCTATAATTCCTCGAGTTCTAATGGTGGGATCAATGGCCTCTTACTTCTATTTACCTTTCTATTTTTTTCTTAATAAAATGTTGAGAAAAATCACCCAACAAAATTAACTGTAACAAACTGTGCTAAATCTTGATTGGAGTTGAACTAAATAAGGAGGGCAATCACGATAATATAATTTGAAGTCTCATATTAGCTTAAAATTATCTTCATTTGTTTGTTTTTATCAAATCAAGCGTACAGGTCATAATAACTAAAATAAGTTCTTAATCATTCCATATATCCCACTTTATTGGTTTATCCGAATATGATAATTGATTTTTTTATATATTCGGAATTGGCATATACGTTTCTAAATAACTATAATTCTACTTCTCCATAATCACTAATGCCATACCGTTATTTGCTTTGTGTAGTCTCACAAAAATACACCCATTAAGAGTAGACCATCTATAATATATTTTGTCTTTTGTTGTGATTATTATATAAAATTACTAATATATACAAACTTGATTTATTACAAGCCAGAACAACATATGTGATATCCATAACAACATATATGATTCTCAAGAGGCAATTTATCATGATGCATGTACACGACATAGGAATTCTACTTAAATAAGATCAGAAGATTTGCACCTATTATTATATCCACCATCCTACCGATTCACGTACTTGAATCGATTTGTTTATACCGTATCATACTTGCAATCCTTGAGTCAAGATTAGGTCTACTGAGTCTAACAAATATCCTACGATTAAATAATTACATAGGGGGCCATGAAGTGATGTTAACATTTTTAAGCAACCATGAAATATTCATATGCGACATGCTATCATAAATTTCGAATCCTAAATGTTCGACACATACCTCGACGATGTGAGTAGTCCGCCCATTAAGACACCTCAATTCCGCCATCCAAGTCACCGTAGGCTACGTTAACGCTCCTCCGATTCCGTTGGTTCAATCATTCGATGCCGACAAAGAGCGCCGTCGTTGCCGAATTCGGAGGCGGTGCCGGCATGGAGAGTTGTCGTTGCTCATCTTCCCTTCACTCTCTCTCTCTCTACATATTTCTCCCTCTCTCTCTCCTTTACTCGTCCACTCTCCCTCATCTCACACGTTCTCTCTTTATCTCCCAGGCACACTCTATCTATCTATTTATCTATCTATCTATCTATCTATCTCACACACGCACACTAACTAAATTTGAAATGCAACCTCGTCAACCTCCAAAATATCATAACAAACCATCTCTCTCTCTCTCTCCTCCTTCAATAAATCTCTCTCTTCCTCTATTTTAAGGAATGAGAGAAATATCTCATTCCAAAGATAGATAACGTGGGCATGGGGATAGTGGGTTGAATTGGCCACCCTAACCGTCAATCTCACCCACCCTCTTTTCTATATATAAATCAATTAATTTATTATTTTATACCATCAATTTCATTTATCTTACTAATAACTTCCGAGTCTTTACAATCTACCCCACTTGAAAAAAAATTTCGTCCCGAAATTTACTGGTCAAGAGAGGACTTACCAAAACTCATGATATTTGACTCATATCTCGTTCCTCGGTCCTCATGTTTCCTCTTTACATTTTATGGGACCAGCTTTCTTGTTCTCTTACTATAAAACATGTCCTTGTATTTAAGGCTTTTCTGACAATAGTACAATTACCTCTTTCATTATCTTAATTGCAAGATAATCAAATCCATAGCAATATATCTTCACCTTATAGACAAGAGTAACTAACCCATCTAAAGGTTAAAAAGAATATGTAAGGGTCAGTTTGTGAGTTGTCACTCACCGAATGTGATAATATTGCCATTATAGTATGCAGGGAAAGAAAGATCTAATCAAAGTTAAGGTATGGTAATCCATAGAAATGATAGTGGCTATTACCAGTAACCATAATATGTGTCACCATATATCTTAAGTTTGTTTCATTTATAACTAAACGAGGATCATGACCAACGTTAATATCTTAACTAACCAAAATAATTAGATATAGTTAACACAATCATGTATAATTGATAACCTACGTGGCTCATGTTCTAAAGTCCAAATCTAATCATACATGCAAGATCATAAATGAGTTTAATGTCATCAATATCGTCTAATAGCTATATCAATAAATTGATTGGTAGTCTGTAAGGAATCTAAGATATCAACAACACCAAGTAGCGCAGACTTTCCTAAGTAACCTCAAAACACCTGACTCATCGACTTAATGTTGCTGACACATTTGAGAGGTCAAAAGGCATCGCTTGAGATTCTTGTCTATCTTTGATATGTCTACAATCTCACTTGTAAACTAATGGTATTCTAACTAAAGGTCAATCTTGGAGAAGACGGTTGCTGGTTGCAATTGATCACTTGTAAAGAAGAAAATCTTTTATCTTTATGAAGACCTTATTTCAATTATTAGTGGAGCTTAAGTAATGCAAACACTTCAAGGAAATACCAAGCCTCACTAATCCCTTATCTAATTGTCCCTTTAATTATTTTTCAACTCATTTTGGTGTAGTCATTGGTAGTACATTTATAGTGAAGTAAATAACCCTTTTGGACGGATACTCACAAGATCATTAATACTTCATCTAAAAATCTTGTCCAACTTCCATATTCCTAAGTCATACAAGAGAAAATTTTCTTTAGCCAAATATGTCGCACAACTGATGACCTTGTTTATAATGAAATAATCATCTGACCCTCTTTTTTTCGTCTCCACAAATAATCAATTTAGTGTACAAGATCCACTAAATCAATTTCTCTTCCTTAAGACAATCTCTAATCTTCAAGACTAGTTCTATCTTCATATTGGTCAACCTTCTACTACTCATGTTATCTTCTAAAAGCATGAAGGTCATTCTAAATTTTTGGTCTCCTGTTTTTTTCCTATACTAAAGGTCTCACGCAACCTATGATAGGATATCTCATGCCTAGAGGAACTACTGCTCTAATACCACCTGTAACAGCCCGGATCCTAGTGACCAGCGGAAGCATATCAATTGTCACATCGGATCCGAGTGTTACTCTCAATCATCAATGATATCACAAGTAATAATCAAGAATCATCTATACATTTTTCTATCCATAAAAATAAACATGTCTAATACAAAGCCAAGATCCTTTATTCCAGTGGGCACAATGATATCCTCCCCTCAGACCTCGCAACGAGTCTCTAACTGCAGCTAAATTTATTTTTCAACATTGCCTGAAATAAAAACACAAAAATACATGGTATGAGTTAAAGCTCAGTATGTGCCGAGATAATGTCAAGCCAGCTAGCGAAAAATCAAGTCTCCTTATTCTATTACAAAAACTCCATGCATAGATAATTAGCTGGATAAATATTTTCTACAATAAATCTTTATAAATCTTCTATATTCCCCAACCTGGGATAATGTTCATAACATGCAGTATCCATGGATACATTCCTTGAGTATGATCTTAATCATAACATAATATGCAGGGTTTTCACTATTTTTCTCTTGTCAAATTTACAATATCAATAATTACATAAAGATGATTACATTTATGGAATTGTGTGTTACAACCATACACCTATTGCTATGAGCATTCACATGTAAGCCCTTATTGTATCCTAACAAAGAGATTTGCATTGTTCTCATTTCCATCATCATATCATATACTTTTTCATATAACATATCATACACGAAAGTAGTACCATGGCATATTCATTCACAAAATACCCTTATGTTAGTTAATAAAATACCTGACTGTTGTCATACAATATCATCATATGGATCATTCATAAACATAAGTATGCAGGCAAAGGATGTTCTTTTTATATACATGCAACTCATACCATACTTTCATATATGCCTTTAGGATTTAATCATATTTGCACTTATGTCCTTAACATTAACATTATTGCACGTATGCCCATAACAATAACATAATCACATGTAGGCACTTAGTATTTCACATAAATGCACATAGACACTCAGCATTTGACATAAATGCATATTTACACTTAACATTTTACGTGAATACACCTATACACTTAACATTCACATAATTGCACATATGCACTTGGCATTTCACATAAGCACTTAGCTTCCTCATAAGCACTTAGCTTATTCATAATGGATTTGTCTTATCTCATAATTTATTGGGTGGCTTTGGTGGCTTTTACCGCTGGCACAAGCGGTCACTCAATCACTACATAGAACATGATGACATCAGCGCTGAGTCAATGGTGGACTTTCCACTAGGTTCTACTGAACCTGACACCCCCGGAAGGTGTTGCCCTTTAGGCTCTCGATAAACGGACTCTAGAGGTGGCTCCCACCTTAGGTGTAGCACTTAGCTCCGCTTACCATTTAAGTGCCATTATTCATTTACGGAAATTTCAATTCCTTAAATACAATTTTCTTTTTCACACAATAGTGGTTCGTGTAAACCTTTTAGTTCCACTTACCAAAGAGGTCTTCATTGCACAAAATTTATATCTAATATACATATATCCATACATACATACATACACATACACTCACGCACACCCACGTTCTTTCCTTTATATCAATCAATCTTTTTCGTATACTTGGAATTAACTATTTTTATTTCGAGTTAATCTCAATATCTTAGCTTTAACACTCACTCATGTATCACAATACAAGAGATTTCAAACATATAATCAATACGTAGGCACTCAACCGTTTCTACAAATAAGCTAAATATCATCGATTGATAATATCAATAATCAATTCTTATGTTTGTATTACAAATTTTATTTGTCTGCTTTATAACAGGTCATTTGAGGTCCAAAGTATGGTTTCCTACAATATAGTCATCTCATAATAATGGATAATACTCAAACAATATCTAGCACATTGTTATTTTCAAGAACTTTATTATATTACATAAATAACAGAATTACATTCGTAGAGATCGATCGTGTCATGATAATGACTTATTATACTCTTAAATAACCATGCTTTCATTTGATAAGGCACAATGCACCTTCAATTGTTCCTTTGTCTCTCTTTTCTTTCCCTATCTATCCTAGCACAATATAGAGTCATTGCTAATTATCATTTTCTCATCAACCCATTTTGGTGCCTATAATTCCTCGAGTTCTAATGGTGGGATCAATGGCCTCTTACTTCTATTTACCTTTCTATTTTTTTCTTAATAAAATGTTGAGAAAAATCACCCAACAAAATTAACTGTAACAAACTGTGCTAAATCTTGATTGGAGTTGAACTAAATAAGGAGGGCAATCACGATAATATAATTTGAAGTCTCATATTAGCTTAAAATTATCTTCATTTGTTTGTTTTTATCAAATCAAGCGTACAGGTCATAATAACTAAAATAAGTTCTTAATCATTCCATATATCCCACTTTATTGGTTTATCCGAATATGATAATTGATTTTTTTATATATTCGGAATTGGCATATACGTTTCTAAATAACTATAATTCTACTTCACCATAATCACTAATGCCATACCGTTATTTGCTTTGTGTAGTCTCACAAAAATACACCCATTAAGAGTAGACCATCTATAATATATTTTGTCTTTTGTTGTGATTATTATATAAAATTACTAATATATACAAACTTGATTTATTACAAGCCAGAACAACATATGTGATATCCATAACAACATATATGATTCTCAAGAGGCAATTTATCACGATGCATGTACACGACATAGGAATTCTACTTAAATAAGATCAGAAGATTTGCACCTATTATTATATCCACCATCCTACCGATTCACGTACTTGAATCGATTTGTTTATACCGTATCATACTTGCAATCCTTGAGTCAGGATTAGGTCTACTGAGTCTAACAAATATCCTACGATTAAATAATTACATAGGGGGCCATGAAGTGATGTTAACATTTTTAAGCAACCACGAAATATTCATATGCGACATGCTATCATAAATTTCGAATCCTAAATGTTCGACACATACCTCGACGATGTGAGTAGTCCGTCCATTAAGACACCTCAATTCCGCCATCCAAGTCACCGTAGGCTACGTTAACGCTCCTCCGATTCCGTTGGTTCAATCATTCGATGCCGACAAAGAGCGCCGTCGTTGCCGAATTCGGAGGCGGTGCCGGCATGGAGAGTTGTCGTTGCTCATCTTCCCTTCACTCTCTCTCTCTACATATTTCTCCCTCTCTCTCTCCTTTACTCGTCCACTCTCCCTCATCTCACACGTTCTCTCTTTATCTCTCAGGCACACTCTATCTATCTATTTATCTATCTATCTATCTATCTCACACACGCACACTAACTAAATTTGAAATGCAACCTCGTCAACCTCCAAAATATCATAACAAACCATCTCTCTCTCTCTCCTCCTTCAATAAATCTCTCTCTTCCTCTATTTTAAGGAATGAGAGAAATATCTCATTCCAAAGATAGATAACGTGGGCATGGGGATAGTGGGTTGAATTGGCCACCCTAACCGTCAATCTCACCCGCCCTCTTTTCTATATATAAATCAATTAATTTATTATTTTATACCATCAATTTCATTTATCTTACTAATAACTTCCGAGTCTTTACAATCTACCCCACTTGAAAAAAAATTCCGTCCCGAAATTTACTGGTCAAGAGAGGACTTACCAAAACTCATGATATTTGACTCATATCTCGTTCCTCGGTCCTCATGTTTCCTCTTTACATTTTATGGGACCAGCTTTCTTGTTCTCTTACTATAAAGCCATGTCCTTGTATTTAAGGCTTTTCTGACAATAGTACAATTACCTCTTTCATTATCTTAATTGCAAGATAATCAAATCCATAGCAATATATCTTCACCTTATAGACAAGAGTAACTAACCCATCTAAAGGTTAAAAGGAATATGTAAGGGTCAGTTTATGAGTTGTCACTCACCGAATGTGATAATATTGCCATTATAGTATGCAGGTAATCCATAGAAATGATAGTGGCTATTACTAGTAACCATAATATATGTCACCATATATCTTAAGTTTGTTTCATTTATAACTAAACGAGGATCATGACCAACGTTAATATCTTAACTAACCAAAATAATTAGATATAGTTAACACAATCATGTATAATTGATAACCTACGTGGCTCATGTTCTAAAGTCCAAATCTAATCATACATGCAAGATCATAAATGAGTTTAATGTCATCAATATCGTCTAATAGCTATATCAATAAATTGATTGATAGTCTGTAAGGAATCTAAGATATCAACAACACCAAGTAGCGCAGACTTTCCTAAGTAACCTCAAAACACCTGACTCATCGACTTAATGTTGCTGACACATTTGAGAGGTCAAAAGGCATCGCTTGATATTCTTGTCTATCTTTGATATGTCTACAATCTCACTTGTAAACTAATGGTATTCTAACTAAAGGTCAATCTTGGAGAAGACGGTTGCTGGTTGCAATTGATCACTTGTAAAGAAGAAAATCTTTTATCTTTATGAAGACCTTATTTCAATTATTAGTGGAGCTTAAGTAATGCAAACACTTCAAGGAAATACCAAGCCTCACTAATCCCTTATCTAATTGTCCCTTTAATTATTTTTCAACTCATTTTGGTGTAGTCATTGGTAGTACATTCATAGTGAAGTAAATAACCCTTTTGGACGGATACTCACAAGATCATTAATACTTCATCTAAAAATCTTGTCCAACTTCCATATTCCTAAGTCATACAAGAGAAAATTTTCTTTAGCCAAATATGTCGCACAACTGATGACCTTGTTTATAATGAAATAATCATCTGACCCTCTTTTTTTCGTCTCCACAAATAATCAATTTAGTGTACAAGATCCACTAAATCAATTTCTCTTCCTTAAGACAATCTCTAATCTTCAAGACTAGTTCTATCTTCATATTGGTCAACCTTCTACTACTCATGTTATCTTCTAAAAGCATGAAGGTCATTCTAAATTTTTGGTCTCCTGTTTTTTTCCTATAGTAAAGGTCTCACGCAACCTATGATAGGATATCTCATGCCTAGAGGAACTACTGCTCTGATACCACCTGTAACAGCCCGGATCCTGGTGACCAGCGGAAGCATATCAATTGTCACATCGGATCCGAGTGTTACTCTCAATCATCAATGATATCACAAGTAATAATCAAGAATCATCTGTACATTTTTCTATCCATAAAAATAAACATGTCTAATACAAAGCCAAGATCCTTTATTCCAGTGGGCACAATGATATCCTCCCTTCAGACCTCGCAACGAGTCTCTAACTGCAGCTAAATTTATTTTTCAACATTGCCTGAAATAAAAACACAAAAATACATGGTATGAGCTAAAGCTCAGTATGTGCCGAGATAATGTCAAGCCAGCTAGCGAAAAATCAAGTCTCCTTATTCTATTACAAAAACTCCATGCATAGATAATTAGCTGGATAAATATTTTCTACAATAAATCTTTATAAATCTTCTATATTCCTCAACCTGGGATAATGTTCATAACATGCAGTATCCATGGATACATTCCTTGAGTATGATCTTAATCATAACATAATATGCATGGATTTCACTATTTTTCTCTTGTCAAATTTACAATATCAATAATTACATAAAGATGATTACATTTATGGAATTGTGTGTTACAACCATACACCTATTGCTATGAGCATTCACATGTAAGCCCTTATTGTATCCTAACAAAGAGATTTGCATTGTTCTCATTTCCATCATCATATCATATACTTTTTCATATAACATATCATACACGAAAGTAGTACCATGGCATATTCATTCACAAAATACCCTTATGTTAGTTAATAAAATACCTGACTGTTGTCATACAATATCATCATATGGATCATTCATAAACATAAGTATGCAGGCAAAGGATGTTCTTTTTATATACATGCAACTCATACCATACTTTCATATATGCCTTTAGGATTTAATCATATTTGCACTTATGTCCTTAACATTAACATTATTGCACGTATGCCCATAACAATAACATAATCACATGTAGGCACTTAGTATTTCACATAAATGCACATAGACACTCAGCATTTGACATAAATGCATATTTACACTTAACATTTTACGTGAATACACCTATACACTTAACATTCACATAATTGCACATATGCACTTGGCATTTCACATAAGCACTTAGCTTCCTCATAAGCACTTAGCTTATTCATAATGGATTTGTCTTATCTCATAATTTATTGGGTGGCTTTGGTGGCTTTTACCGCTGGCACAAGCGGTCACTCAATCACTACATAGAACATGATGACATCAGCGCTGAGTCAATGGTGGACTTTCCACTAGGTTCTACTGAACCTGACACCCCCGGAAGGTGTTGCCCTTTAGGCTCTCGATAAACGGACTCTAGAGGTGGCTCCCACCTTAGGTGTAACACTTAGCTCCGCTTACCATTTAAGTGTCATTATTCATTTACGGAAATTTCAATTCCTTAAATACAATTTTCTTTTTCACACAATAGTGGTTCGTGTAAACCTTTTAGTTCCACTTACCAAAGAGGTCTTCATTGCACAAAATTTATATCTAATATACATATATCCATACACACATACATACACATACACTCACGCACACCCACGTTCTTTCCTTTATATCAATCAATCTTTTTCGTATACTTGGAATTAACTATTTTTATTTCGAGTTAATCTCAATATCTTAGCTTTAACACTCACTCATGTATCACAATACAAGAGATTTCAAACATATAATCAATACGTAGGCACTCAACCGTTTCTACAAATAAGCTAAATATCATCGATTGATAATATCAATAATCAATTCTTATGTTTGTATTACAAATTTTATTTGTATGCTTTATAACAGGTCATTTGAGGTCCAAAGTATGGTTTCCTACAATATAGTCATCTCATAATAATGGATAATACTCAAACAATATCTAGCACATTGTTATTTTCAAGAACTTTATTATATTACATAAATAACAGAATTACATTCGTAGAGATCGATCGTGTCATGATAATGACTTATTATACTCTTAAATAACCATGCTTTCATTTGATAAGGCACAATGCACCTTCAATTGTTCCTTTGTCTCTCTTTTCTTTCCCTATCTATCCTAGCACAATATAGAGTCATTGCTAATTATCATTTTCTCATCAACCCATTTTGGTGCCTATAATTCCTCGAGTTCTAATGGTGGGATCAATGGCCTCTTACTTCTATTTACCTTTCTATTTTTTTCTTAATAAAATGTTGAGAAAAATCACCCAACAAAATTAACTGTAACAAACTGTGCTAAATCTTGATTGGAGTTGAACTAAATAAGGAGGGCAATCACGATAATATAATTTGAAGTCTCATATTAGCTTAAAATTATCTTCATTTGTTTGTTTTTATCAAATCAAGCGTACAGGTCATAATAACTAAAATAAGTTCTTAATCATTCCATATATCCCACTTTATTGGTTTATCCGAATATGATAATTGATTTTTTTATATATTCGGAATTGGCATATACGTTTCTAAATAACTATAATTCTACTTCTCCATAATCACTAATGCCATACCGTTATTTGCTTTGTGTAGTCTCACAAAAATACACCCATTAAGAGTAGACCATCTATAATATATTTTGTCTTTTGTTGTGATTATTATATAAAATTACTAATATATACAAACTTGATTTATTACAAGCCAGAACAACATATGTGATATCCATAACAACATATATGATTCTCAAGAGGCAATTTATCATGATGCATGTACACGACATAGGAATTCTACTTAAATAAGATCAGAAGATTTGCACCTATTATTATATCCACCATCCTACCGATTCACGTACTTGAATCGATTTGTTTATACCGTATCATACTTGCAATCCTTGAGTCAAGATTAGGTCTACTGAGTCTAACAAATATCCTACGATTAAATAATTACATAGGGGGCCATGAAGTGATGTTAACATTTTTAAGCAACCATGAAATATTCATATGCGACATGCTATCATAAATTTCGAATCCTAAATGTTCGACACATACCTCGACGATGTGAGTAGTCCGCCCATTAAGACACCTCAATTCCGCCATCCAAGTCACCGTAGGCTACGTTAACGCTCCTCCGATTCCGTTGGTTCAATCATTCGATGCCGACAAAGAGCGCCGTCGTTGCCGAATTCGGAGGCGGTGCCGGCATGGAGAGTTGTCGTTGCTCATCTTCCCTTCACTCTCTCTCTCTCTACATATTTCTCCCTCTCTCTCTCCTTTACTCATCCACTCTCCCTCATCTCACGCGTTCTCTCTTTATCTCTCAGGCACACTCTATCTATCTATTTATCTATCTATCTATCTATCTCACACACGCACACTAACTAAATTTGAAATGCAACCTCGTCAACCTCCAAAATATCATAACAAACCATCTCTCTCTCTCTCTCCTCCTTCAATAAATCTCTCTCTTCCTCTATTTTAAGGAATGAGAGAAATATCTCATTCCAAAGATAGATAACGTGGGCATGGGGATAGTGGGTTGAATTGGCCACCCTAACCGTCAATCTCACCCACCCTCTTTTCTATATATAAATCAATTAATTTATTATTTTATACCATCAATTTCATTTATCTTACTAATAACTTCCGAGTCTTTACAATCTACCCCACTTGAAAAAAAATTTCGTCCCGAAATTTACTGGTCAAGAGAGGACTTACCAAAACTCATGATATTTGACTCATATCTCGTTCCTCGGTCCTCATGTTTCCTCTTTACATTTTATGGGACCAGCTTTCTTGTTCTCTTACTATAAAACATGTCCTTGTATTTAAGGCTTTTCTGACAATAGTACAATTACCTCTTTCATTATCTTAATTGCAAGATAATCAAATCCATAGCAATATATCTTCACCTTATAGACAAGAGTAACTAACCCATCTAAAGGTTAAAAAGAATATGTAAGGGTCAGTTTGTGAGTTGTCACTCACCGAATGTGATAATATTGCCATTATAGTATGCAGGGAAAGAAAGATCTAATCAAAGTTAAGGTATGGTAATCCATAGAAATGATAGTGGCTATTACCAGTAACCATAATATATGTCACCATATATCATAAGTTTGTTTCATTTATAACTAAACGAGGATCATGACCAACGTTAATATCTTAACTAACCAAAATAATTAGATATAGTTAACACAATCATGTATAATTGATAACCTACGTGGCTCATGTTCTAAAGTCCAAATCTAATCATACATGCAAGATCATAAATGAGTTTAATGTCATCAATATCGTCTAATAGCTATATCAATAAATTGATTGGTAGTCTGTAAGGAATCTAAGATATCAACAACACCAAGTAGCGCAGACTTTCCTAAGTAACCTCAAAACACCTGACTCATCGACTTAATGTTGCTGACACATTTGAGAGGTCAAAAGGCATCGCTTGAGATTCTTGTCTATCTTTGATATGTCTACAATCTCACTTGTAAACTAATGGTATTCTAACTAAAGGTCAATCTTGGAGAAGACGGTTGCTGGTTGCAATTGATCACTTGTAAAGAAGAAAATCTTTTATCTTTATGAAGACCTTATTTCAATTATTAGTGGAGCTTAAGTAATGCAAACACTTCAAGGAAATACCAAGCCTCACTAATCCCTTATCTAATTGTCCCTTTAATTATTTTTCAACTCATTTTGGTGTAGTCATTGGTAGTACATTTATAGTGAAGTAAATAACCCTTTTGGACGGATACTCACAAGATCATTAATACTTCATCTAAAAATCTTGTCCAACTTCCATATTCCTAAGTCATACAAGAGAAAATTTTCTTTAGCCAAATATGTCGCACAACTGATGACCTTGTTTATAATGAAATAATCATCTGACCCTCTTTTTTTCGTCTCCACAAATAATCAATTTAGTGTACAAGATCCACTAAATCAATTTCTCTTCCTTAAGACAATCTCTAATCTTCAAGACTAGTTCTATCTTCATATTGGTCAACCTTCTACTACTCATGTTATCTTCTAAAAGCATGAAGGTCATTCTAAATTTTTGGTCTCCTGTTTTTTTCCTATAGTAAAGGTCTCACGCAACCTATGATAGGATATCTCATGCCTAGAGGAACTACTGCTCTGATACCACCTGTAACAGCCCGGATCCTAGTGACCAGCGGAAGCATATCAATTGTCACATCGGATCCGAGTGTTACTCTCAATCATCAATGATATCACAAGTAATAATCAAGAATCATCTATACATTTTTCTATCCATAAAAATAAACATGTCTAATACAAAGCCAAGATCCTTTATTCCAGTGGGCACAATGATATCCTCCCCTCAGACCTCGCAACGAGTCTCTAACTGCAGCTAAATTTATTTTTCAACATTGCCTGAAATAAAAACACAAAAATACATGGTATGAGCTAAAGCTCAGTATGTGCCGAGATAATGTCAAGCCGGCTAGCGAAAAATCAAGTCTCCTTATTCTATTACAAAAACTCCATGCATAGATAATTAGCTGGATAAATATTTTCTACAATAAATCTTTATAAATCTTCTATATTCCCCAACCTGGGATAATGTTCATAACATGCAGTATCCATGGATACATTCCTTGAGTATGATCTTAATCATAACATAATATGCAGGGTTTTCACTATTTTTCTCTTGTCAAATTTACAATATCAATAATTACATAAAGATGATTACATTTATGGAATTGTGTGTTACAACCATACACCTATTGCTATGAGCATTCACATGTAAGCCCTTATTGTATCCTAACAAAGAGATTTGCATTGTTCTCATTTCCATCATCATATCATATACTTTTTCATATAACATATCATACACGAAAGTAGTACCATGGCATATTCATTCACAAAATACCCTTATGTTAGTTAATAAAATACCTGACTGTTGTCATACAATATCATCATATGGATCATTCATAAACATAAGTATGCAGGCAAAGGATGTTCTTTTTATATACATGCAACTCATACCATACTTTCATATATGCCTTTAGGATTTAATCATATTTGCACTTATGTCCTTAACATTAACATTATTGCACGTATGCCCATAACAATAACATAATCACATGTAGGCACTTAGTATTTCACATAAATGCACATAGACACTCAGCATTTGACATAAATGCATATTTACACTTAACATTTTACGTGAATACACCTATACACTTAACATTCACATAATTGCACATATGCACTTGGCATTTCACATAAGCACTTAGCTTCCTCATAAGCACTTAGCTTATTCATAATGGATTTGTCTTATCTCATAATTTATTGGGTGGCTTTGGTGGCTTTTATCGCTGGCACAAGCGGTCACTCAATCACTACATAGAACATGATGACATCAGCGCTGAGTCAATGGTGGACTTTCCACTAGGTTCTACTGAACCTGACACCCCCGGAAGGTGTTGCCCTTTAGGCTCTCGATAAACGGACTCTAGAGGTGGCTCCCACCTTAGGTGTAGCACTTAGCTCCGCTTACCATTTAAGTGCCATTATTCATTTACGGAAATTTCAATTCCTTAAATACAATTTTCTTTTTCACACAATAGTGGTTCGTGTAAACCTTTTAGTTCCACTTACCAAAGAGGTCTTCATTGCACAAAATTTATATCTAATATACATATATCCATACATACATACATACACATACACTCACGCACACCCACGTTCTTTCCTTTATATCAATCAATCTTTTTCGTATACTTGGAATTAACTATTTTTATTTCGAGTTAATCTCAATATCTTAGCTTTAACACTCACTCATGTATCACAATACAAGAGATTTCAAACATATAATCAATACGTAGGCACTCAACCGTTTCTACAAATAAGCTAAATATCATCGATTGATAATATCAATAATCAATTCTTATGTTTGTATTACAAATTTTATTTGTCTGCTTTATAACAGGTCATTTGAGGTCCAAAGTATGGTTTCCTACAATATAGTCATCTCATAATAATGGATAATACTCAAACAATATCTAGCACATTGTTATTTTCAAGAACTTTATTATATTACATAAATAACAGAATTACATTCGTAGAGATCGATCGTGTCATGATAATGACTTATTATACTCTTAAATAACCATGCTTTCATTTGATAAGGCACAATGCACCTTCAATTGTTCCTTTGTCTCTCTTTTCTTTCCCTATCTATCCTAGCACAATATAGAGTCATTGCTAATTATCATTTTCTCATCATCCCATTTTGGTGCCTATAATTCCTCGAGTTCTAATGGTGGGATCAATGGCCTCTTACTTCTATTTACCTTTCTATTTTTTTCTTAATAAAATGTTGAGAAAAATCACCCAACAAAATTAACTGTAACAAACTGTGCTAAATCTTGATTGGAGTTGAACTAAATAAGGAGGGCAATCACGATAATATAATTTGAAGTCTCATATTAGCTTAAAATTATCTTCATTTGTTTGTTTTTATCAAATCAAGCGTACAGGTCATAATAACTAAAATAAGTTCTTAATCATTCCATATATCCCACTTTATTGGTTTATCCGAATATGATAATTGATTTTTTTATATATTCGGAATTGGCATATACGTTTCTAAATAACTATAATTCTACTTCTCCATAATCACTAATGCCATACCGTTATTTGCTTTGTGTAGTCTCACAAAAATACACCCATTAAGAGTAGACCATCTATAATATATTTTGTCTTTTGTTGTGATTATTATATAAAATTACTAATATATACAAACTTGATTTATTACAAGCCAGAACAACATATGTGATATCCATAACAACATATATGATTCTCAAGAGGCAATTTATCACGATGCATGTACACGACATAGGAATTCTACTTAAATAAGATCAGAAGATTTGCACCTATTATTATATCCACCATCCTACCGATTCACGTACTTGAATCGATTTGTTTATACCGTATCATACTTGCAATCCTTGAGTCAGGATTAGGTCTACTGAGTCTAACAAATATCCTACGATTAAATAATTACATAGGGGGCCATGAAGTGATGTTAACATTTTTAAGCAACCACGAAATATTCATATGTGACATGCTATCATAAATTTCGAATCCTAAATGTTCGACACATACCTCGACGATGTGAGTAGTCCGTCCATTAAGACACCTCAATTCCGCCATCCAAGTCACCGTAGGCTACGTTAACGCTCCTCCGATTCCGTTGGTTCAATCATTCGATGCCGACAAAGAGCGCCGTCGTTGCCGAATTCGGAGGCGGTGCCGGCATGGAGAGTTGTCGTTGCTCATCTTCCCTTCACTCTCTCTCTCTCTACATATTTCTCCCTCTCTCTCTCCTTTACTCGTCCACTCTCCCTCATCTCACACGTTCTCTCTTTATCTCTCAGGCACACTCTATCTATCTATTTATCTATCTATCTATCTATCTATCTCACACACGCACACTAACTAAATTTGAAATGCAACCTCGTCAACCTCCAAAATATCATAACAAACCATCTCTCTCTCTCTCCTCCTTCAATAAATCTCTCTCTTCCTCTATTTTAAGGAATGAGAGAAATATCTCATTCCAAAGATAGATAACGTGGGCATGGGGATAGTGGGTTGAATTGGCCACCCTAACCGTCAATCTCACCCGCCCTCTTTTCTATATATAAATCAATTAATTTATTATTTTATACCATCAATTTCATTTATCTTACTAAGAACTTCCGAGTCTTTACAATCTACCCCACTTGAAAAAAAATTCCGTCCCGAAATTTACTGGTCAAGAGAGGACTTACCAAAACTCATGATATTTGACTCATATCTCGTTCCTCGGTCCTCATGTTTCCTCTTTACATTTTATGGGACCAGCTTTCTTGTTCTCTTACTATAAAGCCATGTCCTTGTATTTAAGGCTTTTCTGACAATAGTACAATTACCTCTTTCATTATCTTAATTGCAAGATAATCAAATCCATAGCAATATATCTTCACCTTATAGACAAGAGTAACTAACCCATCTAAAGGTTAAAAGGAATATGTAAGGGTCAGTTTGTGAGTTGTCACTCACCGAATGTGATAATATTGCCATTATAGTATGCAGGTAATCCATAGAAATGATAGTGGCTATTACTAGTAACCATAATATATGTCACCATATATCTTAAGTTTGTTTCATTTATAACTAAACGAGGATCATGACCAACGTTAATATCTTAACTAACCAAAATAATTAGATATAGTTAACACAATCATGTATAATTGATAACCTACGTGGCTCATGTTCTAAAGTCCAAATCTAATCATACATGCAAGATCATAAATGAGTAATGTCATCAATATCGTCTAATAGCTATATCAATAAATTGATTGATAGTCTGTAAGGAATCTAAGATATCAACAACACCAAGTAGCGCAGACTTTCCTAAGTAACCTCAAAACACCTGACTCATCGACTTAATGTTGCTGACACATTTGAGAGGTCAAAAGGCATCGCTTGAGATTCTTGTCTATCTTTGATATGTCTACAATCTCACTTGTAAACTAATGGTATTCTAACTAAAGGTCAATCTTGGAGAAGACGGTTGCTGGTTGCAATTGATCACTTGTAAAGAAGAAAATCTTTTATCTTTATGAAGACCTTATTTCAATTATTAGTGGAGCTTAAGTAATGCAAACACTTCAAGGAAATACCAAGCCTCACTAATCCCTTATCTAATTGTCCCTTTAATTATTTTTCAACTCATTTTGGTGTAGTCATTGGTAGTACATTTATAGTGAAGTAAATAACCCTTTTGGACTGATACTCACAAGATCATTAATACTTCATCTAAAAATCTTGTCCAACTTCCATATTCCTAAGTCATACAAGAGAAAATTTTCTTTAGCCAAATATGTCGCACAACTGATGACCTTGTTTATAATGAAATAATCATCTGACCCTCTTTTTTTCGTCTCCACAAATAATCAATTTAGTGTACAAGATCCACTAAATCAATTTCTCTTCCTTAAGACAATCTCTAATCTTAAAGACTAGTTCTATCTTCATATTGGTCAACCTTCTACTACTCATGTTATCTTCTAAAAGCATGAAGGTCATTCTAAATTTTTGGTCTCCTGTTTTTTTCCTATACTAAAGGTCTCACGCAACCTATGATAGGATATCTCATGCCTAGAGGAACTACTGCTCTGATACCACTTGTAACAGCCCGGATCCTAGTGACCAGCGGAAGCATATCAATTGTCACATCGGATCCGAGTGTTACTCTCAATCATCAATGATATCACAAGTAATAATCAAGAATCATCTATACATTTTTCTATCCATAAAAATAAACATGTCTAATACAAAGCCAAGATCCTTTATTCCAGTGGGCACAATGATATCCTCCCCTCAGACCTCGCAACGAGTCTCTAACTGCAGCTAAATTTATTTTTCAACATTGCCTGAAATAAAAACACAAAAATACATGGTATGAGCTAAAGCTCAGTATGTGCCGAGATAATGTCAAGCCAGCTAGCGAAAAATCAAGTCTCCTTATTCTATTACAAAAACTCCATGCATAGATAATTAGCTGGATAAATATTTTCTACAATAAATCTTTATAAATCTTCTATATTCCCCAATCTGGGATAATGTTCATAACATGCAGTATCCATGGATACATTCCTTGAGTATGATCTTAATCATAACATAATATGCAGGGTTTTCACTATTTTTCTCTTGTCAAATTTACAATATCAATAATTACATAAAGATGATTACATTTATGGAATTGTGTGTTACAACCATACACCTATTGCTATGAGCATTCACATGTAAGCCCTTATTGTATCCTAACAAAGAGATTTGCATTGTTCTCATTTCCATCATCATATCATATACTTTTTCATATAACATATCATACACGAAAGTAGTACCATGGCATATTCATTCACAAAATACCCTTATGTTAGTTAATAAAATACCTGACTGTTGTCATACAATATCATCATATGGATCATTCATAAACATAAGTATGCAGGCAAAGGATGTTCTTTTTATATACATGCAACTCATACCATACTTTCATATATGCCTTTAGGATTTAATCATATTTGCACTTATGTCCTTAACATTAACATTATTGCGCGTATGCCCATAACAATAACATAATCACATGTAGGCTCTTAGTATTTCACATAAATGCACATAGACACTCAGCATTTGACATAAATGCATATTTACACTTAACATTTTACGTGAATACACCTATACACTTAACATTCACATAATTGCACATATGCACTTGGCATTTCACATAAGCACTTAGCTTCCTCATAAGCACTTAGCTTATTCATAATGGATTTGTCTTATCTCATAATTTATTGGGTGGCTTTGGTGGCTTTTACCGCTGGCACAAGCGGTCACTCAATCACTACATAGAACATGATGACATCAGCGCTGAGTCAATGGTGGACTTTACACTAGGTTCTACTGAACCTGACACCCCCGGAAGGTGTTGCCCTTTAGGCTCTCGATAAACGGACTCTAGAGGTGGCTCCCACCTTAGGTGTAGCACTTAGCTCCGCTTACCATTTAAGTGCCATTATTCATTTACGGAAATTTCAATTCCTTAAATACAATTTTCTTTTTCACACAATAGTGGTTCGTGTAAACCTTTTAGTTCCACTTACCAAAGAGGTCTTCATTGCACAAAATTTATATCTAATATACATATATCCATACATACATACATACACATACACTCACGCACACCCACGTTCTTTCCTTTATATCAATCAATCTTTTTCGTATACTTGGAATTAACTATTTTTATTTCGAGTTAATCTCAATATCTTAGCTTTAACACTCACTCATGTATCACAATACAAGAGATTTCAAACATATAATCAATACGTAGGCACTCAACCGTTTCTACAAATAAGCTAAATATCATCGATTGATAATATCAATAATCAATTCTTATGTTTGTATTACAAATTTTATTTGTCTGCTTTATAACAGGTCATTTGAGGTCCAAAGTATGGTTTCCTACAATATAGTCATCTCATAATAATGGATAATACTCAAACAATATCTAGCACATTGTTATTTTCAAGAACTTTATTATATTACATAAATAACAGAATTACATTCGTAGAGATCGATCGTGTCATGATAATGACTTATTATACTCTTAAATAACCATGCTTTCATTTGATAAGGCACAATGCACCTTCAATTGTTCCTTTGTCTCTCTTTTCTTTCCCTATCTATCCTAGCACAATATAGAGTCATTGCTAATTATCATTTTCTCATCAACCCATTTTGGTGCCTATAATTCCTCGAGTTCTAATGGTGGGATCAATGGCCTCTTACTTCTATTTACCTTTCTATTTTTTTCTTAATAAAATGTTGAGAAAAATCACCCAACAAAATTAACTGTAACAAACTGTGCTAAATCTTGATTGGAGTTGAACTAAATAAGGAGGGCAATCACGATAATATAATTTGAAGTCTCATATTAGCTTAAAATTATCTTCATTTGTTTGTTTTTATCAAATCAAGCGTACAGGTCATAATAACTAAAATAAGTTCTTAATCATTCCATATATCCCACTTTATTGGTTTATCCGAATATGATAATTGATTTTTTTATATATTCGGAATTGGCATATACGTTTCTAAATAACTATAATTCTACTTCTCCATAATCACTAATGCCATACCGTTATTTGCTTTGTGTAGTCTCACAAAAATACACCCATTAAGAGTAGACCATCTATAATATATTTTGTCTTTTGTTGTGATTATTATATAAAATTACTAATATATACAAACTTGATTTATTACAAGCCAGAACAACATATGTGATATCCATAACAACATATATGATTCTCAAGAGGCAATTTATCATGATGCATGTACACGACATAGGAATTCTACTTAAATAAGATCAGAAGATTTGCACCTATTATTATATCCACCATCCTACCGATTCACGTACTTGAATCGATTTGTTTATACCGTATCATACTTGCAATCCTTGAGTCAAGATTAGGTCTACTGATTCTAACAAATATCCTACGATTAAATAATTACATAGGGGGCCATGAAGTGATGTTAACATTTTTAAGCAACCACGAAATATTCATATGCGACATGCTATCATAAATTTCGAATCCTAAATGTTCGACACATACCTCGACGATGTGAGTAGTCCGCCCATTAAGACACCTCAATTCCGCCATCCAAGTCACCGTAGGCTACGTTAACGCTCCTCCGATTCCGTTGGTTCAATCATTCGATGCCGACAAAGAGCGCCGTCGTTGCCGAATTCGGAGGCGGTGCCGGCATGGAGAGTTGTCGTTGCTCATCTTCCCTTCACTCTCTCTCTCTCTCTACATATTTCTCCCTCTCTCTCCTTTACTCGTCCACTCTCCCTCATCTCACACGTTCTCTCTTTATCTCTCAGGCACACTCTATCTATCTATTTATCTATCTATCTATCTATCTATCTATCTATCTCACACACGCACACTAACTAAATTTGAAATGCAACCTCGTCAACCTCCAAAATATCATAACAAACCATCTCTCTCTCTCCTCCTTCAATAAATCTCTCTCTTCCTCTATTTTAAGGAATGAGAGAAATATCTCATTCCAAAGATAGATAACGTGGGCATGGGGATAGTGGGTTGAATTGGCCACCCTAACCGTCAATCTCACCCACCCTTTTTTCTATATATAAATCAATTAATTTATTATTTTATACCAAAGAGTGGTCGGGTGGTAAAGCAGTGTGCCTCCACTTTAAACGACCCGGGTTCGAGTCCCAGTGGGGACAGTGGGGACGCTCCGGACCCCAGAAATTACCGGGCCTACTATTAAAAAAAAGTTGTGTTAGTGTAGTTGGTTGGGAGTGTGAAAAAGGTAACCAAAGGTCATGGGTTCAACTCCCACTATCAACAATATTTTATTGTAACACCCTAACCCCAAACATAGTACCACATGGAAAACTCACAAAGTGTGGGTGTGGTATATAAGTGATGGGGATTACTACTTGACAACTTGGGCTTAAGCATTTTGGGTGGTTGTCAACGGGTCCATCTGGGCTCGTACCCAATAAGTTGTCAGGGCCAGTTTTCCTCGATAACAGACCGGGGACCTAAGCCCGGGACGTTACAAATGGTATCAGAGCCAAATTCCCTCTGACAATGGAAAGGGCTACCCGAGAGGTGGAGCCGCCCCTACAAAGAGGTTGGAGGAAATGGCTACCCGGAGCGTGCAGCCGCCACTATCACTGGGAAGAAGTGATGGGCCATGTCGCAACGAGGACGTTGCGAATATAAGTGGGGGAGGTTGTAACACCCTAACCCCAAACATAGTACCACATGGAAAACTCACAAAGTGTGGATGTGGTATATAAGTGATGGGGATTACTACTTGACAACTTGAGCTTAAGCATTTTGGGTGGTTGTCAACGGGTCCATCTGGGCTCGTACCCAATAAGTTGTCAGGGCCAGTTTTTCTCGATAACGGACCGGGGACCTAAGCCCGGGACGTTACAGATATCTTCCCCACAACGTTGGCATGAGTCACTAGCTCTATGGAATAATATGGCCCTACGTATCCCATCATGATTCGCTCCCTACCTAGCAACCACATGAATACTTTGACTCGACGAGGAATCTTCCAAGTCCAAACCTGCCCCAAGGTTGGCGTAGCTATGCCAGGATCAAACACAAAAGAAGCATACAGAACTTTATATGCCTTCTTCGCAGAGAATTGACCATGCCTCCAAGTCCAATGGTCCCGTCCGGTTGAGGGAATCCCCACCCGTGAAAGTACCTCCCTCAATCTCATGAGGTCTGCCATCTGTTGCTCTGAAAATCCATACCTTATGAAGTTTATCCATATCATAATTGGATTGAGTCTTCAAGGTATATCTCAACAAATCCCTACATGACTAGAACTCCACATGGAAGTAGCAAGAGAACTCTCGCTTTGAAACAAAGTCCTTACTTCTAAAAAGACTAGTCAAATTCACACAGGTTGTGAACTTGTTTAATGGAATGTACTTGGTTATTATATCTATTGGTTTGTCTGTTGTGGCAATTTTCTACATCTAAATGTTGCAATCTATCACCACCCCTCTAATGAAGTGGTAGCGGACATCGGTGTGCTTTTTTCTTTCATGCTACATCTGGTCGTTTATCAGATATATGGCACTCTAGTTACTTCTTTGTTAACCTCTCTTATAATCTCTGGTTAATTTTAAAGATGACACAATATATCGCAATCACTCCTTTTTTATTTGTTTATAGGATTACATGACATTTTAGTACTATATGTTACAAAATGTTAAAATCTCAAGCTCAAAGTTTATGCATTCCTTGTTCAATCGAAGTTATAATTTTTGTATATTGATTCTATTTTTGTTTGGCAAGATGTACCCTAAAAGATATGTAGTTGAACTTTCCAAGTCAAGATAGATCATAATTATCATATGATCAACCAACTTACCTGACATGATCAATCACTCTTCATTGACCACAACTTTAGATATGATTTGTCTCCCCTTAATACATGATTGATCATTTTGTTCCTATGAGATATGATCAACCAGGTGCATTCTATGAACGATCTCTTTTTTTATTCAAATTGTCCAATGACCCTTTTATGATCGATCAACTTAATCAACATGATCGATCAACGTAAAAATGATTAATTGATTAATATATGATTCAGTAACTTAATATTAGAATTTTGGTCTAAATCCAGAAGAAATACCCAATAAACACCCTTAAAATAAACAAATTAATAAAACATAAATGGCAATATAAGTGGATTAAAAATGCATATTTATCTTCTAATAAGTTCAAGAAATAAATCAAAATAAAATACATAAAAATAGAGAGTTGAAACTTGTATATGTTCACATGTGTCCTGTAGATAGCTCAAACTTCATTCACTTTAATAAATTCATATTAACTTTAATTGACATGAAATTACTCCATTATATAATAACTAACATTAACATAATATTTTAGAAAAACATTAACTCATATATATGCCAAATAAACTGAAATCCTAGTTTCGAGATAAAAAGTCGTGATGCCACCTATCTTCTCCGTATAATCTTTTATGAATCCAAACTTACCTTTGAATTGATGCGTATTAATTCTCTAGAAAGCAAGACCAACATCAAAGGAATCACAATTCATATGTGGAACTAGACAAGACAATATGAATCGAGAACAATTCTCATTCATATGATCTCTTAGTGGAGTCATTAAAATTCATCCGGTTTCATCATTCCCTCAGATTGGAATTGTTTTATGGCATATAATATTTCCACATCATATCACCTTTGACTATTCCCAATACTCATATATCTTACATATTGGAAGACCATGATTAAATCCAAAATTCAAATCTTTATCTGATGGTCTTTTCGAGGTTTATTAGTAAGTTTCTCAGTCGATCATTGGGTAATAGTATCGATCATATGTTTTCCAACAGATTATATCATACTCTAAATTAATGTCTTGTTTCCAAAATAAAATGACCGTTGATAGAACTCGTTGACCTCAATATATCATGAGTGAGCTCATGTTTTCCAGTTCAGTGAACTTGTATGATTTCTTTGAGAGATCATAGACCTCGTATTTCCTTATATACACATCAACTCAGCAGTATATAGACCTTGATCAAGTCATCAAACTAATGGTTTGTTAAATGTACATACTTAGAAATACACACACACACATGTTCGATTAAAGGACATTTACATGTTTTGTAATGATATATGTTTTAAGTTATTTCGATCTCGTCAAGTCAACTCTTTATCCTCAATTCATCCAAAACATCCGAATTTCTATTCCTATGCAGAGGTAGGTTGAATATCAGCCTTTCAAGAAAGATTAACATATCTTTCTCATATCAGACATCCTTTTTTATAGTCACTTGACAATGTGGTTGTGTTATCAATCTAACTCCTTAGATTTACAACCTTGCATCAGCTTTTATGATCCAACTTTTAGATCAACAGCTACGTGACATCAAGATGATCACGGTAGATATAGATCTACTTGTATGAAGAGAGCTTATAAGTGCAAATAAGCATGCTTCATTTCTAGAAAAAAACAACTCTTTGTTGCTTGAATATATAATGATAAATGGCTCGTGTAGGTCTTTCAAGTCTAATAAGTTGTCACATATGTTCTCTCTTAAATCAACAGTATCCCTATTAGCTTTCATTTTTTAAGATAAAAATATCAAAAGATATACTAAGCATGCCATTACTTATGAGTGTAGCAATTTCAGGAAGAACAAAGATGGCATGACCACATGATGGTTGGAAAGATCGTACAAAGAGCGACATGTGAGTATGTATTTGATATTTAAAAATAAAATTAATCAAGGATTAATATTTAGCTAAACTTGATTATTATCTAATTAAATACAGTGTCATATGGTGGATTAATGAGAGATAATAATAGTTGTAGTTGGGAGGATGCATAAAGGAGGGTAATGCCTCCAAAGAATCCCAAACATATCTATTATTCAAGAATATGGTGCAGAGAATATATTATTCGAAAAATAATAAAAGTTTCTTAATTATTCTTAAATTTAAGGAAACTCTAATACTCCCTTGCAGTTGAAAAACCATTAGGAAATAAAATGCCTCAATAATTGACCAAGGTTAGGAAAATAACATCCTAATGGCTAACTAACCACTAAAAAATAAAATTCTGTAATGGATATAGATTCATCATCGAAAACAATATATAATATTCTTAAGTAGATCGTTAGGGAATTCTTGTTATGACCCTCACATACTTATATTGACTCTTAATGGTTTAAATGTATTTCCTAATGGTGTTCCATGTAGTATAAAATGTGTCCTTCTAATACCCAAACTAGTCATCTTGAAATTGTAATGCCACGTGCTCAGCTCCCCAACTTTATGCAGAAAACAACTTTGACTACTTGTTGGATTCGAACTCCATTGAATCCGTTAATAACATTCCAAAGTGTTTAAGCTTAAGTTGTAAGTTATTTTCTCCACGACTTATATCTCATAAATGTGAGACTATATTTGGAGTGTTACAAAATATGAGATGGACTATTTGCCATGTTATCATTTATGCCGAGGCGAAGTGACCATCAATTTTTGGACACCAAAGATAATGCTCTCAAAATTCCATGTCATCTAATTTTAATAATTCATTTTCAGATATGAGCATGGCCTTTTTTTTGGAAATTGAACTCCTTATTTTTTTTTGGAAAAGGTCAAATTTCATTCATCTTAGAAAAGCAGAGATTTTGTCTCAGTACAAAAAGGCTATTATAGGCCGATCATAAGAGTATTACAGAACATTAACAAGATTGACACCACCGTGCAAGTTGTTAGTCATCTCACAAAAATAAGGCTGTCCAAAACAATATCAAGATAGAAACTTGGATAGAAACCCTCTCAAAGTATTTAAGTGGATTGATTATCGAAGCCCTTTTTTAGAGATAAATTTTATGTTGTCTCTACATAGATGTCAATACATGTTGTGATAGCTTTTTCTTCCAATGTTAACTTTGGCATATGTATCATGGTAGTAGCAGTTCGAAAGTTTGATTTTCAATCTAATCACTGATTCAATTGGTTTTTTCGAACACGATTTAACTCGGTTCAAATAGAATAAACCATTATTAACTTTGAATTTATTCAAAATAAATGATATTGTTGAGAGTTGAAGTCGTGACCTTCATCAACCCATAACAAATCTCTGACCAACTACATTACCACGCATGCTTGTATTAAATAGAATTTAAATATAACTAAACTATTATCCTTCTATTGAATATAATGTCTAAATATTATATATATATATATATATATATATATATATATGAGGTTGGGGAGCTTGCACCATAATACATGTAACTTTACATACACTGATGCTATAAATGCTCATTTCTTAAAAATGAAACCTTGTGGGATTTACTTAGAATTATTAGTAGAATATGTATTCGAATTTCGTGGAAAGCATACATTCCTAACATGTCGATCTGGAAGGGTTAAATTTTAGCAATTCTGAGACTGTTAAAATTCTGCAGTCTTGATGGATGGGTTAGAAGTTTTGAATTAAATTGATTTCTGAATGACATCATATTGATATATGGTGATTTAAATCCCACATGATTTCATTTAAAAAATATCAAAAAATTGACGTTTATGGCACCGGTGCATGTAAAGTTACATGCACCATAGTGCAAGATCCCAACCTCTATATGACATTTTGTATATTAAAAATGTGTTTTACGTATACTATGAGATATATATATATACACACGCGCGCACACACATTAGTTGTGTAGGTTATATCTATTTCAACTATGATTGAGTGTATATTTTATACATGTTTTAAACCATTCTGATTTAATTAATCGGTTCAACCACTTTTTTCCCACCAATTTTTAAGAATGATAATTTCATCATCTTGTTGAACATGTTTGATTCAATAGTTCAACTTGATACAACCTTTTTAGCAAGATTTTCTCTTTAAAAACATGGGTGTGAAGTAACACAAGAAAGGGAAAGGACGTGTCTAATCTTAAGATGGTAAAATCCATGACGAAGATCTTACGTGTGCTATTCATAATTATAAGAAAGAAAAGAAATAAATGTTGAGCATACTTGCAACTTGTAAGTCCTCTTTGATACAGATAATAAATTTATTTGCATTCACCCGGGAGTTTCTTGATCGTCAGCTTGATGGAATATTCTTTAATGAGATTTGCTTGAGAGTTAATCTCCACTGGCTATTAATAATGAGATATATCGGCAAACCGTTCATCGTTTTGTATTCCGCGTACGGCAAATGATTTGTCGTATTACATGGACAGCGAGAAGTTGCACCAGTACTCAAAATCTGGATTTCCGACACCCGCCCGTTCGTTCATGTGGCACGGCAAATCGTTTATCGTGCATGGAACATGAAATGATAAAAGATTTGCTGATATATACCTGTTGTGGGAAACATTTCGTGTTGTCCCCACTTTGGGCCCGTTCGGTAGGAGAATAAGCAGGAATAAGGATGGGGAATAAGGGGAATAAGGGTCTATTCTCCGTTCGGCTGGAGGATAAGAATAAGGAGAATAAGGTGAAATAAAGGTAGATAATGCGGGATAAAGATAGGAACAAGAGTGAAATAAGATGAAATAATGGAGAATAGTCGTACCACGGGGAAGCGTGTTGAGGGCTTATTCCCCTTATTCCATTCTTTCTTATACCCCAAACGAACGGGGCCTTTAGGTAAATTTTTTTCTTTTCCCTCCTCTTTTGGTAAGTTCTCTTTAGTAAAGGACAAGGATTCGAATTCTACCGGTAAAAAATAAAAGCTCTCATTTGCTTGATGTCGCCGTTCCTTTCCCTGACATCACACGTACAGCACGACTTCCTTCTTTGATTTTACTATTCCGCCTGCCAAAGAGACTCTGATTAGGTTTGAATAGGCATCATATTGATCAGTCCATCCATCTTGATATGGTTCTTAATTTCAAAGTACATGTACCATTTCCATGATTAGTGGGTCCCATTTAATGTTGGATTTAGGTTTTATTTATTTGTTTATTCACTTCGTTTGCTTCCCGGACTGCCTTACTATTTGTTGAAACCACTGTCATATTATGTTTTGTTCTCGGTTTAATCCTCAAAACCATCATGATTTTTGAAAACCCCACATGTATAATTAAACAAGTAATATATACGTGTCCATGCGCTCATCGATTAAATAACGAATAGCATGCTGATCATTCGAAGATAGAAAGATACGAAATGCAAATAATATAATAAGAGTAAAATGTGGCTGCTCCCTGTGAGTAAAATAAGACTGATCTCACTTCTATTTTCTTCCCATTTTTTTATTTTTTCTTGAAAATTAAAATATGTGTATTCATCACAATATCCTTCTAACATTCCATTAAAATTTCATCAGAAACAGAGATTCGTGTACCCTTCATCTAAAACATGTAATTTTAACGGTCTTAGAATTGCTGTAATCGACCTGTTCTGTTTGAAGGGTATAGGAGTCTTTGTTTCTGACGAAATTTTAATAGAATATTAGAAGAATATATTGATGAATATACAAATTTTTATTTTCTAAAAAAATGAGGAGAAGATGAGGGTGAGATCAGCCCGTTGGGAGCAGCCCATTTTGCTCTAATATATAATCTAATACTAAAAATAAAATACCAACCCCCCACACACACTAGAATTGGTTATTGAAATAATCAGATATTTCTTATGTTACTATTATAATAATTGAATTTAATCTTTCAAGGATTTAAATCACACTATATCACTATAACATCATTCAAATTTAAACTTATTTCAAGATTTCTAACTTCCATCAAATCTTGCTAGTTTCAGATTTATTGAAATCGACGCATTATGATGAACATGTTCGAAGTGTATGTTTTACTGAAATTTAAAACAGATATTCCACTAAATATTCTAAGGGTGCGTTCGGTTCGGGATTAAGCAGGAATAAGGATGGGGAATAAGGAGAACAAGGGTCTATTCTTTGTTCGGCTGGAGGATAGGAATAAGGAGAATAATGTGAAATAAAGGTAGGTAAGGTGGGATAAACATAGGAATAAGAGTGAAATAAGATGGAATATTGGGGAATAGTCGTACCACTGGGAACCGTGTCGGGAGGAGAATTGACCCCTTATTCCAGGGCCTATTCTCCAACCAAACAGGGCCTAAGTAAATTTTCTAAGGATCTATTTCAAAAAAATAAAAATTAAGGGGTAAAGGGTGGGGTATCGAAAAGTTCTCTACACAAGAGTGTAGGCTCTCCGATCCCTTTTTGTTATTACATGTATGTCATTTATATTACATTAATAGAAGGATAATATTGTGAATCGTGTAAAGGCTAAGGACACAAACTCGGACGGGTGCAAGTAGAAAATTTCCTATTTTATATGTGATTTTCGGTCTGACAAAATCAGCAAACAGTAAAACAAATATTCCACAAAAGACGAAAAAAAATACTCAAATCTATAAAAAAAAAGGGATATTTACATCCATAACCCTGAGTAATCTTGTAATTACCTCAGGAACCCTGCGCAAGCACGAATTACACCCAGAACCCCGAATAATGTTTAACCCTTACATTACATAACCCTGAGTCAACTTCCGTCATAATTATCCGTTAACTTTGACGGAAAAAGTTATATGTTGACAGTATTGCCCTTCAAAACACATCATATTTAAAACGTGATGCCATTGTGCAAACTAAATGAAACCCCAACGCCCCCCCTCCGCCCCATCGTCCGCACGACCTCCGATCGAAGCTTCCCCTCCGTTCACCTCCACCCGCAAGCTCCCCTCTCCCGTCGCTCGCTCCAGCAACCCCCCAAGTAGGCACGCCTCCGACCTGCAGACCCACCCCACACTCCCGCATACGGCTCCGCCCAGCAGCCCCCTCCTCTGCCCTGCAACCCCACCCGCGTGCCTCAGCCCTGGCTGCAAGCCCTGCCCCCGCACACACCTCACCGGAATCACTCCTGCCACTCGCCTGCAAGCTCCCCCCACCCCATCCCCCGCACGCCTCCGCCAACCCCTGCCCCCCCCCCCTTCCCCCAACCCCCGGCCACCCCACCCCTCGCAACCTCCAGCCCGCTCTCAGTGCTCGCCTCCCCCCCCCCCCCCCCCTACGCGCCTCCACCATGCATCCCTTGCCACCGTGCGCCCCTCCCCCCCCCCCCCCCCCCCCGGCAACCTCCCGCTCATCTGCAAGCTCCCCCCACCCCACCCCCGCACGCCTCCGCCAACCCCTGCACCCACATGTGCCTGTGCTCCTCCCCCCAACCCTCACCCACCCCTCGCAACGTCCCCCCCCCCCCCCCCCACTCTCACCGCTTGCCTGCCTCCCACCCCCACGCGCCCCCGCAACCTCCAGCCCACTCCCGCTGCTCGCCTGCCATTCGAGGACGCAACCCCCACCCCGCGTCCGCAAGCCCCAAGCCCTCACCCCC
The DNA here is from genome assembly GCA_037367405.1 of Ottelia alismoides. Taxonomy (NCBI): domain Eukaryota; kingdom Viridiplantae; phylum Streptophyta; class Magnoliopsida; order Alismatales; family Hydrocharitaceae; genus Ottelia; species Ottelia alismoides. The sequence continues at coordinate 226,103 of JAZKJV010006269.1, read as the reverse complement.
TAGCCTCCCTCTCGCTGCCCGCCCGCAAGCTCCAGCGCCTCCGCAGCTCCGGCCCTTCCCTCCCGCTGCTCGCCCCCAAGCTCCAGCAGCTCCCTTGCCAGCCGCTCCAGCTCCGCTCTAAGCCAAAGCCCCAGGTCGTACCCTGTTGAAAGCTCCAGCACTCGAACCCACCTCCTTTTATCCTTCCTTTCTTTTTTCTTTTTTCGATTAATCTCAGCCGTTGATCATTGATTGGGTTAGATTAACTCAGCCATCTGATTGAGTTACTGAACTAAAGTAACGGAAGGTTATGAATGTAAAACGGAGTGGTTATTCAGGGTTCTGGGTGTAATTCGTGATTATAGAGGGTTCCTGGGGTAATTACGATATTACTCAGGGTTATGGGTGTAAATATCCCTAAAAAAATATAAGCAATATGTTCCCCGTCGGAACCCACGTGCGAAGAAACGAGCGACTTTCCCTTCCCTTTCTCTCCATGGCACGATCAGAATCCAACGCTTACCCGCAACAGCAGAGGACCACCCTGCGTCTCTCTCTCCTCCTCTCTTAACCGCACGATCAAGATCCAACGGTAAAAAAGAAAGAACGGCGACCGTTGGGGCCTATCTCCCGCCGTCTGTGTCCTACCTCGTCAACGTTGGCGGACGTTCTCCATATCATAATATCCATAGATATACAGACTACAGAGAGAGAGTTAGATTTTAATTAATTATCACCTCACACCTTTGGCCTTCTCCTCTCGGTAGTTGAGATATATATACGGAAAGAGAGGAGAAGCACATGGCATGCCTTCAAACTGCAACGACCCCAACGTTGGTGGATCTCATCTGAGGTTGGGTGGATCACACCAAGCTGTAAGAGAAGCCGAGAGCAGCAATGGGCGGCTGCTTGAGTGGCAGATTCGAGGCCGTCAGCCCTTTCCGCAGCTTCGTACTCTCAGGTTAGAGATTGTTCGCTCTCGATCATCCTCACGAATTCATGATTATCCATTTCTTGCATATGGGTTCTCTAATTGATCGAACTGGAACCAGAAAGGTGTCTGCTTTTCCGCTTTGAGAAGAAACCCAGAAACATGGTCTTTTTTTTGTTTACCAAATTTTGGATAATCGTGTAGTATAAATAGTTGAAAAAGATTGAAACTATATTTCGATCGGATTTGACTTCATCTGAACTTTTCTGCATACAGGTACGAATTCTAGATTAGCCAGCAAAGAAGTGGATGGAGCAAGTGGCAGCAAGAATGGGAGGGGATCTCGCTACAGCGCGCCCCTTGATGCGGATGAGATCTTGCAGACCTCAAATCTGAGAGGTTTCGCCTTCAGTGATCTGAAGATCGCGACCAGGAACTTCCGACCAGACAGCGTGCTGGGCGAGGGCGGATTCGGGTCTGTGTTCAAGGGATGGATCGATGAGAAGAGCTTGGCACCCACCAAGCCCGGGGTGGGGCTGGTTATTGCTGTCAAAAGGCTTAACCAGGATGGTTTCCAGGGCCACAAGGAGTGGCTGGTATGTTATGCCTTATTTCGATTCTCATAAGAGCCTCTTAACTTAGCTAGATGAATAACTCCCGCGTTAAAATGATTCACTTCTTGTTACAATCAGGCAGAGGTTAATTATCTTGGTCAACTGCATCATCCCAACCTTGTGAAGCTGATAGGATACTGCTTGGAAGACGAACACCGCCTGCTTGTCTACGAGTTCATGCCCAAGGGCAGTTTGGAGAATCATCTCTTCCGAAGTGAGATCATTTCCTTTCGCAGCTTGGCTTATCTGATTTTGTTCAGCAACTGAGAAAAAGAGCATAAATGGGCCTACTTAAGCTGTCTTAATTATGTTTTTTTGGCTGCTAATACAGGGGGATCTTACTTTCAACCGCTTTCTTGGAAGCTAAGGATGAAGATCGCAGTTGGGGCTGCGAAGGGCCTTGCGTTTCTCCATAGCGCTGAGACCAAGGTCATATATCGGGACTTCAAGACGTCGAACGTTCTTCTGGACTCGGTACATTTATGTTTATTATCTGTATAGTAGTCTGATTAAGGAAAATCTACAACTGCTCATTCTTCGTCACATGCAGAATTATGACGCAAAGCTTTCGGATTTCGGGCTGGCAAAAGATGCACCAACTGATGATAAAAGCCATGTTTCGACAAGGGTGATGGGCACCTATGGCTATGCTGCACCTGATTACCTTGCCACCGGTACGTCCAAAAATTTTACCAGCATAAGTCCACATGCATAGACCCCTCGTGTTAAATTGGGTATAAGTTCTATAGATCCCTCAAATTGGATTCTTGTAGTAAATGGCTGAAACCTTTCTTTCTGGGTTCTGATATTTAACTACTGCTTCACAGGCCACCTCACAACAAAGTCTGATGTTTACAGCTTCGGTGTTGTTCTCCTCGAGCTGTTATCTGGGAAGCGTGCAATCGACAAGAATCGCCCATTTGGTGAACAAAATCTAGTAAACTGGGCTAGGCCGTACCTCGCCAACAAACGAAAACTTGTTCGCATAATGGACTCCCGTCTAGATGGTCAGTACTCACTACCTGAGGCTCAGAATGTAGCTCATTTAGCTCTTCGATGCTTATCGTCGGAAGCAAAGTACAGACCAACAATGGATGAAGTCGTGAAGGCTTTGGAACAGTTGCAAGGTTCGGGAGCAGGACATATTTCAAACGGCAACAATGCCATTGACAGACCACGGGAACCTTGGAATGGGAGGAGTGCATATCCAAGATCTTCTGCTATCCCTCTTCAAACTTAGAGGGCGGTAGATCGCCGATTTGTTGGCCAGTAGTTCCTACACACACCCTGTACAGTTTTTGGCACTCCAGTTGCTGCAAGCAGGAGGTAGTTTTCCAGTATAGTGAAGAGATCATTCAGGTCCTCTAAAGAGGAGTTGAGTGAAAATCTGATGCATAATTAATGTGGAGGTCAAAATGTTGTAAACTTCTTGTTTAAGTTGATGATTGAGCTTTCGAGATATTATTATTGTCTTGAGGTCCTCTGGCGTATGCACTTAAGAGGCAATAGTAATAGCATTTGATTTCCTATTTGTGTATATGCATCAGTTTTTCTGCAATGCAAAGCGTGTACTTTAATTTCTGCTATGATTGATCGAGATTTCAATCTTAGGTTTTTATCTCTAAAATCATTTACTGTCTGTATATGTGATAAAAAATACAACAAAACCTTCTCCTCTTATAAGTAGAATTGGTTACATGGATTTTCAACCAAATCCATGTAAATTTATCAAACAAAGAGGGCAACTTGCATCTCTTTTCCACATAATCCGGTTAAATATAACGGGTGAATTGATGGGAGTTAACCGCAGGGTTCGTGGGATAACGATTACCAAGTTTATGGGGTCGAGAGGGGAATTAAGTTGTTTCAAAGGTCGTCGAGGTAATTGACAAAGATTATAAGATCTATCGGGTAAAAATCCTACTTTTTAAAAATTTTATCTACCACTCCCTTATTCTCCTAGCCGATTTCCCCAACAGTGTCGTTCCTCCTGGCAATCCCATCAATGGCATTTTCGTCTCCTCCTTTTCTCGGCCTAATCTTGTACATTCGCTGATGATCAACAGTGTGAAGACATTACTCCTTCCTCACCTCCGACAGCTGATCAGTTAGAAGTGCGGAATCATAATGCATGGACTTGCTTTAATAATTAAGTTTTTACATCACATTTCGATGGGAATTATAAATGGAGCAAGTTTACATCGAAACAGAAGGCAAGCGGGCAACAAGCTGCGCCGCTAGACCTTTCTGAATTGCAAAGCCAATAGAAATTTGACTTCTTGCATATTGTAAGGGAATCACAAAAGTGGTGGTGTTCCAGAATCTTGGGAAAATCCTTCTAGGATCAATAGTCAAATGAGTTCGAGCAACCATCGTAGGCTCAACATTGCTGACCCATTGTCATCCTTCTACGGTAACCAGATCGGTATTTGATACCTTCCAACAGACAACCCCCCATCTCACAACCGTTCTCTTTCACCCCCATCTTCTGTTGTTGCTTAACCATGTTCAAAGTTCCACTACGATGGAGGTCGCATGACTCGCATCTACATCACTGGTTCCCTCGCAATCAAATTTGTACAACCATACATAAGAAAACATTGTTGTAAATAAGATTACCAGTTCATACATTAAACAGTATAAAATCGGATCCAAATGAATTAACAGAGAAACGATACAGATTAAAATCATATTAATCATATGTTTCCCAATCATTATCCGATTATTCAATGTAAACAGGAACCGATTAAAAGAACAGAAACAAAAAGACGGGCATGATCCAGAAAGGGTAAAGCAATAAACGTATTGCAGCAAGCAAAATAAAACAGAGATTAGTTTAGAAGTCACCGAAGCGTCCATGAAAATGGACTGTCCTTAGAGAAGATATCGTCCCCACAATACCGGTGCGTAGGGTACTGGCGATCCGCTCCCAGGATACGACGGTTCACGATCGTCGTCGGCGCACACCAACGGGATCGTCCTCGATTGTACCTCAGAGAACTGCAGCCGAGAGAGGAGAAGAGGAAAACGTTCGTCCGCGAGAGGAAGAACCAAAGAGAGACGGCGTGAGAGAGGTTTTTCTTGCGAGTGAAGAAAAACCGAGTCGAGTGAGGGATATAAATAGAGGGTCTCGCGTCTTAAAGACGCGACCTTTGGTTTCCAAAAATGCGTCCCGAAAACGCATCCTTTCGGATTCCAAAAAATGCGCCCATAATGGCGAGTTGAATTCCCATTTAAGTCGAGATCCGAGAAGTATCGAGATCCGAGATCCGAATTGACTCTCCCGAGCCCGAGCCCGAGCCCGAGCCCGAGACGGAGACGGAGACGGAGACGGAGACGGAGACGGAGACGGAGACGGAGCGGAGCGGAGCGGAGCGTGCGCGCGTGCGTGTGTGGTCCTCCATTCCTCCTCTCTACTATTGCTACAAGAGCTTGGGTTGTGAACTCATACATAAGTCCGCCAAAAAGTTTAGTTCTCCCCGGTGTGGGACTAAACTTCCACCCCAAACTCCCATATTTCAAATTTGGGAATTCCCAACTTTCCCTCCAAACCATTTGGTTTTCCAATTGAAACCAAATTGAAAGCCAATTGTAATTACATAGACTTTCCAATTAAAGTCTAAATACAACTTTGAATACAACAATCCCCCACGAATTCACCAATTTGAAAAGGAGATTCAAAAGGATTTAAAAGACTTCTTTCGGCTGCCCACACTTTGCTTTCAGTAAAGGTACCTTCCGGTTTGAACCTCTACCTGAGTTTACTACTTTCACTTTAACAGGAACGAAGTTAACTACGTCTTGAACTTCAGACCTTGGTGTTAAAGTGTACGGTAGAAACAACAAAGCGTTGTTCTTGGTACAATCTTCAGGGTTGGTGCTCTTAAAGGCCATGCACCCTTATCCTGTTTCATGAGTGTGTTCAGGAAAGACCCTCTTCCTTTAACTGCGGCCCACAGTAACACTCACATAGGTGGCGTTCTCCAAGGATGCACTGCTAACATCCTGTCCCAAAGGCTTGAACCCATTCAGAACCTACGCTCTTTCTAAACTCGCAGCTTAAATGGCACTCAGGCTTCCAGGGATAAGACACTCATGCTTACGCATTAAACTTAGAGTGCCAACCAGTTCTCCAAACTGCTTGTTATTAGCACATTGAACCTACTTTGTGGGATCTCCACTCAGATAGGTTGGGTTGCTACTGTAGAGGAACTCCCAATGGGTCTCAGTCCCATCCCAAGCCTACACTTTAGGACTAAAGATTTATCAAGTCCCTTAGTCAACGGATCTGCCGTGTTGTCTTTGGATCCTACAAAATCCACAGCCAACACTCCTCGAGACACCAAATCCCTTAACGTCTTAAGTCTGATTTGTATGTGTCTCCTTGTTTTCTGGTTAAACTTTGAACTCTTGATCTTGGCAATTGTGGTCATATTATCACAATGTACCGAGATCGCAGGAACAGGCTGACCTACCATGGGAATTTCAGACAGAAGTTCCCTTAGCCATTCAGCCTCAATTCCAGTGGTGTCCAAAGCACACAGCTCGGCCTCAAAAGTGGATCGAGCTAGAATGTTCTGCTTCACAGACCTCCAGGAGACTGCACCGCCTCCAAGGGTAAATACATACCCTGTAACACCATTACTCCCAAACTCCTCTATTTTCCCTATCCAGCTTGCATCACTGTATCCTTCTAGTACAGATGGATGTCTACCATAATGCAAACTAAGAGAAATAGTTCCCTTCAAGTACTTCAATACTCGATCCAGAGCCTCCCAGTGAGTACGGTTAGGACAGCTAGTGTATCTACTCAGCTTTGCAACCGAAAATGAAATATCAGGTCTCGTGCAATTTGCAAGATACATTAAACTGCCTATCACTTGTGAATACCTTAGCTGGGCTACATGTACTCCACTTTTATTCTTAAATAGCGTTTTGGATGAATCAAAAGGAGTGCTTACAGCTTTGCAATCTTGATATCCAAATTTCTCAAGTACCTTCTCAACATAGTGAGATTGAGAAACTACAATCCCATCAACTGACCTTGTCAGTTTGAGACCCAAGATCACATCAGCAACACCCATGTCCTTCATCTCAAACTTGCTACTCAAGAAAGCCTTAGTCTCATTAATAATCCTCATATGTGATCCAAACAACAATATGTCATCAACATATAGGCACAAGACAATACACTCATCACCTTTCACCTTGGAATAGACACACTTGTCGGATTCATGAACCTTAAAGCCATATGACAAAATAGTCTTGTCAAATTTTTCATGCCACTGCTTTGGTGCTTGTTTCAATCCGTAAAGGGATTTGACAAGCTTGCAAACCTTTCCCTCATTCCCAGGAGTCACAAGCCCATCAGGTTGATCCATATAGATCTCTTCCTCAAGATCGCCATGCAAGAAGGCGGTCTTCACATCCATCTGGTGGATAGAGAGATCATATACAGATGCCAATGCTATGAGCATCCGGATTGTGGTCATCCTAGTCACAGGGGAATAGGTATCAAAATAATCGATACCTTCCTTTTGCCTAAAGTCCTTGGCAACTAATCTGGCTTTATATTTTTCAATTGATCCGTCAGGTCTAAGCTTTCTCTTAAACACCCACTTGCACCCAATAGTAGAGCACCCTTTGGGTAAATCAACCAACTCCCAAGTTCCATTAGCCATAATGGAATCCATCTCAGATTTGATGTCTTCTTTCCATTGTTTTGCTTCAGATGAAGCCATGGCTTCCTTGTAACTTGGTGGATCACCCTCGATCTGGTAGACAACGAAGTCGCTACCCAGATCCTTGGCTATCCGAGGTCTCTTACTCCTCCTTGGCTCAATCTCATCAGAGAGATCATTGGGTTCAGGTTGAGTCTCAACCCCCACATTCGATATCCTTTCCACTTGATCTGGAATAGATCCTGATGTGGAGGCGCCCTCAATGGTCAGATTCTGAGGAATCCCAATCTTCAATGGGAAGACATCCTCAAAGAAGGTAGCATCACGGAGTTCAACAATAGTGTTGACATCTATGCCCGGTATCTCGGACTGAATTACCAAGAACCTATATGCATAGCTATTTTCCAAGTAACCTAAGAAGACCGCATCAACAGTTTTAGGACCAAGTTTCTTTCTCTTGTGTTCTGGGACTAAAACCTTAGCGAGACAGCCCCACACTTTGAGATATCTTAAACTCGGTTTCCTTTTTCTCCAAAGTTCAAAAGGACACTTTTCCATATGTCTTGGAGGCACCCTATTCAGAATATGGCAAGCCGTATTCAAGGCTTCTCCCCACATATAGGTTGGAAGTCCAGAACTCTGTAGGAGAGCATTGATCATGTCAGTTAAGGTTCTATTTTTCCGTTCTACTATCCCATTTGATTGTGGTGAATATGGGGCCGTAACTTCATGAACTATGCCAAAAGATTTGCATTGTTCATCAAATAAGTTAGAGGTATATTCACCTCCTCTATCTGACCTAAGGCGTTTAAGCACTTTTCCTGTTTGTGTCTCAGCCTCATTCTTAAAGATAAGAAATTTCTCTAAGGCTTCATCCTTGGTTTTCATTAGATATACATAGCAGTATCTACTGCCATCATCTATAAAGGTGATAAAGTATTTCTTATTGTCTCGGGTCAACACACCATTAAACTCACAGATATCCGTGTGCACCAGATCCAAGATCTCACTATCTCTAGAGACAGACTGAAAAGACTTCCTAGGTGTCTTTGCTTGCACACATATCTCACATTTTTGAGTTTTATCAATTGTGTGTTTAGGGATCAATTCTAAATTCATCATCCTTTTAATCGAATTTAGATTTACATGACCCAATCTACCATGCCACAGATCACAAGATTCAAGATTATTCACAACTTGAGACACAGAACTAGAACATTCAGCATTCAAAACATTCAATTCATTAATGTTTACTGAATCACATCTAATTCTAAATAACAAATCAAAGTCAGCCAAATAGCCTTTACCATAAAAGACACCATGTCTCAGAATAACAACTTTATTACATTTAAAGTTTAATTCAAAACCATTTCTAACTAAGATGGAGCCAGATAACATATTCTTCTTGATGTCAGGAATATGCAGCACCCTGTGCAACGTCCAGACTCGTCCAGAGGAGAACCTCAAGTTGACTTGTCCCGACCCTAGCATCCTGGCTGCAGAATCGTTTCCCATCTTCACAGTCCCACCGCTGCAGGTCTGATAAGAAGAAAACAATGTTCTGTCAGAACATATGTTCACATTGGCTCCCGTATCCACGAGCCACTCATTTGGATCATGGATATGGTATGGTTCAGGTTTTACAGAGACATACCCCTCGCTAACCCCGAGTCCCATAGTGATCATGTTCACTTGTGGACTCCCGTCTGTAGCCTTAGGTTGAGCCTTCAAGGACGGACAGTCCTTCTTCCAATGGCCAACCTGATTACAGTGCCAGCAGGGTTTATTCTTTGCCTTTTTCTGGATCTTGCCCTTTGGTTTCATTTTATTGTTATTGGGACCTTTTCCCTTTTTATCTTTGCCCTTCGAGGTCATAAAATTTACCTTAGCCTGAATATCAACAGGAAGCACAGGTTTTTATTTCCTGTGTTCCTCCTCTATGGCAATAGCCACCATCAAGTCATCCATAGAAATTTTTCCCTTTCTGTGTTTCAGGGTCATACCGAAGTCTTCCCACGACTTGGGAAATTTCTCCATGATGCACATGACCTGAAACTTCTCTAAAAGTTTCATTTCGGCATCCTCTAGACCATGGAGCAAGAGTAAAAACTCGTGTGCCTGTTCAGAAACAGACTTCCCTTCGGCCATGGAAAACTTCAAGAATTTGGCTACGGAGTATTTCTCAATACCGAGGTCTTCGGTGTTATACTTCCGATCCAAATCTTCCCATAGCCCCTTCGCAGTCTGCGTAGATGAACAATATACGTCAAACAACGTGTTGGACAGAGCCAACAAGATGCAACCATGACATATACGGTCGCGTTCCTTCCACGCAGATTGCGCCTTATGGCTATCGGGTGAGGGGTTTTCCGCCTCCACCGTAGGACAGTCGGTTTCAAGCATCGAGATTAACCCTATGGTGGTTAACCAGATCTTCATGCGTTGTTGCCAACGCTTAAAATTCTGTCCACCGAATTTTTCAGGCATACCCGTCATATCTACCCTCGATTTAAACATTGTTTCCGACATTCTAGAATCGGTTCGGGATATCTTCTCTAAGATTGTTGTAAATAAGATTACCAGTTCATACATTAAACAGTATAAAATCGGATCCAAATGAATTAACAGAGAAACGATACAGATTAAAATCATATTAATCATATGTTTCCCAATCATTATCCGATTATTCAATGTAAACAGGAACCGATTAAAAGAACAGAAACAAAAAGACGGGCATGATCCAGAAAGGGTAAAGCAATAAACGTATTGCAGCAAGCAAAATAAAACAGAGATTAGTTTAGAAGTCACAGAAGCGTCCATGAAAATGGACTGTCCTTAGAGAAGATATCGCCCTCACAATACCGGTGCGTAGGGTACTGGCGATCCGCTCCCAGGATACGACGGTTCACGATCGTCGTCGGCGCACACCAACGGGATCGTCCTCGATTGTACCTCAGAGAACTGCAGCCGAGAGAGGAGAAGAGGAAAACGTTCGTCCGCGAGAGGAAGAACCAAAGAGAGACGGCATGAGAGAGGTTTTTCTTGCGAGCGAAGAAAAACCGAGTCGAGTGAGGGATATAGCGAGTTGAATTCCCATTTAAGTCGACTTACCAAATTAATCGTACACGATTAATTTAATCGACTTACCAAATGAGATCCGAGATCCGAATTGACTCTCCCGAGCCCGAGCCCGAGCCCGAGCCCGAGCCCGAGCCGGAGACGGAGACGGAGCAGAGCGCGCGCGCGCGCGCGTGTGTGGTCCTCCATTCCTCCTCTCTACTATTGCTACAAGAGCTTGGGTTGTGAACTCATACATAAGTCCACCAAAAAGTTTAGTTCTCCCCGGTGTGGGACTAAACTTCCACCCAAACTCCCATATTTCAAATTTGGGAATTCCCAACTTTCCCTCCAAACCATTTGGTTTCCCAATTGAAACCAAATTGAAAGCCAATTGTAATTACATAGACTTTCCAATTAAAGTCTAAATACAACTTTGAATACAACAAACATATCATCATGGGTTGTTGTATCTGCGAACATTTTTCCCTAAATCAGCACCCATGTACATGTGGGATATCCATGCCAATGACCTCTATCTTCCTAAGATCAAGCTTCCTACAGATATGCACATGGTGAAACTCGTGGCAAGGGAAGAGGAGGTGATGGCAGCAGCAGGGGAGGAGGGGGTGGTGGCGGCGGCAACGACAATGGAGGGATGGACAATGGGGGAGAAAGAGGTGGTGGGAAGGCTTGGAAAGAGAAAGATATCAGCCAAGATATCAGCCACTCTCTGGTCTGAAAGCGCGGAAAGAAAAAGAAGACGTCGATTATTCCTATCCCGTGCCTCACTAACCGGAATTGCATTGTTCGAAGCCAATGCAAAAAGTTATGGGAGTCAATCTCAAAGCATACCATGTGCAGTCTAAAGCCAAGACCACTCAACTTGCAGGTTCTAGCCACTACATCCCATGCCACTACTTGCAACCAGAGGATGCTCGGAAGAATCTTCTCATGATAGCTTCCGGTCGGTGTCAAATTTTCCAAGGGAGTTTAAAGATCTATAAATAGAACAATGGGATAGCCACGAGGATCGTCTTAAGAAGCGTGACTCTCCCCCCCTGACTAGCAACGCGTTTTCCATCCCGCAAGCGAATTCTTTAGTTTCGCGATGAGAGGGAGCCAATGCTCCACCTTCAACCTTCCCAATGTAAGAGGAACACTCAACTTCACCGGTAAAGTGGGTGCCCAAAATGCTAGCACACCGTTGCACCTCCAACGACTCTATGTCGAACGGAACAAATGTAGGCTTTGATGCGTTACGCTGTCGTCCACAAAAACCACCATACAACTCCAGCGAGACAGCCTCCCTTGCTTCCCTGGATCCCCCTTCGACGAAGAAGGCGGTATCATCATGTAGCAAGGGGATGGAAAGATCCCCCAATGTGAACCCCTAGAAGAAGCCGCTCTGAACCACTCACTGCCTGGAAGATTATATTAAGCACACCAACGGCAATCACAAAAAAAGCAGAGCGAGGGAAGAGCTTTGTCGCACTCCTCGCCGAGGTTGGAAGAAGCATCTAGAGGTTTGTCATTCACTACTATCAAGAAAAAAGAGATGGTGATACACCTTTTCATCTAAGAAATCCGCAAATCCATAGTCATAACCAAAGAATCTACAATAAATATCCCAGCTATAAGGGTCATCTATAATTGGCTGATAATATGAGGCAAAACCTTCTTAAGCCTATTGGCCAAAAATTTTGACACAATCAGATATATCCCATTTAGAAGCACAAATGGTCTGAAATCCTCCATGTTAAATGTTGAGTCTTCCTTTGGCAGCAAGATAATCAATGTCTTATTCAGACATTCAATCTCATGTTCCCCGACCAGAACTCTCTAACCACTTCCACAATGTCTTCCTTCATGTCTTCCTTCACTATGTTCCAAAAGACTTTGTAGGAGAAAACAGGGAAGCCATAGGTCCTAAAGCATCATCTTCATTAAGATCAGAGTTCGCATGCGAATTTTTTGCATGGGTACGTTCCTTGTAAGGTCATCTCCCTGCAATGGAGAGATCTGCATTGCCCCCTCCCTGACCATCTCCAAGGAAGCCCACCTCATCTCTTGCTAAGCTGATAAAAAGGATCAGATAAAGCTCTTCCAAGCTGAACATATCCTTTGATCACCTCATCCCTAATGCTCAGCTCACTTATGGTAACCATCTCCAACGATTCATGCCATCTTATTGATCATTAGTATCTAGTTAGTCAGCAAGTGCCCACCCACCAAAAGGATACCCAAATAGTTAATAAAATCGATTCCCTCTGAGTTCCGAGCACCATATCACAAGCCTCAATCTTCATGTCTTCCATCCTGTTAGAGTTCTTTATATTTCTATGTTAGAGCTCTTCAAGGTCTTATATGCAGTTCTTACTTTTTGCTCTAAGTAGACGACAAGAATGGAGTCAAAAGTTACAACAAAGATGGAGGTGGAATGGTGAATGTGTATTTAGATCGAAGATATGGAGCGTCTACATGTTTACATAAATGGAAGAAATCGAAGATGGACGAAACCGGGATTTACCGGGGGAAAGAAGAAGAAGAAAGGAAATGATGGAAATGCATGGGAATTGAAGCTCCAAGAACTTCAGGGTCATCGTTCATACGTGTGCGGCTGACATAGAGCTTCAGCAACACTTTCAACGGACTACGACGTGGCTTACAAGTCGTGAATCTCACTGGAGATTCAGCTCTATCGTGGCTTCGCTCAAGGCATACTCTCTATCACAAGGAAGGAAGAGGAAGCAGGGAGGAATACTCGTGTAAAGGCAGATAGGGCCAACTGGTGCCCTCATCGGTGATTTTGTGAAAGAGTAGATGGTTGAAAGGGGAGGTTTCGACCGTCGATGGTTGACAGAGCTGATGTTGAAGGCTGGGGTTTAATGGTTGGCCAAGGAAAGTGCCGCAAGGGCTTCAAGATGGTACATGAATTAGGCCAAGGCGACATATGGAGAGGCGAGAGAAATTGTTTGAAGTCACGCCGACGAAAGCTAGCATCACTTGGGGCGGAGAGATGGAGGTTCACGATGAAGCGAGGTCGTCGGATCTTGAGATCCCACGACCTTGATCTGGGTGCGATGGAATGACTAGGGACCGCTGGATCATTTTGATCAAGTTGTCCAAATAGAGGCACCTTTGATGGACATCTCGTCTAATCAAACGATCGGACAGTTGAAATTAAACGTGAAAAAGGCTAAAGAGTAGGCAATATTGCTTCTTGAGAAGAGGTCACGTGGCCCGATCAGAAATGAGATAAATGAGAAAATAATACAAAAAAGAAATAAAACAACAAATGAAGTCAAAAATAAAATGTGTTCTACACGAAGGTTGTGTATTTTTTAAGGCCTACAATTTTCATGTAGAACTCAAAACCAAAATACATAATATATACATACTTAATATTTTAAAAATAAAAACATTACTTTTATTTGTTTTGTATTTTTGTATTTTTTTTGAATAATAATTAATAAACAATATATTATATATAATATTACACTAATTTTTATGGTATTTTAGATAAATAGAAATACATACAATAAAGAGAACCATAAACACAAACACAATAATACTATGTTTTATTTATTTACGGTAATTATCTTTAATTATTTACGAGGTTTCAAATGTTAATTAAATTGAATTAATTGTTAAATTAATTGAATAGTTCAAGATAGATGGCTAAATAAAGAGAAGGGAATAATGGTGATGGATATGAGACTCATCAACAACCTCAAGCCAATGTGTCCATCCTGGAAGTGCATCGCTCTCATCCAACCCACTACATCAGTCAACCAGGTCGAGGGTGCCCCAAAAGTAAGTAGCATGTCAATGCAGGTTCCCTCCAAACTAAAGAGAGTTTATGGAGAATGGATCCTCTACAGTAGTGTAGAGGCCGTAAATTTGGAGCAACGTGAGCCGCTCGATGAAGATTGAGCGGTCCACATTGCAAGGACTCAAAAATATCCTAATTTCGTGTATACCGCTTGAGCGGCTCACGGGGCCTAGTTTTTACAGCCGGCCTGGCTCACGGGGCCTAGTTTTTACAGCCGGCCTCTGCAGCAGTGCAGAGGATCCGGTTCCCAGGAAATGAGTCTCAAATGTCTTTCCATCAAGGTACTTCGGCATGCTCCGCACGAATAAGGTTAAAAACACGTTTCGGGAATCAGGAATCACCAACGGACACGATTTATCGATTGAGTTAGGGAGTGTGGTCAATACTTTGTATCTATATTTGAGCATAACACGCCATTGAAGGGAAGGGGCCGTGGAGGAAGCAACATCTCAAAAGAATTGAGCACCAAGATATTTTGTGCGCAAGAGGCATTAAGTTGCAACCTTGAGGACTGGAATTGATATCCAACATCCAGGCGATCTACATGCTCGCATTCCTCTTTAAAGAAACAGAGTATCCAAATCCATCTTATCCACATCATCAATCTTGGAGGCAGTAGTCCACCGAGATTAGTGGTGTACTAATAGGGGGAATCAAAATCGTCGTCCCAAAGTCAAATAAAGGACACAGAAGTTAGATGAATGCGTCTTTCTCAAGTGCCCAATGAGAGAGGTTGAGCTGCTGCTCTGTTTTGGAAGGTGATGAAACCAGGGGGCACAGGAACCGTTGCTTTCTGCCCACTTGCACCAAAAGGGAGAGCAGTCATCAGAATCCAATTCTGGGTTTGGCCCATGTAGTTGCAGAAAGCCGTGGGGCAACTCCCGGTTTCCCACTCCCTCGCCCCTCTGGCAAAGGGGAACTCCGAACCCCTTCCTTCCCTCTCCTCCTACGGTCCTACCTACCACCCCCGTGGCCAGTGTCAAAATACCCTTCACCTATAACTATATAGAATGGTTCACTTGGTCTTTGCCTCCACCACCCTCTTTGCTAAGTCAGTCCGCTGAACCTACTTCTACTGCTGCTCATACTACACTTGCACCTTCCATTTGGGTCACATCTTTCTTTCCTTTCCTAGTCTATCAACCGAAGCCTAGAGAGGAAAAGGACTCATACTTTGATTAAAATAAGTAAATATCATGTCCACTGTCCAAAACAGGGAATTTTGGAACAAAACAATGGGGGTGCAAGTGGGTAAGTGGATGGCTCTGCAGCAGAAGAAAGTTTATTATACTGTTGAGGGTTGATGTGATTAGGGAGGAGCAATTTGGATCGTCTGGTGTAATACAACAGGTGTATTACAGCAGACGATGATAGTATCCTCTGTTTTTGTCAAGCAAAATGTTATGTAGATAGTAAACTTTCCACCTTAATGAAGATTATGATGGACATTGTTCACTAGTCCAACAATCTAAAGGTGCTATCTTATGATTTTACTACCATTCTACGTGAAACATGAAATTCTACTTCTACCAAGTTACCCAACAAGAACGCTGAGTCTTGTTTACACCATTATCTTCCAACAGCCCATACCTTAGTCAAACGTTCATCATAAATCATTTACATAAAATCCCATAAATTTAATGCAAAAACCAAACCACGGTTTCAGTAGCATATATCACATATATATTATATATACTGTCAAGTACATATTGCAAAACGACGCATGAAAAAAAAAGGACAGACACCAGATCTTCCTTTTACTATAAACTCTCTTCCCTCTTCTTTCAAGAGCTATAAGACCCAAAATCTAGTAAATACCACCAGTACAAGCAGGCGGCTGCGGGCCACGCGCAGCTTTCTGTCTGCAGCCACTTCAGCACGCCAAAACACCACTACCAAAACCACACCAACCAAACCCATGATAAAAAAACAGAGTGGGTGCAACACACGCTAATGGACTACTACTACTGCTACTTACGACTCTTCAACTTTGAAAAATAAAAACGAGGTCGATCAATCCATATAGTCGACCTCACTTCATGCAACAACCGGGGGCGTGTTTAAACCCGGAAGTTCTTGCCTTCGAAGGTCTGCCCGAACTGCCAATTTGCCGGGGCGACGTTCCATGAGGTGGAGGTGCGGTGGTCGCTGCCGGTGATGCGGAAGGAGAGGGCTTGCCCGACGAGGACGGAGTTGGACTGCCAGTTCTGCCCCCAGTTCCTGCTCATGCTCATCCATCCCGTGCGGGTTCCCTTCACGCTCACCCGCACGATGTCGCCGGCGCCGGCGACGTTGGTGATCAGCAGCAGGTTGAAGTAGCGGAACCCGTTTATAGTGAACCGGATCCCGCCCGATTTCCGGCACGGTACCCTGCAGGAGATCCGTTTGCATTAGGATCCGTATATCAGGACACAGATATCAATTAAAAAGAATTTCCCAGTGAAAAGGTGTGGGGTGAATGAAACAGGTGCTATGTTCCTGTCTTAAATTCCAAGGGATCACGCTGCCCTTCTTTCATGATAAGGCATGGGGGTGGGTCCATAGGTACATGTATTTTCCTTTTTGCTATTTCGGTAAAATAGTCCAAAATATAGTCGACTTAAAATTTGTATATAATTAGGCCCCAAAAAAGGTCTTATAATTTTAGTAGCCCAACGTTAAATAAAGCCAAAAACGAAAAAGCATGGCCGGGGCACACACGATGGCGCAGGACGAGCTATCGTGCGCGGAGAGCAAGCATAGGAGGGACGCGGAGACGTGGGTCCCACAGACCCACGAATCCCTCTGCGTGGTATGCTGTCTCGCCGGAGAGCGATAACTTCTAACGAGATCTGCTCGTCCTAAAACAGAGCTGCCTCGCTCTAATTTACTGGAAGAGTTGGGGAGGAGAGGGAGAGAGGAGACCTGCGGTAGGAGACGGGGACGATGCCGGCGCGGTACTCGGCGATCTTGAGGAACATGGGCATGGCGAGGTCGAAGTGAGGGCGAGGTGGGTTGCACCACCCGCCGTTGTCGTTGGGGAGAGCGTAGTTGGGAGGGCAGAAGTTGGTGGCCGTCACGAAGATGGAAGGGCTCCCCGAATGGCACCACTTGGGGTCGTCCGCGCACTTTATCTCGAAGCACGCACCGCAGCTCAGCCCTTCGTTGAACAGTGCCGTGCTCAGCGCCGCGTTCTGCACGCCGTAGCCCTCGCTGTACAGGTTACCGTACCCGCACGCCCCACCTGCACAACAACAACGAAAAGAAACGGATTCAGTGCACGCACGACCCCATTTTGCGAGGTGGGTTTCGCGCGAGAAACCGTGTTGGTTCTTTTACCCATCGTGCCAGAGGCGTCGCTGCCGCCGTAGAAGGTGGCATGAGCGCCCTGCCATGCGCCGCCGGTGTAGACTCCCGGGATGCGGGCTTCCACGAGGGAGGAGGTGAAGAGTATGGCGGCAATGGCAATGGCTGCTGCGGGGAAGAAGCGGAGGGGCGCCATTGGTAAGGAAGGGAAGGAGAGAGTGGAGGAGTAGTGAGGTGAGTGTGGGGGTATTTATGGAGAGAGAAGGGGGATGAGAATTTACCACTGAGGGCTCTCGTCTGAAGCGGAGGTGTAAAGGTGTTAGCGGTAATTTTAGGTGAAGGTAGGGGGTTAAGAGTCGTTGGAAGGGCAGTTGGAAGGGTTTAATGGTTAAGTTGGATTAAGGGAAGAAAACATAAGATTTGGTGGGAAGCGGAGACGTGCTTTTTCTCGCATCATATGCGACGCGAATGGTGCCGTTATCCACGGTACTCTGCCCGGTTATTCGGGTATTCGGGCCCTCATGGCATGCTGGATATCCGATAGGGTTTGATGGCCATGTTTTTAGGCTGTCTAGTGTCTACAGAGTAACGTTAACAGCGAAGGAAAATTGTAGAGTAATCCCTGTGTTTTCGTTTAGAGTAAATTACAAAAAGGTTCCATCCATATATCAATTCTCAATTGGATTCATACTATTTGAACGCAATGAAATATGATCCAATCTTTTTTTAGATTTCAAATGCAGCTTTCCGTAAGCTTCCCTAACTGAACTTTTTTCTTGCAATCCTTAATTCTAAAGTTGAGGAGTCTCATTGTTATGTTTGAAATTCTAGGAATCTAATTGAAAATCAAGCAGTTCCACGAATTCCAACTTTGTGTGGACCTGAATCAAGGGAATTCGTGGAACCGGCTCGATCGTGATCGAATGGCTCCGAAAGCTATAGCAGCCTCTAATGCATTCCTTGATGCAGCAGAGGAAGTGCGACAGGTATACTTTGCTATGATGGCAAGTGGTTTTGTGCATATGTGTTAACAAAGATAAAGCAAAGAGATCATGAGATATATATGCTCTCTTTTAATCAAACGCTGGAGTGATGTTGGAGGAATGGAATCCAAGTCTCGGCCACATTAGCTTAGCTTTCTCATTAATTACTGGGATGGTTATCCCGTTTTGTCGACAATCAAATCAGCTTTTGGGATTCCACGATTATAAAGTTGTACACCCTTCCTAATGCGAAAGAACCCTATATCTATGAGCATAAATCTGTAGCTACTTAAGGAAAATGTAATACTGTAATATATTTCACCTAAGGCAATGGATAATTTTATTCATTGTCTTAGTAGTTAAATATGTAACTCCGAATATTATCCGCTACATCATTCTTTAAATTTCCAATGAATATTCTAGTCGGTGCTATACTCCTACCAACGGACTCCTATTTGTTGACTTTTTATTCTAATCATTATTAAATGGGCTTGATGGGGCTGCCCCGCCCAATTTTTGGACAATTTTTTTATTTTTTTTTGAAAAATATCGTCATCTATATTTATCCCTACATCCATCCTATATGTCATTCGAATTTCATCAGAAACAGAGGCTCTTACGGCCTCCATCCAGATAGGGTCGATTTAAACAATCCTGCGACCGTTAAAAAAATGACATCTAGATGGAGACCGTAGGAGTCTCTGTTTCTGACGAAATTCGAATGACATATAGGAGAGATATAGGGATGAATATACATAGTGAAATTTTCCCAAAAAAGTAAAAAAAATTGTAAAAAATTGGATGGGGGCAGCCATGTTGGCTACCCCTAGGGGGCAGCCCCATTTTCCCTTATTAAATTTAGCAAAAATCGATACAATTTTACTGTATCGATCTTGTTGAGATAAGGTCTTTCAACAATCAGAAAGGGAATGTGAGAGGAATATGTAATCGATGGTAGGGTTTGACTGCATCTAGTAATGGAGTCATAGTCAAACAAACAGGAATCGGTACTCCAGTAAACTCAAAAAAAGAAAAGAAAACCAATACCCTACTCAAATCTTTGAATGCATAGAATAGCACAGGCAGATGGCACCAAATAGCTATGACATTAGAAAAGGTGTGTATCCATTGGTGATTGACCTTACCCTCACAGGTGCATACGTCCATTGAATCATCCTGATGCACACTCTGTAGCTCAGTGTTTAATTTGGGAAACATGACGTTTCACTTTCTTCTATTACAGATATTCGCTCTTTTCTCTTTCTGTCTCTTCAAGTGCCACTCTCTCTCTCTTCCCTCATTGCTGTTCATTGCCTCAGAAAAGGTTGCATCATGAATGGGAATGTAGAACTTGCTTGATCTCAAAGGCTTGGTTGGTTCATCGTTGCTTGATCTCAAAGCATGGGAGTAATTCCATGTGTTGATGACGAGGTTAGTGAAAAGGTATAAGCACGATGGAGTTGTGATCCGAGAAGGAACTCACAAGACCTAAGAGGGAGGTTGCAAAGATGTCCCAACTCCATGAGATGAGGCAGAGAAGGCGATCTAAACTATCCCACAATGGTGGTGATATGGAATCTGTCCAAATAAAATTGATATTAGATACTCTGTCTCAGTCAAGTTGGAATGTCTTAGCAACTCTAGAAAATTTTCAACAATTGTGCAATCACAGATCGATCAGAATAAAGGGAGGTGATGCTGAAATCATCCATAAATAGGCAATTAGAATAGGTTAGGTCCTGCTTATAGTTATAGGGTTAACATGGCAATTAATTGGGATTTGAATCAGTGATCAGTGGGGCCGTATACATTCAGAGTCACCCACAAAGAATATGGCTAATGATTCCCCTTTCTTTTGCCAAGTTCCATAAAGTGATACGACCCACATTTATTCCCTGGGAAGGTTTGCAGGTAATTTTCTAACATCACAAGGAAATGATTTACA
This sequence comes from Ottelia alismoides, assembly GCA_037367405.1. Lineage (NCBI taxonomy): Eukaryota > Viridiplantae > Streptophyta > Magnoliopsida > Alismatales > Hydrocharitaceae > Ottelia > Ottelia alismoides. Next base: position 205,793 of record JAZKJV010006269.1, on the reverse strand, counting down.
TCAAGGTGATGTTTATTCAGCAGGTGTAACTCCTAACTAGTTTATGATTACATCATCCTTTTTCTATGCAATTAGCACTAATGGATGGGGTTCAAAAGCATCTTCAGGCGGAATGTAAAAGATGGTTGCAGGAACAATATCAAGGGCAAAGAAAATGACTCTTGAACCAGGGGTGGAACTAGTATACATTATGGGGGGCCATGGCCCTCCATGATTATTATACGTCACTTGTATAGTGTATGAAGTTTTTGATATGGCCCCTCCTTAATTGTATTATAACTAATGTTGTTCGAGAAACATTGCAGAATCATTAAATAGTTAAATGGTAGAGTTGCAAGGTTATTATTTTGGAGACCACGGTTTGAATCTTATCTCCATCAATTTTACTTTCTTTTATATGATTTATCCAATCACTTCTAAAGTATTAAAATAATTTGATATAAAATTGTATTCGAGTCAGGGGCGGAACTAGTATACACTATAACCCCCACGATTATTATACATCACTTATATGTATTAAGTTTTTAATATGGTCCTTCTTTAATTGTATTATAATAATTGTTGTTAGACAAATATTGTAGAATTATTAAATGGTTAAGTGGTAGAGTGACAGGGTTACTATTTGGAGATTAGGGTTTGAATGTTATCTCCGTCAATTTTACTTTCTTTTATATAGTTTATTCAATCACGTCCAAAGTATTAAAATAATTTGATATAAAATTGTATTCGAATTTATTATTTTTATTACTCTTTATAAATAAAATAAATTTTATTGTTTCCTTTTAACCATGAAATTTTTTATTTCAAAATTTTACTTGATAATTTAGCCATTTTAGGATGGATTTAGATAGGCTAAAATTAGTATATTTATCCAATTTTAAAAATAGCCACGGAAAATACCAATCTATTTGAAATATTAATAATAGATTTAAATTCTATGTTTATCAAGATTGAAAGAGCTTCATTTTAAAAATATTAATTCTATTTTAAAATTCATTCAAAAATACATAGATTTTTCTATTGAGCATACATAATAGTTGTATACTCGGCCCCTCCTTAATGAAATTCTTGGTCACTCCTATACAGAACTATACCCACGGATGTGGGGTTTGTGGCCACGGAATTGGACTCTAGCTACAATACGTCGTGGCCAGTAGTCATATCTACAAGTCTCGTCGCGAGAGTTTTCTAACCACGAATATGTTGTTGCAACTACAAGTGACCACAGAACTTGTTGTGGCCACAACTCTTGTATGAAGACTTCGACCATGGATTGTAGATACGAGAAACTAGTGGCCACAGAATTATCGTGGTCACAAGTTTGCGTAACCACATTCCGTGGCTAGAACTCATTTTTCTTGTAGTTGTAGAAGTCGATTTGTGGTACGAAGATATGATAAAAATTTTCTTTTAGGCGAACGATTGAGCAGCCGAATATCATAAACTGACAAATCTTCCTTAACTTAAGTAGGTGTTAACTTATTTGTGTACCGCGCAGGTGCAGGTTTTTTGAAAGTTCTGAACTATGGCTGATGTCGGGCTTATGTGAGCCCCCGTGCATAAGCGAGCCTTTTATTGCGTGACCTGTATGTGATGCATCTTTGCGTTCGATGAAGGAACTTGATCGATTTTTCTAAAAAAAGAAACAAAGGATCCTAGAAAAATTCTATTGAGACCCTCATTTTTTGATGGAAGGTTCGTTCCTACTTTTAAAGACGTACATCGATCGATAAGCTCTACAACTGGGGGTTCTGACTAAGGGCATTAACACTAACATCAGTCAAGTTAGGAGAACACGTATACATGTCCGGAATATATGTTCCCACACCAACGAAGAATATATAAGAGGAAGGGATGCATTCCCATATGGAAGAGATATCCAGGTTTTTGTGGATAGTAGCTGGCAGCTCGGTCACTTGGATTTGCAGGTCGCCATTGTTCCCACGCGGTCATCACATGGCCTATTACATACGTCCCTTTGAAATTTCAGCACGCCATGCAGAGAGAACATGCCCATCCTATCTCGAAGTACCAAACCATTTGCCCTTAGTATATAATATATGTTTACATGATGACCAATGGGAAAGGATCCATCGGATGATTTGACTTTTAGATTTTAAAAGCAGAAGGCAACCACTCTTGATGAATTGAGGGTGCATTTGGTTGGCGGATTAAGGTGAGTTAAACTGGTAAGGGTAACATGTTTTTGTATTTTGGTGTTTGGATAGGGGGTTAAACTCCCCCTAACCCACGGGTAAACTGGTACCCGAACGGGGCCTGAGAGATTTACGAGGGTCAAAGAAGGATTGGCTAAAATCCCTTTTATTTAAATGATCTTTTTATTAATGTAGTCCATCATGATGTGATCTTTTCATGATAAAACAAAAAAATCATGAGTAAAATAAATTCTACTAGAAGGAGTATAACAGATGCAATATGTTTTCTAATGAAAATTCTACTAGTTATATTCATATTTAAATATATATATATATATATATATATATATATATATACTATGAGATATATAGTTCCCTGCTTGGGAGGCCACCCTCTTTACTTTAAAAAAATTCTACTAGAAGCAAGGACGAAGCCAGGATTATTGGCTTGGGGGGGCTATACAGAATCAAAAGACATGTTTGTACGTAGATTTTTCTGTAAAAATGATGTCATCGTTTCTTTTGACCTAAAGTCATGACATTTTTAAAGATATCAATGAGCTTTTTCGACCATTTTTGCATCGTTTGTAAAAATATGAAGGAAAATATGCATTTCTCTTTTCTATATTCTATAATAAATAATAACAAGTATGCTCTAATATTTTTAATTTTTTTGTGTAGTCTTTATTTATTTTTTGTGTATGGATAAATTAGTTAAATAAAATTCCAATGTGATATATGGATAATTTAACTAATAATTAAACTACAAGAACATCTAGTTAGGATATTCAAGATAGATTTGATCCATTTAAGTAATTATATGATATTGGCTAAGAAAACATTACTTTTGAGATAAAAATTTAATATCAAAGGATATAGTATATAAATTTATGAGCATCTATATTCTTTCATGGAATTTCTATCAATCATGATTTGTTTAATAATACCTTTATGTATTATAAGGGGTAAATTGCCCTGAATAAAATATTTTTTTATTCATAAAAAATATAATATCTAAATTTCTATGTTATAAAGTTCATTTTGGGGTTAGCAAAACTATCTAAATATTTAGATAATTTTCCAATTGTCTATAACAAAATGGATCTATAACAACGCTTTTCAAAATCTATCACTATATCGTCCATTATTAAATATATATGTTGATGGTAAAATTTATCGTAAAATATTTTTTATATTTGAAATTAGCAACGGATATCATATACAATTTATATCATTCACGATGGTGCATATAGCGACATTTATCCGCTACTATTTTTCTGAATTTTAATTGATCCTCACTAATTTAGTAAAAATTTAGCGATAATTGACTAGTATTTTGAAAATAGCAATGAATAAATGTTGCTATATAGATTGTCGCTAATGATGTAGAAACATATATGACATTATTCGTTAATTTCAAGTATAAAAATATTTTCGCAACAAATAATATTGTGATTATATGTTTAAATAATGTATGTTATAGCAACGGATTTTACCTTTTAAATGAATTCTAGTCATTACCATATCCGTATCTGGAAAGCTATTACAACCATATTCATATTCGATTCGTATTCGATTAATATTCAGATATGGATATCCGTATCCGATATTTTTCTAATACGGTAATCAGATATTCAAATATATCCATACTCGTTTTCGTCCCTAGCAGAGATACAATGGTCTATTTATATATTATTTCACATACAACTATTTTTAAAAATATTTTAATTGAAAAATAGATGATTGACTATGTAAAGAATGGTTGATCTCATATAATATATGTATTTTTTCCATGGGTTGGGCCTCCTTACTGACTAGAAGGAGTATGACGGAGGCGATATTTTTATCTAATAATATAAAGACTTAGAAAATAATATTCATCCCTCTCCTTCATGAAGGCAAATAACAAAAAAATATAGGAGGATTAGATTAAAGCTTACCATGCAAAGAAAAGGAAAAACAAATTCGTGGCTTTGTACAAACATTGGAAAGCCAAAAAAGCATAAAAACCCTTAGGTGTGAATGATGCAAGGCAACTCCATCTTATCGAACTTAGATGCAATTTGTTAGGGACATGAGCATCGTATTAAAGCTTTAGACTGAATTTCTTTCAAGTTTGCATTGATTAGAAAAATTAGTCTTAATTTTCAATATAAACGGACATTTGATTTCTAAACTAAATACTTAGAAAAATTACAATTGACATCAGAGGGGTTGGTTAAGTGTCCAGTGGAAAGCATAAGACGTCTTCAGTCAAATGCCACCCAAAATTTTATGTTGATCTTCTTTTGCGTTTTTTCAACTAGGACATGAAGAAAGTATGAGAAGCTAGCTCGCAGTCAATTCCCTCCTTCTAGGAAACTAGTCACCCTTCCTCCCTCCTCTCTCTAATTAGTTGATGGATAGATAAACTCATATTATGGTTTAAATTATCCATTTCAGGATCCATCAAACCTAGGCACTACCAAGGAGATCTAAAACACTTCATTTTTTATGTGTGATAAAAATATTCCATGAATTGTATATATAACAACCTTCCAAATTCCATGTCATTCAAACTTCGATTATTATGTTAAATAAATGAAAGATTTTGATGGAAAAGCAACCAAACTCGTGTTCATATTAGAAACGGCTATAAGTGTAACACCCCAACCCCAAACATAGTAGCATACCTAAAACTTACGAAGTGTGGGTGTGGTTTATAAGTGGTAGGGATTACTACTTGACAACTTGAGCTTAAGCATTTTGGGTGGTTGCCAAGGGGTCCATCCAGGCCCGTATCCAATAAGTTGTCAGGGTCAGTTTTCCTCGATGACAGACCGGGGACTTAAGCCGGGACGTTACAAATGGTATCAGAGCCGATTTCCCTCTGATAGTGGAAAGGGCTACCCGAGAGGTGGAGCCACCCCTACAAAGAGGTATGAGGAAATGGCTACTCGGAGCGTGCAACCGTCACTGTTACTGAGAATAAGTGATGTACCATGTCGCAACGAAGATGTTGCGAATATAAGTGGGGGAGGTTGTAACATCTCAACCCCAAACATAGTGCCATACCTAAAACTCACAAAGTGTGGGTGTGATTTATAAGTGGTAGGGATTAGTACTTGATAACTTGGACTTAAGTATTTTGGGTGGTTATCAACGGGTCCATTTGGGCCCGAACCTAACAAGTTGTCAGGGTCAGTTTTTCTCAATAACGGATCGGGGACCTAAATCTGGTACTCCGTCACCACTTTGTTTACAATACCCGCTTTCCTGGAGTATTGACCTGCGGCCCATCATCTGTTTATCTCTATGCCCATATCTCGCAAACGGTCACTGCAAGCACGATGCAAGAGCGTCTACGAACCGACACACAATGGTTGCCTATGATCCAGGATAATGTATAAGCGATGTGGATACATGCATGTGCTGAAAGACCCAGCACAAAGAAGATATGATCGCTTGATTCCAAATTGTTGCGGCGGAGGTAGAAAGGGCGTATATGTGATCCCATGCTTGGATGGCATATATGTAGTAGGTAGGCGATTAAGTGCGACATTTTAAAGGGTGCATGAGTGCTTCAAGGCCATCCTCTTAACTTGAAACTCTTGTACCCATGACCATAGAGGTGGGTATGGGGCAGGTATCCGATCTGTTCGATCAAGACCTACCCATACATGTCATTATGGCGTCATAAACCTTCCTGATTCATTCCAATGTGTACCTAAACCTAACGAGTATCCAAATTATTTTGATGATCGTGGATACCATGGATTTCCATGGAACTTATTATTAGGATCACATGACATAACTCCACCAGAATAGTATTTTCCTATAGCAATGACAATTATCTATAGAGATGTGCGGATACTATTCATATCATGATACTGGAAAGAGGGTGTCCACTATTGCTTGAATGTATAAAACATGTAGAATAAGATATAGTAACATAATAATTCATGGCTTAAAATGTCAACGAAATTCGCCAATTTTGCTGACATTTCGGTTTCACCAAACCACCGAAAAGTCAACGAAGTGGCAAATTTCACTTGTCTTTCCGTGCCCTTTCTTTGTTTCCTATTGTAATTTGGAGTCGATTTTGATGATATATCGTAAATATGTCGATTTTGGCTTCATATCTATATTTTGGGCGATATATCAATCTTGGCTTCATATCGATATTATCGACAACTTGACAATTTCAGGTGCATATCGATATTGTCAGTGATATGTTGATTTGGACTTCATGCCGACATTATCTGCGATATGTCAATTTCGACGTCACATCGATTTTGACATTGTGTCGATGTGGCTTTGTGCCGATATGTCGGTTTGAGCTTCATATCGATATGTCGATTTAGACTTCACGTCAATATGCTAATTTCAGCTTTATATATGACAAATAGACATGTCATTCCATAGGTCATGACTGGTTTATGGACAACGGACACTACTCATATAATCATATTTGTTAAAGGGGCAAGAGGAAAGGGCAATGATCAAGCTATCAGATCCATCCGAGGGTATCCATTAATAACGGGGTCAGAGCTCCATATGTAACGTATCATATTGGATGGGATATCCGATCCATATCAATTGGTTCGGTAACCATAAATATAGGATCGACCCATAGGGGTTAGGGTTAGTAACAATCTGATCCATGAACCATGCACGCCCCTACACGAGATTTGATTAGTGTCGGCTCACAATGTATAGAGGGTTAATGGTGTCGGCTACCCAATATAGGACTATGCCAGCGACAAACAACTTCAGGAATTGCAAACGATTGGCCAAAGAGGACATTTGCTTTACAACCATGAAGGAAAGTTGTGACATTGTCTTCAAGAAGTCTCGCGGCTAAGCCACGTCAATAAGGATCTGTTTGGTTATCGGTTACCTCAGGTAATCCGATTTATCCTTCCGCTTATATAGGTTGGAATTTCATCACAAATTAATATGATGTCACATTGACGTATACTATCAAAAAACAGTGTGTACTTGAATTTAAATCACGGTAATCTTCCCATTGTCTTAAGCACGGCTTAAATTATTAAACTTCTGCAGAAGCTAGTGTATCGACAAGCCTTCAACAGCATGACGATCTTTCCTGCATCACGATGTGTACGGACTATATCTTGAAAACTGAACAGGTTTGATTAATTGATTTTTACTGATTCGGTCTGAAGGTCTGAATTTTGATTTAACAACCAGTATAATCAAATGTTTCAAACTCGGTTTAACAAGGTTCAATTGAAATAGAACCACAATTCAATTGTGAATTGATTTAAAAAATAATGATGTCGATATGAGTTGAACTTATTAGTCACTCGTAAGAAAACTCCTAACCAGCTACTCCACCCCAATTTCTTTAAAAATAGATTTTAATGTATTTTTATTATTTATTTTAAATATCCATATGTATAACATTTAATGTTGCATATTAAAAAATAATTTATATATAATGTAAGATATATACATCGATTGCATATTTATATCTAATTCAAGTATATTTGAGTGTGTATTTTATATACATTTTGATTCCTTTGGAGTGATGAACCGATTCAACTACTTTTTCCACGTCGGATTGTTTTAGTCTGGTTATACAGATACGATATCATCATCTGATTGAACCGATTTGATTTTGTAGTTCGACGGAATCCAATCTTTTAGACAACGTTTCTAATTCATTCTTTACCTCGATTTCAAAAACATTGGTACAGATTGAAGCAAGAGAGGAGATTTGAGTTAACATGATCAGTACGATATATTTTGTGATATATAATTATTTACTTATATAGTTATATATTATATATTAACTGAATTAATCAGAAAATTAGAGTTGGAGAGGAGCAGGCCTTAACCCCGAAAATAAGGGCGTGTTTTGCCCTCCCTTGTAGGAAGGGGGACCTTAATTAATTAATTAATTAATTTGACATACACCCAGTCCTACACGTCCACGGCATCTTTGCTTCCTCTCGTAATCAATACGAGTAGATACGGGAGCATGCACATCTTGTATAATTGCGAGCACACCAGCATTGATGGAGTGTCAAAATAACCTCATTATTATGTTTAATAAATGATTAGAATCGAAGATGTACATCATAAAGAGGTAGATTTAATTATTGATGTTAACCTATTGTACGAGGGCACATTATATGTTCTTAGGCACCTCTGTTTCAAATGTGGATCAACCCATCTACAAGGTTGGATTATCTAAATAATCATCAAAATATGGAGCTAGATACTCAAAGCACATGCTGTATGTTGAAATTTATCCTTATAGTTTAGATTTTAATTTTTTTAAATCTAATCTTTACAAATGGACCATAAAATTTATAAAAATTGTTAAATTCTGAAAATCATTCAATCTTGGGGTAAAAATTAAATTAAGACCTCAAATATGCATCGATTTTCAATTAAAGGCATCATTTTTGGAATGTAACAAAGAGATGCTTGATTTTTTTATCTCAAATACATGTTTCTGTAAAAACTAAGTTTTTTACAATCCTTCTACGTCAACGTTAAAACGTAAAATTGAAAGTTTAGTATCTTCTTTTTTTAAATTTCAAATATGAGATTAATAATTGGGATTCCGGGCATCATTCGAGCCTTCTTTTGTAATTTACCCTAACATCTAATAGATAGAATGCTTTTTCTTTTAAGAAACTGGCATTTCTTCATAGATATGTCAATCAGTGCAAGATAGACATCTAAGTCATTGAGATTAGCATATTATTCGCTACATATCTATATAATTTTCGAAAAATAATTCTCTTCAACTAATGGAAGATGGATTATTAATCAATTATGAAAGTCTAAAATATAAAGAGGAATTTTATTCTAAATACACTTCAATTGACTGAAAGCATTTCAGAGTTTGTGACACAAGAAATAAGAAGAATAAAGAGGATATTATCAAGCTGGTTATTTCCAATTAAAACAAGAAAGGCATACAAATGAAAAGTGCAAGTGGTATATGTGTGTGATTGATGTGGAAAAATCATGGTCTGTTTGATTATTGGGTTGGGGTAACCTCCTGTGAATAGTAACTGCTTGGATGGTTATGGGGGTTGGTAGAAGATTTGGAATAAGAAATGTGATGTGATGTCACATTGATTTGTGATGGAATTCCAATCCAAAATTGATCAAAGAATGCGGGGGGTAAACCGGGTAACCCTAGGATAACCCAATAACCAAACGATCCCATAAAAGTCTACTAACTCCATCTGAAACTTGGTGCTCAATTTATAGGCCCACAAGTGTGGAGATGAATGCCTACCAATTTTTTTTATTTTTGGGTATTTTTGAATTTGACAATATTTCCAATATGCCTATGACTGAGTGGATTGGATGATTCTCCTAAGAAGCATGAGCAATTTTGGCTCCAATTGTAATTTCATAAAGTTGATTGAAAAATTTCTCATCACTACGTGACTTTCACTTTGAATCAACAATTGTGATACTACGATCTTTACTTCTTCCACTTGAGCATAAAGTCTGAGTCGGTGGGTGATGAATCCACGATTCATCATCCCAATATCTTGATCTTAGCAAAATCTCTGAGTAAATTCCTAAATAAATGTATATAAAATCAATAAATTAACAAAACAACTCTTGTAAATAAAACACACTAATTAGCATATATTAGATTGTACAAAATAAATTAACAATAAAAAACCGCAAAATAAAGGAGTTTTTCACATATAAAATAGCCCAAAATTTCATGTATTTTTAATAATTTCATTCCGACTCCTTTTTGGCTAATTCTTTCATTAATTTGTTCATAAAAATGTATATAAAAATACAAAATAAATTTTACCTTAAATAAATGCCCCTAGATCCCAAAGAGAAAAAACCGTAAAGTCCAACTTCTCGATCAAATTCCCGCTCCGTATGAACTCCAAATTCACCAAACTCTCTTTTAAAGTTCAAGTTAGAAAATTATCTATCCAATGAAAATAGTTTCATTAAAATCATAGATCATTTGTAAAATTTGGGTTTTGGGACCTTGATGTATATTGTATATAATGTAAATACTCATTCTTTCTTCATTATTTTTTAATCAATAGAAACATCTAAAAAAATCATGATTGTGTTGTATTTTGATTCTAGTATTTTATTGTATTTTTGTTGTAAATATCTTTTATTAAAAATACAAAAAATTCAAATTAGAAAAGTAAAAAAATCCATGTACATAGTGTTTTTATGGACCTACTTTTGTAAATATTCCATTTTATTTTCTTCTTTATTTTATAGTCTCATTTAAAGTAGGCTACTTTTATTTATTTATTTTAATTTCCATTCTCTACAATAACCACCATTCAACTCCATCATTCCACCAAATTTTTCTAACTTCTAATTCAACCACATTATTTTATTAACCTCCACCACTTTAATAACTTCTCAATTTCTCTCTTTATATATATCTCATTCTCCTCATTTTTCTCTTTGATACATCTTTATATGAGGAGAGCCTAGTTCCCAGAGTTGAATCGGTGACAGCGACGCAACCGCAATCGAGCGACGACAACCCTCTCTTCGATGAAATCCGTTGGCTTCTTGGCCAACATCGCAGCTGCACCCGCGCGCTGCTCAAACTCCTCGCTCGCCGGCGATTCAAGCAAAGACCGTGGTTCACGAGAGCACATCATAGGCGATCGTCTACATCGTAGGTAAGTTTATTTTCATCTTGTCATTATTTTTTTATCTTTGCATTTTTTAGTACATCACATTTCATATAATCCCCACTTCGTCATACCATCACCATCACCACTATCTTCATCTTCTTCATCATTCCACTCTACCAAATTTTTTCCCCTTTTTGTATTCCATTCTACCAATTTCTTATGTGATTGTACAAGTGGATATGCTATATTATCACATATAATATAGATATTATAAACCATACGTTGTTTGTTTGAATTATGGAATGTAGTTAACCAAATTGGAATATTTATTCCATTCGTTTGGATATTCGAATTTGTTCATAAAAGATTTGAATTCGAAATACAGACGATTCGTTTTGTATTCATATTTTGAGAATATAGATCTTGATTTTTCACATTCATAAAATATTTATATTTATACTCGTAAAATAATAAAGATATAGTCCAATTGGCATTCATATTCGTTCCTTTGCCTGATTGGACGACCCATTCCATGAGTCCGATTTGCTGAAGGTGTTGACGTCTACTGCAATTGCTTCAAACCGTGAACCGATCCCTAAGCCCCTTTTACCGAGAGAGCATCCTCCATGCCCGCTTTTCAAGTTCGAGAACGAGGTCACCAGCCCAACTCTATCTCCGGCACCAAGAGCATCGCCAGATCTCTCTTTCAAGCCTAATTCTCACGTCAACATCGCAGATCGCCGCGATTTTTGCCACTCGTCTTTTCCCTTCTCGATTCCAATCATGAGGGAGCGGAAAGCGAAGAAGTCCCAATCACTGCAGCAGCAGCAACAGCAGCAGCAGAATGGGCACGTCCTCCCCTTCAAGCTCGCCATGCTCGTTGATCGGGACGCCTCTTGGGACAAGGTGAGGAGGATCGCAAGTGATTTCCTTGCGTTGAAGCCATATTGTTTAATGTGAGGAGGATTTCGTGTAGGATCAATTGTTGGATGTTCTCCATTGGATCCGGCAGGTGGTGGGCTCGTCTGTGGCTTGCTGTGGGGCACGGGTCCGCTCGTCGGAGCTGTTTGGATTGTTCTGTAAGTGTTCTCTTCTCTTTATTATCCTTAATGTTTGAATCTTGGCAACTGTTGGCGAAGATTTATGATAGTTCCGTGACTCGAGCATGCATGCGTGATTATTCATTGTGTGTTACTATTGAGTGTACGTCTATGGTGGTTATGCTCGTCCTCATAAAGTTTGCCTAGTGAGTTAGTATGGCATTTGTATCGGTCAAAAAGGACTTTTTGATTGAACGAGTTGGCGATTGGATCCCGGTTTTATTAGGTTGGAGGAATTTGAGAGGACTGATTGGAACATTTTGGTTTATCTCAACTTGAGGTAACTTAAGTTGGTGATACTTTTATATCATATATGTTTGCCAATTTTTCTCGTGGTGCTTGAAACATGAAATGAAAATGATGACGGGTAATTCATGAACAAGGGATTGGTTTCTTCTTTTTTTTTGCAAGCTATGTACGAATGTTCTTTCTGGGAAACATGATAAGCTGCATATTTCAATATGCTAATAATCAATCCTGGGACAATAAAGTATCCAAAACACAATACACGTACAAAAGAGGAAAGAATAGTTTTTCCCAACTCCAATATGGTGACTTGTGAGATATATAGTTATCGTAGAACTCAGAGTTAATCAGTTAATGAAACCCTTACTTTAGGCAAATTACTAAGCTCAACTCTAAGAACATAAAAATGTAATAAACAGAAGAAGAAGCACTGACATTAGCATTCCCCCTTAAGCTAGAGGTTTTATGCATCACTGAGATCCATCCGGCTAGTGTTTTATACTTCACTGAGATCCGTGATCCATACATATTGATATCAAAACATCAGCAACAGTATTCTGCAATTTTATGTTTGCGATATGAAGATAGGAGATAGATGGGTTTGTAGTTTGCCCATAATTAACCGTGATTTTGATCCAGTGGCAGCCAACATCTATATGTTCTGTCCCTTTTGGATTGAAGGCTGTGTAAGTTTTTTTTGGAGAAGCGGAAGGTTATTTAAGTTGCAGTGCAAGTTGAAGACTTATTCAATTACATAATCATATAAAGAGGAGTGGTAACTGCATTTTTTAAAAAGTTTAGTTGATAGAAGTTCTGAAGGTCTATGGCCATTGCTCTATATTTTACTTTGGTACTGGATTTGGAGACCACATTTCTTGTTCTTTCTATATCAAGTTACCTCCAATTCCAAAGAAGGTACATATGTGGTTGGAGACTTCATATCTTGGAAACACCAGCGTAATCAGAGCAATATATTTTAGGTGCCATGTCCTTACTCAAGTCCTTTGATAGGTATCCGTTTGCATACTTAAGAAGATGATGCAATCCTTGCCCGTAACTACCATGTAAATTTTCTATAAAATGACCGAGTCTTAGAAAAATGATACACATTTAGTAACAATATGATCCATAACTTTACCAATGTTGCTTTTATACCCTTAAGACCATGTTTGATTTGCAATTTAACCCAAGGTTAACCTTTTTCTAGAGGTTATGAGTAAGTTATGGGTTAAGGGAAGGGTTAACTACCTTTGTTTTATATCATATATCCCTTTTAATCTTCATCATGTGATGCATCAGTACTTTCATTATCCATCAAATATCACGTTACTACTAGTCTACTAGTTAAGTTTATTCTCTTTGAACATCAATGTCATTGAGTAACTAGGTGAACATCAATATTACTTGTTAGAGATTACAATAGATTACGTTATCTGTCAGAGATTACAATAGATTGCGTCATAGTATTCTATTGTAGCCCCACGGAGGGTATTTATGTATATTAACTTTTGTAAGCTCTCTAGGGTTGAGTCCTATATAAGGACCCTTAGACCGCTTGAATATGAATCACCTCATTCTCTCATCTCCTCTCACATGGTATCAGAGCAGCGGTCCTAGACCGGTTTTCTAACTAATCATCTCTTTCTTGTGCGTCACAACACGCGCTGGCACACAACGAGGGCTCCCAGCCCTACGCTAGCAACGCCGCCAGGCGCACCTAATGCTGCCTCCGGCCTCCTGACCCTCGCGTCGCCTTTCTCTGGCAGCCTCCTGACCCTCGCGTCGCTTGGAAGCGCTGCCTAGCACCTGAATGCACTGCATGGTGCTGCCTCCTAACCATCGCGTCACCCGGACGCTCCGTCAGTCGCCTATGCACATCCTGCCCAACCTTGCCAAGGGCTATTAGCGCTGGCCTGGAATGTTGCAAGGTGCCCCAATACCTCCTACAATTGTGTCTCACGCCGCCTGGCCCTTCCTGGCCCTCGTGCGCCCTCCCGACCCTCGTGCGCCCTCCCGGCCCTTGTGCTAAGAGCATCCTTGTGCGCCCTTCTGGCCCTCATGCGCTCTCCTGGCCCTTGTGCATCCTCCTGGCACTCCTGGTCCTCGTGCTAGCATATCCTCGTGCACCCTAGCATCTCCTGCAGTGGTTCCTCGCCCCTTCGTGGTGCGGCCTGAACACGTATCTAAGCCCCCTTATCCGCACGACAATGTTATGTCTTATTCTTTGATGCATGATTAGGCACTTGATGATTGGCTAAGAGACAACTTCTAGGTCACTTTTTCTTGACCTTTTTTTTAATAGAAAAGAGGGGGAGCCCTCCCAAGTCGGGAGTCACCCCACCAAAGTATTCATTAATTAACAAAAGGGTACATCAGTTGGAAATCTAGAAATTGTACACAACATTACAATGAGCTACAATATTTTCCCAGTAAAATTGTTGTCCCTTGAAAATACAATCATTCCTGCCAAGCCAGATAGCCCATAGTGCGGCGAAAGGCCTGGTGATCACCGGAGGACCCAAGCCCCACCGATCGCATAGATCTCCAAAAGTGACCCAGACCAGAAGTCTGGACCCAAGACATCCCCAAGGAATCCCAAACATGCACCGAAGTCTTGCAACCGAAGAAAATGTGTTCTGCGTCCTCCACGCCCTCCTCGCATCTGTCACATTTCAGATCCACCACACCCAGCATTCTCCCCCTCCTTACTTTGTCGCATAGACGGTTTCTCCTTAGGCTCCAACGGAACACCTGGACACGAGTAGGAATCTTGGCCGCCCAAATCACTTTCATGTCCGCGCATAGGTCTTCATCATTCACCACTGCTCAAGCTCTCAGCTTCCTATATGCCATCTTGACGGAGAACTTGCCATCTGCCCAAACAAAGTGATCCGGGCCACCTGATTCGCAAATCTTGGTTTATGCTCAATCACTGCGCCAAATCTTGGGAGATTCGCAACATCCATTGTTGGAAAATATTCGAAAAAAAAATGATTTTTCCGGATCTCATCAAGTCAAAAGAAATTTCAAAAGTTTGTTGGATCGTTAGTAATTACGAGGCATCACATCTTCCTGGTTTTGGCAGCTCCTGATGTTCTATTTTCTGAATATGGTAGAGGAGCGCAAGTCTTTTTGCTTTCTCAAGCGTTAGTCGAAGTAGACGTTGCTAGGGCATTTTCGCCCCTTCCTGAAACTCGGTTGGAGTTGGGTCCACCTAATTGGATCTTGAAGGATGTCCCAATGGCTGACCTGACTATTTTTAAGCAGGTTCTCTGTGTACTCTGACCCAATTAAGAGCAGCAATCGGGTCCTGCATATCGAGAATGAGAATCCTATTACCGTCCATTATCAACAACGAAAGTCCTCCCTGACTCTTGGTGAGGAAGGCACACATGCTTCTTGTGACATCTTTGGAGCCGTCAACAGAGAAGCTGGAAGTGAAATTTCCAAGCACCTTTAAGCATCCTCTAAATGGGTTCTCCGAGCCAGCGATCGAACAACTGGAAAGCTCTCGTTGATCAAAGGTTGACGTTCAAATTGAGTCATTGTAGGATGGTACAACGTGTTTGGAGAGTTCATTTTTTGACCCCATCAATTGTTCTGAACCATGATTTTCGAAGCCAAAGAACTTGGGCAGGTCCCTGAATGGAGCCTAAACCTCAATCTCGCAGTTGAATCGTTGGAGAATACGGTTGGAGACTGTCAATTATAGGATTCGTCTTCTTCCACAGAAGCGGTCCTTCTCCCTTCACCCTCCGGCTCACTGCCCTCTGAGTCAGAGGTTGCTAGGAGATATAAGTGATATAGATCGCGTAGACATCATGCGTAAGGAAGAGGGGAAGATCATGAAATCTCGAAGAGTAAGGCCAGAGTGGCGCTTTTGGTCGAGGTGGTGTGGGCTTCAGGGAACGAACAGGTTAATGAAGGTTTTGACCTGGAATGTAAGGGTCTTGGTGACCTAGAGAAGCATCGATTAATGGGGGTCTGCTTCATAGAATGGGGTTGTTCTCTCACGTATTGATCGCTTCCTGGCCTCTCAAGAGCTTTAGAATGATTATCCATTTTTCTTCTGTACTTCGATTCCGCACATGAGATCAGACGACACTCCACTTATCTGGGACTTGAGAATGATTCGAATCAGCGTGGCTTTTTCAAATTCGAGCAAACTTGGCTCCAAGAGGACACATTCAGAGAGCTTGTCCACAACTTTTGGTCCTCTATTACTGTTTTGGGATCGGCTGCCTCTCGCTTGGACCAGAAGCTCATTTCGTTTCACAGGCATCTTTGTTCTCTTAAGGTGATGAGAGAGGCTAGAGTGGCTAGTCGAGTGGCTGCCGAAGCTGAGGTCCATAGGCTAGATGAAATTGAGGATGCTAGAGATCTAGCAGTAGATGAGTTGGTCGCATGAGCTGCGACTCAGAAAATCATTACACCGGAGGACATGAAACATGTTACCGAGTAGTGACAACGTTCTAGACAGTGTTGGCTCAAAGACGGTGATGCAAACACCACCTACTTCCACCGTGTGGCTAGTCGTAGGTGTCGCTACAATCTGATCTGATCTGTGGTGGTGAATGGTACTTGAGTGGAGGGCGACCACGAGATGGACATGGCTATTAGAGATCATTTTCGTGCTTCTCAAGGAGGCAGGAGGGCAGACGATGGAGATGGACATGCAAGGGGGCAATCATTGTTTCCTAGGCTTACGCCGCTCACCTTGTTCAGAGCTTCACTCCCAAGGAGGTGAAAATGTGGTATGGATCGTGAATGCAGACGTCGCTCCAGGTTTAGATGGTTTCCCTATTTTCTTTTCTCGGGAGTTCTGGTCCCTATTGGGTACTAAGGTTTTTGAGATCGTGGAAGAATTTGCCCGTGATAATGCAGGCTTCCACAGAATTGACAAGGTACTTATTTTTTTGCTTCCAAAGAAAGAGGCACCTGAGAGAATGGAGGACTTTCGGCCAATTGCACTTTCGAACACAATTTATCTCATTGTTGTTAAGGTGTTTGCCATCAGACTGAGCATGGTTATGGACCATATCATCTCTCCACTAGCCGGCCTTCATCCCGAACAGACAAATTGCTTATAGCATTGCCATGGCTACTGAGATCATTGCTGAATGGAAGCGCCTACACGTGAGGGGTGTCTTGTGGAAAGTGGACTTCTCTAAAGCTTATGATACGTTAGACCGGCGTTTCATGTGGTCTGCGTGGGCAGCTTTGTCCAAGCGAGGCTTTCCTGATCTCTGGATCTCTTGGATGAAGTGTTGCGTCACTACAACCTCTTACTTTGTTCTTGTCAAGGACCGCTCGGAGGGAGGTTTTTTCTAGCTACAACATGGTGTTCAACAGGGTTTCTCCCTTGCGCCAATTTTGTTTGTCATTGCTGCAAATGTTCTATCATGTATGATGGATCGGGTTGTTGGTAGCAATGTCACTGCGGGTTACTCCAATGGCGATATCTCTATTCCTCTTTTACAGTATGCAGATGAAACCATTTATTTATCGAGGATGGCAAGGAGAAGGCTAACAGGATGACCACGACGTTGGAGATTTGTAGTGAGATGTTAGAGCCGGTTCTTAACCACGGGAAGTCCACTACCATTTCATTTGTCCTTTTTGAGGATGAAGACAGCGACTGTGTTGCGGGTCTAGGCACCGCCTGTGGGACACTCCCTATCTGCTACCTTGGCGTCCCCTTTGTGGTAGAATCAAGATTGCGGATTAGCTCCCGATTATTAAGAAATTGGAGAAAAAAACTTTAGGGTTGGAAGGCTGCCATCCTTCCAGAGGCGGTCGGTTGGTGCTTATTATTGGTACTCTATGTTATTCCGATCTTGTTTATGTCCTCGCCACTTCTGCCTATGGATATCATGAAAAAATCTTGAAAGATCATGCGTAGGTTTCTTTGGGGCAAATCTGGGCAAGATGGTGCTAGAATTCACCTAGTTGATTCACTTGATTGGAAGACTTTGGGTAGTGATCAAAGATGGAGGGTGGCCTTAGAATCAAGTGCTTAGAGGTCATGAATAAGGCATTGTTGCTAAAGTGGATCAACAGATTTTGGGATAGTGATGATGACATATGTTGTAGACTTATTCGAAAGATCTATGATATTAGGGATCCCCATGACTCTTTGCACCGTCAATATGTGCAATCCTCGACCTTTTGGAAGGGAATCACCACAGTGCTGCCTCGATTCAAGATCTTTTCCGACCGGTGCTTGGTAATGGGAACTCTTTCTCTTTCTGGAAAGATAATTGGAGGGCGATGGGTCTTTCTCTACTAGTTTTCCTCGACTATTTCATATCGGCTGGCAACCGTGATGCAGAATGCTGGATTGATGGTAACTAGATGCCTTTCTTCATTGTGGATTTCTCAGACCAAAGATTAGAAGACTTCATCACTATGTTGGAGTCGCTGGGACATACTAATAGGCCGTCTATGGGTAGAGATCATTAGGTCTGGAAAGATAACTCTTTCTTTGTGAAAAGGGCTTATCGTGCAATTTCCAGACCTCCACCTCCTTGGAATGATTCGTTGATCCGAGACTGCAACCTCATTTGGGAGCTACGTTTGCCAGACATTATTGGTTTTTTTATGTGGATGTTAAGGAGAAGACATTATGTCAAGGCACCGTTGTGTTAGGCTCTTTCCAGACATTTCCAATAGATGTTTGTTTTGTGAATTGCAATTCGAAACAATAGATCACCTCTTCTTCCAATGTGCAAAAGTTGCCCCAATTTGGGCTGAAGCTAATGTGGGATGGCTCAATCTTCAGGGCCTTAATTTTTTTTGGGAATCCATGTTTCTCGCCAGACCGTGCTAGGGAGGACATCTTGCGACCACTGGCAATATGATGGGCTACTTGGTTAGGCAGAAATGGTGTACTTTTCTCTTCTCAATGCTTCTATTGCGAAAATGTAATCTTTCACTCTAGGCCTCTTCTTGAGTCCGGGATACTATAAATCTCTCTGTAACCTTTCTCTTCTTATCAATAGATCTGGGGTGGACACTTTACCATGTTTCTCCCTTTTTTGGCATAAAAAATGGGAAAGAGTATCCTATGAGATAAAATTGAAAGCAATGAAGGAGAACATTTTGAAGTCTACTGTGTGAGTTAGTTCCATTATTCATGCATTCTATGGTTTCATTTAATATAAATAGTAACTGTGTTATATGATAATGAAATTCACCAAACGTCATTTTTAAAGCTGCTTCTGCTGGATTTGCTTCACTGAAATCGATATTTGCGTATTTCAGTAAATACATTGTTTTCTGAGCTCATCTTTCCATCTTGCAGATTTTTAGGATCATCCACTGGCATCATTTATTGGTACTATGCGTACTTCTTAAAGATTGACGAGGAAGAATACGGGGGCCATGGAGCATTGCTGCAGGAGGGCCTTTTTGCATCTTTTACTCTCTTTCTGGTAAATTTCTCACCATTTCATCTATCCCGACCTTTCTGTCATAGTGAATCCTAATTTTAAACCCACTTTTGATTGCTCTAATGGCAACAACTTACGGATTTCTGATTCATGTATTCATCTCCATGAACGACGATCACGTTGGGTTTTGCAGCTTGCTTGGATTCTTGTATACAGCTTGCTGCATTTTTGATATACATATCTGTATCTTCTACGGAAGGCTTCATGGGGCTATCTGTAGGCTGGTCACCAGCGTCGCTATTCCTCCTTTCATGTTCATGGCGACAGTTAAATTCGATACCGAATTAAGAACGGTGTTGGGTATCACAAACGCTGATCGATTCATCAGTAAGTTCGTGATTTTGTGATGTTGTACTAATTGTAAGTTTGGTCTTCTTGTTTGTTCCTGCGGAATGGATATATTTTTTATGGTTCTAATTATCAGTAGAACGCTCTCAACATTGAGATTTCTCTATTGCATTTTCTTACGCATATGGTTTATATCTTCGGTACGGAAGAACCGTATTAAATGGTTTTACAGGTCGGATGAGCAATTTTACTTATGTCTGTAGACCTTGGTTTATTTGGGAACTGGGATTGACCTGAATGACTTCATATTAGGGCTAAAGCTTAGGTCTAAACCAAGGTTTTAGAAATCGGATCGGACTTTGAACCAGTCAGCAGTTTAGACTAACCTGATTTGACAGTTGGTTTCAATCAGTCAGACCAATGATGACATTAGTATGATATCAGCATTCCGTTGAACCGGTCTAACCTACTGAATGGTGGTTTGAGCTGGTTGGATTTTCTGAAATCTGTTTTGGAAGAGGTTTGAACATGCATGCAAGTATGTGAGGAATATGAGTGTGCATGTGGGTGTGTAATAGTGTATGTAGCAATATATCAATGAATTTAAGAGTGTATGGAGGTAGTTGGGCGTGTATGCAAGTATGTGAAGAATATGGGTATGCATATGAGCATGAAATAGTGTATGGAGTAATATAATCATGACTTTAAGAATGTACATGGTATTTGGGCATTTATGTATGTGAGGAATATGGGTATGCATGTAGGTGTGTAAGAGTATATGGATCAACATGGACATGAATGTAAGAGTGTATGGGGTATGCGCATGTATGCAAGTGTGTGAGGAATATGTGTATGCATATAGGTATGTATGGAGTAATGTAGGTATGAATGTAAGAGTGTATGGGGGTATTTAAGCATGTATGTAAGTGTGTGAGGAATATGGGTTTGCTTGTGGGTGTATAAGAGCATATGAAGCAACATGGGCATGAATGTAAGAGTGTATGGAAGGGTATGGGCTATGTATGCAAGTATGTGAGGAATATGCATATGCAATTGGGTAGGTATGAATGTATGGAGTAATGTGGTCATGAATATAATAGTGTAATGGGGGGTATGTGCATGTCTGCACGTGTGTGAGGAATATGATTATGCATGTGAGTAAGGATATGAATAATTGAAAACTGAGAATTCAAGCAATTCAAATGTGTCTAATGTGACATCAGAACATTTTTGTAAGAGATCAATATGCAAGAAGGGACATTTTTATACACTATAAACACATTTTACATGCATAAATTTATTACAAATGTAGTGAATAAGTCAAGCGAGTCAAATGCATGATTAATATGTATTATTGTAAGATATATAGATCTTACTTAATCATAAATATACAACACATGTATATACATGATTTAACGTTTGTGTATATTACAAAATGTATATTAACTTTCCTTAATTTCGGAGGTCCCGAACTATGCCAGTCCTTGGTGATTTTGATGCATATACTATGTAGATATTCTCGGCATATAAGATTTATTCTGTGTTAATTTTCAGTAATATAATCACAATCCTCTCCGATATACCAAATTGATCTTTTAAAGGTTATGTATTTTTTATACATTAACTTTAAAAGGTCAATTTATGAGGTATGTTAGAGAGGTGTGTGGTTATGCTGCTGAAATTTAACAAAGAATAAATCTTATATGACAAGAATATCTACATAGTGTCTGCATCAGGATCACCATGGACGGGTGAAACTAAAAATGAGATAAAATATTCTTTCCTTATCCCTTCTTAAGTATGTGGGTATGGATGTAGGAGGGTAAGTCTAAATATGGGTACGTAATAGATGATCGTGGCTAATGTAAGCGGAATATGTGGTTTTTATAAGTGATGAATAAATCACAAGATCTCCTTATGGTGTATGTTGAGCGATGGACCCTGCTCTTGCTTGGATGTACAATCGTTTGGATGTTGATGGTTCTGTGAACGAGATATTGCTTATGCACATGGACTAGGGATTGTTGATAGACAAGGAAATATCATGTATCCTAGCAAGAAGTACGACATAATGAAAAAAGCATCAAGGAACATCGTTGTGGAACACTTGTGTAGAAAGGGATTTGTCGGCGATTATACAACCTGCTATGCACATGACAAGAAGAGGCATTTTAACCTTAATTTATTTCGATGTGTTCCCACTTCGCCAAAACCCCCAATGTTGGTGCAAAACAATCATGCAAGAAGGCACATTTTGGGATAGAGGGATATAGTTTGCGAGCTTAATGATCCTTCTATTTGCCAAGAGTTCATGTATGATCATTGCATAGGGAGATTTATTAGACTAATTGATCTGTAGAGTTTGTCTTGTGGATCAACATGCAATTTTGAATATCAAAGAGACCACATAGTTACATATTAATTTCAGTTTGCATGTACATAAGCCACGGTGAGGCTAATGAATCTTAGTTTGCTTGTACATGAGTCATGGTGAGTGAGCATGTTTAATTATCAGATCCATTAAGTCAATCTTAATTACACTCCAAAATCTCTTGATGAAGTCGACCCTCCCTTTGGGATCGAAACCTTGCCATCAGATATACTTTTCTAGATCTTTGGAATCAACTAACAAATAATAAGTGTTTGTCAATTTTCCAAGGCTTTTTATGTTTTTAATAATAAATGTTGATAATATTTTATATTATCTTCTTTATAAATATATTGTACAGATGTAATTTTCATATAGGAATAGACCCTAAACAAAAGAATGATGCAAAGTATGTGTCTATGCAATACCCATACATTGAATAATGCCTTGATCAGATCCATTTCAGGATGCCCATATATTACAGAATGCCGATAGAGGGATAAAAGGGAGTCCAGAAAAGATTATGATCATCGGAAGCCTAAAGCTATCTTATCGATTTTGTTTTATTTTATTTTCAATAGGATCCATGTAAAAAGTGTTAGAATTAGATTTATATTAGGATTGATAATGCTAATGGGTAGAATTATATTTATATTAGGATTGATAATTCTAATGGGACTGGACACCTATTCCTAATAGTAGTTAAATTATATTCTATTTATAATCCTATCCCAATAGGACTATGGGGATGTAACTGAGTTATCTATAACGGAGGTGGGAGGCAATGCCTTCATACCACCTAAAAACAATGTAATCCCTAGAAAAGGGGGGGGGGGAAGAAATGAGAGAGCGAGTGAACGGAGAGAGTTGTATTCGTTCTAATTTATAGTGATATTTCTTCTCCAGTGGTCGCGAGAGGTGACCGACCACCGTTATATCAGGTCGTTCTTTTCTTCATGTGCTTCTGTGGTGGTGGTCGATGTCGCATCCACATCATATTCGGTGGTCTGTATACGAGAGTTCATCCGGTATCTGAGCGAAAACGATACCAGCCCATGTTCCCTAAAAAAAGAACCTATATTAGTATCCACTGCAAAAAATACCGTTCAATCAAATGATGCATTAGGCCAGTTGACTAAGCCTTCTATGGTCAGCCGATTCTCGAATCGACTAATCCAATCCTATAGTTGGGGTCAAATATCATTTCACTCGACTAAATTGTCGACTAATCAAGGACACTTATGGGCTCATGCTTCTTGGCTAAAGGAAGCGTCCGAATTTGACGAACTTCTACTTTGATGCACTATAAAAGGATTTAGACTCTCCCATTCTTACAATATTTGAAAACAAGAATACTTTACGCACTCTCTTGTGCATTTAATCTTTCAGTCTTTCTTGTTCTTGATTTCCTGACCTCAAGTACTTGTTCATATTCAATCTTCAAGATCAAGGAAGCCACTTTGAGATCTGGTACGATTGCCGATCCTTAGTAGAGCTTGGAAATTTTTATTTCATGCATTCTGCACAATCCACTCTGCAATTCAAAGAAGTCAATTCAATTCATTATCCTAAATTGCAATTTAATTCAGGAAAGTCTATTCAATTCATCATCCTAAGCAAGGGTTTGAATATCGATTTCGGATATCGTATCGGTAGCATGTCGATACGATATTTCGACGACATTTTGCCTACATCGATCATCATTTGTGAAGAAATGACCGAAAACTGCCGTCATATTGCCATTTTACTCGAAATTTCAGTTTCTTGTCGCGAAGTTTCACCGAAATTTCACGAAATCTGATACGGTGATCCTAAGTTGCAACTTATAAAGTAAATTAGGTAACCCTGAGGATCCCATGTAAAAATCAACCGTGAATTTGTAAGTTAAAATTCATATTTATCTGCTTAAGTTTTTGGTTATAGAATTCAACCCCTTTCTTGCGACACCTTATCCACTTTCAAAGAGAAACTGACAAAAAAAGACTTTAACTACAATTAAAAACTTCTACAAGTCATGATGCATAACTTAACATACATCTACTAAAATCCGTCTAATGTTCCTTACAAACAAAAAAACACCTGCAAAGCTCCACAAAGATCTCAAAGTTCAAATATTCAACAATTATAAAAACAAAAACTAAAGTAACTAGGCTTCTAGATTAAAGTTATGCTACTTAAAATAAGATGGTGCAAGTGAAGAAGTCACCCCAGATGAGTTCTCTATGCTCAGTCCTTGTGCTCGACTCCATGAGCAACTGTTGCTTGCTGCTAGGGGCATGCAACGTCCTTCATCGATTCCATGCCAAGCCAGAGGTTTGGACCAACTGATCCAGCCATGCTTCCAATGTTGCGTCGAATTCCTCTTTGGTTGGGAGCTTGCTATAAAACTGCTCCTGACCATGGTTTGTTGTTGCGAGGGGCCTACAATGCTAGGGGAGCCGAGGAAAGGAGGGGGTTGTTGAGGAGGAGGGTTAGGACCAGCTATTGGTGTGTTTGACAGGGTGATAGCGTTGCTTGTGGGTCAATCGCTACAAGAAAAATGGAGAATGTGTCTATAGATGTAGATGGTGGCTCCGTGGTGTGGAAATGGTAGGGGAATGAACACGGTGATGGAATGGGATTGATGGGAGTTTTGAGGGAGTTGCTGCATGGGAACTTCTTGTTCGAATATTTCTTCATATTCCGGCAGGAGCACTCTTGAGCTCGGTCGATCCTCACAAGTGTAAAATTTTCGGTGATTTTACACTCGTAAAAAAAATAAAATCTCATATACCATGTTTATTTACCTAGAGTTATTTTTGAATAAATTTGTTTAAAAAAACACAAAATGGAATTTAAATTTAAAAAAAAATTCAAAAGCGTAAAAACACAAAATACATATATGTGTATGCTTAGATATTTGTATAAATAAAAAACAAAAAGTAGTAAGATTGTAAGAATCCGAAGAAGATATAGGATACCTTTCCAGATACCAATGGGTGCATGGATTTGGATAATGAGAGTTAATGCATGCATCCGGCAATTGAAACTCATGGAAACGACACAATATACTTCTTACTTATGCATATGTATAACATAAATAAGGGTAAATTACATTTTGGGTCCCCATCTATCGGTTTGATCTCATAATGAGTCCCCATCTTTAAATTGTAACGATTCGGGTCCCATGGCCGTTTAGGAAATGGAAAATTTGATGTTCATGACGAATATGCCCTTGTCGGTAAGGGAATGGGGATTGGCTTCCAACTTTAAAACAAGGGCATATTAGTCAACAACCCCAAAAAGTTCATTACGTTGACGGTCCTGGGACCCTAATCGTTACAATTTAAAGATGGGGATCCATTCTGAGATCGGACCTATAGATGGGGACCTAAATTGTAATTTACCCAATAAATAATAACTATTTTTTTGAAAATAATGATATTTGCTGGGATATAGGTTGATATATGCATATATATATATATATGTATGTATAGAGGAGTGATACTGTGAGAACAAAAAGTTGTAAGAGCATGATAGGAGTTATTCTGGACCATTAGATTTTGTGTTCTCTCTCCTGGTCTTCTCTCTTCTGGTTGATTCTAGTTGTCCAGAATAACTCCTCTCATGATCTCACAACTTTTTGCTCTCATAGGATCACTCCTCTATATGTATGTAGGAATAAAAGATTTTTGTTTTCAATCATTCCATCATATGAAGGTAAAAATGACCTTCAGTGAAGATTGGAGGTGCATGAGCAATCTCATCTTGTGTGGTCACTATTTTTGTTGTACTTGTTTGAACTTTACTTAACTCGTGTATTTACTACTAATCACTCTTCGCATTTCATAGGTTCATGAACTTCACATATAATGCTTAGGAAGTTGATTATTAATCATATAAAAACATCAACCATCATGGACATCAAGAATTATAAAAAAATCATGCACTAAAATACATGTTTTTAAACTCAAACAAACTTGTCTACTAGGATGAAAATGGTTGGATATGGATATATGAATATATGTATTATTGATATCATTATCCATTTTAAATTTCAGATACTCACAAATATGTAAAATGAATAATCATATCTCAAAATACGAATATGAATGCAAAATATGATAATACAAATGCAGATATTTGAGAAATGAATGCGAATTAGTTTACGAATAATAGACATGCCTAAATTTACTGAGATGGTATATGCATTTTAGGTTCACAACAATATCTAATATATACAAAGTTCATTAAATATTTTAAACAACGAGCATGGATACAAAAAACAAGTAATTAATAAAAGAAGGATTGAAATAATCAAATAATAAAAGAAAGTGTACCACATTTATTTGTATGCATATCATATTAATATTGCAATCCTCCAAAATTTGAAATTCGTTCTCATATTCATATTTGTATCCATATTCGTACCATTCAAAAAGACGAATATTCATATTCATATTCTCTAAAATTTAAACATTCGTAGCCATCAAAATTAAGGACATCAAATTCTTATTCATAATTTTTATTCAAAGAATGTTGAAATTTAGCTTTCATATTCATATCCACATATAAGAAAATATCATCTATATATCCCTCCATTTTACTATTCGAATTTCGTTAGAAACAGAGACTCATATGCCCTCCATCCAGAACAGGTCGATTACAACAATTCTAAGACCGTCAAAATAACCTGTTCTAAATGGAAAGCATCGGAGTCTCTGTTTCTGATGAAATTGGAATGCCATATAGGGGGAATATAGGGATGGATATACACGGTGAAATTTTTTGAAAAAAGTAAAAAAACGTGGAAGATATAAACTCCGGTGCATGTAAAATTACATGCACCTGGGTGCATACTCCCTTTTCCCTATATATACATTTATACTGATTTTTATGTCCCCATTACCTGTCTTAACTACCATAAATCCTTTTATTTCATATTATCTGCTTTACAAATTGAATAGAAGAATAACTATTATATATATCATTTAATATCTTTTCAAACTCTATCTTTACAATGAAAAAGAAACGAGTAATAAACCTGTCTTTTATCTCTAATCTGCAAGAGGCTTTGATAAGAATGAAAAATAAGCAGATTTATAACTAAAAAATAAGTATTAAGTATAAGAGATTACCATATAAATTAATTATAATATAATTACAAAACCATAACTCTTGTACAAACATTCATTCCCACGTTTATATCTTTTTTTATTTTCTTTTCTTTCTTGGGAATGAGCCGTCTGCTGTAGCGGGCACTGCAGCAGATTCTACAACATCCGTTTGATCCGCTTGATCGATCTTAATCGATTGCACTTTTTTAGCCCCGAACGTATCGTGCGAACCGGTTCAACCGGTTAGTGCAGATACGTGCTCTTCTTTCTCCCCTAAAACCCGACCCGGCTTTCTTCTCCCCCGTCCTCCAAGACCTCCCTCCATCGTCGCCCTCCGACGTCACCACCCCATCGCCCTCCGTCTCCATTCGCCAGAATCCCTCCATCCAGAGCCGCACAGATCTGTCGCCATGATCAGCGCTCTGTGTTGGGTCCCCAAGGGGGCGTGCAAGTACACCCCCGAGGTCGCAGAGCCCCCTTCCAAGGAGGAGATAGAGGAGTTGATCAAGTCTGGAATCCTCGATCCGAGGTAATGGAACGGGAATGACCGAGTTGTTTGATGATTTTCAACGACTTCCCCATTGGCATCGGGAAATCTTGTGTTGTTTTCAAACTTAAAGTTTTGGAAGTCGTAGTTAATCCTCGTGATTCACCTGTCGAAACAATGTCATTACTCCTCAATTCAGGCAGCCTGTATCAATAACTGAATTGCTTTTATTTGGCAGTGGAGATGGGGAGGAGGATGTTGACGAAGGGGAAGGAGGCGAGGAGGAAGATGCGGAGATGGATGTGGACTTGTCAAAAAAGGACGAAGTTGCCAAGGCCCTGGCTGTCGCCCATGCACTCGGTAAGGCACGCGGCAGTACCAGTACAGGTGGTTTTAACATCGAGGATGCCCTCCGGGAGTTGAATATGGATAATTATGATGAAGAGGATGATGGTAATAGTAATACCGAGTTTTCTCTCACTTCCTTAAAGTTCCAAGAACTTGTTCGCATAAAATTTATGAACTCTGGCAACTTTATTGTGTTTCTCAACAGGTATTGTGTTGTTTAGCTCCGGACGTGGTGATGCATATTACGCAAGTAACGATCTGGATCCGTATTTGTTGGACAAGGATGTAAGT
The DNA here is from genome assembly GCA_037367405.1 of Ottelia alismoides. Lineage (NCBI taxonomy): Eukaryota > Viridiplantae > Streptophyta > Magnoliopsida > Alismatales > Hydrocharitaceae > Ottelia > Ottelia alismoides. Next base: position 177,350 of record JAZKJV010006269.1, on the reverse strand, counting down.
TAATTATCTTTTTTATCTCACATTTGGAGTAATTCCATCCGAGTGATAGCGATGTTTTTCAGCAGGATGAAGATAATGAAGAGATCGAAGACCTGAATGTGAGGCCAACAGATGGTGTGGTCATTTGTGCCCATCATGAAGATGATGTCAGCCAGCTTGAGGTGGTTTACGATCACAATACCCATCTTGGGCTTCTCTTTGCGAATAACTATCATACCATCATATAATTGCGCGCAATTTATTAGGTACTGGTATACGAAGACTCGAATGATGGGGAAGCTAATATGTTCATTCACCATGAAATTTTGCTTGCCGCATACCCCCTTTGTTTAGCGTGGTCTGACTGCAATCTTAAAAATGGTGACAGAGGTACATAGCTCCTGGATCTTTGATTCATCTTAATCAAGATGCATACTAATACCTTTTGGGCCGCTTAGTTTTATTGAAAACATGAAACGAACCCTTTCAAATATCAGCAAACTGTACTTTTTGTCTCCATTGTGATTTGTCTTGGTCATATAGGCATTTAACTTCTAATCTGCAACCTATACTTAATAGTCCAGTTTAACAGCTCTTTGCATATCCCATGTTTACTTGGCTTAGCATTATCTTTTGGCTTCTTACACCTTATACACATATACACTTACCTTATCTCAAAATATTCAACCCACCTCACAGTTGCCTTTACCTGCTGTCTTTAGTTACTTCCACACTCTTTCCCTGGCACACTGATTGCATATCTGACTTTATTTTCCTTGTTGATATGTTCTTCTCACAGACATCCTTTCATGCAATGATGATAACACCACCTCACCCATCACAGTAGTTAAGAAATTCTGGTTGCTTTATCATTTTCTCCCAAACTTCTTGATTGTGATAATATGATCTTCGAACTCCTTTTCTATACTTCATGCTCCCTCCAATGCGTTTGCATTATAATGCCAACCTTGTCATGCACCTTTGCATGTCTTAACCACCATAAACTAACATGGAAACCTATATCTTATATTAGCCTTTTTATATTTTTCCTATATCTAACTAGCTTAATATAACAATGTTTCTTGTGTTTCATTATTTATTTCCATCATTATGATATAGAAGCAATTATCTAAATTCCACTTCTCTTCAAATGCATATGCATTAATGAATATATTAAACAACGTAAACTGCAAAATTTTTAATCCTTTTTGCAGTCCAGATTGTCTCACAAGCATAAGATAAACTGTTTTGAGATCACTCAACAATCTCCAATCATGGAATTAGATAAGCTTGTTTACTAATATGGAGTTGTTTTGTGAGTCAATCGATGATGATATATTTAGGACCACTTTCATTTACTTCTTTTTGCATGACTACTAGGTTTTTGTATAAGGAGATGCCATATAGAATTAGAAAATTTGGAGTTGTGCTCATCTGTTCCCCTCATTTGTTTTTTCGGAATTCGATCGTCTCATATCTGATTTATTTCTCCCTGCAATATCGTTGTGCTTTCTTGTCTTTTCCTCATATTCGCAATTTTGCATTCTAAATGCATTGATTTGTGTTGTAACGCTGTTATGGAGTTGGCATTATGACTCAACAATCCTCTTCAATGTTGGTAGACGGATATCGATTAAGCTACACAGATCATACATAGACCCTCTTTGTACAAAACTGCTGACTAAAATCATAAATGAATGTTCACAATCATTTCAATCCAATGGATGGTGCAAGCATGAGCTTCAATGATGAAGGAACAATGAATAAAGCATACATGCAACCCACCCACTTAACATTGCTAGATTCCCCATTTTCAAGCTCCATCCTAACCACTAGAGCCTCATCTTGCTACTTCCTCCATTTCTCACCAATGTCATTGGTTGCAAATGCTTTTTGAGTTGCCTGCATCATTTGAATAATTTGTTCTTATGGGACTGGCCTGTCAAAGACAATTGCCACTACTGCCATATGCGGTTGTGAAAGTCGAATCGGGCTATCAACACCATCACCACACATGGCTACGGATGCTACCACCCTCTGTGCTTCACCCACCTTCATGGAAGAATTTTTCCATACCATCTCGTATGCCATGATGCTATACATGGTCGTTTGCACCACCCTCTGCCGTCATTGCCCTCACCTCTTGACTTCCCTATACTATAGTCTCTAGTATTTGAAGCCACCTTTGGTACCACTGCTACTGGAGCCACCCTCTGCCGCCTTTTATCCACGATGGCCGCTAACATTGCAGCCTTCTATGTTGCCCATCTGGGATATGATCACCCTACAAGCCTCTTAATAGGAGTGGGGCTGGGATTACATTAATCTCATGTATATTTGTGTGTTACATTGACTATTATTCAGTTTAATTTGATATATATAATGACAGTAGATTCTCTATTGCCATAGAATAAATGGAGAGGAGCTCTAATATTCCATGTGATAAGAAAATTCCCTTGAAAATCAAAAAAATTATTATAAAGCAACCTCGAGAGTGCTATGCTTTATGGATTTGATTGTTGGCTTATGAACCATAGATGTGCAGAGAATAATATTAGCAAAAATAAAAATACCGCGATAGATTTGTGGTCATACACAAAAAGATCGGATTCAGAATGACGTGATCAGAATAAAGTTGGTGAAGCTCTGATGGAGGATAAGATGACAGAGAACAACTTAAGGTGATTTGTCCATTTGCAGAGAAGGTCGTCTGATACACCAATTAGAAGATGCGGGATTTGAGATGTTGAGCATGCGGAGGGAGGGTGAGGACAATACAAGAAGTGTTGGAAGGAGACTATCCGAAGGGAACTTAAAGGTAATAAACAACAAATTTGGACACTAATATATTATAAGTAAAATTAGATCAAGTACTATATAAACCTTACAATAGTACACCAAAACTAAGAAAAATTGACAAAGCCTTCCCTCACTTTTAAGTAGGATTGGCCCCTTAAATTCTTGCTCAAGTCCATGATGAAAGATCCATCTATTTTTTACATTGGATGTAGGCTTCCTAATATAACCCCTACAGGGGGCTTTGAATCATGGTCTTTTGGATGGTAGGCATACTGCACTAATGCCAGACCATTGTAGTGGTTACACCAAAACTAACATATAAAAATCAGTAGTAAAATAATGTTATCAAAGTTGAGAGGAACATGTAGAAAACATACGTAAAATAGTGTTATAAAAATTGAGAAGAACCCACAGAAAACATACTTGATCGTTAGGTGAATTGAGCTGCCGTCTCCTCATGATCTTTAAGGCATATGCTTCACCTTGGTTAACCAAGGCTATAGCCTTGATGCACTTTTTCGAAGTGGTGCATGCTTGAAGAACCCTAAAAAGCCCTTGTTAATTATGTGGAATTAACGTTCAATTTTCGTTGTAGTCGAACAATGTTGGATTAATAAAAAATCACTTAATTAATATGTCGATGAAAAGCTAGTGATCAATTTAATTTTTTTACTTGGTAAGTCCGAGGTCGAACTCAGGGAGGCCACTATCTCCTTATTTTAATTTCTAGATGATCCAGAAGCTAGATTTTTAGAGGAATATTTTTTATTTTCTTCTCTTTTCACTTTTTATGTGTTTTTATGTAAATATGTAATTAGTTGTGAAAGGAAACATGATGCATGAATTTTCAAAATAATTTAGTACATATAAAACAATGCTATGCTATGAGGTGACATAAGAAATAAATAGATGCAGTATTTTTGTGATTTTTAAAAGATGCGAACTGCAAGTGATGGTGAATAGGGAGCAACAAACCAAATCAAATAAGCACAACAAGACGATCAATCAAATAAGCATGGACCCCAATAAATAAATGTTAATGTACTAAGCCTTCTCCCATTATAAGTAGGAGAATCCCAATGATCACAACAATTTAATCGTTCAATTAAGTACTAATTAAATTCCCCGAACAAATCAAGACACAATTTAATGAGCATAAGAATAAATTAATATCAATACAAGTGCTCAAAATTATCAAATAAACACCCTCTATTTATTCATGTCAAATAATGTCCCAAAAAGTAAATCTCAATGTCCTATATGAAAGATAATAAATCATGGATTAAGACAGTACCAAGAATGTGAGAATCCGATAAACGATGCAGAAGATACGAGTAATTGAAGTTCAAGGACTAAATTGTAATAAAAATAATTAATAGTTTTGCAGATATACCCTTGTAGAGGATTGATTTGTAATTTCTATAAATCACTTGATCCTTATGTATTTTACCCATAGTTGGGGTAGATTTGGAATTCTGCAGAGCGTTAGGGAAACGGGCGTAAATGCTCTAAAGGGCACGTGCGCCTCACGTGCCCTATTTGGGGACATGATCTGTACACGATATACGGAGATTGAAGGGGGTTGCTCCACACATTTCCCTCCCTTGTGCGCAGATCACGTGTGGAGCGAATGGTGATACGAGCGGGCGACCCGAGGTGGCAGGGCTCCTGGAGCGGGGCGATCATGTGCGCCTGACTACTGGAAGCTCACGCCCATAAGAGATGTTCTTGGGTGAGGGAGGGTGTGTCGGTGGTGGTCGTTGGCTCTACAGAAGCACATCGCGCACGACTTGGTGCGAAGATGTGGGTTGATGGCAGTTGCTGGCGAGGGAGCGGTCAGTCGCGCGAGGCAAGGGACACACGTTGGTGGAGCTTGATCCTCAGGTGACACACGCTCGAGGAGTGAGGAGGTGTGAAGATCGAGGTGATCGCACGGGTATGTCGAACGTCGAGGGTGATTGGTGATGGCTCTGGAGGCACATCAAACAACTGAAGTCAGTGAAGAGGGCAGAGCTTGTGATGAGTTATTCTCGAGGGCTGAGGCTATGGAGCACGAGGTAGCTTGAAGGCGACAGAGATGCGGTGCTGATGGTTTCGCCAAAGGTTTGGAGCGTTGTGGCGTAGCCAAGGCCCTAGATGTCGGTTTGGGTCACCTTTTCGGTATCGACCAAAACAAAATTTCGGTGGAATTTCGACCAGAATTTTGGTCTTTTTTTTTGTACTAGGACCCCCATATTTCGGTCATTTCGGTTATTTCGGTCGAATTTTGATTTCGGCCGGATATCGATATTCGACAGAAATTGGACCGAGTTTCGCTGAAATTTGAGGCCATGTAGCTCCGATGTTCTCGCCTCTACCAGTACGCGAATGGCACTAGGAAGCTTGCAACAACAGACGGAGATATGTTGGATCTCACCAAGGGGGTTTTGATGCATGTCACCGGAGTCTTCTCGAAGCTGATGGTGTTCTTCTCTCCAATGACGCATGGCTGGCTTGGGTATCCGATGTTTGGTTTAAATAGGGGGAGTTTGGTTAGAGATGAGATAAGAGGGTGAGCGAGGAAGGCGACGGTCAGTAGGCCGTTGGGTGGCTGACGAGGGTGATAGGAGAAGGTGGCGCATCGCCAGGTGGTGGCACGGGCTGCAACAGTTGCATGTTGGAGGCGAGCTCGCCCGAGGAAGGCGGAAGGGGTTGGAGATAAGGGATACGGGGAAGGCGGGCAGTTGTGCATCTGGAGATGGGCGAGAGATGGGGGGTCGATCGTTGAGACTCATTGGAGATCTCGATTGAGGGAACGAACCCGGCCGTCCGGAGGTGTGGGCACGCCAGGCGGAGCCGATTGGAGAAGGGCGACGACACGCGCAATGCGCGTGAGAAGTGATGGAAGAGGGTCACATGCATTGCACATTACTAGGAAGATGATGAGTGCTGCCCCTCACATGCAGGGCACGCGAGGAGAAAGGATATAAGAGTAAGTGGGGGTGTCCTGACATCATGTGCGCATCGAGGAGAGAGAAGGGCAGAGGATGATATCCAATGAATGTGTGCCACGTAGTGCGGTTGACCAAGAGTCGACCATAGTTAAAAGTGCATGATTAAATAGATTAAAAATAGGGGATGGACTCGGATGCAAAAGTGCTCAACACGAAAAAATGTAGATCTAAATGCAAACTACAATGTTCATGAAGGATTCATATGCGAATGAAATATAGAATGGAAGATAATTTTTTTGGTGATATTTTATGTATAAAAAATATCAATTTTATGTTTCGAAATTTTTATTTGATTTTTTGATGATAGATAAATATATGCAAAAATCAAACATGTTATGAAATAATGCAATGGATGCAAATGACATTTTTTGAAAATTTTAATAGGTTTTAAATAGATTATAAAAATTAGGGAAGTTAACTATGTACAAGTAGATTAGGTGAATAAGGTTAAGTCAGAATTGGTCTTTTTCTTTGCCTTTCTGATTTTTTTTTTTATATTTTGATCTTTATATGTTTTATTAAAACAATGAATGAATTAGAGAAATGAAAGAGAAAATAGTTAGAATGGATGAAATATGCACATGAAATGATAGGTCAAAATTAACGAAATGTGTAATGCGCAAAAGCGGCCCAAAACCCAACTTTTTCAAATGAGCTTTGATTTTTATGAATTTTGTCTTGTTTTGACGTCTTTGAATGTATATTACTTTATAGGTAAGTAGACCGAAATCAGACGTTGTATGAGGAAGATATGCACATTTTAGTCTATTTATTCTGGAATTAAGATTTTGTCTCACAGTAGAATTATTCGAGTTAGCATTTTTTTGTATTTTTTTAATCTTGTTAGTAATATGAACACAATGAAGTTGGTTTCATGTCAATTGGAGTTAGCATGATTTAATTAAAAATGCATGAAGTTAGGTGAAAATGTGAAGATGACTATGAATACAATTATGCGTGGTAAAATGCAGATATTAATTATAAGTGTATGAATGGTAAAAATGCAGAGTAAGTGATGAAATGCAACTAATTACTTGGGAACGAATCTCTATTTTCAACTTTTAGGGTGATGGATCACAGATTCATCAATGCCTCACCACCTCGAGGAACATTTTAAAAACCATGATCTTGGCCCGTCATTTGTGGTCAGATACTTCTATAATTTGATAAATATGGAGAATGGGGGAGTTGAAGAGCACCTCATGGTTCTTTTAGTCGCGACTGTCCAATAGAGGTTCATTTTTTAAACATCCTCTTCTGTTTATGACCTCCAGTACGAGATTGCTTCTTTAGAGTACTCATGTGAGAGAAATCCTTTTCGAGGTCCTTATATGAGAGAGATTCACTCTTTGAAGCCCTCGTCTGAGAGAAGTTATTCTCGTGACTTTCGCGTGGTAGAGGCCTAAATCACTTAGTTTTATATAGGAGAAATCCCATTCAGTGTTCAGAAAGGCGGCCCAGGAGGCCGCATATGCGTAGTCGGGCATTGGACCGAACCGCATATCCAGTATTAGGTCCATATGCGGTTTGGGCGAGTATGCGGCCGAGTAAACCGCATATGCGGCCGCATACTCGGCCGCCTTTTGTATAGAGCCCTTTCATACATTTTCATCTTTTAGTTGCTGGAACTGGTAGCTGCTGCAGTAAAAAATAAATGTTACTAATTGCTTATTAGAAAAGATTTTTATGTTGTTTGAAAAAAATAATTTTTCATTTTTTATTTAAAATAAATGTCACTAATTGTTTATTAGAAAAGATTTTTATATTGTTGTTTGTAAAAAAATAAATTTTCATTTTTTATTTAAATAGAAGATTTTTATTTAATTTATATGAATGTCGTTTCATGCATTTGTTTAGTTTATATTCATTATATTTTTATTTTAGAGTCAAATACATCTTCTTTTGTGAAAAATATATCTATGAGTTGTTTGCTTTTTTCTGTCAATACTTTTCTCGATTGTTAAGAAATATTGTAATATAAAATTACGTTAGCCCCCCTAGCTAGCTGCCATCTCGTTAATGCTAGATAAACGAGAATCTGATTATTTAATCAATTGAAATATATTGATTTACAACCCATTTTTCATTTAGTTAATTCTTATAGAAACATAACAAATTTTTCTATGATTTATTATTGTTATATCTCAAATATTTTTTTCTTATAGTAAGTATGCCAACAGATTTCACTTTTATTTTTTATGATTCACTATTTTATCTAAAATGGTCATCTTTAAAAAGCTTTCTCTGAAATCATGTCATATTAAAAAGTATATGCACATATTTCATTTATTGTTATTTTTTGAGACATAAATCTCTAATATTTGAATTCAATTTATTACTTTAATTATTTTTAAATGAAAATAATACAAACCGCATAATCCGCATATCCGCTTACTCGCTTTAGACCGCCTGACCGAACGAATACCGCATACCGATTTTCTGAACCTTGATCCCATTTCATCGAGTTTTTTATAGGAGGGTCTTATTTTGGAAATATGCATATGAGAAAGGTCCAATGTAACTTCTTCAATTGTTTAGAATCAATTTCTACTATTACTTAGATGGAATTATATTACTACTACTTGTTATCATCTCACAGTCTTTCTCCTTGAATAGTTTAGAATCAACTTCTACTATTGCTTAGATGGAATGATGCTACTACTACTGCTACTTGTTATCATCTCGTACTTTTGCTAATGAAGACTTTGATTATATGAAAATTAGCACTCCAACACATATACCTCCATTTGACTATCTTCTTTGAACATCTCCTCAAAGTACGCGTCGGTTCGTGGTGCTGTCTTCTTTGCATGGATCTTCTACCTCTTTTGAACGGGTTTCCTCCTAGCACTGTAGAAGATGCGTCGAGTGAAGGCGTGATGGTATTTAACAAGTTGCAACTTTTTTGCTCCAACTTGATGGGGGTGGTGTCAGAGTCATATCTTGAGATGACAATTAGATCTTTTCGACCGATTACGTTATTGTCAATCTTTAGTCATCCATTGCTTAGTGGTGGGGCTTGAGTGTGTTGATATGGACTTATAAAAGTTCTAACACCTCATGTATTCTTTGAGAAGAATATTACGAAGATTGACCATGTATATTCCCACATAGACTAGATCATGGTTGCAGAAATTGACAGTCGGTACTCGATCGGTATGGTCACCGACTTAAGGATTAATCAACAGCCGTGAGCGTAATCGGATTTAGTCAGGCATTAGTCGGTTTTAATTATTTTAATATTTTAAATGTATAAATCAATTTTTAATACATATACTCTCATATATATTCATAGATTTAGCAATTTTCATATTTATGAGAGCTTAACAAAAGTGGAATTATAACAAAAGAAGAAAAAATGAGGCAAGTTAAGAACAAAATGTGTGGTACATAGCATGAGCGAGTGTTAAAAACAAATACAGCGTACCCAAAAAAATAATACAAGTAGCAAGTGAGACAAATCATTCCTCAGTGTCATCATTCAATTCAAACTCTTCTTCTTCATCATCGTCTTTTTCTTATTCTACGTCTTCAAGATGCAACTCCTCCTCATTCATCGGTATATCATTTGAGCTCGAAGATGAAGCTCCCCTACCACGTTCACCTCGCAGGCCCCTTCCCAGTTCCAAATTCTTATCGACACCCCTAACATGTGCTATAGTACCCTAAATCAATCTGGAATATGAAAGAACCTCCCCATCCTGGGCATTGACATCTCCGGTCCATCCACCCAAGTGTGCACGATCGTGGGACGAAAGCATACCTTTTTCTTTCTCAACTCAGCGTTCTTGCAGGTTGAAATCGAAACACACATAAACAAGATCGTTCATCCTCTTCGTATCCAACTTGTTTCTTATTTTGGTATGGATCTGAAGACCAAAATACAAATTTATATCAAGTACTATTTTCATTTTTACTTTTACTAATCAAATTGGGTGGGTGGAGTGGAGTCATTATTGAGTTGAGTCGATTACTCCAGTTACACAACTAATGGCTTGACAAAATTTGCGCCGCCAAATCTGTATGTCAGAAGATCGACCCTGGTGATTGCATCTTGTATCTCCAAATCTTGATAAAATCTTATCATGCAGTCCTTAAAATACTCACCACAATATCCAGATCACCACAAGACTTTGTATAGAAGATGAATTGGTTCAAATAATAAGCTGCTAGATGTAATTGAGTATCGAGCTTTCCTTTGGTCTTGGAAGTAACAACACCCCCCTAAAAATTGTTAGACTACTCCACACCATTGATAGATGCAATTATCTCATGCTTGGCCTCTTCAAGCCTTCCGTAGACAAAGTCCATGGATGTGCATCTATCTGCATCAACCACATGAATAAACGAACCAAAGGTGTGAAAACTCAGATAGCTTGCGCGGTGTGGTTCCAAAATGTAGGGCCGAAGACTATGGAACTTGCTGCTTCTTCGTTCTTGGTCTTATACCATTTGCAGTTCCCATACTCTTCTGAGGAAAACATCAACCTCATCTTGTCTTTTTTCTCATTAAGGCTCTCAAGAGTGATGAAAGTGGTTGCAAATCTTATTTACCCTGACCTTGCAATGTCCATCTTGTTGGGGAACTTGTGCATTGAGCTAAGAGTTTTGGTGTGATAGTAGATGAACACCACGAGCCTCTTTGCCTTTGTGATTGCACTACTCACATTCGTCTCTTTGCTTATCTCCTCCAAAGCAAAATCAATGGAGTGCGTGACACACATGGTCCACTAAATCTATGGATATTTTGTGATCAACAATCTTCCCACTGTTACATTAGTGGTTGTATTATCCGTCACAATTTGAACCATAATTTCCATTTCCACTTCATTCAGACACTCCTCCACCAACTTGAAGATGTATTCCGCAGTGTGAGCCTCATCTGAGGCATCTATGGACTTCAACAATGAAGTACCCAAGGTGTAATTGACACATAAGTTGATGTTGCTCTTTCTTCGCGTGCCCGTCCAAGCATCAATCATCAAAGAGCATCCCCTCGACTTGCACATATCACGATTACGTTGCAAGCATAATTCATTTTTTCGTTGCCTTAATTGGGCCGTTGAGCTCATACCTCGTGGTGGTCTTTAGTCCATGCTTGTGCTTCTAATTTGCCTTCACTATCTGCATGAGGGGCTTCATCATCAATTCATTGAAAGGAATTGCCGATGTATATGCGCAGTTGGATGTATACTAGGCAACCCTATCACGATGATTCTTGAAGAATGAATCTTTTATGGTTATCTGACGCAATGATCCTTATACTACGACGTTCTGCTCTAAGGAGTTAGATATTCGTGATCTCTTCTCCGATCCCGCATCTCTATTGATATCCATCTCTTCTCTCATCTCATGAACATCAACGGCTTTCTGGCTCTTCTTCTTGGCAACACCATCAAGTCGCACGGTCATCTTCTTCATCTCCTCGTCCACCTTGGGACGTGTAGCCACGTTGCCTCTTCGGTGTGCTGGATGTTGCTTGAACATGTACTCACCTCCCTTGACAACCTTCTTGCACATTTTACATAATCGTGTTCGGATCCGCGTAGTTTGAAAGGTAACCATATTGCCATGCATGATCACTTGATCCTAGCGCTACATAAAAAGATTTGTCGCTACCGGAAGCAATGTTCGTCGGCGGTATAACCATTTACATAGTCACAAACTCACAACTACTAATCAACAAATACAAAGCTAATCAGACTCACAAGTTACTAATCAACAAACTCACAAGTTAGCTAATCAACAAACACAAAGCTAACCGAATCGATGAGGTGAAGTTCCTAATCAACAAACAAACTCATATGGTATTAATCAACAAACACAAAGCTAATCAACAAGCACAAAAGATAAATAAGCTGACCACCATGCAAATCAACAAGGAATATCTAAGTTAACCGACAATTAGAGCATAATAACCACAATGCTAGGCTTATATAAGTTGACCAACATGCAAATCAATAAGAATATATAAGTTTTTATCGCTAGGATAACCTAACAAGCTATCCGACATGCAAAACAAAAGATGTTAACCAATATTTAGAGCATAATAAACACAATGTTAACTGTATATAAGCTAACCAGCATGTAAATCGTCAAGAAAATCTAATTTTTTACTCCTAAATAACCTAACAAGCTAACTAACATGCAAATTAACAAGAATATCTAAGCAATAATATCTAAGATCAAGCATTAAACCAAGCTAGAGCACCAAACATGAAAAATTGAAAAAATCCCTAACTAGTCTTGGTGGAAGTAGGTCGAGAAGAGGGAGTTGCGACACGGAGAGGGCAACGAAGGACCGACACCATAAGGCCTGGCCGAATTGTCGCCGGCGATGCGGAGGTGGGGGCTACAATGCAACATAGCTTGAGAGTCGAGGGAGCTGTAGCCGGTGGAGCTCGAGAGTTGGGGTCGGAGGGGAGGGGGTGTTTGTACGAATGGTTTTAGTATTGGGGCAGCGACGCGTTGGAGCTCGGGAGTAGGGGAGCTGCAGTCGGTGGAACTTGGGAGTTGAGGTCTTGTGGAGGGAGAGGGGGTTTTGTGCGATAGGTTTTAGGATTGGTGTTACTGTTCGACGGACAGTAACCCCAAATCACTCCATACAGGTATTCGGATATCCGGTTCCCATTTTTTTCTCATTCGAAACCTTAAAGCAAAAGTCCGACTAGACCGGTTAGTTGTCCGTGTAATTGGATCGACCCGACTATAGGCCATTTTGGCCTAGTCGGCCGACTTTTACAACAGTGGACTAGAGGAATCAATGAGCCCTTTTCAAATCTTGTTAATATCTGTGCTATTTGTTCTTGATGCTGCTCTTGTGATGTATTTCCACAGGTGTAAAATATCCAGCATAGTTTTCCTGCTACTATATTTTTGATATCTTTTTCACCTAGGTGGATTTTAAAGAATCTTTCTTCTTTAACAAGTCACTTTTTGTTCCATTGTACGGCCATATCATTGTTTTGAAAAACACCTCTTTCTGTTGATGTACAGGAAATTTTATTGCTGTTGGAACCATGGATCCAGCCATCGAAATCTGGGATCTTGACATAGTTCGTGATGCTTATAACCAATCTATATCTTTTTCCATTAAGCTTGTTAGTCTTCTGCTTCCTTGTCTTATTTAAACCGGTCCTATCTCTTACTTAGGTTGACGAAGCTGAACCTTTTAGAGCATTGGGGGGCACAAAGAAGAGTAAAAAAACATCAAAGGTATGGATCATTGCCTCTTTTGGGTTTTGTTGTCTCGAATTGCAATTTGGACGCGTCATTGCCTGCTGTATTCATGTTTTTCTTTGTGTTGGACATTTTATAGTTTGGTTTAACATTTTTTTCATCAAATTTCTCTTTCTTTTATTTTTCTCTTCCAATTGCTGTTTTACATGTGGTGTGTCCCGAACTTGGGGCCTCACACTCTTTTTCCTTCAATAAAATTGCTGTTTTTATTTTTTTTACTGTTTTTCTAGCAAAAGTTTAGTAGACTCTCCCACGTAGGTGGGAGACCATCAGGATGGTTTTCTAGAATAATGTCAATGGATTCATTTAGAATGGGTTGAACATTAGGAACCTTGGATGCGTTGCCTGCTGTATTCATGATGTTTTATGTTGGATAGTGTATAGTTAGTTTGAACATTTCCATTTTCATCTAATTGCTCTTGCATTTATTTTTCTGTTTCGGTTGCCGTTTTTTAAAACTAAATACTGTTTTTGTTAGTCGGATTAATGTTTGTAGATATATTATTGTGTCTGTGTACTGTTTTCATAGTTTATATTCTTTTCTTCCATCTCATGTAATTTATTCACGAGCTTCTCCTCTATATAAGAGAGTCCTAGGGTTCTTTGGAATATAATTTTTGATCTTTTTTCTCAACATGGTATCCAAGTGGCAGTCTTAGATCGGAGTTCTCATACCCAAGAAAAAAAGAACCCTTGCCCCCATCCGCTGCTCCTCCTCGTGGAGAACCGCTCGCGGCACCACCGTCGCCACCAGTGAGTCTGTCCCGCCGCCGCCAACAGCTCCCCCCTTCGCTGCCTCCTGCGGCTCCCGCTACCTCGACACCTCCCTGTAGCTTCTGCCATCGCTCGCCGCCTGCGACTCCTGCCTATTGCTGCATATTCTTCCAGTAGCGAACACATTTTGTAGTAGAGGTTGTTGATGGGATTGGGTGCATCTTAAGTCTATATATTCAACCAATTCCCCGTATGTCTATGTAGATGAATCTTCTGTTGTTCTACAAACCCTAATTTTTCTCAATCCAACAAAATGTCAGAAAACAAGGTTTACATCTCTGCCACATGCACTTTATGAGGTCCAACATCAATAGTCAAGATGGAAGGGACAAATATTGAATCACGCGCCATATTGTTCACGAACCTTATGTAGTCTATTGGTAAGAAATATATTCTTACCGAGGAGGAGTCGACTGAGAAAACTAGGGTGAACGCCTCATGAGAGGTGTTCGATGCCTATGTACGTGTTTGGTTATCCGGTACATTGACGATGGAGATCGTCAATGATGTCTTACATCAACCCACCGCTAAGGTGACGTGGGACATTCTTGCTATCACCTATTCCCAAACAAGGAATGTGATAAAAATCCTGCAATTGCAATATGATATTTTCACAGTCAAATAGAATAGATGCCCTCTTCATTCTCTATACATGTCTATTCATGTCATGTTCGAGAAGCTCCACAGTTTTATGCGTCTTGCTGCTACCCCTGGGCAGCAGAAGGCATACAGTAGCGCCACCATGGTTTGCGTATTTCTAGTAGCACTTGATCCAGAATATGACGTTGCTCGATCACAAATAAAAACTTGCAGATGCTGCTATTACCCCATAGAGAAGGCTTACCGCAGACTCATTTGGATCACTGTTCCAATATCTATCTCTAGCCATACCTCTTATGCAATGGTTGTCTCCTGCAAACCAAGATAGGGGAGGCTCTTCTCAGTTTCGTGGTCGTGATTCTCGTGATCTCATGGTAGAGGAGGTTGTATTCGTCAACCATACACATATTGCTACCGTCCAAGACACTCGGAGGATACATGCTACTCAAAGCATGATCTCCCCGCATCTGACCGTGTAGCTGAGCATGCTTAGCCCCCTCGCTGCTCCTACATCTGATCATAGGTTTGATGACTTTGTGGCTCGATTAAGAGAGATTATACCAACTGCTGGTTCTCATGCTTCCTCGCTTGCATCGGGAGGTATTCAGATGTTGCAGCCTCTACTTCTGCCAGTACCTCAGGTAGCATCTACGCTCTTACCAGTTGTCATAAAACCGATATTACAAAATAGGTTATGTATTCTGGGCGTCCCATCACATGTGTGGAGATAAGACCAATTTGCTGAATACAAACATGTTCCCTCTGGAAGATCAGTTATCACTGCTGATGGGACTCATCCTCCAGTTGCAGTACATGGGGAGATCAGTTTGACGCCTTCAATGCGTCTACAAAATCTATGGCATGCTCTTGATTGTTTTATGAATTTATTGTCTATTGGTCAGATTACGAAGGATTTACATTGCTGTGCTATTTTTGATACATCTTCACTTGTATTTCAGGATATTCTCCCGGACAGGGTGATTGGCTGTAGCTGTGAGCAGGGCAACCTCTATCGCCTGACCTGTACTCCATATGCTGGTCTATCTTCTCATCCTACATGACCAGTCTCGCTATTTATGTGGCACACATGCTTTGGTCACATTCCTCTTCAGAAGATGCGTCACCTTCTTCCTCATATCTCACCTTGCTCATCCTTCCAATGTAAGGCATGCCGGTTAGGAAAGCATCTCCGGCCTTCTTTTCCTAGTCGTCAGGGTCGGAGTAGTAGATCTCTCAACGTACACGGGTCAATAAGTTTGTTGTCAAGTTCTTCTATGAATGTCAAATTTGATTCAATGTGGTCCACCCGCAAGTCCTTTATTCGTATGTGTGAGGCAATTGGTCAATATGGACCTGGATACAAGCTTCTCTCTTGTTATGAGATCATAGAGACATTGTTGAATGATGAAGTTTTTAAGACGGAGTTCATAATTAGCCATAAGATGTTATGGAAGAAGAATGGTTGATCCGTCATGGCAGATGCTTTGACAGATATGAGAGGTAGGATTATCATGAATTTTTATGTGAATTGTGAGTCGGGCACATGTTTCTTAATGTCTGTTGACTCATCACCCAAGTCCCACACTGCAGAGTATATATCCGAGTTGGTGGATGAAACTATTCAAGAGATTGGAGTTGATTATGGTGTTCTGGTCGTCACTAATAATACGTTGGCCAATTTAGCTGTTGGAAGGATACTTAGGACTAAGTATCAAAGGATATTTTGATCTTCACGTGCAACTCATTGCATAAACCTTATATGCTGGAAGAATTTGGGAAAGAAGTTAAGGTCAAAAATGCAATTGTGAAGGCAAGATCTCTCACTACATTCATCTATAGCCATGTAAGGATCTTGAGCTTGATGAGGCAATTCATGCAAAAGGGAGAGATTGTATGGCCAAGACAAACAATGTTTGCTACCATATTTCTCACACTGTAGAGCGTGATGGACAAAAATGAGAAGTTGAGATTGATGTTCTCGTTTGATGAATGGAGGCAATGCAAGTGGTCAAGGACAAAGAAAGGAAAATTGTCTTCATCTATTTTTTATAGTGCTGCATTTTGGAACCGTGTTTCTATGACGTTGAAGATCTTCTCTTCGTTGGTTTATGTTTTGCATATTGTTGATGGGGATTAAGGACCATACATGGGATTTGTATACGGTGCATTATTGGATGCCAGAAAGTTAATAATGTCAATGTTCGAAGACAATGAAGCACAATACAAACCCGTTATCAATGACATTGACACAAAATCAAAGGGTAGGTTGGATAGCCCGCTTCATCTTGATGCTTATTTCTTAATCCATATTACTACTATAGAGATAGTAGTTTCATTGAAAAAGGGAGGCTATATTGTGTAGGGCTTCATGCAATGCATTGAAATCTTTATCTTGGTTTTAAAATTTAAGATGTTATCACGTCAAAGGAGTTGATCTTGTACAAGAATGTACAAGGATCTTTTGGCAAGCCGTTAGCCGTGAAATAAAGATCGACACTTGACGACCGCTTTAGGTAGGGTATTGTGATTATTTCGTATTAATTAGCATCATCAATTTAATTTTTTATATGACAATTTAATCCCAAAGTTCTTATATATAGATAATTGGTGGATGATATATGTTGGAGAGTGTCCTCATCTAATGGCTATGGTAATGAGGATTTTGAAGTTCATATCCTCTTCTGGATGTGAAAGGAATTAGAGCATTTTCTCGTCGGTAATTCAAAGTCCGTTGCTAATACTTGTCATTTATAGATAGTGAATGTAATGATATATTTTTTTAATTGTAGATTCATACAAAGAAGAGGAATAAACTTGAAATCTAGAGGTTGAATGATTTGGTATTTGTTAAATTTAACTCGAGATTGAGAGAGCGTTAGATGGGAATATTAATGGATCCGTTAGTTTCCAGAGGGATCGTAATAATGTAAGCGAGTGGATTGCAGAAGGAGATGGAGAGGAAAATGCATTTCCAGGATCAGGATTAACATGGAACTTGGTAGTTGAGGCAACCGTGCAGAAGATCTTATATAACATAAACAGAAACAAAGTCAAAGAATTATTGACGCCTCAAGGCCTACTACATTGGAAGATAATGTTGAAGCCGATGAGTTTGCAACTGATGAAGAGAATGACGAGGATCCTATTCCTCAAGTGGAATTTGAAGATGAATGGCAATCAGAATGAAGCCTTTGGATGCTTTTTATTTTTGGATGCTTGATGTTTTTGACATCATTTTGAATGTCCATGTTTTGAGAGCATATTTGTATTTATTGATAACACTTGGAGGAAGGCATTTTGCCTTATGCTCTTTCAATTGATATTTTTGCTCATTTGACTCTAAATTACTTTTTATCCCAATAGTTTTGTTCTTAGTACCTTGAATTCTTTATTATTATAATCAAGAGATATAATATTTAGAAAATATTAACATAATATCAAATATTTAATTATATTTTTAATAATAAAAAATACCTAACCGCGTAAAACCGCATACTCCCCGCATACTCAGCCACATACCGCATACTCTATGCGTTGACCCTCCGATTGAATACCACATATTGCCTTCGTGAACATTGGTTATAGTTTGCCAGAAATCAGCAAGACCTTGTGATGGTGCAAGGAAAATACGTTACAGATATGCTAGTTGAGACATGCATGCATGGGTGCTGACCTGCCACTACTCCTATAGATTTGAGCATGAGGCTATACGATGATGATACATATAGTGTTGCTATAGTCGGTCGACTAGGCCAACTATTTGGTCTGACAATGAGGCGCAGGGGGTCCCAACTGAATAACCTCTAGTCGGTTAATAGTCGGCCTAATCGAATAGTCGGTCTGATTATTCAACCGACTGGCGGAATATTCGACCTATGGGTAGTTAAATGCTGGATTTTTTATTTTTTTAATATTCCAAGAGTTACTATTTGTCATGATATATATATATATAAATATATAAGAATATATGGATTAAAAATCATTTTTATATTAAAAATAATAAAAAATACACAATCGAATAATTGTGAATAGTCGGTCGAAACCGATTATTCTCTATTCAGCGACCCCTCTGACCGAATACCGACTATTGCAACGCTGGATACAGGTGAGGTGGCCATGAGAAGATACATAGAATTGGTGAGAAAGTTACTTTATGTTGCCATCACTAGGCCAAACATCTCATTTGCTGTTAGTCGGGTCAGTCAGTTTATGGAGCAACCCAGACATGTACATATGGAAGTCCATATGATCCTGAGGTACTTGAAACCATTCCTTGGTGCAATATTCTTGTTCAGAAAAGGGACATCTCTCATTATCATAGCTTGCACAGATGCAGACTATGCTAGATGTCCTACGTCAGGCATTGTTTTATTTGTTGGTGGCTCTTTAGTGTCTTGAAAAAGCAAGAAAGAGATTGCGGTTGCTAGGTTTAGTTTTGAATCTGAATAGAGTGCTATGGCATAAGGGAGTACAAAGATGATGTGTGTCTTAGCTATTTTAGCTGACTTATATATTGATATGCTACTTCCTATGCAATTATAGTGTGATAATCGAACAACCTTAGTCATTGCAAATAATCATGCCTTTCATGAGGAAAAAAACTTGTTGAAATGGATTGCAACTATACACGAGACATGATTCAGAAACGCTTTATTTCTACTTCCCATGTAAGCTCAGGGGGACAAATTGCATACATTTTCACCATGACCTTAATCAAAGGACTCTTTCAGAAGTGTACATTGCTCAGTCCGCTAGGTACACGATAATCTGTACTCGTTGTAATATGGGTACTAGCGAATCGTTCCGAACCTAATTGAAGATCTCCGTGAAGAGGACTCGGCTTTAATTTATATCCCAGGCAAGTACGAGGTCGAACACAGGGAGACAAAGGAACAACTTTGGGTTAATTCAAAAAATTAGCTTTAGGTTTCCAATGCGGATTTTTTTGTAATTTTTTAATGCAAAAATAAAAGTGAAATGCAAAATGCAGGTGAATTAAGTGGATAGGAAAAGACACAACTTAGGCAAATTAATTTTAATATGAAATTAGTTCAATTTAACCAAATTATATTTTCCTAAAATCCTAATTCAATGATGAATGCAAGACAATTTTTTTGAATTTTACGGGTTAAAATGCAATAATGAAAAATGCACACTTTTTATGGATTTTTACACAATTTCACACAAAGAGAATGCAAAAATTAAAAATTGTACTGGAATATACCTATGATGCAAGGAGGTTACAATAATTTATTTTGAAATTTTCTGACAAATTATGAATTTTTATGTATTTTTTAATGGAAACAGAATGATTGCAAGTAATTAATTTATAATAAATCCACATTAACGAATTAGCCAGAATGCGAATTATCTCAAAATGGTATTTATATTAGCAACTGATTACAGTTGAAATTTCATAAAAATCTTATGTATGGATTTAAATTTTTATCAATTACAAAAATTGCTCTACAATTTATTTAAGGTACATGATAACTCCAATTAAGATGAAATTTGGACACAAGTTAAATCACATTACAAGACATCATTCTTGATTTTTTAGCAATTTTTGGAGCAACTGTCCGTCAAGTATGAATTTAAGAGCCAGTTTGGATAAAATATGCTACTGTTCAATAAAACAATTGTAGTTAATCACCCAAAGGTCATAAAAATCCAAATAAGTAGTCAGAATATAGACAATTAGTTGCTCAACACCTTGATATTTTTCATTGAAATAAATGATGTAATATTGAGGTCCAAATTAAAATGCAAATATTGGGTTATCCGTGCAAAATACAGAAATGAACTAACAACACAAAAATACACATAAGGGCTAGTTTGTATTTACAGAAAATGTAACACGAAATCATGCAATTTTACTAATAAAAAAATAAAAATTGGAACGGAAGCACGACCTTCTTCTTCGTTCTGCAGGTGGGCGGTTAGGGTGATGGGGCTAATGGCGGGGCGACATTGCTGCGATCAGCGGAGGTAGAGGGCTGCCGCGACGTAGCGGCGGAGGAGACAGCATGCGGGGTTGTGCGTGGGTGCAAAGGGATCAACAAAGGGCGCGTGGAGGATCTGCAACCGCAGGCGGCTGCGGCTTGGGTTGAGGGAGTGCGGTCGTGTGCTGGGTGTGCTGGAGGACGGGTGGTGGCTCGTGCTGGAGGGCTTGCGCAGAGGTGGTGGTGGTCAGGCGATGCTGCGTGCGGTGGCTGGAGGTCGTCCTGCGCGGTGGCGACGAAGCAACCCGCGCAGCTGATCTTGGAGGAGAGGGGGGCGCTTGTGGTTGAGGGTGCAAGGTTGGAGTTGACGGGCTGACGGAGGTCGTGGTGGCGGTTGCGACGGCGCCGGCAACATGGGGTTGGTAGGAGGTGGAGGGTCGCGGGGATGGCTGTCGTGGTGGCGGAGGAGGTGACAGTCTGGCCGTTTTTTTTATTTTTAATTATTTTTTTGATTTTTTGATGTAATAATTTTTTAATTTTTTAATTGATTTTTTTGTCTTAAACAGGAATAAAATAAAAATGAGATGAAGGGGAGATGATGGTGGTAATATGATGAAGATGGTATGGTGGAGGTGACTATGTGGTGGTGAAACAACAAGGAAATATAATGTAGATAAAATAAAATAAGAAGGGAAATGAGAGATACTTACTTGCGATGGAAGGGAATCGCCTGGGAAGTGCTCACGAGGAGCACGGTCTTCGCTCGAATCGCCATCGAGCGATGGGCTCAGGCAGCGTGGGATGCGACTGCAATATTGGCCTATATGGCAACGGATCTCATCGGAGAGAGGGCTGTCGTGGCTCGATCGTGGTTGCGTCGTTGTCATCGATCCAACTCTGGGAAGTAGGAGTTATGAAAAGTGGTGGAGGGGAGGTTAACAAAATGGTGGAGTTGAATTAGAAATTAGAAAAAATTGTGGATCGATGGAGTTGAATGGATGGTTATTGTAGAGAATGGAAATTAAAAAAAATAATAAAATAAAGTAGGCTACTAAAATACAATAAAATATAGAGAAGAAAAATAGTAGATAATTTACAAAAGAAGATAAACAATATGTACATGTTTTTTTACTTTTCTAATTTTGTTTTTTTGTGTATTTTTAATGAAAGATTTTTACAACAGAAAAATACAATAAAATACTAGGAATAAAATACAATACAACAATGATTTTTAGATTTTTTAGTAATTAAAAAAATTAAATAAAAAATGAAGAAAGAATGAATATTTACATTATATACAATGTACACCTAAGTCCCAAAACCCATATTTTACAAACGAGCTTCGATTTTAGTGAAACCACTTCCGTTAGATAGATAATTTTTTAACTTCAATTTTAAAAGTGAAGTTAGAGTTCATACGGAGCAGGAATTTGGATTTTACGGCCTTTTCTCTTTGGGATTTAGGAGTATATATCTGAGGTGGAATTTATTTTGTATTTTTGTATTTTTATATACATTTTTATGAACAAGTCAGAGAAAGAATTAACTAAAAAGGAGTTGAAATGAATTATTTAAAATATATGAAGTTTTAGGCTATTTACAGGTGAAAAACTCCTTTATTTTGCTTTTTTTACTATTAATTTATTTTGTACAATCTAATATATGATAATTAGTGTGTTTTATTTACAAGAGTCATTTTGTTAATTTATTGGTTTTATGGATATTTATTTGAGATTTTACTCAGTGATTTTGTTAAGATCAATATATTGAGATGATGAATCATGGATTCATCATACATCCAAGTCGAGTATGATTGATATCTATGCTCCATTTTGAGGGGGAGTGTAGAGATATTATTATGTCTATGTACTGGTTTCACGGTTTATATTCTTTTCTTCCATCTCATGTAATTTACATATGTGCTTCTCCTCTATATAAGTGAGCCCTAGGGTTCTTTGTAATATAGATTTTGATTTTTTTCCAACAATGTCCATGAACTCACTTACAATAGGTTTAACCGTAAGAGTTACTGAAATGTTCACTCTACGACGAGAGACCCTAATGCTCTTCTGGAATTATACCAATGAATTCTCTCATAGTGGGTTGGACCTAAAGGACCACCTTAAAGCGTTCATTGAATTCTCCCATAGTGGGTTGGACCTAAAGGACCACCTCAATGCGTTCATTGTGATTGTCATTGGCTTCTGTACTAATTAGGGCATTAGGGCGTATGAGTTGTGGAGTAGCTTTTAGAAAGATGTATGTTCTACAATAAGCACAAGATTAAAAGGGGTTCTAGGAACTTCGCGAGGGGCATGGATTTATGTTGTAATTGTTGCTTATTTGTTATAGTTGACATCTGCCTCGGGTTGGGACATCACTCATGAATGTACATGTGCTCTATCATTTATGGTTTACGTCGCAGTGGAGCTACCTCTGGCATCCTAAAGGATATGACACTTGTCTGTCGATCCATCGAGTCAACATGGCACAAGGTGTTATCCTTATGGACATTTCCAATCGAGAACTAGACACGACAACGATGTTGAAAAGGTATTTGCATGCCTTCTTGAACCATGATATACTGCAGGACAATGCCAAGACCACATTTGCAATCTTAGTTTGACCATCTTTTTTTGTGTGGTTCTTCACATTCTCCATCAATGATAATCGAGTTAATGTCCTGGGATGAGCACGTAGTGCGAAAGAACTACAAGTAAGCCAAGTATCATCACCCACTCTTGTGGACAAGCATCAATTGGTAACAACTTCCATGGGTCGGTGTTCATGAAATTCGATCGTCGCATATGCACGTGCGACATGCAGACTAAAGCGATTTCATGAATCGGTGCGTTATGTGCCCTCCCCGCATAGGCACCGCATATGCCCTTCATACTGCTCCAACATCTCCAACTTTTTACTCCTCTCATTCAGGTGCTAGATCTGCCTCTTCCTCTATTCAATTGTAAGAACATGACATATATTTGTATACAATTGCAATGCATTATACCATTATATATACAATTTTTTATGTTTATCTCATGTGTTATTTTTATGAATATATGCAATGTATTGTCAAATATTTTAATATATTCTGATTGAGGTTTTGCTCGTGTCGTGCATGCATGTGTAATGGAGTTTTGTTATTATGAATAATCTAATATGTGAAGTTTTTATGACAATACTTTTTTATGATTAAATGTTAGGTTAGGTTATTAAAAGCATATACTTAACCATTTAACATGAAACATTTTTCTTATATCTTCTTTAACTCCACTTAGGTACATAAATTCAGTAATAATGTTTTTCATAGATATTTATTTATTTTTAAATTAAAAATTAGAAAACCGCATAAAATCGCATATACCATGCATATGCTCCCGCATACCTTCAGTTGCACGGTACCCCTTTTTAGGCATGTAACATATATTTGGTCTAACAATGTAACATCATGTTTATAACTTTTTCTTGTTCTTGCTGAATGTAAGTATTTTTCATATTGTTCAAAACAATGGTATGGCCAGTAAATAATTATCATAGATAACAATCGTCATAGATTTAAACGTCAATCCAGAACACGGTCAACCACAAATGAAAATTATGTTAGCGTAGAAAATCCACTGGGTAAAAACCATGACCTAATCTCCTGACTTAGGATTTCTGATTGACTAAGTTAATCAACTATTCCACTATCCGAATTTTTTCCTCGCGGATAACTCAATCGTGTACATGTCCTTTGGATCACACACCAAAGATTCTTTCTGCAATGTGGATCATACATCAAGTTTTTTGTACATCTTGGATCCGATATCAAGTATTACACTTTGGGATGTCTATCGAGTTGAACGAGTCGAGTTAGCCCCAACTCGAACTCAAACTCGATAATCAAATTTGGACTTAAGCTTGAACTCAATAAGCTTCAAGTTTTGGAATGTTGACTCAAACTCGAACTTGTGAGTTCGAGTTGGCTCACGAGTCTCTTAATGTGATTTTTTTTGTAGTAGATTGATTCCGTATTCCTTGTCTCTCAACGTTCTTTGAAGAAGTATTTGAACTCATTAGTAATCTCATTAATAATTATGTTTGATTTTTTTGACAATATTTATAAATGTATCTATATTCATATGCATTTGATAATAACTATAAAAATTTGAATTATAATGCAAGTATAATAACAAAAAGTAAAGAAAGGTACCAGATTTCCCATACGTTTCCTACCATTATCGTAGAATGAGTAAACACCATAGAAGTCCAAATAATTGGTTGGTGCTGCACCATTTCATCCTCAACTTTTTGTATCATCGATGTCGGTATGGAAAGGGAAATGTAATACAAATATATTAAGAAAAAGTGAAGAAAGATACTGGATATCCAACATGTGTCCTACCATTAAACATCATACACCTCCAAATAGTTTGTTAGTGTTGCACCATCTCCTCCTCAAATTCTTATATCATCTATGCTCAGATGGAAAGGAAAGTGCATAACGAATTAATGAAGTTAAATCAAATTAGCGAGTCTAGTTAGTGGGCTGTGCTCTTTTCAACTTGAACTCGACTTTATAACCTTAACGAATTACTTATCTGACGCGGAATCAGACTCGGTATCAGTAGCTTTTCGAGCTCGGCTCACGAGCTCTTATCTATTTGAGTTCGAGTCAAGCTCATCGAGCTCGAGCCTTCCTGACACCCTTAACTACAGTACATCAATAAACTAATATAAAAGTACAACAATCT
This sequence comes from Ottelia alismoides, assembly GCA_037367405.1. Taxonomy (NCBI): domain Eukaryota; kingdom Viridiplantae; phylum Streptophyta; class Magnoliopsida; order Alismatales; family Hydrocharitaceae; genus Ottelia; species Ottelia alismoides. The sequence goes on along the minus strand of JAZKJV010006269.1, from coordinate 152,288 downwards.
ATAAAGCCTTAAATACACACTAAAATAAATAATGTGCCCTAAATAGATGAAGAGTCTTAAGATTTAAACTTGAAAAACTGTGCCCTAAATGGAGCATTTGTGAGAGGTGTATATAGTAAATTATGTATGTTGCCTCATGACAGTCGTATCTTTTCAACATGGATTTTAACAAACATTTAGATTTCGTCGGGGCGTTCCCTACTTGCGACGCGTTGCATCTCCCGAATGCATTGAAAAATTGGCAAGGGCCGCTACATCGCCGCCTGGATGTCGTTCAAAATTTGCAAGGGTTTTCGCATGAGGAACACATGCGAGTAAATAAGCTAGTTCCGTTGCATCACCGCTCGGATGCAGTCTAAATCTGCAAGGGTTCTCGCATTATGGACGCATGCGAGTAAAGAAATTAGTCCGAAAGAGGCTGCAAAAGAAGTTGCGGTTTTGTAGTTGGAATATTGTCATTTTAACTGGAAAATTGATTGATATAGTGGATATGATGAAAAGAAGGAAGATTCATTTAATATGTGTTCAAGAGACTAAATGAGTTGGAGAGATAGAAGGGAGATCGAGAAGACATGCTTTAAACCTTGGTATTCAAGTAAAGATAAGGGTAGAAACGGTGTTGGAGTAGTTGTTCATAAGGAATTGAAGGATTGCGTGGTTGAGGTGCAACGATTCGGGGATCGGATTATTTTGCTAAAATTGATGATTGAAGAAGAAATTCCGAATATCATCTCAGTTTATGCACCACAAATTGGTTTAGATGAAATGACTAAACAAGCTTTTTGGGTGGAACTGGATAAGATTTTACAAGGAATCCTACAACGAGAGATGATTTGCATTGGTGGTGATCTTAATGGACATGTGGGAATGGATGCTTCAAGGTATGTTATTATTCATGTAGGCCATGGTTTCGGGGATAAAAATGAAGAGAGAAAAATTATTCTGGATTTTGTAACAACATATGATTTGTTCATAACAAACAATCTCTTCAAGAAGAGGGCGGAACGTTTAATTACTTATAAGAGTCGCCCAACTAGAACAAAGATAGATTACTTTGCATTGAGGAGGAGAGATCGGTTGCGTTGTAATGACTGCAAAGTAATCCCATGAGAGAGTTTTGACAACCCAACATCGCTTGTTTGTCGTAGATGTACAAGTAAAAGGGTTGGTAAAGATGATGAGGGTTTCCAAGATCACTAGAACTAGATGGTGGAATCTTCAACTGAAGCAATCGAACTTCAGGGAGAAGGTTTTAGAGGACTTATCTTGGGATTGTAGCGGAAGTGCAAACAAGATATGGGAGGCGGTAGCATGTTATATCCGAAATATAGCCAAAAAGATGGCAGACGAGTCAAAGGGAGGAACTCCAGATCAACAGGAGGCTTGATGGTGGAGTGAAGGGGTGCAAGATAAGCTAAAAATTAAAAGAGCATGCTTTACAGATTTGTCTAAGGATAAAACAGGAGAAACTGTCACAAACTACAAAATAACGAAGAAGGAAGCAAAGAAGGCTTAAAGCAAAGCTAAGTCAAAAGCTTATGAAGTTTTGTATAAAAATCTCGACTCGAAGGAGGGCCAAAAGGATATATTTAGGTTGGCCAAAGAAAGAGAAAGAAAGACCAAAGACCTGTCTCAGGTGAGATGCATTAAGGATAAGGAAGGTCACGTGCTTGTTATTTAGAAGGATATAGAGACTAGATGGGAGCAGTATTTCCATAAACTTTTCATTGGGGAAGGAAATAGAGGCATCACTTTGGGTGATCTAGCTAGTAGTGAAAGTTACTTGAATCGTGCAAGCTATTGACGAATACAAAGAATGGAAGTAGAGGAGGCTTTGAAGGTTATGAGACCTAGAAAAGGTGTAGGATTGGATGACATCCCTGTAGAAGTATGGAGAGTTTTAGGTGAGCGTGATTTGACTTGGCTTACGAAGCTATTCAATGTTATTTGGCGAAGCAAGAAAATGCGTGAAGATTGGAGGAGTATCGTGGCGCCTCTTTATAAGAACAAAGGAGACATTCAAAATTGTTCCAAATTACCGAGGTATGAAGTTGATGAGTCACACTTCGAAAATTTGGGAACGTTTGATCGAAAGATGGTTAAGGCAAGTTTCCAAAGTAAAAGAAAACCAATTCGGATTCATGACAGGTCACTCAACTATTGAAGCCATCCATTTGCCGAGGAGAACAATGGAGATTTATAGAGCTAAAAGGAAGAACCTCTATATGATTTAATTGATTTGGAGAATTGTTATAATTCTGTCCCATGAGAGATATTGTGGAGAGTTTTGGAGAAGAGACAGGTAGCTGTCCTATACATTAACCTTATAAAGGATATGCATGATAGGACTTTATCTTGTGTAAGGGCTATTTTGACATCAACATTGGTTTACATCAAGGTTCATCTTTGAGTCTATTTCTTTTTACTTTGATTATGGACGGGTTGACAAGTCACATTCAGGATGAGATACTTTGCTGTATGTTATTTGCTGATGATATTCTGTTGATTGATTAGACTCGAGATGGAGTAAATGAGAAGCTTGAGGTCTGGAGACATGCATTGGAGATTAAAGGATTTCATATAAGTAGGGCTAAGACTGAATATATGGAGTGCACATTTGATAGAAGCAATGGTGAATGAATCGAGTTAAAGATTGGTAACGATAACATTCGGAAGATTGATTCTTTTAGATACATGGGATCTATTTTGCAACATGATGGGGAAATTAATGGAGATGTTACTAATAGAATAAATGCAGGCTGGCTAAAGTGCAGAGGAGCCTATGATGTTCTACGTAATAAGAAAATTCCTTTAAAAATCAAATGAAAGTTTTACAAAGCAGTTGTGAGACTTACTATGCACTATGGATCTGAAAGTTGGCATGTGAACCTTAGACATGTGTAGAGAATGGCTGTAGCAGAAATGCAAATGTTATAAGGTGGATGTGTGGACACACACACGCATGTAAAGATCGGATTCCGAATGATGCCATAAGAAAGAAAACCGCTTTAGATGGTTTGGTCATTTGCAAATAAGGTCTGCTGATCTACCACTTAGGTGAGGATGAGTTTTGGGATGTTGATCCGGCTAAGAGAGGGCGATGACGGCCCAAGAATTGTTGGGAGGAGACTATACTAATGGATCTTAGTTTTTTTGGATATAAGCCCGAGATTGACCCAAGATAGATCTGAATGGAGGCAAAGAATACATGTAGCCTATCCTACTTAATTGTGAGAAAAAGGCTTTGTTGTTGTTGATGTTGTGTTGTGGAATGTGTTCTTGCAACAATGGTATGTGGCTTTATTTATAGTGTTGGGGTTGTCCATTCAAAATATAATCTTGGCTCAAGAATGGAAACAAATCAATAATTTTCTATTGAGTTGATCGACCAGAAGGTTCTGCTTGATCGATCAGAGTAGAAGTTGATCGATCAGTCCATCTCAGTTGAGTGATCAAGAGTAGTTATTATATAGCCATTGAACTTGAATTTTAATTTGGATTGATTATGCCGAAAATTGGTCGATAAGGAGTTGATTGATTAGTAGTGAACTGTTGATTGATCATGGAGTGTGATCGATCAAATCAAATAGGATGATTGATCAAAGAGTCTGTTGACCAATCTGTTCTAGAAGGTTGACCAATGAAAGTCGTTTGGACCTAATATATCTGCATGTTACATATGCATACATACATTTATATATATATATATATATATATATATATAGGAGTGATCCTATGAGAGCCAAAACCTGTGAGAGCATGAGAGCATGCATTCTGGACCGCATGATTCAATCAGGAGAGAGAAGATCAGGAGAGAGAAAATAGAATCGTGTGGTCCAGAATGCATGCTCTCATGCTGTCACATTTTTTTGCTCTCATAGGATCACTCCTCTCTCTCTCTGTATATATTGAGACTTTTGACATGTTTATCACAAAAGTCTTCTTTCTTCTTTTTTGCATTGACCACATCATCTAGCTTGTCTTTCATCATTTTCTTTGCTATCCTTGTTTGAGTCCCATGCTTTAGCAGCTATGTTGCTTTGCTTTTGTCCGCCATCCTTGGATTAAAGTTGTCATGGAATCTGTGATATTGTTACTAGTCGCAAAATTTGTTATCATCAAAAGAATATTAGAATTAGCATGTAATCACAGTGCTAACAGTGTGTGAACCCGAACATCCCAGAACGAATGAATACAGGTTGGATTTGTGTGTTTGATCATTCCATTATAGTATGTGATCTGCAGATAGTGGGCTTGGTGGTTGGTTGTGGGCAGTCTTAGGCATTCTTGTTGCTGAGGGTGTTGTAGTAGTCATCGGGATTCCAGGGGGTTGCTAACCACCAGACCAATCATCCTCATTTCAATGCTATGCAAATGATCATTCCTCGATTAACCAATTCCTCAGAATTGGACTCGTCGTGATGATTTTGCGGTATTGTTGGTTATGTGCACAAGTTCGTTTATATGATTTGCACAGTTGCACCCGCATTTGTAGTTGTCTCTAATTTCTATTGTGGCATTTATTCTGTTATGGTCTCCAAACTTTCCATAATCTGATATTTTTACCGTTTGCATGAACTTGTAATCCGCTTTGATGGGTTAAACTCCGACTTGTTCCATAGCAGTCCAATTATATGTTTCTTTGAATTAATTCAATACATTATATGTGGTAGAAAATAGTGAAATACAAAAGGGACAGCCATAAAGATGCCGTGCTTGGTCTTGCTTGGAACAAAGAAATCAGGTATGCAATTGTTATGGTTCTTAATCTGTGCTGCTTATTATCTTGCGTTGAATACAGATGAAATTTTGTTTTTTGGTTAGGAATGTGCTTGCAAGTGCTAGTGCAGACAAGTCGGTGAAGGTTTGGGATGTCGTTACAGGGCAATGTGCTCTGACAGTGAAACATCATTCAGACAAGGTGAATTTCCATTCAGTTTCACAATCTTTTTATAGTGCTGGACTACGATCTCTCTCTATTGGGACATGGTTGATTTCCATGTACATGTAATGATCATTTTACTAATCTTTTTGACAGATTTCTATGACCAATTATTCTACTACAATAGTTCATATTGAAATAATCCTTTTCTATAAGCTATCCAAATTAGCTTCTAAAATCTTTTATTTTGAATCTGTCGTTTACACCTTTTATTTCCAATACTCTCACACTGTCTTTAACCAGATTTTAACATAGTTTATAATGGAATGGATATATTTAGGTTTGTATATTTGATCAATGTTTTATTTCCAATTTATTCAGGTTCAGTCTGTCGTATGGAATCGTCATTCACCGGAGGTTCTTCTCAGTGGATCATTTGATCACACTGTAAATATGGTCGGTGCATAACCAATTTTTATTATGTAATAGATTTATATGTTTTTTCCTAAGTTGGGTTTGTATTACTGAGTTGGATTTGTGAACCCTATTCTTTTCCTGTCATATGCTATTTGTTCAGGGATTTTAATTATTATTCATGGATTTGTTGGATAAAATGATTTATACTGATCTTAAGTTTGAAATACCTATCCAAATTTGGAATTATTGACCTACTTCATCAGTTCATATATAAAGAAATATCAGCAAAATCAGTCCATCTGGTGAAGATGATTCTGAATTGTATGTCTAATTTAGCTCGTACGAAGCATATAGCAGAAGCTGTGAAACTTTTCTCTAACTCAAATTATAAAGAATGGTGAAGCTTTCTCCCATTCTACCTAACGCAATCCTGACAAGGAGGAATTTGAACTCCGGTCTTTTGGGTGGTAGGCACACTGCACTACCGACAGATCATTGAAGTGGAGATGAAAGTTTAGTCAATGGAGAGACTGTACCTCTAACAATATTATAATATATTTGATATCATTTTTTTGGACACATCGAAATTTGTTTTGCCAATGCCAGAGATGAAAGTTTTGAGAAGCACGGTGATTAACATATTTTATGTTGTAGTTCTAATGCAATTATCTGTTTGTTGATTGATACTAGACAAATCACATCTTTTTTCTCTAATATGTTGCAGATGGACATGCGTTCTAATGCCCAGGTCATTAATAGTTGGTCTGTTCCTGCTGATGTTGAAAGTTTGGCATGGAATCCACACCTTGAGCATTCCTTTGTGGTTGGTTATTTGTTACTCGTTGCTTTTTTTATTTCAGTACATCTTGTGTTCTTGATTTCTAGCCATTTTCTAAATGCAACTCTAAAGTCAGTTCTTTTTAAAACTTAGGTCAGCATGGAGAATGGCACGGTCCAAGGTTTTGATACTAGATCACCTAATGATTCAAGTTCTAATCCAAGTCCAATTTTTACACTTCATGCACATGATAAAGCTGTATGCAGTGTGTCGTATAGCCCATCTGTTCCAAATGTATGTTAGTCGTGCCTAAAGAGGCTTCCTTCTTTCGATTTTTTCCTCTCATTTTCACATTTACCATATATTATTTTTATACAGCTGCTGGCAACGGGTTCGATGGACAAAATGGTAATCTATTTAAATGGGATGAATGCCCGCTTAAACATACTTTTAGTTGACTAAAGCTGTTTATTTGTTTATGCAATTGGTTTATCTTGTTCTTTTTTCAGGTGAAACTCTGGGACTTGTCAAATAATCAGCCATCTTGCGTTGTTTCAAAAAATCTGAAAGCTGTAAGTGTTTGTTTTATCTTTTCAATACTTGATTAAGTGTTACTTTGAATGAATAGTATGCACATGATGCGTTGTTTTCTCTGGATAGTGTCATTTGTTATCCAAAGATTTTTTTGAACCAAAAAGAAGGGTGTACCATCCTTAATAGGTGGTCTTCCAGAAACTCCTTTTATTAAGTGCTTACATTCATTGCCTCAAATTTCAACGAAATTCCATCGAAATTCTCCGAAACTTCCATTTCTTCAGGTCAACGAAATCGAAATGCTCCTTATTTCCTTTTCCAAGATTTCAATGAAATATCAACGAATTTTCATCGAAATTAAGTCATTTCGACGAAACAACAAAAATATAATTTAAATAAATTAAGATTGTGACCTCAATGTTTTTGGTAGATAAAATTAGTTGAGTCAATTAGAATCGGTTAGAGTCAATTAGGATCGAGTGGGATTTTATTTGAATTCGAATTTCTTTCTAATTTTGCAATTCCTCCCCTCCTATATAAAGGGGATGGTAGTCTTTGTAATAGACAGTTAAGATGATATAAAATTTGAGTTTATCTTAATTTCTCTCTTTCTATCTCTCTCAGCGCGATCTTCGCAATTAATCCTATTACCCTGCGCATCCGGCATGTTCTCTTTCCTCTTCCTCTCCTCCCTAAATTTCTTACTTCAAAATTAATCTTTCCACCGTTGAATATTTCTATCTGCATTAAGAGAGCATCTGATTTATATGGTAACAAGCTGTCATCACAACATCTCCCCAAAAAGAATGTGGAGCCCGACTATGTATGAGAAGAGTTCTTGTGATATCAAGAAAATGTTGGTGTTTGCGTTCAACTACACTGTTATGTTGAGAGGTATAGAACAAGAAGTCTGATGAATAATGCCCCGAGGGCTGAAAAAATGAGACAAATATGTAGTATAAAACTCAAGTGCTTTATTTGAACGAATATATTTTATTGTGGCAGAGAAGATGTTCTTTATTTCAACCACAAAATTTTAGCCTCAGATTTATGTTTCAAAAGAAAACCCCAGGACAATCTGGAGAAATCATCGACACAAAAGAGATAGTACATGTGTCCCTGATGATCAAGTACATGGCTCGGACCCCACATATCTAAGTGAAATAAACCAAACAACCCATGACTACTACGACCTTGTCAACATGGAAAGCTGGACCCGTGATGCTTTCCAAGTTCACATGATACACACTGAAAGTTGGACTTGATAGAACACAAGGAATAAGACAACAGATCTTCTGGAGCGGGAGATGACCGAATCTAAGATGTCATGTGTATGGAGAAATAGATCCTGCAGAAAAAGAAGTGACACCAGCATACGAAAATTGGGACTACCTGTATATCCCTCCATGTTCACGGCCACATCTAATCCCCTGCCCGTGAGTATATCTTGAAATACAAGGGAAATAGGGTCAAATATAACATGACAATTTAAATTTTTTGTTATCTGACTAATAGACAGTAAGTTCTTGGAAAAAGTAGGTGCATGAAGAACATTTTGCTGGTTTATGGCGGGTGTCAAATGAACCTTCCCTGTACACTAATTGGGGACTGAGTCTCATTTGCAATCAGTATCGATCTACTTGGTTGTGGTGAACGATATGTACCTAATTGCAATCTATCTCCGCAGGGATGATGCGATTCTCCAGAATCCATAATCCACTAAGAAGGATCTGGTCGAGAACGACTAGTAAAAGCATGTGTAATACCTGAAATGCTGGAGTTGCTGGTAGAGGCAAAGACAACATTGTATGATGGACCGGTGTTGGTAGATCCAACGTCTGGAGGCATGATTTCTCTTATGCGAGCAATAAAATCATCGTAGCGATGGTCAATAAGATCAGGAGCAGTCTAACTCTGTTCTGCAGCACTGACTAATGGTGGGAATCTGTGCTTGGAGTAGCACGTATCCTATGAATGTCCTGAATGGTGGCAATATGAACATGTTTATCGAGGACGTGAACCACCTATACCGCACATGCCTCTTCCTCTGAAAGGAGTAGATCCACCTCTACCACGTCATGCAGCCATGACTGACCAAGTTTGGGAGGGTGTGGGAGAGGAGATATTTAATCGACTCAGTATGCGGTAGGTTTCCTCCATCAGAGGTATGGTAGCATCGATGAGTGCGAGCGAGGCGAATCACATTTTGAGTTGAGGGCAACCATAAAAACACCAGTTATGACATAATCTCTATAGGCCTTGTGCTGCTCTGGAGTGGTTGTCTGAGGTATGCAACTGTGAAGACGCTCGAACATACCCCTCAGAGAAGTATACATGATGTAAAGAGGATGATCGCTCTGTTTGATTGTGAAGATATTGTGCTGAAGTTGTCGTATCTTTGACTCCTTGGCTTGAGAATATGTCCTTGCAAGAATATCCCACATTGCTTTTGGTGTGGGTTGACTAAGAATGTGTTCCACGGAAACTATACCAAATAGCCACACCTTGGCATATGCGTCATCAGCCTCCCATGAGGCGTTGGTTCCAGTCTTGTCCTTCAGCTCATCCTGCGTTAGAATATGCTTTTTATCATGTCACTGCATTAGATTCATAAATTGCATTGCCCATAACTCATAGTTGGTACCATCCATCTTGACAATAGGAGCCGGGCCCTTGAAAGCACCCGTAGATGGCGTATTAACTCTACTTTCTGACATCATTAACAATTACTGGGACCTTAGACAACTTGTGATGAATCTAAATGGACATGAAATAGTGTGGTTGTGACTTTAAACTCATACTACAAGCACATGTCAACGAAAAGTGCATTGTTCTTGATAAAAAGAAAGGTAAATCAGAACATAAATCTCGAAATCAGACAAAAAACCACCTTTCCAAGGCTTCACGAGGGGCTGCTGGACCTGTTGGCAACACAAAAGGTGCCTCTAGGCGGCGCAAGGCTGTTGTGCGTAGTGGTGCGACCCCACTTTTTTTTGATGAACGGTAGGATGGGCCTCCTTTAGAGGACCATCCAAAAAATATATCAATGAAAACTAAGTAATTACAACCGCCAGGAAGTCAGGAGTACCCCGGCACGCCCAAGTACATTTTCAAAATAGAATCTTAACCCCTCAAAAATCGCACTGTTTCTGCATGGCCATATACACCAAATTGTCGCATACACTTCTAATCTTACATTCTTTGAAACTCCCCATCTCCTAGGGAAAGCCTCGCTTTTCGCACTGCCGTCAACACCCGCTCCCTCTTAAGGAGCCAGAGGAAAACCTTTAGTCTAGAAGGGATCTTCCAAAACCATATCATGCCACAGTCTCTTGAGATAGCTGAATCCAAATTTAAAGATTGGGCGGCCAAAGATCTGTAAGCCTTTTGAATCGAGAGGACCTATCTCGCCAAACCCACGCGTCCCGCCCCCCCTATTGGGCCTGCTTTGTTGGCCAGCCTACCAGACAAGCACAGAAAATCATCCAATCTCTGGTCCGATAACTCTGCTACGAAGGTAGGAGACCAGGAGATATTCCCCCATACCTCTGCCACGTTGACATCCTTGTTCGATGCTAATGCAAATAATCTCGGATACAGATTGCAGAAAGCTTCCCCATCCGTCCAGTTGTCCCTCTAGAACCGAAACATCTGACCATCCCCAAGCATAGGCCGTATGCGACCCGATATATCCAGACAGACCGAGCAAACCCCCCGCCAAAAAGTTGGTTGTTGCACCTCCTTCGACTGCTTGGACCGCCATGTTGGAGGAAACACTATCGATCGCCCTGATAAGAGTGGAGCACAAATCCTTGCCAAGACCCCAAATCCTTAGCACCCATTTTACCAGTAATGCTTTATTTATAATACCCAGATCCAGAACACCCAAATTGCCCTCCTTGGTAGGCGTAGAAATCGTTGACCAATCCACCAATGCCATGCCCATGTCACCATTAGAAGATGCCCAAAAAATTTGCCCATCAAAGACTCCAGCTTGGACCAGATCCCCACCGGCAAGGCCCTTATGGAAATGAAGAAAATTGTAATGACCGAGAGAACTGTCCTAGTCAGCACCAGGCGACCGCCCATGCCGCCTTCCACCCCACAAGCTTCTTCTCCAATTTCTCCACCAACGGAGACCAGTTGACCTGACGAAGCCTCCCCGTCAGTAAAGGCAGCCCCAGATAAGAGATAGGCAACGACTTCAACGGTGTATCAAGAACATCAGTGCACGCCATCAAGTCTGTAGTCGACATGCTAAAGGGCACAAACGCCGACCTGACACCGTTCACCCTTAGCCCAAATTGACCGCCAAAGATGTCAAGAACCGCCTTTACTGCCTTGCACTCCTCCACTCCCCCCTCCACAAAGAATAATGTATCGTATGTATACTGCATGAGAGGAATGGAAAGACTGCCCATGGAAAAACCTTTAAAGAAGCCACCCTCTTCCGCCACCCTGGTCATGACCGCCAAAGCATCAACTGTCAGAACGAAAAGTAGAGGGATCGGAGGACACCCCTGTCTTACTCCCCTCTGTGGTTGAAAGAAGCCACTCTCCTGTTTCCCATTCACCAAAATCGACATCAAAGCGGTAGTGACACATCTCTTCATCCAGTCAATCCAGATATCCGAGAAGCCTCTCCGTACTAAAGAGTCCCAAATGAACTTCCAGCACACACTGTCATACGACTTTGAGAAATCAACCTTCCAGAGAAAGCCCGTAGTCTTTCTCCTCCCCCAGTCAGCAGCTATCTCCGACACCATAACCACGCCATCCAGGAGCTGGCACCCAGGGATAAAAGCGGATAAAATGCTCCACCAGCGCGCTCCCGATCTCCCCATCTTCAAGAATCGTACCGTCATCTGTCCTGAGCTCATGAATCATATTTCTTCTTCTCCTTCCACTCACCACAACGAGGAAGAAATGAGTGTCTGCATCCCCCTCCATTACGTACTTCTGCCTGGAGCGCTGTCTCCATTCCACCTCCCTGCGTCTGTCCTCCGCAATCACTACTCTATGTGAAGCCGCAAGAGCCACCCTCTCCTCACTGCTCAAGCCACGAGAGTCCTCCAGCCTGTCAATCCTCTCAATCACTGTCACTGCCTCACGCATCTGATCTCTGCTTTGCCTCATCTCCTTGTGGGCCAACAACCTTTTACTCAGCAATTTTAATTTTCCAGTCAGCCTCTGCGCTGTCGAGCCCTCCGCCTGTAAGGATTCCCAAAATTGAATCACCAAGTCCTTGAAGCCGTCATCCAAGAGCCAGGACCTCTCGAATCTGAACATCGAACAAGGGATCACCCCCCCCCCCCCTACCCACCCGAATCCCAACAGATCAACGTGTGATCCGACCGCGACCTAAGATGAGCCCAAGCCACAACAAGCGGGAAACATCCCACCACTTCAGCAGAGACCAAGATTCTGTCCAACATCGATCTCGTGGACGAGCTATGCCAAGTGTACTTCATGTTGCCAACATCCACCACTTGCAGTCCCAAACCACTAACGCACTTCGCAAAACCAACTGAACCCGGGTCCATTCCCTCCCTCTGACCCGGGTGATTATCCGCAAACAATGTCACATTAAAATCTTCGCTGACCACCTATGGTGCGTCCGGGAAACGCCCTCTAGTTGCGCGTAGCCAGGGATCGCCATATCGCGATATATCGTCGATATATCGGCGATATATCGGTATCGACAGGTCACCGATATATCGCCGATATGGACGATATCGGGTATCGACAGGAGAAAATGCCTAATGGATACCGGGTTTCGGCGATATGTGTCGATATATCGCCGATATATCGGCGATATATCGGTATCGACATTGTATCGAAACGATATCGATATCGATATTTCCTTCCTTGCGCGTAGCTCCTCCCACAGCGCAACGTTGCAGACGCCACCAGGCTCCCCATACACCGAGGTAGCCACCAATCTGCCTCCCCCCGACTTGCATTCAAATAGAACCGATATGGTTCTGGATTCCGAGAACTCATCCACCGTAGAGAACCCGTCACCATCCCATGCGAGGATCTGACCACCAGCACTTCCCATCGCAACTATCTCTGAACTCCGATAGTTTTTCGCCCCCAACCGCTCTCCATGAAGTTGGCTCTGGTGGGGCCCCACTTGCGACACCTGGACTATCGTGTGGCGATGCTGGGGTCGTTGAATGGTTGCTGGACCATTGTGCGACGGTGTTGGGGCCGTTGGGCAATGCCTCTGTCTCTGTGAGGCGTTGCTGGAGTCGTTGGGCTACGAGCAAGGTTTAAAAAAGCGTGAGGCGGTCCGAGGCGTTTTCCCTAAATGTGAGGCGAGGCGTAAGCCTCGAGGCGGTCGAGGCGTAAGCCTCAATTTTTTGGAAAGAAAAATTAAAATTAAAGCAAAATAAATTGGAATAAATACTAACAACACTAACAATTGCAATATATTGTCCTAAAGTTCAATACAAACTACAAACTACAACTATGATTGTCCAAAGTTCAAATACGATTGGGAAAGTAGAAAAGAAAACATAAAGTAGGAAATAAAGGTTCACACAAGCATGAAATTAATGCAACATATGTTCCATCACTATTGTGTGATACATCAAAATCACAAATCATCAAAATTGATTCAACGAATCAACTTTAGTCATCTCGCCCCTCAGCAGTGTTGTCGCCGCCATCGTCATCGCCACTGCTACTCATTGGATCATCATCGGAGTCATCCATAAAATTCAAGTGCACATCATCTTCATCTTCATCCTCGCTTCCATCCTCAGAATTGGAGTACTCCTCCTCGTCAACATTAATTGGAGCTTTTCCTTTACCTAATCAAGAAAGTAATATGCATATTGCATAGTCAACCATTTGAAACACAATTCACAAAAAAGCATCGAACATTCTTTTAATTTATAATATTGTATTGCACCTTTGTCATTTCTTTTCCCCTTCTTTTTAGGCTGAGCGACTTGAGCTCCTCCACCTCTTTGACCTCCTTCCTCCTCAAGAGGATCATCGTCAAGGGGTATGTTCGCATCAAGATCCTGATACGCCTCGACATCGTGTGCTTCTGAAATCCATTCATCACCAGAGTCAATGTCTTCCAAACATAATGGATCTTCTATTGTTTTCTTCCTCAATTCTCTATGTTTCAATTTCAAATTGAACATGATATAAACCAGATCATTGAGCTTCGCTTGTGACAAACGATTTCTTCTCTTAGTGTGGACCTATATAGACATACGTACGGTTTAAGTGATTAACATGAAACAAAAACACTATCATAAAATTAAATAATGCTTTAACCACTTACTTGATTAAAAGAGCTCCAATTACGCTCACACCCAGAAGCACTACAAGTCAAGCTCAACACCCTAATAGCAAATGCTGCCAATTCAGGTGTTTCATCACCAAACAACGTCCACCAATCCGCTGGTAAAGGTCAACCACACATTTTAGTAATTATGTAGTATATGGAAAACTCTTAAAATTTATTTACAATACTCACCAGGACTTCTTGTTTTCCTTGAATTAACTGCATTTGCCCATCCAAAAAAACCTCTTGCATGCATGAAGGAATCAAGTTGTGAATCTGCTTTCATCCTCGCATCTGGATCAATGATCAATCTTTCCATGCATGAAAACAATCCCATTTTCACCTCTAAGTGGTTGGAGAATGTCGGTTCATAATGAAAGTGGGGATTGAGGAAATAAGCAGCAGCATGTAAAGGCCTGTGAAGTTGACGATCCCAACGGCTATCCACAATATCCCAAATAACTTTATATTTGGTCTCGTCATTTTCAAGATTTCTAGCAATCTCCTCCTTGGCCCTGTCCATCCATGGCTTCATAAATAAATCCCATCGGTGGAAATTTTTCAGAATCCATCAACCTCAAAACGGTGACCAAAGGCTTCGTGGTGTTGAGAACATATGCAACACCAGGCCAAAAAGACTTGCTCTTCACAACAATGTTCACCACACTTTGGCCCAATGGGCGATTCACATAAGAACTGTTCTTCCATGCTCTGGAAGTGAAGAAGGATTCAAGTGAATCCTTGGCTCTAATCAAGCTTTGCAACGTAAGAAATGCAGTGGCAAATCTTGTAACGGCAGGTTTCACCAAATCACAACCTGCAATTTTTCTCACCATTGCCAAAACCCAAGCATGAGCATACACAAAATTGATAATTTTTTTGGCTTTTTTGAACACCGATGCATGAAGTGGCAATTTGAGGATATCCTCCAACATCAAATCTATACAATGCGCTGCACAAGGTGTCCAATAAAGATTCTTCCTTTTATCCATCAACATTTGTCCAGCAGCTTTGTAAGCGGATGCATTGTCCGTTATGACTTGGACAACATTCGTCTCTCCGACCTCCTCAACAACTTCATCCAGCACTTTAAAAAGCATCCTAGCATCTTTAACTTGATCGGATGCATCAATTGACTTCAAGAAGTAAGTGCCTTTGGGATTATTCACCAAAAAATTAATCAAAGTGCGTCCTTTCGTGTCGGTCCAACCGTCCGACATGATGCTACAACCCGTGGCAATCCAAGAAGCCTTCGCCTCATCAACAAGAGTGGTAATGGCCTGCTTCTCTTCTTTCAAAATCCAAGTTCGGAGTTCATGCATGGTTGGTGGCTTGAAACCCCTTCCATATCCACATACATCAGTCATCATCGCCAGATAAGAAGGACTATTGGCTATGTTGAATGCCAATGAATTCTCAAAAAAAAATCTCCCAATGCTCCTGCAAATCCTCCTTCTCTCATCTTTTTTCCAGCTTGCATTCAAAGTGACTTGTTGAGAGGGAGGATCCGAACTACCTGCACCCCTACCTCCATGTGCAATGAAAAAATCCATCGGTCCTCGAGCTAGCTTGATACCACTAGAATCTGTCGGTGCTCTTTGTGCCGGTTCATTTTCGTCACCTCCAGATGGCCCTTGCATCCCAACTCGGCAAACTTCTTCCATTTCTTCAAACCGTCTTCTCTTTTCATTACCCTTGCTGTCCATGAACATCTTCATCTCTTGTTGTACTTCAATAGGAACGCTTGGACAAGCTCTCACATTCTTGCGTGTCTTTGCAAGATGGTCTTTTAGCCGCTTCACCCCACCGGTGATCTTCATCGAACAAAAATTGCATTCAACATATACATATCCTTTCCCTTTGTGATGCTCGTCCATTTCAAGTTCTCGACAGTATCTCCATCCGGGATCCGATCGCCCCCCACTTTGGCCTTTCCTTCCCATATCTACAAGTTATACAATAACATACACATATTGATATATACTAATTACTAACTACAAGATGCACATACATGTAATCCTTCATCATAGTTGAAAAAAAATAGCCTAGCA
The DNA here is from genome assembly GCA_037367405.1 of Ottelia alismoides. Lineage (NCBI taxonomy): Eukaryota > Viridiplantae > Streptophyta > Magnoliopsida > Alismatales > Hydrocharitaceae > Ottelia > Ottelia alismoides. The sequence continues at coordinate 136,320 of JAZKJV010006269.1, read as the reverse complement.
AAAAAATGCACATACATCATAGTTGCACATACATGACATCCTATCCTTAGGTGTTATGTCAAAGAGAAAGAATATAATGTTGCAAAAAAATAGAGAACTCTCTGCTAATAACTCATAGCATATGTAAGAATTTAACCCAACAATTGGAAAACACAAAAAAAATGAAAAAAATAAAAAAAAACAAACTCGGAGGTGGCGGCGGCGCATACCTACTCCGGCTGGACGGCGAGAGGGTCGGCGATGGAGAGGAGGCCTGGGCGGCGACTCCGGAGGGCGGCGATGGCAGGTTGGTGGCGAGGCGGGGCCGGGAGAGGGAGGTGCGGGGCTCAGGGAAGGGAGGGGGAGGGTTTCTGTCGAACAGAACCTTCCCCAAACCCCCGCCCCGACCTTTTGAATGTATTAAAAAAGGTCACGTGCTTTGCACGTGACCCGGGAAAAGTAAAAAAAAAACGATTTTTGAGGCTAACGCCTCAGCCTCGCCTCGAGCGCCTCACGCCTCGAGCGCCTCAGGCGAGGCTGAGGCGTACGCCTCCTTGGATACACCTGAGGCGTGCGCCTCGGGGCGTTTTGGCCACGCCTCGCCTCGAGGCGTACGCCTTTGCGCCTCGAGGCGGCGCTTTTTAAAACCATGGCTACGAGCCTACCGAGGTGGCGGCTTGCGGAGAGGGGATGGAGGTACGCGGTGGGAGGAGTGGTTGAAGGTAGGGTTAGGGTTTTTGGCTCTAGGCTTCGATGTGGAGAAACGAATACTTTGTGTTTACAAAGGGTTCTCTATATAAGAGAGAAACCCTAATGGATAAGAGAAACCCTAATGGGTAAATTATATGAGATAGACACAAGAAATAAAAATCTGAGAAATGATAACATGATATAAAAACTCTCCAAAAAATAATATTTTTATCAATTTGGTTAATTGTTGCCTTTTTCTCTCCCAAATAGACATTAAATATATGGGCACATGTAATTGCAAATAGGAGCATAAGTGTTGTACGCGTGGGGGATGTTGGGTCTCTTCAACATCAAGAATGACCTTTGGCAGCCATGCAAGATCACAAAAGGAGATCCGTAAGCAAAGGTCGTATACTTGGTACGAAGAGAACAATTATATAGGAAGAATCTGCTTCAGTTGTTAGACTAAATTCTTTAGGCATGCATAACTATTCAAGGACTCCTTTCGGTAATTCAAAATAGCACAACCCTTGTAGCAGCCCTTGGTTCAACCACCATGTATGGTGGTGGTGTACGAACCGAGAAGACCATTAGATTTGAACATCACAACCTTCTCATCTGTGACAACAGGTGCAGATGAAACCATCATGGCTCAAGTTCTCTTCGTCGCTATGGAAGGAACTAAGGAAGTAATGCAATCTATAATTGGTTAAATTTAAAATATTTTTTTTATAGAAGAATCTCTTGGACTATAAAATGTTGAACACAAATGGGCTTATTGAAATTTATCTTTTTACTTTAAGAGGGGACAATGATCTAGATTCCTCTTCCTCTTGCAAAATATTCGAGTATAGTGTTGTATTTTCTATCATGTATGGCCCGACTATAAGTTGGAACTTTGGCCAAAGGAATGAAACAACAAGAAGCATTTGATTCTCTTAAAGGAATTCTCTTTCCCTAGTTTCTTGATGTTTTCTCTATTTCTTTTTCTCCCTCCCTCACCACCACCTTCACTTTCATCTTCCTCTTTCATTCTTTCCTTCTATCTCACTCTTCTTTATCTCTCCCAGTTTTCATCTTCCTTGTCCCTTCTCCGATTCCCATCTTTCTCTCCTTTTCTCTCTCCATTATAATCCAACACCACCATCACTCTTCCTATCCCCTTCTACATCTTTCACCATCTTTCTTCTTTCACATCCATTTCCACCCTTGTCGCTCCTTATGCTGACCTGGACGGTCCACCAAATATAGACCACCTTCAAACTTGTGTGATCATCACAGACCTCATTCCATTGGATGCCTCCATCGACCACCACTTCTCGTGAGCTTCAATGTTGGTGGTTTCAACATATAAATGCTTTAACCTTTTATTATTCCATTGGAAAAGTGCTTATTTGTGTTAGGTGCCACAAGTCGAGAATGAGCATATGTTAGAAGTTTTAATTTTTTTGTAGTTGTCTCATTTATCATTAAATTTTTTCTTCCTATTCTTCTCTTTTATTATTTTTGGATCTATTTTAGTTTGCATACAATTTGCATCAGTTGCATTTGCATCGAGATCTGAGGATGAGGCGCACTTGATGAGGAACCTCTACGGCAACCACCATCTACCACACAGCTCATTGGCAGCTCGTTCCCTCATAAAATCATTCTCCTCACTGCTGCTATGGGTCCTTGATCACCACAACTATAACATGGTTGGTCTATTTCCTCTCAAGGCGTGACATGCAAGCTTTCCATGGCCTACTTCACGTGGATAACCTATTCTACATTTGACGTGCCATTCCATCTTCCAAATGATGCACAACATTGCCCTAAATTTACTCCCTCCCCTCTCCTTAGGAGCTCTATGTCATATCTTGCACGTGGTGTGTAGAAACTCAAGCGTGTAGGATGGTTGAGAGGCAAAGGCAGGAGGAGTTGGAGTGGAGGAATAATTGCGAATGGCAGAGGCGAGAGTATGCTCGGAGGTGAGGTGCGGAGGATGTCATTCATCTTGGGGTTGGGGGGCACAACTGTAATTGAGATCTTTCTTAATCAGACCTTGATTTGAACAATCCCAAGTCTGATTTCTTTCATAGATAGTTAATTAATGGAAGGGTACACATGTTCATAGTGCAATAATATAGGAACAAAAACGTGAATGTTGCTTATCTCATCATTGCAAGAACCTTGTTTTGATGATACGACCTTGTGAGTCTCATCCAATCCGCTTTCATCAATGTTGGGAAAAATAAGAGTTGTGTTTATTCCCCGAGCCCTAGACTCTCTTTTATAGGGAGAGGTCTATGGGCAAATTACATAAGGTAGACAAACATAAAGATAAATAGATAAAAGATACAAGAACATTAATAAACTTCTACACTCCCCCTCAAGATGGAGCATAGATATCTATCATGCTCATCTTGGATAAGCACTTCTGAAAGGGAACCCGAAGCAAAGCTTTAGTACGAATGTCTGCCGTTTGGTCTCCTAAGTTGATATGGGTTGTAGAAATGAAGCCCTTCTGGATCATATCGCGGATGTAGTGGCAATCAACCTCAATATGCTTTGTCCTCTCATAAAATGCAGGATTATTTGCAATGAATAATGCAGCCTGATTGTCGCATTGCAGCGACATGGGAAGAGGGACATCTATATGTAGATCTGTCAGAACTGCGCGAACCCACATCAATTCTGCACATGCTTGGGCCATAGCTCTATACTCCGATTCAGCACTAGATCTCGCAACTACAGTTTGCTTCTTACTCTTCCACGGGACAAGTGACCCTCCAACAAATATTGCAAAACCTGATGTTGACTTCCTATCCTGTGGGCATCCTGCATATTCTGCATTTGCACATGCTGAGATAGTAATAGTGTTCTCCTTCCTAAATAGCGGTCCTGCACATGGAGATAACTTAAGATACATTAGTATCATATGTGTAGCATTCATATGTACCTGATGAGGTTGCTCCATGAACTGGCTCATTTTATTTACTGCAAATGAAATATCTGGTCTGGTAATAGTAACATAAAGAAGTCTCTCTACTAGTTCTCTTAATCTCCTCTTGTCAACCTCCTCAGTATCATCATCATACATCTTCATGCTTGGGTCCATGGGTGTAGAAGCAGGTCGACATCCAAGCATACATTTGTCACTTAACAAATCAGGGATATACTTTCTCTGAGCCATCACAAGGCCTTTTTCATTTCTAGCAAACTCCAATCTCAAAAAATATCGGAGTCCTCCTAGATCCTTGGTAACAAACTCACGACCCAAGAATTCTATTGCTCTTCTTATTCCTTGCATATCATCTCCTGTAATAAGTATATCGTCAACATACATCATAATGACAGCCGTACATCTGTATGTCTTCTGTAGAAAGAGAGAATGATCTACATTCGACCTTTTGAACCCTTGCTTCTCATACAAATGCGAGAGCTTCTAAAAACAAGCTCTTGGGCTCTGCTTTAGGACATATATTGCTTTATGAAGTCCGCATACATGTACACACTCCTCCTCAGCAGTGAACCCAGGTGGCTGCTGCATGTAAACCTCCTCCTAGATATCCATATAAAAAGGTATTTTCACATCCAATTGAAACATAGGACAATCTTGAATGACGACAACAGATAAAAGAATCCGTAATGTAGAATGACGAGCAACAGGAGAAAACGTGTCAAGATTATCTACCCCGTACATCTGATTTAAACCACGAGCAACCAGTCGAGCTTTGTACCTATCAATACTGGCATCTGCATTTCGCTTCACTGTAAAAACCCACTTGCAACTCACAACAGATGCCCCAGTAGTGGCTGGAACAAAGCTCCAAGTACCTCTCGACTAAAGGGCAGCCATTTCTTCCTTCAAAGCAAGACACCATCTGCTAGCTATCAACTAATGCCTCTTGGTAAGTCCGTGGAATGTTCACAACGGATAAGGCAACGGCAAATCTCCTGAAGTCCCCCGTCAGACACTCAAAGGTAACATGGGAGGCAATCGAATATAAAGAACAAAACCTCTTCTGCTTTCTTAGTTCAATAGGCAAATCAAGTTCTGCGTCAGCCGTACCACCTTCCAAATCATCTCCTGTCTGCTCCTGTTGAGAAGTATCATCATTCCCATCAATAGAACTAATAATATCATAACAAATCTGGGGCATGCTTGATGATTGACCATGATCATGAGCAGGGGCTGTCCATCGACTGTAGTGGTACGGTAGAGGAGGAACCGAAGAATTGGAAGGTAGTGGTGGTGGTGGTGGCGATGGTGTAGGTGGTATTAGTGGTGGGGATTGTGGAGGAGGAATATAGATCTCATCAGTAGTGGTTGATGGCACCAACCTGTCACCTGTAGGAGAGAAGAACATGACAGACTCAAAAAACGTAACATCTGCACTGACATAATATCTTCGACGCAACGGATCATAGCAGACACCCCTTTTGGGTCTTGGAATACCCGACAAAAACACATTTGACAGCTTTAGGAGAGAGATTGTCAATCCCTGGTTACAATTGGTGAACAAATGCAACGGACCCAAAGACACGAGGAGTAAGGGAGAACAACTCCTTGTCAGGAAAGACAAGAGGTAAAGGTATCTTCTCCCCCAACACAGACGAGAGCATGCGGTTAATGAGGTAACATGCAGTGAGAACCGCATCGCCACAGAAAGAGTGCAGAGCACAACTCTGGATAAGAAGGGTACGGGCAACATCAAGAAGGTGGCGATGTTTTTTCTTCGCGACACCATTTTATTGGGATGTATATGCACATGACGTTTGATGAAGAATGCCATGAGATGAAAGAAATCGAGATAATGTATGAATACATAATTCAAAGGCATTGTTGGTTTACACAATCTTGACAGAAATTGAAAAAACATTTTGCACTTCTTTAATAAAATTCATAATAGTGCTATCCGCTTCAGATTTATTCTTTAATAGAAAGACCCAAGACAAACGACTAAAATCATCCACAGCCACTAAGTAGAACTTGTGTCCCCGATGATCGGGAACACAACTTGGACCCCAAATATCAATATGAAAACACTCAAATGGATAGCTATTGCTCTGACTCTGACGACTAGGGAAGGTAAACCGATGATTCTTCCCTAACTCACAAGCTTCACACTGGGACGACGAGCGAGATGGAATTTGAGGAAGGACTTGACGTAGTTTCTGAAGCGAAAGATGATCGAAGCGCATATGCCATAGAAAAGGGGAGACATGTCTAGTGGAATGAGATGATGCTCCAGCATAAGGTGTATTGACCAGTCGATACAACCTGCCTTTCTCACGGCCATGTCCAATCACGTTGCCCGTGAGAATGTCCTAAAACACAAGAGATGATGGGTCAAATATCGTTCGACAATGTAAATCCTTAGTGATCTGACTAATTGACAGTAATATCATTGAGAAATTAGGAGCTGAAGCACATTCTGCAACTGCAGAGAAGGTGTTAATGTAATCTTTCCTTGTCCTGTGATAGGAGAATGAGTCCCATCTGCTATGACGATTGTCCTTCCTGGAGAAACTTGCTTGTAGGATGTGAGTTGGTGTCTATCTCTACACAAATGATGTGTGGAACCTGAATCTACAATCCATTCTTATGTACCTGAACCCTGGTAGAAAGTAGAAGTATGAGCGCTACCTGAGGTACTAGCTTCTGCAGTAGCAGCAACGTCCAAGCTGCTCTCTGAAGCAGGTGAAGGAGTACTAGTTGGAGGCATGATATCTCTCAATCGAGACACAAGGTCATCATATTGTGGATCTACTGCATGTGTAGCACCCTGATGCTGAATTTATTCTGCTGCACAAGATGCTGGGAAACCATGCTTGGAGTAGCACGTATCTTATGTATGACCAGTCCGATGACAGTAAGTACACTGTGATCCACGACCACTCCTACCACGTGGTCCTCGACTGCAAAACTGAGATGAATTGTCTCTTCCGTGAGAGGCTGCCATAACAGACGAATTAGGCATAGTAGCCGGACTCGAGATGTTGATTCAACTCAATCTCCGAAAGGCCTCCTCCATGGGAAGAATGGTAGCATCCGCCAGAATCTGAGATGAAGCAGCCTCATACTGTGAGTCAAGAGAGACTAGAAACACTCCTACCATCGTGGCATTCCGATATGTCTTCAACTGTTCTGGAGTAGCTGTGAGAGGCATGAAGCTGTGAAGCCTCTCAAACATTCCCCGCAATGCCGTGTAGTGGGAATGCAAGGGTCGATCATTTTGCTTTATCGTGAAGATGTCATGCTGGAGCTGTAGGATTTTTGTCTCATTCTTGGCTTGAGAATACGTGACAGTAAGAATGTCCCACATGGCTTTGCAGTGGGTTGGTGCAAGATATCATTAGCAATATCCGGAATCAGAGTACCAGACAACCAAACTGAGCATAAGCGTCATCAACCTCCCATGAGGCATACAACCCTGTCTTCTTTGTTGGCTCATCCTTGGTATGAATATGTTTCTCACCCATTGATTTCATTAGGCTCATGAACTGCATGGCTCATAACGCATAGTTGGATCCATCCATCTTCACAATAGGCGCAGGACCTCTGAAGGTGCCTGACGTGGGGATCTCTACCTTGCTTTCTGACATTGTGACTGGAGAGAACCAGGGTTGTAGACAAGATAAACTTTGGTCTACACTGACATAAAGAGGCTTGGTTGCATGTGTAGACCTCACACAACCAAACCCATCAACGTGGAGACGCGGATGAGAGTCCCCTTAGATATCTGACGGAGATACACTAGGGTTGACCGAACCCTAGGGCGTGGAGCAACGTGCGATGCCTAAGAAGGCCGAGCCCTAGGGCGGTACACGGGGCCAAAGGGCGGTGCGGCCGAAGGGCGGCATCAAAGAAGGTGCTGAACGCGTGACTCGTGGGGTCGAAGAGTGGAAGGACAGCGTGGGGCCGAGGGCGGCGCCGAAAGGGCGGAGAGAGAGAGGCCGTGTAAGGGGGTTGGAGGTGGAGGACTAGGTTTAGGGTTTGGTACGAGAACTCCGGTCTAAGACCGCCGCTCTGATACCATGTTGAGAAAAATAAGAATTGTGTTTATTCCCTGAGCCCTAGACTCTATTATATAGGGAGAGGTATATGGACAAATTACATAAGGTAGACAAATGGAAAGATAAGTAGATAAAAGATACAAGAACATAAATAAACTTCTAATATCAAGAAGCGCTTTCTGTTGCATAATTTTGCAGTAGCCAAATTGGGACATAAGAAAGGTGTAAAGTTTCAAGTAGGAGGTGAACTTCTGGAAATTTCATCATTTGCTCAACTCACCTTCCGTGCGAAGCATGCTGAGAAAGCACATCGGTTAGTTGCATAAAGTGGTGTGCTATGACATTGTTTTTCTCAATTCAGTGAACCAGAAGGATGTTGGATGCCATCTTAAAGGGGTGTGAGAGGGATGCTCATTAGCCCCCATGCTTTTTGACATGTAAGGTATTCTTTGGCAATGTCAAGCACTGCAGTAGAGGCTTGCTTAATAGTTTGAGGTAGGATGTATGTGTTTAAGAAATCTTGTTGCTTAAGTATGCATACATGTTATGTTCGTGCAGGGCTATGAGCTGCATGCTCGACAGGTCAAGACCTTGATAGATGTGATGAAAATCAATATACAAAAAGTTGATGTATCTGGTGTTTGACTTGGAGGATCAGGATGCCCAATCTTGTGGATGGGATGTGAATATTGGGTGGTTCCATGTGTCGGTGACTTGCACGGGTTTCTTGATGACGAAAGTGTCATGCAAGTAAATGGACTGGGGGCCAGTTGTTGAAAGATTGGAAGGAGGAGGATTCACGGGTTGGAAGACAAAGATGCTATTGAGAAGAGGTTGTTATGTTCTATTAAGCATGATGTTGTCTTTTATGATTTATTTCTATATTCTATATGTCCGTGATCACACTATCGACAAAGGTGGAGAGGCATATCGATGAGGTCAAAAGGAAGTTCTCGTGGAAGGTGTAGAGGGGAGTTGATGCATTTGCCTTGTGAAAGAACGCGTGTGTTTTGAAGGTGTAGAAGGAAACCTGGCTAGAAGCCAATATATGAAGGCGTTACTTACCAAGTGGGTTTTGAAGCTCTTGGGTGACTGGGTCATGTTGCGTTGAAGACTGCTAGAGGTCTGCTAACAGCTAGAGGTCTGCTATGGAAGATGTCTTGGCACGCCTATATGGTGAATGCCTTTTTTCTTTAAAAAAAAGGATGGAAGGTATACCTTCAATCACATTCTCAAAATGGATATACTTATCGTCGCATTAACCCCCATCAACAAACACATAAATCACCAATCATATGTACACAACTGTAATTGAATATAATGCCATATTCTCTCATATATAAATAATTGCATAATATTCTTTTGAGACATCCATGTTTCACCGCTCCTAACCACCTAATTACACCTCTTTTTTAAGTCTCAAGTGTGTACTTTATTTTTTGTATTGAATAAAGAATGTTGGAAACCTTAGTATATAGAAAATTGATTTTGAAGTCATTTCCACAATTACTAGTGACTCGGATGAAATTATACCCAAAATATGAAATTTAAGGCTGTACTTTATAAGAGGCTTGGAGATGGCGATGGCTTCTTATTTGTCAGAAGAGTGGTCTGGGAAGATGACATTGTTTGAGGTTTTCGAAGACTGCACACACAGTTGTTAAGGATGGGTAATGTGTGATGGCCAGATGTTGGGATGGGGAATGGCTACTGCGGTTTGTGGCACCACTCTCAGACAAGAGGGTCGCCGACCTTGCGCCGATGGTGTGGTCGTTAGATGAGATCGTGATTTTAAGGGCCACGATTGAGACGTGGAGGTGGGCAGGTGAGAATGAGTTTGCTATCTCCTTGGCCTATGAGGGCTTGAGCACATGCACAATGTTACCCTTACATGACTCTCTTGGATTGTTAATTAATTTGGAAGGCCATATTACACTTGAAAGCTAAGAAACACGCATGGCTGGTTAGGAGGAGTCGGCTGGTAACCATGCTAGTCAGGAGCAGGTAGGTCATGTGCTTGGACAACAGATGTCCGATTTGCGCTTCAGGAAAGGAGTATGTCAACCATATCTTTTTCACGTGTTGACAAGCGATGTAGGTTTAGGATCTGGTGGGGATTCTGCTGATTGTTGTGAATAGAGGGAACTTTTTTGAACGAGTTTCGAAGGAGAGGCAGGCGGGTGAAGGTGCTGCTGCTGGCGATTTTATGGGTCGTCTGGTGGGAGAAAAACTCGGTGCTCTTCAGAGGGGGAAGATACCATGTGGACAATGTGGCGCATAGAGCGATTGTGCTACACGCATCATGAGTGCATTGAGAGATGGTTACACTTTGTTTTATGCTTGTTTTTAATTCTGAATAAAGCTTGGATGGAATCTCACACCGGATGGCCTTCATCTGGCTTCAAAAAAATCGTGCCTTGTTTAATAGTATCCAGCATATATGGAACAAAGTTTTTTAACGTATCTATATCAGCAGTAAGCCATGAAGTTTGTATATATTTAAGCTTATGTATAGAGTATATTTTCTATTATCCACTCTATGGATATGGATACCCACTTTCATATCCGTTTAATATTCATATTTGTAACTAGACTGGGAAATGGGGACAAAGATATGGTATCGCATTCAAATCTGTATCTTTTGTGTATTTATTCGCCAATTACATGAGAGGTTTCAGAGTGATATGATATGATCATTTCGTGGTTTGATGAAGAAAATTTCTCAAGAAGGCGTAGAAGGATTCGGTCACCCCCCTGGTTTTTTATCTGGCTGATTTGGCAGAAGGGAGTGCATGTTGATTTTGAATTCTAAGGACCACTAATGATTAAGGTATCATTATGATTTGTGAGAAGAGCGAGAGTGATGAGACAAGCTTATAGAGTGGAAATTGTGCCTGAGACCGATGAAGCCTTTCAATGTGTTCCGATGCCCCCGAGGATCTGGAGCATCTATACTTTTCCTGTAGTCCAGATAGAGAGGTTTGACTTGGGGTGATAATTTATTGTGTGATCTTCACCCCTGTGGGGTGGGTGTATCTTGGTGCAGTGTAATTTATGTCGCATTATGATCGGGTGAAGCGTCCTCGGTATTCTTGTGGTCCCTCTCTGGCGGTACTAACTGGTGTTGTGTTCATGTTTAAAATGTATCTGAACATACAAAAGCTTTGATTGAGTCTTGGCTCCTGCCTTTTTGGCTAATTAATAGATTCTGTTTTTGTACTTTTAAATATATACCACTGACAATGAATCTTTGAATTTTTTTCAGGGAGCTATATTTACCCTGTCATTTTATGAAGACTCTCCTTCATTGCTGGCCATTGGAGGTTCCAAGGGAAAGCTGCAAGTAGGGTTGCTATTTATTGAACTTGTTTCATGCTTGAAGTCACCTTTTTCTTGTAAAACTTCCCTTCCATCAGAATTTTTTCACACCTTTCTTTGCTGATTATTACAGGTGTGGGATATTTCAACTGATCATGCAATTGCGAACAGATATAATGATGTCACCGGTGTCGTTAGGAAACCATAGTCACATTCTTGATTGACCATGTTGCCCTTGAAATATCCGCCACTGCTAGCCTGCTTTGCAATTTTCGGTCATGTGAAGCAAGATAGTTGGAAAATATCTGAGACTAGCATGTGGAGCACTATCGTTTCTCAAGGTATCGCTATACATCTTATGAGGGAATTTGATCATAGAAACCTCTTTGTATAGTTGCTGCACTAGAACTTGTATTTCTGATTTTATTTATTTTTCTTGTGAATTTTAGTTTAAATGTCAATCCCTAGAGATTTAGAGGGGTCTCGAGGAAGATATTTATTCAAGGTAAATATGGTGTCATAATGTTGTATGGAAGAAGTGGTGATGGTAGTGTTGAGCTTTTTATTTTGTCATCTGGAAAAATAAATTATATGAACAAGAACTTACTGGTGGAAAATCTTTGACGAGTTGGCTCACTGCCCCTGTACTTGTAGGTTAAGAAATAAGTCAGCTGGAAGTAGGATGCCATCAAGAACTGACACTTGTAATTATGTAATTGCGAATATTCTTAATGAGAATCTGGTTCATTTGGATGGACAATGGGAATCTGCAGGTATTAACATGAGTAATTACTTGTATCCTATCCATTTCTGACTATCAAAAATTTTAAAAGTTGGCATACCTGTAGGGAATTGCAAAGAAAATCAAATAAACATTGTATATACATATCATTGGAATGAATATACACCAATTCAAGAATAAAATCTAATGACATTGAGTCCTTACAAATAAAGTAATAAAGTCCAGATAATAAACATTAAGTCCAGATAATAAAGTCCAGATTGTTATAACATTGTAGGCCTGTACAACGCTATTACAATCACATCATCGTCATCAAAAGAAATCATCTTAACATATCCCGCAGAAGCTATTCCAAGGTTTTTTTTGTTTGCAATCTGCATCAACTAAGAAGATATTGAGTTCAACAAATATTCTTTAGAAACATTTAAGAAAAGGACTCAGTAGATATCATACTAGGTAATGTCGTGAGCGTTTCTCAGTTTGGTATGATTTGTGCACATTATCGATGATTCAGAGCATGCTATGAATGGGATCCATTTACCGAATCATCGGATTATAATCAAGAGAAAACGAGATCAAAGATAAAGAAGTAATCCCATACATTATGGCATTTTAATGAGTACACTGATAATGTGAAGCACCTCAAACATAGTATCATATCTACAAATAACAAATGCGGTAGTAACTTATAAGTAGTTGAGGCTACTACTGGATAATCTGGGCTTAAACATTTTGGGATGTGGTTAAGGGTATCAGTTGGACTCAAGCCCAACGGATGTCTGAGCCAGTAATCTCCGATAACGGATTGCGCTTAGGGCCCAAGATGTTACAAGATTGTATCACAGCAAATTCCCTCTAATAGTGAAAACGACTATCCTATGCTTTTTACATCTTAATCATGTTGTGCATCCTCTTTACCGAATCAAGTAATGCAAGATTTTGCACAATCTAAGTGTATTAATGTAATACATCTGTCACATCCATACCTAAATCTTGCTAGTATCATTTAACACGAAACCTATTCAAAGGTAGAAAAATCCTTCATCACTCTTGTAGAAATCACCTATGGTGATTATTACCTTCCTGATCATCAATAACTTGTACCCCTGACTTTACCATGAGAAAGAGTTTAGCCTCCTAAAGATTTCAAGAGAAGATGACCAGAATGTCCTCTTTTGTCCATCAGCTTATAATCTCTTGTGCCATAATCTGAGCAAGGATAATTTATTTACTACTAATGGCTAGGGTGATGTGTTGTTTTTATATCAACAAGAGTATTTACGTCGAATGACATCGAAGTACCGTGCATAACTTGATTACCGTTGTCCCAATGTATTTCCATAACGCCTTGCATCGGTTTGAGCTTTAGTTTTGATAATAAATAAGTAATGGTTCGTTGATCTTGATGTCTTTCAGAAATAACAACTTTCATGTTAGAAGCTACATCGATCAAAACCAATTACAAAAATTGTATGTATCTTAAAGAACAAGGGCATATGTGATTATCTAGTTGAGGCAACAACTAGGATACAAAAGACAAGCTACTATGCTTTTCAAAGGATGATAGTACATCAAAGATGGCCTCATTGATTAGTTCTACTTGTTTCATTTTAATAATACAATAATTTAATCTATATTGTATAAAGCCTGCACAAATAGCTCAAATTATGCCCTTGTTATAATAAAGAAGCAAAATTTTCTATGATTGCATCAGTACATCCAAGCATTGCAATCAATTTACTTTCTCCCGTTCCTTTCTAAAATGCATCTATCAATACACTTCCCATATATGTAAAACGCACGCACGCACAAGGGTACATCTCTTGCCCCCCTCTTTGAATAAAGTAGCCATTTCACTTCATATATTTGGGCTTACTATTTATGCATTGATACACCCTTTTGATGCACCTACATTTAGGAGTAGGTATTCGATCGGTTTAGGTGGATTTGGGTTATTCGGTTCGGGTTGAATTGGTTGAAAAAATGGAACCCATCATCCAGTCGAATTACTTCAGGTTGAGCTATCCCAGTCATTGGTTTGGGTTGATTGATTCGGGTCAACACCAAATCAATCAAATTGACTTAAGGTGAAAGTTACTACTTAATAATCATACAAATTACTTTTCCTAAATTAGCTTCAAGCTTACATGTCTACATAGGCTTGTGGTTTAATGTGAGTTTTGATGACTTATTTGTTAATAAGGAATAAATTACAATATAGCAACAGTCATTCACGTAATCACGTTCTTCAATTGGATTCTACTTTTCAACATGGCAATATGCATTTAATTCACATGTGTCGTCAAATTTATTTGGTTGTTCCATTTCCAACCATTATCATTTATTACTAAATGAATAAATAGAATTAAATATCCTTTATATAAATGTTGTGTACATATGCGTGTGTGTGTGTGTGTATGTATACATAAATATATTCTTATGATTTTTTGGTTGGTTCGGGTGGGTCTAAACCACGGGTCACCCATATTAATTGTTCGGGATGATTGGGTGGGTCGGGAGAACACTATCAAAATTATTAACTAATCCAGTACCCATATAAATAAAACGGTTTGGGTCTAACCCGTCCTGAAAACCCAAATAATCCAAATCATTTGACCCCTGTCAAACAATTCGATTGAGTTATTTGGTTTGACCAAACAATGCCCATCCCTACCTACACTACCTGAAAATTCAATCCAAATTAAATGGTCGTCTAGGGTTTCTAATTTTGGTAGCTATCTTTAGAGTATGCTTACACCGATATAAGAACCTCGCATTCACACCAGCTCAATCATTCTTCAAGCTATTCATTAGTGAGTAATTTAGTGAAAAATAAGTTTTTAAGAAGGTTGTTCTAATTTCTATTTTTGAATATTGTTTTGGAGCTTCATTATCACTCTTTTTCTTCGATTTATTCAGTTAGCATATCGACTTTCACTTTGTATTTTTGAAGGTTTTATTGTTTTGTGTTTCCATTTGTTCTTGGTTAGAGGGCGTTTTATGGCGAGACCTTATTTTTGAAGGTTTATAAGATTTTATGTTTCTATTTCTTCTTGGCTAGAAGGTGTTTTATGGGAAGACCTTTCTTCCTAAGAGGAAGAACCCTTGTTAGAAAAGTAATGGTTTATTGATATTGATATGTGTCCTATATACATTATCTATGGTACTAACTATACTATAGAATCAAAGCTACATGAATCGATCAGAGTACATGATTGAATCGGGATGCTAGATGATACTTAAAATGAACTGCATGCTATTTCAATTTCTTTTATTTTTATTCTAGTTAGTTTGTCATAATGTAGCATTGAGTATGTTGTTCAAAGCCTTCAACTCAAATTTGATTAATGAATTGCATGATCTTTGGGAGTGTGAGTCCAGTACAAGTCTATTCTCATCCATTTGCAAGGGACTCAAGGGGTGGCGTGGGGGTTGGATAGTGCTTTTTGAACAAATTGATGGAATCAAGCTTCTAATTTATTCAAACATAAAAGAAAATAAATAATTAAATAAACAATCCAAAGTGCAAAAAAAAATAGACAAGTTCACCCTATACAAGGGTTAAGACATGTACTTGAGCTTAACCTAGCCAGGATTTATAAACATTCATTAGAGCTACTTCTAGTGTAGGCCAAATTACTTACAAGTATAAATCTTACTGCAATTTATCTTCTACAAAGAAGAAAGGCAGTGAAGGAGAAAACCTCAAAGTTCTTAACCTTACAAAGGGTTTATCTTCCACCTAGGAAGAAAGTCTACACACGAGACGTATCATAACCAAGAAAAATGATAAATAAAAATACATAAATAAATTCCTTAAATGTGAATAATAAATGAATTGCAAACTGATTGTATCGGAGAAGATGGCTTGAGAGAAAAACTTGGAAGAACATCGGGGCACAAATACTAGAGAGCAATTTTGTAACAATTTCCTTGGCTAGTAACGTTCGCTATAATGATTTTGAAATACAAATAAATTATAATGTATTTTGTGCTTTATTAGGATGGATAGGAGGTCTTTATATAGGCTTAAAGGAGGCCTAAGAAGAGAAAAAGTCCCATTTGAAACACCCCTACTGCCTAATTACTCTTAGCCAACAATACTAGTTTAGCAGTGAAGAATCTTAGTGTGGTGGAGCACAAACGATTATAACAAGTGAGTAAAGTCTGAATAATAATATTTATTTATCAGTTCGAAAAAAGGTACCAATGCAAAGTTTTGTGTATCTATTCAACTGGAACTTAAAAGTTGCCATTCAAAAAGGATTGACGGTGAGATTGATGAACCAAAGTGTATTTTAGTTCATGCACGAAGGATATATCCTAAGCTGCATTATTGCGAATTGCCTCAACAAAATAAATGGCATGCACAAGACGTCAAGTCTTTACAAGTCCCTCTTGAAATAGTAGGCATATCACTTTTATCATCATGGATATATTTCATTATTAAATTCATGTGCTTTGTTTATGTAAAGGTGTTGGTAACATAGATAAAACAAGCATGACAATCATAGAACTATCTAGAAAGCATGTATAATACTACGGAACCAAGCATATTTATATAAGACATAAATTCCCAAGAGATTGTATATTAGTAGAAAAAATCCAAAAACTTCAAACCATGAAATATATACATATCTAAGAAGACATGTGAGTCTATATAAGCTTGTGAATTTGCTTAAAAGTATTTTGAACCTAATATTATATTTGACATTTTACAAATTTGTTAAAATTGGCATCCTAAGTTCAAAACTTTGAGGAATCCAAAGAGTGATCTGATGGTAGTGTAGCATGCCTACACCGTAAAGGATCCGAGTTCGAATACTAAGGTAGACGCTCTGAACCCCTAAAATTACCAGGCCTACTTTAAAAAAAAGTTCAAAACTGAAAAAAGAAAGATATTTGAATGGAGTGAATACTTGAATACCTAAAAAGAGAAAATATACAAGAAGGGAAATCCTTTTGAAGGGAGAGAATTCTCCTTAAAGACTAAATTGCTCAATCTTAATTACAATAATAAAAATGGGAGAAAATATATGAATGGTAATGACCTTCGGAAAAGGAGAAATTATATTTAAAATAAAAATAAAAATTTGGTCGTTAACAAAAAGTGAAAGATTGTCAGTGACTTAAGTTTCAATAAAGACAATATATCAACGAGCATTTAGTTTTGAAGAAAGTCCAACTTTTCAAATTAACAGTTAAAAATCAAGAAGATAAAGTACTCATGTTATTACATGATTATGCTATTGCTAATCACACAAGATAAAATATCAAGAAGAATGAAGTGCTTAAAGAAAACCTTAAAGGCTGATGTACTGGTTATGACTTGAGATGCACTGACAATCTTCTATTCTGTGTTCATGCCTCAGTTAATTGCTGATGTCCAACCGCTGTTCGCAACCAGAGCTGATGATGATGTTGTGTTAATCACAGTAGGTAGCTAAATGAAGCCCTTGCGTAACCACTGTCAATTTCGCATCTTCCGCAAAGAGATAGTTGGAGATACGTGAGCAGCCTCCACAATCTTAGATACGGCCATACTAAAGTATTCAGGTACTGAATACAACACTCTGCAATCCCCCCACCAGGAAACCGAATCAACAATTCTCAACTTCTATTTAAAGAACAAACATCAGGTAGCCAATGCAACCACAATCATTCTGTTACAACATCTCGAGCAAAGTAAATGATAACAAATTCAAGATTCTAATAAGGCAACTATCTGCAACAACAAAGGGAGCTTTTTCACCATGATCAAATTATTCAATTGTCGGAGACAAACATTATCCAAAGCCTTTCCCAAGTTCTGAGGAAAGAAAGAAAGAATCAGAGACTGAAATGGCACATCCTGACTTCAAGGAATCAACCCAAGCTAGACCTCGTAACCTCGTAAGCTAAGAAGCATGCTGCATTAGCGGGGACACTGCGAGCCATTGCTGGCCCGAATCCCCTATACAACCCCTTCACACCCTCTGATGCCAATATTTTCCTAAATGCATCAACTGATCCTTTATACTTGGGGTTCCTGAAGTCATCCACCTGAATCACGCTTTTTATGACATCGGTAGGATAGACTGAGATCCAGAAAGAGGCACCTGCCAGGCCACCGGCCACGATAAGTTGACCTCTTCCCAGTTTTGATGTGTCTTTCCCCCCTGCAAAGTACTGCTTGAGAGCTTCATAGACACCAAACATCGCAGCATTCCCAGGAACTTCACGGCCTAAGGTTGGACCCAGACCTTTAAATAGGCCTCTCAATCCGCCCTCGGATCTAATGACATGCTTGGCGACATCCATCGGACCTCCATATTTCACCATTCCAGATGAGGCTGCAGAGTCTGCCAAGGCACTCTGAGCTTGCAACCTGGCCATGCATTCACACAAAATCATCCAAAGAGTGAGCGAATTCTGCTTGTTACACAAATTGCCCAACATGCTGATAAGTGACTGCAAGATGTACACTGAAAATTCCATAATAAAATGAGAACTAAAACTTAATTTGAAATGACACAATAATATATCAAATAATGACCTAAAACATGTGACCACATATTATGTATCGTGGGTTCCTTAACAAAGGCCAACCAAATAATTTATATTTTTTATGAGACTTCAAATGAGTAGAGTAAAGTAATTTAGCCATAGTCGGTCCCAAGTTCGAGTAAATTGAGGGTAGCACGTTAGGTAGCCAACAACTAACACAAGAGAGACAAATTCCTAAAGTGTTATTAAAAAAGAATACTATTATAAATATATTTTTTGGATGTATCTCCAAAGGTGATTCATCTCTTCTAAGAAAAGAACACTATTCAGGATTTTTTTCTCAAAACAGTTCAGATCTTTTCAACATGGATTTAAGAAAACATTTAGATTTTGAGGCATTCCCTACTAGCGACGCGTTGCATCCCCAGAATGCAATGAGAAGTTGGCAAGGGCCGCTACATCGTTGTTCGATATAGTTAAAAATTTGCAAGGTTCTCACATGAGGAACATATACGAGTAAATAAGCTAATTCTGTTGCATCGCCGCCCGGATGCAATCCAAATTTGTAAGGATTCTCTCATGATGGACAAATACGAGTAAAGAAGTTAGTTCAAAAGAGGTTGCAAAGGAAGTTGAGGATATGTAGTTGGAATATTGGCACTTTGACTGGAAAATCGATGGACATTGTAGATACGATGGAAAGAATGAAGATTCAGATACTTTGTCTCCAAGAGACAAAATGGATTGGAGAGAAAGCGAGGGAGATCAAGAAATGAGCTTTAAACTTCGATATTCAAGTAAAGATAAGGGCGGAAATGATGTTGGAGCAGTTGTTCACGAGGATTTGAAGGATTAAGTGGTTGACGTGTAAAGACTCAAGAATCAGATTAATTTGCTAAAATTGGTGCTCGAAGAAGAAATTCTAAATATCATCTCAGTTTATGCACCACAAATTGGTTTAGATGAATGAATTAAACAATCTTTTTGGGAGGATTTGGATAAGATTATGTAAGGAATCTTACAAAAAGAAATGATTTGCCTAGGTGGAGATATTAATGGACATGTGGGAAAGGATACTTCAGGGTATGTTAGTGTTCATGGAGGCGATGGCTTCGGGGACAAAAATGAAGAGGGAAAAATGATTTTGGATTTTATAACAACTTATCATCTTTTCATAGCAAACACTATCTTCAAGAAGAGCGAGAGCATTTAATTACTTATAAGAGTAGCATGACTAGAACATAGATAGATTACTTTGCATTGAGGAGAAGAGATCGATTGTGTTGCAAATACTGCAAAGTAATCCAGGAGAGAGTTTGACAACCCAACATCGCTTGTTAGTCATGGATGTGTAGATAAAAGGGCTTGCAAAGAAAAGGAGGGTTTCTAAGATCACTAGAACTAGAAGATGGAATCTTCAATTGAAGCAATAAACCTTCATGGAGAAGGTTTTAGAAGACTTATCTTGGGATTGTAATGGAAGTGCAAACGAGATGTGGGAGACGGTAGCATCTTGATCCAAGAGCAGCCAAAGAGATGCTAAACGAGTCAAAGAGAGGAGCTTCAGCCAAAAGGAGGCTCGGTGGAGGAATGGAGTGCAAGAGAAGCTCAAAATTAAAAGAACATGTTTTAAAGCTATGTCTGAGGATAGATTGGGGTAATTGTCACAAACTACAAAATAGCGAAGAAGGAAGCAAAGAAGGTTATAAGCGAAGCTAAGTCAAAAGTTTATGAAGTTTTGTACAAAAAGCTCGATTATAAAGAGGGCCAGGTGGATATATTCAGGTTGACCAAAGCGAGAGAAAGAAAGGCCAAAGATTTTTTTCAAGTGAAATGCATTAATGATGAGGAAGGTCACGTACTTGTTACTCAGAAGGATATAGAGACTAGATGGAAGAAGTATTTTCATAAGCTTTTCATTGGGGAAGGAAATACATAGGTCACTTTGGGAGATCTAGTTAGTAGTAAAAGTTACTTGAATCATTCAAGCTATAGACGAGTACAAAGGAAGTAGAGGAGGCTTTAAAGGTTATAAGACATGAGAAAGGTGTAGGACCCAATGACATTCCTATAGAAGTATGGAGAGTTTTAGGTGAGCATGGTTTCACTTGACTTATAAATTTATTCAATATTATTTAATGAAGCAAGAGAATGCATGAAGATTGGCAAAGCATCGCGATGCCTCTTTATAAGAACCAACAAGAGATTAAAAACCGTTCAAGTTACAGAGTTATCAAGCTGATGTGTCATACTATGAAAATTTGGAAAGGTGTGATCGAAAAAAGGTTGAGGTAAGTTTCCAAAGTAAAAGAAAATCAACTCGGATTCATGCTAGGTCGCTCAACTATTGAAGCCATCCACTTGCGGACAACGATGGCGATTTATAGAGCTAAAAGGAAGAAGCTCCATATGATTTTTATTGATTTGGAGAATGATTATGATTATGATCCACAAGAGATATTGTGAGAGTTCCGAAGAAGAGACAAGTGCATGTCCTATACATTAACCTCATAAAGGATATATATGATAGGGCTTCATCTTGTGTAAAGATCAAGTCTGAGAAGACTGAATATTTTGACATCAACATTGGTTTGCATCAAGGTTTAGCTTTGAGTACATTCCGTTTTTCCTTTGATATGAATGAGTTGACAAGTCACATTCAGGATGAGATACCTTGGTATATGTTATTCACTGATGATATTGTGTTATTGATGAAACTAGAGATGGAGCAAATGATAAGCTTGAGGTCTAAAGACATGCATTGGAGATTAAATGATTTCATATAAGTAGGGCTAAGACTGAATATATAAAGTGTACTATTAATTGAATCATTGTTGAAGGAATCAAGGTGAAGATTGGTGACGATAACATTCAGAAGAGAGATTCTTTTAGATACTTAGAATCTATTTTGCAACATGATAGAGACATCGATGGAGATATTACTAACATAATAAATGCAGGGTGATTAAAGTGGAGAGGAGCCTCCACTATTCTCGGTGATAAAAATTTATGGATCTGCTATACTTTATGGATCTGAATGTTGGCATGTGAACCTTAAACATGTGCAGAGAATGACAACAACAGAAATGAAAATGCTAAGGTGGATATGTGGACACACATACACATGTAACGATCGGATTCAGAATGATGCAATCAGATGGAAAGTTGGTGTAGCTCCGATAGAGGATAAGATGCGAGAAAACCGCTTAAGGTGGTTTGACCATTTGCAGAGGATGTTGGCTAATGCACCAATTAGGAGATGCGAGTTTTGAGATATTGAACCGGCTAAGAGAGGGCGAGGAAGGCCCAAGAAATGTTGGAAAGAGACTATACTAAGGGATCTTAGTTTTTTGGATCTAAATTCGAGATTGACCCAAGATAAATCTAAATGGAGGCAAAGAATCCACGTAGCCGACCCTACATAATGTGAGAAAAGGTGTTGTTGTTGTTCAAATGAGTAAAGTGAGTATACAAACAAGCTGCCAGCCAGAATGAAATGCACTTCTCATGTCTCAAAATTTGCACTACCCTAGCCTTGGGGTAGCAGCATATGCTAACTTCTCAACTGCTCACAATAGCGTGACTAAAACTAATGCCAAAAGAACCAAAACATACTGCGGATGCACGAGCTATCTAACGCAACATTGCTCTATCCAAGTTCAAGACCACCTATGGAACTGTGTTGGTTCACGATTTTACATTAGATACCCATGCAGGCCCTACAAAATGCAATGAATCTTGCATGAAACTGTCATTTATCCCATCTTTATCCAATTGTAAGGCTTGCAATACAGGCAAAATGAGGAAATGTTTACAAAAATAGCAGTTATATGTGTTTTAGAGGTCCATGTAAGCTTTTTAGAATTATTTTGAGTATAAGTCAGGAAGATGTGCTCAATAATTACTTTCTTCCATGATAACCGACAACATTCCTACATTTTGACTCTCTAGACCCAGGATACGGGGAACTTGGTAGGAAGAAGATGGTCACAGTTTACTCCAATAGACCTCCTGAGATAGAATTACCAAGTCAATCTCAACGAGATGGCAGGAGGACAATGAAGTTCTCTCTTCTTTGTTAAAAAAACAAAAACACCAAATTGGTATGAAAGTTTTCTAACAACATAATAATAACCAGACAAGGATTTGATCAAACAGATCTCAAGAAAAGCTGAGTTGGGCAGCATCTTTAGATGTGTAAAAAAATGCATCAGAATGGAATCTGACTTGGATCAGATGCAAGGTTTTATACATATGTTGTTTCGGCATGCAGTTAAACACCTAGAAGCTAGCGAAAAGGCTCAATTCCACGCAAATCAAGGTTTCAACAAGCACTTAGATATACAACTCAATATTCCTAGTGGGTGTAAGATGGGGGAATCATGAAAATTAGTTACACATAAAGATAACAAATTATTTCACTAACTACTACTCTCCAGCATTAATCATTCTAAAAAACAAAAAGCTTAACTTACAAAAGAGTCTTCCACAAATCGATAAATTTCACAAGCTAATTAATGTCTATCTTATTAGCTTAAAATATGAATAGTTAATGTTTGTGCATAACTAAGTACAAAGTGGACTTCCACAAATAAATAATTTAACAAGATAATTAAGATCCAGGTTAGCTTGAAACATTACAAATTAAAATAAGTGTACATGTAATCGGGAGATAGATCACTAGTTACAATACTACTTTAGCTTACAAGAAAACAAATTTAAGAAACTAAAGTTGACAAGAGGGATGGATGAGTAAAAATGTTACCTTGAAAGTCAATTTATATAACTTGAAAAGTAGTTATTGTTGAAGTCTTATCATCTATTTATTTTGTCTTTGTCGTGTAATTTGCTCAATAGGTTCCTCTCCTATATAAGAGAACCCGAGGGCCTCTCACTAGTTGTCTGTGTTGGGAGAGAAGATTCCTTTCTCGATTGCATTTCTCGAGAAGGATCTTTTCTCCCTTATACCTCGTGTGTTTGGTTCTGTTGCATTTGTTCGTGATGTCTCTCCTGGTCGTGAGAAGCTCTCTCCCACAGCTGTCAACTGTATTTTTGTTGGCTACTCTCAAACGTAGAGAGGGTACCGCTGCTTTGATCCGCTCAGGCAGAAGTACTTTGTTAGTGCTGACGTCACTTTGTTAGTGCTGATGTCACTTTCTTTGAGACTGTCATTTATTTTTCTCCTATAAATGACAGACTGGCCCATCCGACTCTAACGATGAGATCTACATGCCTCCACCTCCTACTGTCACACCACCACCACCACCACTACCACCTTTTCCTGTGGCTCCACCTTCTACTGTGACTCAGTTTTTACCACATGTCTTTACTCGCAAGCCCCGCTCTATCCCCCTTGCTCATAGGTCTTGCCCGTCATCCAGTACGCCTCAGGTATATAATGCGCACATTGTTTTTACTGATAACACTACTGAGTTGTCTGTGCAACAAGATTCCATATAGAATGAGCAGATAATCTCTCAAGAGGGGAACTCACAGGTCACAGACTTGGCAGATGATCTTGACGTACCGATTGCTCTGCGCAAGCCAAAACGAAAGTGTGCTACTTATCCTCTTGCAGCATAGGTTTCCTTGAGCAGGCTGTCAGAGGATTTCAGGAGGTTTACCCTGGCACTATCTATCATGGAGCAACCGCGTACATATCAGGAGGCTATTCAGGATAGTCAGTGGAGGTTAGCCCTGGAGGAGGAGATGACTGCGCTACAATCACGTGGTACATGGAGTCTTTTTTCTGTTCCAGTTGACGCATCCGTTGTGTGATACAACTGAGTGTTCACTGTGAAACACCGTGTGGATGGTAGTGTGGATCACTACAAGGCAAGACTTGTGGTATGCGGGTTCACCTAGACATATGGGGGAGACTATCAGGATACTTTCTCTCCAGTTCCCAGACATTCTACTCTAAATATTCTACTTTTTGTTATCGTGACACATGATTTGCTCCTTTGCCAGCTTGATGTGAAGAATGCCTTCCTCTATGGTGATCTACAGGAGGAGGTCTACATGCAGCAGCCACATGGGTTTGCTGCTAAGGGGGACTGTCAGAAGGTTTGCAGGCTACACAAGGCTATATATGGCCTTAAGCATAGTCCAAGTGCATGGTTCCGGAAGCTCTCGGATTTGATAGAGCAACAAAGGTTTGTGCGATCGACGGGATTACTCTTTGTTTGTGCAGCGGATCCAGAGAGGTACTATTGTCATTCTTGTTTATGTTAATGACATTATTGTTACAGTGGATGACGAGCAGAGCACTCAGGATGCCAAGGACTTCCTAGGCCAACAGTTTGTGATCAAGGACCTTAAGCATCTACATTACTCACTTGGACTGGAGTTTGCCAGGAACCAACGAGGTCTTTTGATGACTCAGAAGAAGTACGTTATAGATCTTCTTTCAGAGACAGGAATGGCAGATTGCAGACATGCCTCTACTCCTATTGACCCGAGCATGGAGCTTTATGATGATGACACTAAGAATGTCGACAAAAGAAGGTACATGGAGCTTGTTGGAAAGCTAATATATGTGACTATCCTTTTTTGTGAGCAACGTGAGTCAATTTATGGAGCAGCTTAGACATGCACATACGGAATGCAATCCATATGATTTTGAGATATCCGAAGACTTCACCTCGTATGTGACTTCTTTTCAACAGAGGCATCATCTCTTTCAGTTACAACATGTGCATATGCAGATTATGCTGGGTGTCCAAAGGATAGGAAGTCTACATTAGGCTTTATTGTCTTCATAGGGAATTCTCTAGTTTCATGGAAGAGCAAGAAGCAGACTATGACTGCCAAATCGAGTGCTTAGTCAGAATACAGGAACATGGCTCATGCTACCACAGAGATGATGTGGGCCAGATCTGTTCTTACTGACCTGACTATAGATGTGCCTCTTCCAATGCACCTCCAATGTGACAATCAAGCTGCACTTTTTTATTTCCAACAACCTAACCTTTCATGAGAGGATGACACACATAGAAGTGAACTGTCACTACACTCGTGACATTATACAGAAGGGTCTTATTGCCACTACGCATGTCAGCTTTGGAGACCAGACAACATATGTTCTTACTAAGGCCCTCGAGCCTTATCAGAGATGGTGTTCCAAGCTGAGTCTGATCGATATCTATGCTCCACCTTGAGGGAGAGTGTTAAGATATTTGTTATCTTTAGTATTGCTTTTCTTATTTTCTATTTATTTTATCTTTTTCCTGTAATTTGTCCAATAGGTTCCTCTCCTATATGAGATAACCCGAGGGCCTCTCATTACTTATATTGATTCTTTTCCCTCTACAATTATCATATACTTGCCAACAACCGTGAATAAGCTAAGATGGGGAGTTGCGAGGATAGTCGAACAACGAAGACAAAAACTTATATGCATACTCCACAATTTATACCGACATTGGGCATCAAATGGTATATGTACCAACTTTACCTGACACCCTCCATCAATTAAGCAAGCCCCAGTTCCAATATAATCAAAAGGCACCTAACTGCTCAAGGTTGCCAAAGCCAAAGTCTGAATACTGTGAAGGATCATCGAATAGAGAACAAACAATATTTAAATGACTAATCAGAAACATTCATATATGATTTTTTATTATTTTGAATATACATATTTTATTACTATTACATTTGTTCTTATATATTTATTATATATTTATACAGATTTGTTCATTGGTCACTACAGGATTAAATTTCAATCAAATAGTACACCGCTAACTTTAAATTACATTAAAAAAATTCCGAAAACCCAAAAACAGAATATTAAGAAATCATGTTTTTCAATAGTCGGAATACATAGTAACTAGAGATGAACATGGGTCAAGCTGGGCCGGCCGCCAGGCCCTCAAGGGCCTAGGACCAAGCCCATTTAAACAATTCAGGCCTTGGGCTAGCCCAGGCCTGACCCAATTCCTTTGGGTCGGGCTTGGGCCGGTCCGTTCCATCTCCATTTGTGAGCATGGGGGCTAGTGTGGTCTGAAGTCTGGACCTTCCTCTTCAATCTTCATCCATTTGCCCTGAAATTTACCTTAGTTTAAGAAGAGAAGTGGGCGATAAAATATCACTATCCGAAACTGGGATATGATTCATCTGAAGACTCAGACACTTAATCCAAGCAAATCTTTTTTGGAGATATTGTTAAATGACAGCAAGTATGAAGGTGGTCCTTGAAGGGACAGGGAGATTTTGGTTTCGAATACTCCATGTGGTGATCGATACAGTGTTAAGTAGCCCTGCAATTGAGGGCATTGCAGGCTGGTGCTTTGATTGAGTTTGGAATATTTACCTCGACATGTATCACAAGAACATTGTAATGTCAAACCATTTGTTCACGCAAGGCCAATGCGTGCAAATAAAATTTAGCACCAACCTGCACTTTATCAGCTCTGTAGGGCATGCGAGGATGGAAACCGCAACACCAGCGCCAGCTCCACATACTACCTGTTGTTCCACAGAAAGTGGAACACCGGGTTCGGATCTCAATAGTGCCTCCATCTGCCCCCTCACAGTAAAAAGGACAGCATTGAAGGCAGCAACAGTTGCAAGTGGAGCACCCATTCCTTTATATAGGCCTCTTGGGCCTTCAGCAGAAACGGTCTGCTTAACAGCATCGATGGCACCGGAGTACTTTGGAAGTTGGCCAGGAAGTGGAGCAGGCTGACTTTGAAGTTTGACCTTAATTGTGTCAAATGGATGCCCCACGATCAATTGGGCAGCTCCTCCAACTGTTCCAGCAGTCAAGTCCTTAACAACGTCAGCCATCTGCA
Organism: Ottelia alismoides; assembly: GCA_037367405.1. Classification (NCBI taxonomy): domain Eukaryota; kingdom Viridiplantae; phylum Streptophyta; class Magnoliopsida; order Alismatales; family Hydrocharitaceae; genus Ottelia; species Ottelia alismoides. The sequence continues at coordinate 109,311 of JAZKJV010006269.1, read as the reverse complement.
GAATTGTCATTTTGTCTCAGTATTAGTGTAATGTGAATGGTCCTGCGCTTGATAAGTTATAGAAGCACTACATTACATTGAGAAAAGACTTCAAAATGAAATCCTGGATGAAGTTCATTTCTTATTTTTCATCCAGGTAAAAACAAAATCACCCATAAATGTGATGGTGTTATGCGCATTAATATGAGTGCATTTAAGTTGCATAGAAGAGGCAACATAGTCAAACGGGAAATTTCAAGGATAGACAACAATAACAAAACAATATCTTCCCAATGCCTACATAAAATAAGATATTAACTTCAAAAACAGACGAGAAGAAAATAAATAACAGAACATTCAGGCAGAGTTAGTCAGAGAAAAATAATAATGATGGCAAATAGAAGTTAGAATTCTTTATTAAAAAAACATGCAGCCGAAGCTTCTTACAGAATTGGGAAGAGTGGGCTACACTTTCTTTCTCACATTGGCATGCTGAAGGCTAATTAGTGCTGGTTAGACTGTTCAGCATGAGAACAAGATAGGAAAAGCATAAGCTAGGATGGGAGGACAGTCTTCACTCATGGGATATTCGAGGAGCGCATGGCAGAAGAGAACAAAGCAGGGAAAGGGGGAATTAGAAGGCTTGTAGTTGGCACATGTGGACTGATTGAAGGAAGATGTGAGGTCCACGTTAACACTACATTGACTGCTTGTGTGAGGTTAGTGTGGGTTATGCTTCCACTACTCTCAGGTATGTGTACATGGAAGCTGGAAACCATGATGCTCCAAGACTGTGAATAGGCAACTGGGAAAGAGGACTAGCGAAGTAGCATCTAACTTCTACTTCTGAGAACCAAGGTGCCCTTCAGGAGGTCTAAGGTTACTTGACTTCCTTGAGGATTTTGAGATGAGATATAAAGGGATAGAGGTCTTATGTTGCCACCCACTTGTCTTGGGCTGAATATATGCACGAGGGTGTGAGCTGATTAAAATGGCTCTAGAATATCTTTTTGTACAGATGGTCGCGCACCCAAAGACTAACAATTGTATCCATTTATACCAATGGGATGCTCTCCTAGAACGGTAAGAACTGTATGACATACCAAGCATGCATAACTATGGCATGCTTGGTCTTCATGTTCATGTTTAATTATTCCACAGTGGACAAGTTTCTCTTAGCATTAAAATGTACTAAGCCTTCTCCCACTATAAGTAGGGTCGGCTACATGGATTCTTGCTCAAATCCATGTTGAAAGATTCGATTACTTTTTACGCTGGCCGTCGACTACCTAACGCAACCCCTGCAAGAGTGGGATTTAAAACATGGTCTTTTGTGTGGTAGACACACTGTACTACCACTAGACCATTAAGTGGATAGGTTTCTCTTAGCATTCATGTTTAAAAAATGTGATAAGCATTGAAAGGTACGATTCTCCAGAGAATATGATGCCTATGAAAGTGAAGGGAATACAATGACTGCCAACATTCTAGAAACTATTTTACTGTAATTAAGAAACTATTTTACTGTAAATAAGATTAACCACAATCTTAATACCAATCATTATATTGAACCCTAAAAGTTCACTAGGATGTTATTCATTGGAAAAAAATATGTCCTTAACCGAGCACATAGCTTTAACAACCCAAAAGGGTTCTTTCCGTACATAAAAAAAAATCATGCCTACGAAGAAGTGACTTCTACATTTTCCATTAATCATTCATGGCAAGCCCTTTTATAGGAGTGAGATCTGTTGATATGACATGAATCCTAACCACTTGTTGGGCTGCTGATGTAGCTGATCCGAGTCCTGACTTCTGATTGATTGAGAGCAGTTGGGCCGGGATTACTGACGTGTCTGATCTGTATCCTACCTTCTGATTGGTTGAGAGTTGTTGGACCAAGATTGCTGACATGTCTGATCCGTTTCCTGCCTTCTGATTGGCTGAGAGCTGTTGGAATGGACTGCTGAATACAGATGATATTCTTTTATTGCAGTATAAAAAGGACCCTAGGGCCACCAGATACTGCATCATCATTCTGATCATGTTTCTCATCCCATATTTGTACCTTCTCAGTACCCTCTGTAATACCTTTTTTTTCTCCATATAGTGAAATCGATCCCCGCCGCTCAAGGACGTAGCCCAGTTACGGGTGAACCTTGTAAATTCTTGTGTTTGCGTCTTACTTGTTCGATCGTGTTTGTGCGTATCTGCTTCTGCAATTCACAACAAACTGGTATCACAGCCAAGTTCCATCAGGATCATTCAGTAAGATGGCATCGTACAATCTGAAGATTGAGAAGTTCACGGGGGAAAATGGATTCAGTCTATGGCAGATCAAGATGCGTGTCCTTCTGAAGTAGCAGGGCATATGTGCACTGTTAGATCAGGAGCGAGCGAAGGCACTCGAGCCGTCTAAGTTGATGGTGCAGGAAGAGAAGGCGCACTCGACGATCATAATATGCTTGGCGGACGAGATTATCGCAGAAGTTGCCGATGAGAATTCCGCAGTCGGTTTGTGGTTGAGACTCGAAAGTCTATACATGACAAAGTCTCTGACCAACAAATTGCTCTTGAAGCAACGTCTGTTCTCTGTCAGGATGCATAAAGGTACATTTCTTAAAGAACATCTAGATCGTTTAAATACATTATTGATGGATTTAAAAAAATGTAGATGTTAAGATTGAAGATGGGGATACTGCCTTGATTTTATTGGTTTCTCTTCCATTATCATTTGAGAATTTTGTTCAATCATTCATTGTGGGAAGAGAATCCACAACCTTAGAGGAAGTTCGCGCGAGTCTGCATATGCGTGAACTTCGACATATGGCTATAGGGATGCAAGACTCTAATGCTGCAAGTTTGGTTATGACTCATGAGAAGAGTCGTACTGATTCTGACTACACAAAGAATGGAAAGCAGAAGTTCGAGAATTACAATGCTAGGGATATTTGCAATTACTGCAAGGAACCTGAACATTGGAAGAAAGACTGCCCAAAGAAGGCCACAATTGTTGTAGTGGCTCAATGTGGCAGAGATTCTGAAGATGATTTCGTTCTCACCGTAACAAATCAGAAGACGACAGTATATGAATTCTTGATTAAGGTTGTTCTTACCATATGACTCCTAATAAAGATTGGTTTTGCACCTATGAGAAGATAGATGGTGGAAACGTTGTCACAAGGAGTAATACAACGTGCAAGATTGTAGGGATCGACTCTGTGAAGATCAAGATGCATGATGGAGTCATGAGGACTGTGATAAAAGTACAACATGTTCCTCAACTGAAGAAGAACCTGATAACCCTTGGGGTGCGTTTGGTACGAGGGTTAAGGCATGTTAAACTGGTAGGGGATAACCTATTTTTGTATTTTGGTGTTTTAATAGAGGGTTAAACTGGAGGTGGGTTTGAAGTGAGTTTGTGGTAATATGATTGTATTGAAGTTTAAAAAGTGAGTAATTGTGATGTGATTGCATTGAAGTTCGGAAAAGTGAGTAGAAGTGGAGTAGTTTATAATTTTAATATGATATCATGGTATAATATATTATCTTTTGATGGAATTGATGATGGAGAATTGATTTATTTAATTATTTAAAAAAGATAAAAAAGTGGGGCCTACATAAGAAAGAGAATGGGTAAACTTGGAGTTTGGTACTCTAAAGGATATATGTACAACGATGAAGGTAGAGTCATGCAGGTTGCCAAAGCTGGGATTGTTGTCATCAAGGGCAACAAGCAGAAGACCTTATATATCTTGCAAAGGTTTACAGTTCTTGGGAGTAAGTTCAAGCATTGTTTAAACTTCCTAAATATCGACAGTTGACAGTAGCCACAAGGAGGGGCTGGTGGCGGTAAGGTGAAGCTCGGTAAAACTTTTCTAAGGAGAAATTTCAAGATGAATATTGTTTATAGTTCCTTGATACATGTTATCTGAATTTCAAGTAGTGAATTATAGTAGTGGTTAATCTGCTATATGAGAATTCAACCTCGATGGAGTCTAGTAATGATTAATTCTGCTAGTGGAGAATTCAACTCATGGTGGAGTATAGTAGTGGTTAATTCTGCTATATGAGAATTCAACCCCAATAGAGTCTAGCAGTAGTTAATTCTGCTAGTGGAGAATTCAACTCATGGTGGAGTAATAGTAGTGGTTCATTATGCTTTATGAGGATTTAATTCAAGGTGGAGATTGTTGATATTACTTGAATCCTAACCACTTGTTGAGCTGCTGATGTGGCTGATCCGTGTCTAGCTTCTGATTGGCTGAGAGCTGTTGGGTCAGGATTGCTGACATGTCTGATCTTTGTCTTGCCTTCTGATTGGCTGAGAGTTGTTGGGCCAGGATTGCTGACGTGTCTGATCCGTATCCTGCCTTCTGATTGGCTAAGAGTTGTTGAGATGGATTGTTGAATACATATGGTATTCTTCCCTACAGCCACCACGCGATGCATCCTCATTATGATCATGTCTCATCCCATATATTTGTACCTTCTCAATACCCTCTGTAATACCTTTTTTTCTCCATATAGTGAAACCGATCGCCACCGCCCAAGGACGTAGCCCAGTTACGGGTGAACCTTGTAAATCCTTGTGTTTGCGTCTTGCTTGTTTGATCGTGTTTGTGCGTATTTGTTTCCGCGATTCGCAACAAGATCAAAGTGCAAGATAACCAATAAATGAAACAATGTGAGCTACCCAGAATATACAAGTCATACTAAACCCTTTTACAAACATTTCATTCTATCTGCAAAGAATCCATCGTACAAAAACTGAAAAACCTTAAAATACTATCACATCTTGAATATATGGATATTACCATGAAGCCCAACGTGTTGGAAAAAGTCAGCCGCCAACATCGAGCCTCCTAGGGTATAATTTACACTATAAAACTTTCAAGAAAATGAATGGAAAAATATCCACATCTTTGTGATGACCAATTCTAGGAAAGAGAAGGCCAAATCTCCAAGAAGAGAAAGAGTTCACGTAGCTAACCTTCTTAAAAACAGAAAGAATACTTATTTACTTTCAAATTAGCAGAGCATAACAATTATTATCATTTTCTAGTCACAAAGGCCATAACACCGTGTTGTGCTTACATGTTGAACAAACTTCCACAGAGGCAAATATAAAATACAGATTTATTCAGCTTAACTCTCAAGAATGAAACGGACCAAAATTCAGATCGGACAAAAAGAGGTGTTAAGTGCTAAAGTGTAGTGTCTCCGTCACCATCAAACGAACTTCAACCCTAAAGCTAATGCAGAGGTTGAATAAAGAAAGTTAGTCATCACAAACAAATAAAGAGCATCACATGAGCCCCCAAGGGTCTTGCAGAACCTGTATCCTACCCAACATCTGGTAGTTTGGCCCATAGATGTCATCTTCCTTGAGCAATGTCAGTGTTTCAAACAAAATTACAGTGGAACATCAATAATAACAAGAACATACCTGCCAATTTCATAGCTTACAACACAACAAGAACAAAATAAAGGAAATGACAACACATGACCATTTCTAACGCTATTGTCACACTACACCATGACAAAATATAGCAAAATGGGCAAGATCATGTGTATTGGTAATATGAAAGGATCACATCACAAAACGCTGGGAGAAGCAAGCAACTAATATTAATCCGCAACAAAGGAATTTTAAAACAAGATTCAATTTTTAGCCTATCCCAGCTGCTTACCAATCCTAAACAACTCCGGCTTGCTGTCGAACACTTACCATTCCCTTCCCTCCTCACTCCCACACACCCACTCAAGACATACAACACCACCACAGAAATGGCATCCAAAGCCCTCAAGCCACTACACCAACCATCACATCAACCTACTCGGTTACCGACTGGCCCAAAAATTCCACCTCCCTCCCTGAATCCTCATGCAAGACTCCACCTTTCCCTCTAATTCCCAAAGCCATCCCCATCCATGATGACCCAGCATATAATCAACGACCGCCTGCTATGCACTCCCTCTTAACTGCCCCCACTCCACCATCGAAAGATCCGCGAAACCACCCTGCTCGAAATCACCAACTGTCATAATGGCACCGCCTTCTCAATGCAAGACCCCGCCTTTCCTCCACGGGTCCCAATGCAATCCCAAACCAGGACGACCCAAGATCCCCAAATCACAAAAAGTGAAAGCACAGGCCAAAAATCGGAACACAAGAAGGATGGATCGCTTACGAGGCGATGAAGAGTGAGATCTGTGAAGATGGGGAAAGGAACCTTTGCAGTTGGAATTGAATGACCGTCAAATCGAATAGCAATACAGATACGAAAAGGAAGGAAAGAAGAGGAGGACCATAAAAAGGAGGGATCGGATGGCGGTCGTGAACCTCGGAGGGATGTGGTGATCGATATGGCGCGGCCAAGATCCTGGGAATCCGAATGGCAACCGTTCGATGGACGTGAGGCGGAGGAAGCAGCAGCAGTCCAATGCGGATTCGGGGAAAGCGAGAGGTTCACTCCTTCTCTCCACTCGACGCCACTTAACTGCAGGGATAAAAAGAATGCAAAACAAAACAAAAGAACGAACACGAGGCGAGGGAGAAGTGATCTCTCTCTAACTCTCGCTCTCGCCACTCGCCCAGTTGCGGCCAATGGTGTTTGCATTCGGTAATGTTGCGGTGGGTGGTGGTGACTTCCTTTGTCGGCGCGTTGGTGTGGTGGATTGGTGCAAAAAAAACTATTGCACACGCGGATAAAAGCGTGGGTGTCTTCGTTGGATCCACCTTTTTGCTGCATCAACTTGAGACGTTTTCCGTTTAAAAAAATGGTTCATCTAATTATAGAGATCCTCTGTTGTGTTGTTGTCGCTGCTGCGATGCGTGAGCAACTCGATCTTGATCGAATAGTTCACACAATTTTGTACGGTACGGACTCATAAAAAGTATAAAATCATGCGAAGCGTTCGATCGTGATCGAGCGGCGCACACAGTTACAGACAGTATTTCGGCCTACAATAGGCTATCCGCTTCCTCGTCTAATACGAGCATGATACAAAACAATATGCATGGGTTTGGAATCTTTGGACAGACCTCACAGAAAGACTTGTCGACATCAATTGTTATCTATCTCCGTAATTTTGTGTACAAATTCTATATGGATATTAATATTCGAGTTAGTTGTTAAGCAAATATTCTTCGTTAGATAAATACATTATGTAGCACCGTATAGTCACAAAATAATAAAGGAAAAATAATGCAATCACAAAAAAAATACAATTTTTAAAATGGGAAACCTCTCGGGTAAAAAATCACAACTTGAGTCTTCCTTGTTGTAGCTTTCAACATGACTGAAGGATTAGTAATACAGACAACCCAACTGTAATATAGTGTATTATTACGCGTGGACAACTCTAATAGCATATTACGAATTGCTTAACACAGACAAGTTCAACTACAAAATTCCATCTGAATCTCAATGTGGAATATATGCAAATGATACGAGGTGAATGAATGAAGTGATACTTGGATCTCCATAGTATTTTGAGTGTCAATTACAAAGTTGGAGCATTTCTATATTACTTTTCACAAAGAGTTTAGATAAATAGTATGAATGTAATTGTGATGTAAACACTTCTTATTTGAGTTAGAGTGAATTAAAGTCATATTTATAGGCTCATTTAGGTTAATTTGTCGTTTAAAATGAGTTAGGTGAAATATAGCATCAGGTAGAAAAAATATCACTTAGATAAAATTATAAATTGAAGAAAAACATCAACTAGCTGAAATTTAAAGTAATCATTTGGATTAAGAGTCGGATGATTCATGAATACATGATTCATCTACTTTGTACTCAAATTTTGGATTGAATTCCTTAGCAAATTTATACATAATTTCACATAAAATGACAGTCTAGTACAAAGATCATCGTTAATAAAAACTATTAGTTGTATGTAAATGACATACAAATAAACTCAAAAGGAGAAAATCAAGAAAATAAATAAAAACCAAAATTTTTCCTATATTCATGGTTAAATAAAAACCTATATAAAAAGGCAAGTTCCAATTGACTTGATTCTAGTTGAAGTAATTTAATAAAAATATGAATTCAAATACAAAATTGAGATAAAAAAATACAACGAGCATAATACCAAGAAAAAGCAAACCTAATTGTAATCATACCAAACTTGTACATCACATAACTTAAGCATATGAACCCAAATCAAACTCTACTCGCCTTTAAAGCTGAACATTAACAATATGCTATTTAAAAAAAACACTTTTTAGGTGGCTAGGGTGCATAAAAACACTTTTTATGCACCATATGATTATAACATCTTATACAACTTTCTCAAGCCACGCCTTCTCTCATCTTCCCTTGTATATATTTTTAAATATTTCTTATGTTATGATACTACATTATAAACATATAATAATCACAAAATCACTCAAAATAAAAAAGGAAAAAAATCATAAACAATGATTCATAAGTAGATTAGACCCATGAAATAATTTTTCCTAGTTTCTAAAGGATGGCACCGACCTAATAAAATCAAATAAAGTTATCAAAATGTGCCCAATAATATGTATAATTTTCTTGATATTATACGATATTTTTTTTATCTAAATTATATTTTTCTAAAAAAAATAAGGCTTACACTTCAAGGTTATGACTCATCTCAATTCCAAGGAAACCACAATATTTGCCTTTCGTTTATAAGAGCCTCGACCATGAGAAAAGCAAACATCTTTCTAGTTAGAAAGCTTGCGCTCAATTTTTCCACTAGAGGTAATTGCTCCACCTACCTAAGATGACTACAAACTAGGGGAAGGCCCAAATAAAACATCAGTAGGCTCTTACGATGGTAACGGTGACTCTCATCTATTCAACCATATCCGGCTAAAAAAAGCCAAAAGGAATGAAAACTTGTTTTGCCTGATTAACAAGGGGACCAAATAACTCCCCAAAAGTATTAAGGGTTGTGGAAGTCCCAGTAAACCATTAGGATGAAAATGTCATTGAGCAAATAAACAGAACTATCTCCTCTATACACCACTTGCCAATCATAATGATCAAAGCATCAACTACCAGTATAAAGAGAACTAAATGAGGATATCCATGCCTATCTTTGGCTAGAAAACCACCTTATGGACGATCATTCATCAAAATCGTGAAGTTATAGTAGTAAAGAATCTTTAACCCAAGTAATCCAACTATCAGGGGAACCACTCCTAGCAAGCAAAGCACACAAAAAGCACTAACTGACACTTTCATAAGTTAGAAATTTACTTTTTACATCAAGCCTTTGACCTGATGATGCTTCTAATATATCACTATCTCAATAGCTATCACTAAACTCTCCATCATTTGCTTATTCGAAATAAACAGTGTATGCACTTAGAGAGATAACATCATTGATGACCAAGCCTAACCTATTAGCAAGCACCTTCACCATGATAAGGTAAATAGCATTAGAAACAACAATCACCATGCAATCCTCCACAATCTTCGACAGCTCCTTCTTAGGTTACGCGAAAATAAAAACCTTGTTTACCAATCAAAGCATGAGTTCCCCATAGAGAAATCCTCAATCAAAACTATGAGATCATCAAACTCCAATTCTTAGGGCATGTTCGGTTCGGGAATAAGCAGGAATAAGGACTGGGAATAAGGAGAATAAGGGTCTATTCTTTGTTCGGCTGGAGGATAGGAATAAGGAGAATAAGGTGAAATAAAGGTAGGTAAGGTGGGATAAAGATAGGAATAAGAGTGAAATAAGATGAAATAACGGAGAATAGTCGTACCCGGGGAACCGTGTTGGGAGGAAAATGGGGCCTTATTCTCCTTATTCCATTCGCCTTATTCACTAAACGAACATGGCCTTAGAGCTCATTAGGAAAATCAGGAAGCCATCATGCCTAAGAGACCATCCATCAACATTCAACTCAAGCACGATCATCGGAACCTCATCCAAACCAAAACTCCGAGTAAGACCATTAGCACGTTCTTGTTGGAGGACAATTGCACCAGTACTCATGTAACAACCCCGGGCTTAGGTCTCCGGTCCAATATCAAAGAAAACTAACATTGACAACTAATTGGGTTCGGACCCGATTGGACTCGTTGACAACCACCTAAAATGCTTAAGCCCGAATTATCAAGTAGTAATCCCTACCATTTATAATTCACTCTCACACTTTGTGAGTTTTAGATGTGCGACTATGTTTGGGGGTATGGGTGTTACAACTCAACCACTACTCCTAACCTTTCTACCCAAACTAGGAAAGTGCATCACCTGTGGATCATGCCACCATCCAACAAAAGTGAGCGGATAAAACTTCACCCCCTTTTCCTGCTCGAAGAATTTAGCACTCGCATCGTCCTCCATGATCTTTTTTTTGTTTGATAATTCAGGTTTCTTGCCCTTCTCAACCGCCACTCTATGCGGAATAAGCTGCTTCTCAAGTTCATCCATATTAAGATCCATCTCGTCTTCAACCCAATAAAGTCTAGAATTATGTTCCTATGCCAACTAAAACATACAAAGTATGCAAATCATATACCTTTGTGAACTCAATCAGGTTTTTCCTAAGCGTAGGAAACTTTAAAAGCACATGAACAACATTGGTCAAACCCTCTCATTCCAAGGCGTATAATACCGATTCTTTGAAGCCATCCTTAAGTAATCATGATCATTTAAGTATGAAAAAAGGACCAGGATGAAGCCCTCCCCGTAATCCCGAAAAAGGGGAATATGATCCAAGCAAGATCGAGGAAGCAACTTGTTAGAGGCTAGTAGAAAGAGGGGCTCAAAGGCTCCATAGATATTAAACATGCCCTATGATGCCAGTGAAGCGCGCAACTCCCTCGTCATGTGCCACTGAGCTATGGTACCATAGTCCTAAACGATGTTGTCCTCAACTACCATCTTACTCAAGCGAGTGGATTGTCAACGGTACTGTAGACTCTGCAGTAAAATCCTGGATAACCGGAAGCGCTCGATCTTACTCAAACCTTGAACAGATGCTCCCAATCTAGGAGTTCCTCATGCTTCTGTCAAACCAAAGACGAAACCTGCTAATCTATCAACATCCACGTCCGTACATCCAAAATCTCTCATGCCGAATTAGAAAGAGACATACATGCAACAGATTACTTAGATATGCAACATATCATCTAATTAGATATACATGATCTCACAAAGGATCTCAATATTAGAAAAACAACTTCCCGAATAGTTGATAACAAGCATCCAAGTTATTCATATATATGGATGAAACATATTATATAATCATCCATATATGAGGACAACTACTAATATCTAGTATCATCCTCTTGATTTTATCAAGAAAAAAAAAAGCTTGGTGGTTGGCACATTTCATAAATCTATCTCATTAACTTTATTAGATAAGAACTCACGATAATTATAGGATGCAAATAATTTTTTATCCATTAGAAGATAAAGGATTTTATTGATTTTTTTAGCGTAAGGAGAGATTTCATCTTTGGTAGAACTAATATCTAAAATAACAATTATGTACATTGCATCTAAGAATAGCTATGTCAGTTATGGACTCACTATCGCATATATTTTGTAGATATTTTAAATCTCTATCCTTATATTTTTAAATGCCAAATACATATATAACTTCGATATTTATAAATATATCATTATCTCTTTCCAAGTACTATTTTAATAAATAAATCTCACTATAGTATTTGTAATATATATAATAAATTTGTAAGTTTCTTTCATAATATTCAATATAATAATATTTTATGGAATAAATGAATCTAATATATATTTTTTAATTGTAAACATTATCCATACATGTATATATTAACTATACAATAAGTGGGTGTTATAACTTGTTCCGATCCATGTATGTTATTAAGAATATGCTAGTTTTTATATTCATATTCATATTTAAAGTAGATAAGTCTATTGTTTGATCTATTTTCATATATTCATCCAACCATTTACATTCCTAAACAATGTAACTATCACTAAAATAAAATTTAATTATATGAGAGTAAATAATTTGAATATTCGTTACTATATCTTCCAATGTTAAATTCATAAAAATGAATATAGTTCAATGTAAAATTATGTAAAATAATCTTCTATTTTAGTATGCAATAAATTTGATATTGATTGCTAAAGGTTTGTATGATGATACTTATTAGCTTACTTTCTTTTTAAAAGTTGTAACTAATCATTGCTAATTTTGCAACGATTATAGGGAAATACAATGAACAACCATTATAATATGATTAATTACCGGCATATGGGTGAAATAAATATAAATTATCCATTGTCATATATCAATTTTGGTGTAGTATTTGCGTGAATTTCTTGATTCCATAAAGTGGCTATTTTTCTTGACATTTGAAAAAGAATCTAATAACTTGTTTGACCTTTGTTACAGTTATAGTAATATGGATAATTTCATGTCTACAATAGGAGGATTATAACAACTACGCCCAAAACAGAATTTATATGCAATTGGAAAATCTAACAATTGAATTATGCCAACTATTAAAAAACATAACTAACCCGTGTTTGTACCATTAAAAACGGAAATGATATTAATCAATCAAGATTATCCTCCTATGATATAATATAGCATATAGTAAGATACACACTTGGATAATTAAACATACAAAAACAACATGGCATATAAGTTTCGTATAAATTTTAATTTACAGAATATAAGAAACAAAAAACATAATATTGAGTCGATTTTTCTAAATAAAGTTTGAGGGCATAATTGAAAATTTTCAATTAAAAATTGAGGATACGATTGTAAATTTGTCATACACTTAGAGAGAGAGAGAACATGTCTAGGGGATCGGGGGTAGAGAGCAAATAGGAGAGTGCGAGAGGAGGAGAGTGAGAGTGCACGAAAAAGGGAGCAAGGAGGCATCTGGGTGTGCCACATGTAGCAGTGAGGGTGAACCTAGCTATTCCGCGCAAAGAAAGAAATGAGGAAGAGCCAGGGATGCACAGTTAGAGAGTCGCGTCACTAAAGCTGGGGTAAAAACCTAGCTTTAGTAAGGGATACAAATATCCATTATAAGTATCCACTTAACTGATGTGTATGCATAAACCGAATCGGAAAACTAAACCGAATCTTCATCAGAAAAATCGAATCAGATGAACTATATAAACATATTAAATTAAATCTGCTGATGATTATGTCATTATTCTTAAAAATTGGACTAAACTGAATCTGTAGGGAAAAGTAGTTAAACCGGCTAATAAAAACATATTAGTTAATATGTTTATAAAATACACAATCAAATATCCTACAAATTGATATAAAATACAAATTGATATCAAACAAAAGATAAATCCTTGTGTAAGGTTGTGTACTATGAGGCATTCTCCACGAAATTATTTCTTCTCATGTAGATGATAAATCTAGTAAGCTCATTGTTTTGCAAGCAGTTTAGACTGCAACGGAAGTAATTTGGTTAGTGAGAGTTGATAAGCCACGATGGTATAAGCTCAGGTATAAAACATAACCCTTGTGTAGGGTGAACATGTATAAATATGTGTATTACAGATTACTTGACTTGTTATTGATTCTTCTTATTTGAGCTATAATTGTCTAAATTGATCATTTTCTACATAGAGAATACTACACCTCTCATCTAATGTGTATTCTTTCGGTACTAGAGTTTATTCATATGTGGTGATTTTGATAGCTCCTTTGTACCTACTATAATGAGCTCAACTGAGATCAGCAACATGCTGAAACTAACCAATCACTCTACTTAGATGACATTAGATATAATCATCTGAAGAAGAAAATGGCAATCTACTTAAAATCACTACATGAGATCTCTCATTCTGGAATATCACAAAGAAAGAATTCAAGGTTCAGGAAATAATAAAGAGATGGGAGATTACACATCCGTTGATGCGAAAGTGATTTTTCAAAAAATGTAAGACAATGGGAATTTTATATTGTGCATTATCAATTAATGAATCTAACATGATCTCTTAGTTAGAGACTACCTAAAAATATGTATGTGTCGTGAGGTCGCCCATGAAGACATTGATCGAGTCAAGAATCCAAGACTGAAGTTCGTACGAATGAATCAAGTTCTTCGCAATAAAGCTTGGCGACTCAATCAAAGAGATACATTAAAAATTTACTTACATTATTTACAAACATTGTAAATCCGCTCAAGGGTCTTGGAAAAGAATCCTTAACCAAGGACAAAATTGAGAAGCAGTCTCTCACTAAGAAATGGCGTTTGAAGATTACGACAATCAATGAAGCAAAGGATCTTAACGAACACTCTGTTGAAGAGAGTAAGAAATAACATGACATACAAGATTAACCTTAAGAAAGATGAGAAAAAATGTTGAAAAAGACTCCGAGAAAGATAAATCTTTAGCATTCAAATGAAAATCTTCTAAAATTGAAGCATGTCATAGGATGAATAATATATAGCTTTCATCTCTTAAACAACTCCATAAATATGTAAAGGGAAGGAGAAAATTCAAATCTCTAAGAAAAACGATCAACAATAATCTGATATGACCCATAGAATAAAGGACATATGTCAAACATTGTTCACTTCAGAAAAGAAGATAAAAAAGAAATGAAAGAGGTGAAGGAGAAGAATATTTTCGGAAAAAAAAATATTTGTAGTCACTTAGGATAACTTCGACTCTATTTCAAGTGAATAAAAATAAAATCGGAGATAAACAAATAACTAAGATCTTGTGCACAAATATGTATCTATACATACAACCAAGTGTGAATGTATGTGTCCATACATATATACATTTTTTGTTAGATACGCGCGCATTTAGGTTTTGTCTATATAGAGTGTCTCAACATCTATGTATGTGTGTTGTGTGTATATGTCTATGCGAATGTATGTATGTGTGCGTATATTTGTCAAGTATTTGTGTGTGTGCACATGTGTGCAAATTGGTATATAGGTGTCTATGTTGTGCGTGAAAACCTATATATGTATTTGTGCAAACATGTGCATGTATATTTGCAGATACGTAGTGGTGTATGTGTGTATACATGTATATATATACATGAGTGAGTATGCAAATATGTACATTTGCATTCATATACAAAAATATGTTAATGTGTGCTTTAGTGTTATGTGGGCATGCATATGCATATCTACTAAATAAAAGAAATATGATTATGTACTTTTGTAATGTATGTGTATGGAAGGCCTAACTCCTTTTTACCTTCCTTTTATCTCTTTTATCGTTCTCTTTCTCCGAAATATTTTTCCATCACTCCTTCATCTCTTTCTTTCTCAATTTCTCTCATTAAAGTTTTGGGGAAGACTTATTGGTTTGTTTTGGAGTGTTGTGTCCATATTTTGTGTAAAAATATCAAAGTGCCATGTACATGCTTTAGCATGATAACGCAACTAAATGCATGATACTTAAAGTTGGTTCCATCTTAAATTATGTACTAATGAAAAGAATTGGAAACTTATCATTCCCATTCAAAGAAATAAAGAAAATGCTAATGTCCAATAATTGTTTTATCTAACCATTATGAGATTGTGAGCCTTTATCTAAAGTAAGGATACTTTATTCACATATAATAATAAAAAGGGATCAATTACAAAAAAAGCTTCAATTATATATTGATTCCTAATTAGGAGTCTCATTTTTAAAGTGTAACAAGGACGTAATTTCAACTTTAGGGTTTATCGTCGCTTACGAAGGCTTGTATTTGAGACAAAAAAAATAGGCTCAAGCATCAATGCTCAACTCTTGTGGAGATCACTCTGAGTTAAATGGATCACTCGTGACAACCAATCAATCCGTAAAATAAAACAATTTAACATTTATTCGCATACAAACATGAATGGGCATACATGCATATATACTTATAATAAACACATGCATGCAGACAACCATACATGCATATACATGCATACACATATTTGCAAGCACTTGTTCAACTCTTGCGGAGATCACCCTGAGTTAAATGGATCACTCGTGACAACCAATCAATCCGTAAAATAAAACAATTTAACATTTATTCCAATTTTAAGCCACAACCATATTTCTGTTGATTGATCTTCAATGCGCTATTAGAGCCATCAAATCACATGCTCCATTTGAATCATGAGAAGAATGGGATTAATCTTTTGATCTGATTTGACGCTGCTGGAGATCTCGCGCAAAGGATGGCGTTAATGAGAGATATGTGTGTCGATGTTCTGCTACTATTCTTGCATAGGTCTTGGGGCTTCTCATGGATGGAGAAGATTGTGTTGAATGCTTCAGATAGGTCTTGATGATGATTATGTGGCTTAGAGAGATATAGGGGTTTCGTCTGACGCTCCAAGCGACATAGTTGCTGCTCCAGATTCTGGAACTGCAGGAGGACTCGATTGATACATCCATTTGAGACTTGGATGGATGGTAACTAACCCGAAAAGCACAAGTGATAAAACTGCAAAAGTAGAGGCACGACTGATATATTCCAAAAAAGGAAAGTGTATAACAGATGTTGCATAAGTTAAGAGGATGCAGTGATAAAAACCCAAAAATAATGGCACAAAATTAAGCAATTAGGAACTCTTTGATCTTCTTTTATTGCTCCCAAAGTTGGTCATATGTTTGCATGCACCTCAGAGAATCCAATAACAGCCAAAAAAACCAGGTCACCTCAGAATACACAGAACAAATTATGCAACTTACTGACGAAGAAACGCATCATATTCAATACCAATTTCTTCTGCTTAATATAAGATGAGCTCCTTCCTAAAAGAGGAAGATCCAAACTAACCGAAAAGCTCATGTCCTGCACTGTGGTTGTGAGGCTGGTTTAAAAATCTGAGAAACCATTTCTTCTGAACTGCTGCTATCCTAGTATTGGTCAGCCGGTAACTTGTAGCGAGCGTCGAACCAATTAATAAATTACATGTGTACATCAGCAATGCTGTCATCGAATGGTTGTCCGTCCCCGACGACCAAATTCCACTTTCACGAACCGGAGCCTGGAAAAGAATTACATCTTGTTTATGAGGTTATAAAAATTAAATTAGTGTGTTTTCTAAACGCAGTAAAGAGTGTAACTTTAAATCACATACAGGTGCTTTCTTGGAAGGGAAACATTCCAAAACCTCAGAGTTTCATCCCCTGCTCCCGTTACAATTGTCTGTAATTTTTGTGATCAGGGAAGAATGTCAGCAATTGTGATGCACAAACAAAACAACCGACGAAATTTGAAGCAGTGAAGCCATATTGAAACTATACCTGTCCATCCCGGTGAAGTGGCTAGATATAGCACTCGGAGACTGTGGCCTGTCAAAGTAGCCACCTGTAATACCACAAGTGAGTGATGATAATTAAAAAGTGGAATTTCAGAGTTGCATGATCTTGATTGATCTCCGATCCAAATGTCAGAACATTCCAAAATTTCCTAGAGAACATGAATCTATTTAGAGGTATGGTTGATCAATTTGTTTGTCAGCTGGAAATCCAATCAACTGCCACAGAGAGGCATCATAGCATAAATCTAAAACTAGAAGTTTGGAATTGATTTGATTTCAAACCGTATCTTATTCCAATAACATTTTGATCCTTATGATGCAGGATTATGGTATGTTTGGTTTAATTTTTTTTTATTGTAACATATATGAGAGAATAAAACAAGTGCAACCGAATATTACCTTCTGCATAGATGGGTATTTCCATAACATTATTTGGTTTTGGGAGTACCCATGAGTGCTGACCAGCTCATTCACATTCTTACACCATGATAGATTGCAAACCTGGTTAAAACATGTTACACTTTCAATATATTGGGTCTATCGGTAAGTGGGTAGAGAAGCGATGGAAGAACCTGGCTGCCTGTGTCAATGCAATTCAGCATATTGCTATTCGAGGTGTTCCAGAAGCGGATGCATCGATCAGCCGTTCCTCCTCCTGATGCAAGAATACCATGTTGATGAGGGGACCAAGCAATGGCTTTAACAGCAGCAGTATGTTCCCTAAATCTTAGTACTGGTTGCTGGGATTGCTGGCTCCACACCAACAGCTAATTCACACAAGGAGCAACTTGAGTTTGGTGATTGCGAAGTTGGGAGAGCTTAAATAAACTTGAAGTAATGAAATGCTGTTGATCAACAACCTGGTTATCGTTTCCTCCCGATGCGAGCTCTTTGTCATCATGTGACCACTTCAACCCACATACCTGGAGGGAGAAGCAATGGAATGACAAAAATCAAGACCCAGCCAAACTATTTTAATTTTCAAGCAGTTCGAGTGCTTTGAGTTTGTTGGTGCACCTCCGATCTGTGGCCTACAAGTTTGCTCACAAAGTCACTCGGAACACGAAGATCATGATGAAGAATATGTTTATCCCTGCTTCCAGACGATAGAACTCGTGAACTCCATGCCAAGATGCCGGTTCTTGTCTCGTGGCCATTCATGGTGCGGATCTTCTTGCATCGGGGTAATCCCATATCTACCATGCAGATCAATCACATTTTTTAGCTCCTTCATATGGCATTGCATACAAATGTCCGATCATCACAATGTTAAGAAACTTTTCCTGACCAAATTATCTGAAATCCATCCATGCGGTTTGTCACCATAATCAAAGACAAGAACGGGAGTTTTCTTTCAGTTCGGTTGTGTGTCATTTAAGACAAACGCCTCCTACAGTTTAAATATTTTCTTCCTAATCTTCTCGTAATTGAATTTCCTCAAGACATTCCAGTAATTAATGCCCAATACTTGCAACTATTTTGTAGATTTCATTAATCAACACAACTACAAAATAAGAACACAATTTCCTGTAAAGTTAATTGTCCCCATGTAAGCAAATTGCAGTATAATGAACTAAAGCCAACTTTTCGAAAATAGCATACTAAATAGTCAGATTATCCCATGGAATTCTTGAACTTTGTCTACTTGGTATCACCCAAACAAGATATAAAAGCTGCATAACAAAATGCATAAAACGAAATTCAGAAAAGAGAGGATTATCATTATTAGATCCATGGACTTACCTGCACTTCACCAAGAGCAGTGCCTATTGCAAGATATGAACCTTCCTTGGTCCACTGAACCGAGCATACACTATCTCTTGGCCCCAAATCACACAGCTTCGTCACCTGCAAAGAACCCCAATATTTCGTTAACCATGATTCATCACATCGATGAAAAATCCATCTTTAGACAACAAGCTCAGGATCTCCAAAACCGACATCACCAAATTCCAAGAACTCCAAGCAAGTAAATTCTATCCACCTTGCTGGTTGTTGCAGTCCACAAGTAAACACATGTCCCCAACCCAACAGCAAGAACATTCTGAGAGGACCAATCGACAAGGTTCAAGTAGAAGTCATCCTGCAGGGAGGGCGCATCAAGTACCTGCACGCAAACCCACCTCAAATTCAAGCCAAGAATCAATCTTTCCCACAAAATCTCCGCAAAGATGCTATCTTTGTTGGGTCTCACCTTGTGAGGCGTCTTGGCCACCTTCCTAGGAGGCTTCGGTGGGGGCGTCGACGCCGTGCCAACATCAAGCAGACCACTGTCCCCGACCCCGTTTTGGAACGGCGAGCTCGGGGCCGAGTGATCCATCTTGTATCGGAAGAGATTCTTGCTTGGGCTTATTGGCGAGTTCTTCCCAGCGGGAGATCCCATTCCCATGTCCTCCCCAAGAGCTCTGCTCTAAGCAAGCGGTTGTAGAGTTCGTTGGCACCTTCCTTGAGGGGGGAGGATCTATCCAAGATGTCGAAGTTCTGGAGCCTCGAGGAGGACCTGCAGGGTATGAAGCGATCGCTGTAGATGGTTTTGGAAGGGGAGAGGGTCTTGGGGAGGGAGGGGAAGAGGGCAGGTGGCGGCGTGTCGAGGCGGAGGGACATCTGCATGGAGGAAGGAACATTCAGGATGGGCTTCTTGGGATCCATGGCTGCAGCTGTGGAAGCTTGCGGGTGGTGGAAGATGTGAGATCTTTGGCGGCGTGGAAGTGGTGGCGGCGATGGATGGGTTTTTAGGTGGGAGGTGAAGATGTTGTTTGTTTGCAGGGGAGAGCAAAAGTAGCCGTTGGAGAAGGTGATTTTTTGAACGTTTTGCTCGCTCCGCCCAACTGTCACTTTCCAACTCCTTTGCACTATTGCTGCTGCTGATCGGAATAAGATTCTTCCTTTTATTGCAAGGAAGGGAGCAAACATGTTACTCACAAAATGATTAAACATAGTGTTTGAAGAAAAAAAAACATTCAAGGAAACGTACTTAAATGCTCCCGCAATCATGAGCAGAGTCTCCATCTTGAAGATTTTAATAAATCTAGTTAATCCTCGTAGGTATTAACTTTGCAAAATATTCTCCAAAATAGTGACCGCGTGAAAATAATTCTCATAGTGGACATATATCGACAAACTGTTTTCTGCTTCGTGTTCTGTGTGCGGTAAACGGTTAGCCGTACCACATGAACGGTAAAATCTGGATTCCCCTTCCCTTCTCGTCCGTCCATGTGGCATGACAAACCATTTGCCATGCATGGAACACGAAGCGGCAAACGATTTGTTGATATATATGAACTTTGAGAAATATGTTCACGCCGTCCCCATTTTGGGTATATTTTTTTTCTCTCCCCTTTTGATAAACCGCTCGTATAAATCATGCATGTTATTCGTTCTTAATTTAGCATTCTATGGTCAGTTTATATGCAAAAGTTTTGTACATAAGAGATTAGAAGAGCATTAATTTATTCATTGTACTTACATGCATATGTGCATTACATACTTATTTTAGTGATCATTTTTTGTTTTCTTCTTGATAATCATAGTGAATCGCTGATTTGACAATATGTGTCAATTGGTTGTAACTATTGGAGAATAGGGTCTTGCAAAGTTAGTTGTAATTGTACATCCTCTTGTGTGGTGCTTTGATCGATTACATATGTGATGTATATGATAATACAAGATAAAGTAATGCATAGATTTTAGGTGTCCCGTACCGTGGAACACGAAGGTTTCGGGTGGGATAAATAGTCAGGTTCCTACTATCGAACAACCCGGCTTAAGTATTTTGAGGGTGGTTAATCGGGTCCGCATGAGCCCGATCCCAATAAGTTGTCAGGGCCAGTTTTCCTCGATAACGGACCGGGGACCTAAGCCCGGGACGTTACAAATGGTATCAGAGCCGAACGCCCTCTAACAGTGGAAAGGGCTACCCGAGAGGTGGAGCCGCCCCTATAAGAGGTTGGAGGAAATGGCTGCCCGGAGCGTGCAACCACCACTGTCACTGGAAGAAGTGATGTGCCATGTCGCAACGAGGACGTTGCGAATATAAGTGGGGGAGGTTGTAACACCCCCCAAAATGGAATGTCCCATACCGTGGAACACGAAGGTTCCGGGTGGGATAAATAGTCAAGAACCTACTACCGAACAACCCTGCTTAAGTATTTTGAGGGTGGTTAATCGGGTCCGCATGAGCCCGATCCCAATAGGTTGTTAGGGCCAGTAATGTTCCGCTAACGAACCGGGGACCTAAGCCCGGGACGTTACAACATATGTAACATATGTGATGTATATGATAATACAAGATAAAGTAATGCATAGATTTTAGGTGTTTGATATCCTTGGAAATAAATGGACTTCAAGAAATTATAAAGGCTCACGACCATAATTTTCCCCATACAATAAGATAAAGCTAATAAATGGAACGTTAGTTGATAATTTTAGTGGGATTTGCTTTAGTGACATTGATAAGACATCAATCTACGAATTCATGTAGATATGAAAAATGCAAAAATGATATAAAAACATGGATACTAAGCAGTTATTTTTATTTTATGCAAAGTATTTGGAGATAACATTTCCTTCGTGCCTACATGTTATACATTATATTTTGAAACTTCTTAATATCATTCATTCTCTTATTTTTAAACAATGATTGTTTAGATAGAGGGTCTCTACGATTGATCATGTCTTCGAAGGACTTCAATTATGAAGAACATCTCCTATATTCATAATTCATTTCTTCCTATAGGAGGAAACTATGAAGTTCATGAAGGTTTTGGGTAGAGACAGTAGAATGATGTCAATCATCATATTTAAATTGATCTAAACTCTAAAGATGTTGTTTCATGTAGATACTCAAACAATTTGGGTACACCATCTCCTATGGAGTTACCTTCCTACATCTTGTAGAGAATCATACACTTCATATTTTTGAAAAGTTGAGAGCACTTATTATTGTCAGAACGTCTCCTTTGGATTACGAAGGATTTCAACAATATGATCCATGTTAATATGTTGCTTTTAAAACACATTAGATTAGGAATTACGATTGTAAAGATGCACACTAACTTGGTTGTTTCTTTACTTCATATTAAATTGCATATCCTCATCATTACGATGAATCTTGTAACATACACGTGTAAGCTCATCATTATGTATTTAGTTACAAGTACTATATCCATGTATGGATCAATCCATGAAAATTGGTTAATATCGAGTATATTTATTTTTGAGTGGGTTAAGTAAAGCCTACTGAAAATAAAATAGTTTGCACTTTTATAAACCTTGATTAAGATGAAAATATTTGAAATCAAGGTTCTCTTGTATTTTCTACCTTGAAAGTTATTTCCTTTTCAACTTTTAAAGCATGAGGTATGCTAACCAAATACCTCAAGTAAGATCAGGGATCTTCTTTTCACTTTCATCACACCTCAATTATATGAGAACATGAAATTATAGTGAAAGTGTGAAACTTTTTTCACCTTGCAAGTCCGGCTTGCATTCCCAATGTCCGGATTGTAATACACATGCCCATCACCCTATGGTGATATAGACATGCTATTATTTAAGCAAACTGTCAATGAGCATTGGGCTCGACTTGGCCCAACTAGGGAAAGCCCAGTCTGGGCGCATCAATTTTTCCCGGACTTTAGGTCAGGTCGAGGCCAAATTTTTTGGGCAAACTTAAGACTTGGGCTCGGCCCAAGGCCCGCAGCATCGGGGGCCCAGGTTCAGTAGGGCGAGATCCGCACCCATTTTCATTACTTGAAGGCTATGCATTGGGGAATTTTGAGAGTCCGAAGCTTGGAGTTCCACACGGGTGGCAACATTTCTAGTCGGTCGGTCCGAAAGAGTCGGCTCCATCCCGCGATCCTTGCACAATGCATCGGCTTCCTCTACTTCCGTTGTAACCTTCGAGAATTACATATCAATATCCCACAGAGATTAAGATCAATACTCTCTTTATAACAATCCGAGCTTAGGTTTCCAGTCCGTTATCGATGAAACTTGGTCCTGACAATTAGTCGTATTAGGGTCCAAATGGATCCGTTGAAAACCACTAAAAATGCTTTAGTCCAAGTTATCATGTATTAATCCTCACCACTTATAAGCCACACTCACACCTCGCGAATTTTAGATGTGGGACCATTTTTTGTACGTATGAGTGTTACAATCTTGAGCATGTATTTTTAGCAGCCATTATGATCTGCCATTATATCAATCATACCACCTAAATACTATCGGACAAAATCATTCTCAAAGATATGGAGGAGCCAAATCCCTTGTGGCTAGATGTTAAGGACCTGACATATGGGAAGAAAGTTTTGAATAATAATTTTACTTTTATATTCGGGGTAAAATGGATGTTGGAGATAGCATTTATGCTTAAGTAAGACCACATGGACCTTACTCTGCTATATTTATTTTGATATTTCATCAAAAAAAAATCAAATTTTAAAATAGATAAATGGTTTTTTGTATAGGGCTGCAGATGTTGTTGGCAACTATTTTTTGTGGATATATTTAATTTTAGAAGTAGAAATATATTGCAATATACTATTGGGTTTAAATCCAAAAGCAAAATAATAGTTTAGTGATGAAAAGCTAACATTTATGCATGTGTATTCAAAGAAACTCATGATTGGACAATGAATAAAGTGTCTACAAGTATATTTAAGTATATTTAGGTGCAGCACATCTGATTACGTCTTTGATACTGTATATGTACACACCATTACGAGTTTACGAAACCATCGAGCTGGAAAGTCATCAGAACTGGCTAGGTGCCAGAGCCCATGCCGGTCGGGCTCACCCGAACCAACACGGACTGAGCCCAAACATGAAATATCGGTAATATGAAAATCCGAGCCTGACCCACATGTATATCGAGTCCGGGTCAAGCTTGAGCTTTTGTGGGCCGGATCAGGGTCGGGTATAGATCGGTCTGGTCCAATGCTGAACCCTATATGATATATTATGCGGCATAATGCCTCAATTATATGAGGAAGAATATTATAACTACAACGAAGCGGCATGATCAAGGCATGCTTGTACATTAGAGTTGTTACTTTGCACATGTGTTTCCGTCACAATCCATGACAATTGGTGATGTTACCATTCCCAATTATCGGAGAACATGGATGTCATCCTATGATTATCTATATCTCATTTAAATTAATAATTGATTTTTTTGAATCATATTCTCATGGTTAATGAATTAAAGGAAAAATCTAATCAATATTGATAATACACTACAAGATAAACACGACGTGACCACATAATTATATATGCTCACGGATGTGAGCTTGTGGCAACGGAATTGGGCTTTGGACATAATACTTTGCGGCATATAGCTGTAGCTACAAGTCTCATCATGGGAGTTCTTTAATCACGAGTATGTCGTGGACACTATAAGTAATCGTAAAGTTGTCATAGCCACAATTATGGCATGAATGCCCTCCTTACATCTTTGAAGACTTTGGCTATGCAATTGTAGCTACGAGAAATTAGCGGCCACACAATTATCGTGGCCACATTCTGTGACTACAACTTATTTTTCTTGTAGTGATAGCATATTATTGATCATTATTAGTATAATCCTATGAATTGAATAATAAATTAAATAATTTCAAAAAGGGATTAACATAATCGGATTTACACCCCATATCCAACCTGCAATGATTAATATGCACATGCATACAAATAACATTTTTTTCTTTTATAAGACTACAATTTAACATGTTCATATTTAGTCTTTTTCAAGATATTTCTAGCTAGGTCATGCAGAATATTGAGATGAAGCACTTTCTTAATTTGTAAGGTTCCAATTAAGTAACCACCCCCAACAATCCGGGCCAAAAAATAAAATTTATCTCAATGAATCAATATGAATGTATTAAATTGTAATAAAGTAATTAAGAAAGTTTAGAGTGTTATTGATTCACACAATAAAACATGCATATAATAGGAAATATGTAAGTATTAACATTCTAGTTGTTGCATATAACTAAAAATAATAATTTTGGGTTTCAAATTTGAAAGTTGCGACAACCACTTCACCATATGATATGGCCAAATATTTCTAAAGTATTAGGTCCAACTTTTGATCTAAATATATCGAATATATTGACATCAGTATTGAGACAAGAATTATGTAAAATAAGTCATTATATTTTGGTTGAGTCGTCTTCCAACTCCAACTATGGGGAAATCAAAATTTTCAAGGATGCATGGTCATAATTACATGAAATATATTTCCACTGATTGGAGAATTGATTAATGACTTACCAATCAATGTTTTAATGTGTCATATGACTCGAAAATAGTAGTGAAATATTTTATAATGATTCGCTATATTTTTGAACGAAATCCTAATCTATAAGCATTTTCTACTCTCAAATCTTGAAACAGACACCATTAACTTTTGACGGGTCTTTTAGGTACAAGTACAAACCTTCTAGGCATCATAGATATCCGAAAAATATAGTTCTAAACATGGATGAAGAGCAGCAACATCATATGTTGCCGGATCAATCAAAATAAGAAGTTATTACAAAAACAGTATGCCCATGAATTAGAAAAAATATGGTATATTGTTCTTTGGACTCGGATGGAGTCCAAATCCTACTAATGGGGCTTTGATACCATTTTAAGAGGTTTTAACCTCACAATTCATGGAAGTGTGAAAAATGAATCAAATTTGTAATGTAACCAATGCTTTCTTATAAAAAAATGATTGCCAATGCAAAATCACATGGTAGTGGAACCATATTCTGTATCGTTTTGCAAGATCAAAAGAGTATAGAAACATATCATTGATGCGTGAGTCTCTTAAATAAGAGATCTTTTGACTTAAGTCCGATGTCACAGTTGCGAGTACTTGCGAGCATGATGACGACTCTTGGTACTTTTCGCGAACTTGACATTATTCTCCACCAAGTTGTCCACATCAAAATATATCTAGAATGATCTCAACCTCCTTATTTCATCTCATGAAACCAAATCATTCTATTCAAACATGACGCACAAAGAAGAAGATGGATCCTCTCACAATGATCGAGCCAATTGAGAAGAGAGTAGAGGTTATATAATGGGAGGCCAAGGGGATATTTGGTGATGTATATGGGGTGGAACCAAAAGGAGATAATGGGATAATTTTCTCTTCTATTTTCTTCTCTTTCTTCTTAGACCTATAAACTACTCGTTGATAAGGAATTGTATTGTGAGGAGAAGAGATCCCAAACCCTTCTAATATAGGGCCATGGACGGTCATGATGGAGTCCTACTCCATCTATATGAACGGCCATTAGATAATGAGTGGGGAGAAAGTCTTTCTATTCTCTCTCTCCCTAGTTAATTACAACCTCTAGTTTTTCTTTTTTTATTTGGATTTGAAGTATTTTTTGAAATAATAAAAAGAGAACAGTTTTCTCTCACATCTGACCAACTGATATGTATATCCATATGGAGAATAAATCCACCTTTTTATTCTTTATTTATTTCAGTAATAATTCATTCTGATTTGGACTTGGGTCACAATTGTTTTGGAATTAATTATATTATTTATTTAATTAACTTCCATTGACCTTTACGAGATGATTATAAAATCATCCTACCAAATATGAATCAAATTAGTTCGTAATAAATGAATCCAATATATAATTAATTAGTAAGGAATGAAAATCTAATTCACATCAATACTATTTAATTGTGAGAATTATATTTACACAAATCATATGATAAAGATGAATAATATTAATATTAATATTATGATCAAAATCCACATTAATTAAATGACCAATAATATGGATCGTATTCCCATATTCCAATATCGATGCTCACCAAAATATCAATCGGCTTAGGGCTAAGGCACAGGGTTTCATTTCAGAAAAAAGGTTGATATTTGTGGCATGCACCTTGGTGCATACTCGCCAATCATTATATACATAACTTCAAATGAGATGGGGGCTCACCACCCCATGATGTGTCCGCAATCTCATTTACCTATTTTAAATCATATGGTTCAAATTAACTGCATATTAATTCATTTAATTTAATGTTTTGTCACATTCTAAACATAGAATATAACAACTTAACATCCCTAAATGGTACGGAACTCATTTACCCTAAATCAATAGCTTTGTTCTTCTCTCTCTCAGTGTCTCTATAAAAGGAGGTGGTCGATAGCTCTGGATCCTTGTGGAGACAACATCGGTGCATTCGGATCGAAGATCATGTTCTTGATATTCATTCTTCTCTTCAAAAACTTCTATTAGAGCCCTATATCGCTCAAATTCAAATCACGACTCTATTAAAATATAACTTTTTAGATATTTATGGTTGTTGAGTTTTGGGATTTATTCATAGATTTGGGATTTTTCTTGGATTTCTTGGCATCAGTTTGCGATGAGGAGAAGCATGGCCACATCCCTACCCCTGTCTCCCAACAATGGCACATGACACGTAGGAGTTGGTGGACACGGGCAGAGGAGGGAGGTGCGACACACATTAAAGGCGAAGCATGTTGTCGTGGCACGTAGTGGATGCAAAGGAGGGGTGCCGTTATTTACCTATTACAAATCGTGTTTTAAAACCTCAAATTCTTTTACAAATATTTGATTGTTTTTTTTACATATCTCAATTGCTATTTACAATCTCAAATCTTTTTTTACGTTTTATTGATTTCTAACACTCTGCTTTTTATTACAGATCTCCACTCCAATATTACAAAGCGAACATGTATTTTTACAAAGGAATATGAGAAAATTACAAGGGAACATAAAGCAGTTTCAAAGATCCATATAATGATACACACCCCAAAGAAACTACAAATACTTATGGCATATTACAAAAGAAAATATAAAATTTACAAATAAAAAAAAATTTAAAAAACTAATTAATGAGTTGTAAAAAACACATGGTTTGAATTTTACAAAATCGAATATAACTTATACAAATTGTAATTCATATCTTACAAATATCTATAGTAAATTGCATTTGCAGAGAATACTTTAAGACACTACAGGAATTGCCCCATTTAGGGACGACAACTAGCGACGGTCTTGGAGTGACCGTCCCTACTGCCTCTTTTTAGGGACGGTCATCCAACAACCGTCCCCAATAACCACATAATAAGAGACTGTATGTGGCTATCGTCCCTTTTGTACTAACTCAAAGGGGACGGTCATTAGTGACCGTCCCCTCTGCCTCTTGAAGGTCTTTGGGGACGGTTCTAACCGTCCCCATAAGTCTTCTGTTGGCGTCGCCTCTGACGAATGGTGCAAAGTGGTCGACCGGAGGGGACGGTTCTAATGACCGTCCCCTCTGCCTTTGGGGACGGTTCTGACCGTCCCTATAAGTCTTCTGTTGGCGTCGCCTCTGACCATTGGTGCAAAGTGGCCGAGCAGAGGGGACGGTTATTGTAACCGTCCCCTTTGCCTCTTGAAGGGCTTTGGGGACGGTTCTGACCGTCCCTATATGTCTTCTGTTGGCGTCGCCTCTAACGATTGGTGCAAAGTGGCCGAACAGAGGGGACGGTTATTGTAACCGTCCCCTTTGCCTCTTGAAGGGCTTTGGGGACGGTTCTGACCGTCCCTATAAGTCTTCTGTTGGCGTCGCCTCTGACGATTGGTGCAAAGTGGCCGAACAGAGGGGACGGTTATTGTAACCGTCCCCTTTGCCTGTTGAAGGGCTTTGGGGACGGTTCTGACCGTCCCTATAAGTCTTCTGTTGGCGTCGCCTCTGACGATTGGTGCAAAGTGGTCGAACAGAGGGGACGGTTATTGTAACCGTCCCCTCTGCCCCTTGAAGGTCTTTGGGGACGGTTCTGACCGTCCCCATAAGTCTTCTGTTGGCGTCGCGTCTGACGAATGGTGCAAAGTGGTCGATCAGAGGGGACGGTTTTGAGTGACCGTCCCCTCTGCGTGGCCAAAAGCGACGGTCTTTAGTGAACCGTCGCCGATCGTCACCATAGGGGACGGTTATTACGACCGTCCCCATTGGTCAGATCGAAAAAAACCCCTTCGACCTGCGTTTTCATCCCCATTCTCTCATTTGCAACCCGCCGCCCCAAGGTCGCCCTCTCCGCCCCGGCGTCGCCTCCGGCTCCTCCTTGCTTTCCAACCTCGTTAATCTTCATTTCCGGTAACTATAAACACTCCTTTGCTTTTATTCTTGTTTATTTTACTTGATAATCTTGTTAGAGTTGTTTTTCTCCAATGGATTTAGTTCTTTTGATTATATGCTTAGGTTTGCTTGATATGTTTAGTATATAATAGATATGATTTGTCTAGGTTTGCTTGATGATATGCTTAGGTTTGATTCCCCTAGTTATTAATTTTTTTGATGATAAGCCTAGGTTGTGTATACAATAGGTTAGGGATAATGCTTAGGTTTGCTTGATTCCCCTAGGTTAGCTTGATGATATACTTAGGTTTTCTCCCTAGGTTGTGTATACAATAGGTTAGGGATAACGATTTGGGTATACCATACATTTATCTGTTAGCCTTTGTGCCACAGCGAGCCCCGCAAAGCGCTTTCTCCTAAGCTCAAGTGTGTTGAGCACAGAGGAGGGGTGAGCCAAGACCGGACTTTTTGAGGCTAGAGATGAATGAGAGACTTGTGGTGCTTCATTATGGTTTACGGTAGAAAACTTGTTGTCTATAATAACACAATGTTGGATTTTATTCTGATTGTGCAGTAAAATGGATAAATCATGGATGGATAAGAGATACGATGATTTTCAACAATATAAGAGAGGAGTGATTGCGTTCTTGGATTGGGCATTTCAAATAGAGAGAGTTGTTAAGAAATTTGGTGGTCTAAAGATTTATTGTCCTTGTGTGAGATGCAAGAATATTAAATGGGATGTTAGAGAGGAAGTGTATAACCATCTCATCCTCAACGGATTTTGGTTACACTACTCCATTTGGACAGAACATGGAGAGGGTTTAGATGTGCGAATGGATGAGGATATGGGCACCTTTGCAGGAGCGACTACCCAAACCTTGAATAATGTTGATCACGAGTTATTTGAACTAATAGACGATTTAAGAAGACCTGAGGCACAAGACATTGGTTCAGATGATAGGTTCTCGAGCAGTTGGCCAGATGCAGAAGATATATTGGCTCCTGGGGTGGAAATGACGCGTTTGCAGTTTTTGTTAGAGCTGTTTAAGATGAAAGTAAGGAACGGATCAACTGCAGCTATGATGACAGATGTGTTGGGTTTAATACGAAAGTTATTAAATAATCCTCAGAATTATCCTAAGGATTGGAAAGAGGCGAAGCAACGATTCCGATCGCTTGGTCTGAAATACGAGAAGATAGATGCTTGTGTTAATGACTGTATGCTTTTCCGAGGAGAGAATTCGGATCTAGTTCTTTGTCCATATTGTAATGCTTCCCGGTATAAAGAAGAAAAACTCAAATGGTTCCGTTCACGTGTGAAACATTTACGGGAAACGACAGATGATAGGTGGAATATTAACCTTGACATTCTTAGAAGCATACCATATTCTCAAGTTATGTCTTATAAGGGTTATATTGTGAATGGATACAGATTTAGAACAAAGTCCGCCGACGAGATGAAATCGACGCAAATGTCGGGTGTTATAGTAAAAACAGATTTGCCTTCAGGTTTAGACGGCTATTATGGGGAAATACTTGACATAATAGAGATCAGTTTTACTCATGAATGTCGATGTGTTCTTTTTATGTGCAATTGGTTTGATGTTGGTCGCGATGGGATAGGATACCAAAAAGACAGAAATGGGATCATTTCATTGAAACAATCTGGGAAATTGCAAACAAATGAGCCCTTTACACTGGCCAGTCAGGTAGAACAAGTTTTCTATGTTCCAGACAACTTAACTGATGGATGGATCATACCCGTGAGAACAGTGCCAAGAGATTTTTTTGATGTCAACGATGATGATGAATTGCTAAATATAAACGAGGCATATCAAGCTGAAATACAGGAAAATCCAACACAAATTGTAGATGCGGATTTCTAAAATGTAAGTTTACCATCATTTATTTTCCAATTTTTTGATGTAATATGTGAATTATATCATTGTTGTTATACCTAATTCGAATGTTTTATAATATGCAGATATGCCTCCACGTCCTAGACGCATCCGGGATGCACCGCCTACAGCACAGCGAGGGAGTGAGACCTCCGATCCTGACGGATCGAGTGGCTCGGGCGCCAGACGTAGAGGCCCATCTCAGTGCAGAGTGTTGGACCGTCTGCGTCCTGGTGAGACACTCAGGGTGCGGATCGTTGGAGGCGATGCGGTGGGGGAGAACTCGGCTGTTTTCCAGAGTTACTTGGGACAGGTGTGCAGAGCCAGGGTCCCTCTCCACATTACACACTGGGGTTTAGTGAAGCGGTCAATAAAAGATGCCACTCTTCATGATTTGGAGGTATTTTTAATATTAACAAATCAAATTTTTTTCTTCAGTATATATATATATATAAACTTATTTATGTTTGCTTTGATTTCTTTGCAGTCTAGTTTTTCCTGGGACCGTGATCCGGCCACTGATGCTCTGATTTTAGGCCATGGGGGGGAGATGATGCGTAAATATCGAGGTCGTCTGAAGGCCCGAGTGAGTACCTTTCTTTATAGTTAAGTACAAAATTGTTTTTCATCATCTAAGTATATAATTAATTTTCTTAATATTTTAAAGTATTTCGACCCGGAGCTTCCATTGGAAGCCAATTTGGCAAATTGTCCTCCGAATGTACCCGCAGAACAATGGAGGGCGATGGTCACTATTTGGATGGGAGAAGAACACACGGTATGTGACACATATATGTATGCATTTTATAGATATATCATTTGGAATTACTATCATTTGGAATTCTTTTATTGAAATTACTATCTTCGTATAGGGCATGTCAAAGAAAAATGCTGAAAATCGGAGGAAAGGTTTCAAGTCTACCCATAGAATGGGGAGAAGAAACACAAATCAACTCAAGGATGACTTCGTAAGTAATCTACTTTATGATTAGTGTTAAAATTGTAACCATTATATATGTATTAAAATAGTATCGTAAGTTTACTAATCTTTTGCCATTAGGAAGTGGAGAACGAGCGAGTGCCCAGTCGAATGGAAGTCTTCGAGAGGTCTAAGAGCCGCGATGTGGGCGGGGAAGTTCATTGGGTGGATCCTGCCTATGGTCCAATTCATGTAAGTTATTCGTAACATATTTGCATCTTTTTACAAATTAAATGAATCCGAACTTAATTACTTAAATAAATTTGTAGGAGGAGATGGTGAGGCTCACAACCACTGGCTCTGTAGACCCCTCCGGAACGAGTCATCCACCTCTTACTGCTGATGCGGCCTTCCTCCAGGCGACCGGTCCAGAGCATCAGGGACGCGTCCGTTGTGGTGGTCGTGGCGCCACCATACGGAATTGGTATGGAGTAGGGACCGGCTCGACCTCTCAGAAGACACAAAGGGAGAGGGAACTAGAGAGTCAGGTGTCTAGCATGAATATGGAGATTCAGGATTTGCGCCAACAAATGGCGATTTTCAATGCATTCATGCAGGCACATCAAGGTGGAGCGTCGACTAGCCACCCAACAGTTGATGATAATGCCGCTGTGAGGCTAGGCGACGACGATGACGGCGAAGAAGAAGATGATGCTGATGACGACGAGGACGACGACGATGACGAGGATGAGGACGACGACTAGGATAGCTTACTTAGTTTGTAGGATACTTTAGTATATTGTATAACTATTTTGAACAATTATTGTAGGATACTGTATTGTTTCAATGCATGTGTTGTTGGACGAGTTGTTTATGAATGTGGATTGCATTTTTTTGTCTGGTGATTGTAGTTTATATTATGTATACAGATTTTTTGTAACAGGGGAAAATGAGGATCAAATAGGGGGCAATGGAAATTTTTTTTGTTAGCAGATTAACAAAGGGGACGGTCATTGTGACCGTCCCCTTCGGATTTACCGTCTTCAGTTTTTATCATTTGGGACGGTCAAGACCGTCTCCCCTGACAGACTTTAAGGGACGGTCATGACCGTCCCCAATAAAAACACTTTAAGGGACGGTCACGACCGTCCCCTTTGTCTGACTTGTAGGGACGGTCTTGACCGTCCCCTATGTGCGGGTATTGGGGACGGTTACTAATACCGTCGCGTATACCAAATGCGACGGGACCTTTAGAGACGGTCTTATGACCGTCCCCTCTGATCAATGGGGACGGTCAACTTATCGTTAGCGACGGATGTTGACCGTCGCCTGTTCTCATCTTTCTTGTAGTGAGAAATCGAGAAATAAAATATAAATGAAAAATTCCAAATTAAAATGATCTTAAGATGGTAATTGACGATATTAAATGAATTTCAAATTTAAATGAAAACAAATGATTGAAATACACTTTTTAAGGACGCACCATTGTGTATGTGTGTAGAGAGAGAGAGAGAGATTGGGCTGCTCTTTGGGAGCAACTGAAAGAATCGTTGAATGCCCTTATTAATCTGTCATTATTAATGTCGTACAGAAATCCTATGATCAATAAAAAACCATACTAATGTAATTAGGCAATTAATCCCAATATGGCAATTTATTTTATTTTACTTGTGTAAGTTCCAAGGTCGATACAAGGTCGATCCGACCCAAGTCTGATCCAAATGACACATTAATTTTTGGTCGAGCTTGGAATTGGGCTAAACTTTAATAGATTTTTTGGGCTTCGATCCAACCCAAAGCTAACTATGTTAAATGGGTTCGAGCTTGGAACCTGCATGGCCCATAAGAGCCCAACTCAATGCTCAATGCTCCCTGCTTATTTGCATTGGGTTTCCTTTCACCTAAACATTAAGTGTATCGTTCGTCGTGAGACTATTGATTTCTTACACCCTACCTATCTCTCACTACTTTCCCAATGAATAGGCTCTCCCTAGAATTTCCATCTCTGCCCTCATCTCTAGTGAAAACAATCCTCTAGAGTTCCCATTTATCCCTTCTAATATTTTTTGAAGAGAGGTTGGAATTCTAAAGGAAAGATTTTGATTCCATTAGAAGCTTTGTTTTGATGGACCTTTTTTGGTTCACTTTTTAATTGCCACTTCCTTCCTTTCTTATTATCGGATTTAAAGTCTCGGGTTTAAGTCCCCGATTCATTATCGAGAATCATACTTCGTGAGTATTCTATGTGAGATTATGTTTGGAGGTTGGGATACAATGCCTCCTCATGAGTTCTCATCATAATTTTTGAGTAAATTTTGTTTGAACAAGCATAAATCTACTACTATATAAAACCAAATATCATATCTGATACATAGGCACGGGCTTAAATTTAATGTGATAAGAAGAATTAAAATTCTAAAGGTATAATTCTAGCATGAGACATTAGTTTTTTTCCTATCGAAAATATGGAAAACAAACATAATATGTCATATTACAATTTCAGTTGAAAGTTTATAAACTTACAAGAGGACTATAAACTTCAAGGGGCAGTTAGAGATACGACATTGTTTCTATTAGGTTGGAGGGAGAAGATAATGGAAAAAGGAGGGATATGTTGTAGTTATTTGTAAAATTGCATATTCTGTGGGAGGGAGATGATAAAGCGGGTTAATTGAGTCATGTTAAATAAGATTATTAGAGAAGTATTATTTCTTTGTATTTTTTTACTAGATATGCCGCTAATGCAGGGATGCGAGGGAAATCTATCCCTAATCTTGACTCCAAGACTAAAACGTTGACTATCTATGAAGGGATGAATAGTTGAAGAATAAGGAGGAATATCATTCCTTACTCCTCATACCACCTCACATACATCTAGCCCATATGCTTTATGAATACACATATGTATCGCAATGTTGACCTTTATGCATTTAAGCCGTCGATGCTTTATCAACGCACACGTTCTCAATATATAGAAAGGGAGCGAAGAAGAATGAATGAGTAAAGAAGAAAAATAAGAAGAAGTACATATAAAAATTTCTTATTTAAAAGTTGCGACCTCTATCCACCCCACAAAAATAGATCTTCCCACAATAGACAGAAGGAGAAGAAGTGAAAGAGAGTTGTCTAAGCAACAATGTGCATTAAATAGGACTTTAATGATTCTGATCTCTTATGTTATTCATGATCTTGAACCACAACCTTTGTTACAGTTCCAAATGTAGCTAGGATACTTTTTATTTCCATGTGATTCATGATTTTGACATATCTTTATGATTTTGGGTTTTGTCATAATGTTATCGTCGTTTGATGCAAATCTGATATGATGATATTCTTTTTTCTTGTGATTTTTACCCGGTAGATCCTATAATCTTTGTCAATTATCTCTACAACTTTTGAAACAACATAATTCCTCCCTCGGCCTCGTAAACTTGCTAACTCTTACCCCACAGACCTTGTAGTAAACCCCTATCCATTTACCTGTTAGATGATCAGATTCCGTTAAAAAGAGATACATATTACCCTCTTTGTTTAGCAAATTTAAAAAAGATGCCATCCCTCCCCTTCTACCTCCCATGTGTCGTTCCCGACCTCTCCAGTGCTGCCTCTCGACCTCCCCTGCACCGTCGCTGACTTGCACCTCCTTCAAGCTGCTATCAACCCGCACCTCCGTCAGGTTGTCGCCGACTTGGGCCTCCTCCTCCCTCCCCGACCTCCTCCAAGCTGCCACCCACCTCCCCGACCTCCTCAGGCCTCCGCCTTCTTCCCTCCCTGACCTCCTCCTAGCCGTTGTCCACCTCCTCGACCTACTCCAGGTCGTCACCTCGTCCCCGACCTCCTTAAGGCCGTCGCCTACCTCCCTAATCTTTGCCTCCTCCCCTCGCCGACCTCCTCTAGGTCGTTGCTCACCTCCCCGACTCCTCCAAGTCGTCGCCTCCTCCCCTCCTCGACCTATTCCAGACCGTCGCCCACCTCCCCACCCCGACCTCCTACAGGTCACTGCCTCCTCCCCTCCCTAACCTCCTCCAAGTCGCCGCCCACCTCCCCAACCTCTGCCCCCCCCCCCCCCCCCCCGATCTCCTCCAGGTCATTCGCCCACCTCCGTTGGATTTCCACCGTTGGATGATCTAAGAACATGGATGTGGAATATCCACTGTTGGATTTTCATTGGTTAGATTAACTCAAGACTAAATCAAGCAATTGAATCAAATAAAGTTAAAACTGACGGCAAGGTATGTGGGGTAAGACGAAGTAAGTTTACAGGGTCGAGTGAAGAATTAAGTTGTTTCAAAGATCGTGGAGGTGATGGGCAAAGATTACGAAAATCCCTTTTTTCTTATGTTGAGTGTATCTAACTCATTATTGTAATTTGAGTATAAGGACGGGATTCATCCGTTCGAGAGAAAATCGGACTCAAGTTGGATAGATCGAGGGTACTGGTTACCCAATTAGACCCTTTCATGTTTGGAGCATGACTTTTAGAGGTTAACCGAAGAATAAAAAATTTCACTTTTTTTCTAATGGTTAGAACACTTCACACAGAAAGAGATGTTCAACATTACGCGCAAGGATCGGTGTTGGAATCATGGTCCAAAATCTCGATTTTGTTATCTCACGAAGAGAGTATCGGGTCTAGGAAGGTCAGCGGGTCGGGTTTGGGGCAGGTATTCCTATTCCCAAACCTATACACATTTATAATATCACTACCCATACTCACTTATTTATTAAATGGGTAATTTCTAGCGGGTACTCATATATCAGTCGGATACCCATGTGCCCAATAGGGTACCCATATCTTCGACGTGGTAATCTTAATTTGTTTATAAATGTATACAAAATTTTCATAGATAGACGAAATAGAGTGAGATTGTGTAATATGATGATTCATAAAATTGTACAATATATAGATAATATTAAATGTTTATATATGTTAAGTGTTTAACTCTTTTGTGTTGATAGTTTTTATTTATTAAAGATACAAAAAGTTAGTTGAATATGAATAAATAGATGGAGAGGAGAAAATTGAGTTGGATATTTATACATGTAGATCGATACATATTAGATATGAAATGAATTTGGGTCTCGTTTGATTAAAATTCAACATACACGTCTATCTTTTTATATATTTTTTATTCGGATTTGGGGCGGGTTCGGGTACCGACAAGGCAATCCCAAATCCATACCCATACCCGCATGGGTAGTTAATTCAAAACCCAAACCCGTCCAAAAGTAAATGGGAACAGTTTCGGATCTTAAATGAAGCGGGTTCGGAGCGGGTACCCAATGGATAGACCCAGATTGACATCCCTAACCTGATCCGACCCTTAGACGTAAATCTATCAATCAGGTACGAGTTGGGGCCCTTTGTCGGGCTGAGGGCACGGATCTGAAAGCCTTTATGGGCTGGGTTTCATGGATCCTAAACGGATCCGGTGGAGGAACCACCAAAAAAAGGTAGAGAAGGCATGTGGTAGAGACGTTCCATCGAAGGGCCAGAAACCCTTTTCATTAATCTTTGGACGGATTTCTGTTTCAAATGCATGGTTTAAAAAATCAGACCATACCGACCTGTCGCACCGGTTCGATCGGGAACCAGGACTAATTCAATCGTTTCTGTATATATATTAGGGATTTTTACCCGGCAGACTCTATAAACTTTTTAAATCATCTCTACGACCTTTGGCACAATCTAATTATCCCGTTGACCCTGTAAATTACCCCAAGAACCCTCACGAGCTTCAAAAAGATTAATCGTGGGGTTTATGGGATAAGAGTTGGCAAGTTTACACGGTTGAGGGGGGAATTATGTTATTTCAAAAGTCGTGGAGGTAATTGGCAAGGGTAAAAATTCTTATATATTAAAAAAGTAAAACCAGGTTCGACTTGTTGGGCAAGTTGGTTCAACCGTCTGAGTCGACCCAGATTGAACCGATTACTTCGAATTTTAAATTTTAGGTTAAAAAATGAAAAAGTGGTGGATGAAGGGGTGCAAACGAAGTAAATTTGGATACATATACAAGTGTTATTATATTTGTAACTGTTTTTAAATACGAATATAGATCCATATATAAATATTGACGATGAAAACTATACTCTTATATTTTGAAAAAATAGATAATTCATAAAAAATGGATACAAACGTAAAACGGATAATGATTGAATACGAATAAATTAGAAATACTATATAATTAAGCTTAAATATACATGTATTAGATGTAATACACATGCTATAAATATAGTAAATATATTTATATCATAATTATACAAAATAGGGTGAAAAGGGTATAAAATTATGTTATATATTTTTGAAAAATAAACGCATAACTATATTTACATGTGAAAATGGATACATACATGAATGTTCACGGATGTCAAGGTGATATCCACTTTTATATCCGTGTTAAAATGAATAAGGATGCCTATGTCAACATATGTATAATATGGATAGGTGGCGGATTAGATATAGATATATCCACATCTTTTTGCCTAGGGGCCCGTTCCACATCTTTCGGTAGGAGAATAAGCAGGAATAAGGATGGGGAATAAGAGGAATAAGAGTCTATTCTCCGTTCGGCTGGAGGATAAGAATAAGGAGAATAAGGTGAAATAAAGGTAGGTAAGGTGGGATAAAGATAGGAATAAGAGTGAAATAAGATGAAATAATGGGGAATAGTCGTACCACGGAGAAGCGTGTTAGGGGCTTATTCCCCTTATTCCATTCCTCCTTATACTCCAAACGAACAGGGCCTTGCCAAAGGGTTAGTATGATGTTTAGAGTGAAAGGTTGTATATTTTGAAAGTAAGATATAGTTTTCTACAATGCATGATTCGACTTGATTTCATTACTATTGTTTGTTGAAAGTTTGAGATATACCATGCAACTGGACTTCTATATTTCACTCTTTTTGTATAGTGGAACTTTGTTGTACTCCATTCTTTATGCTATGTCATGATTGTGGGATTTGCATTTTATAACGTGTACATTTGTTATTGATTTGCAACACACTAATGATTATAATTCTGAACTGTTGTTATACATGCATACATATGTACAATCCGATTTTCTTTGTTCAAAAAGCCAGTTCAATCGTCCGACCATTAAATTAAGTTAGGTATGATTTTTTGATTTGATAGGAATGTTGATGCCATGATGCCATCATTATAGGTCTGATCGATTTGAAACTATGGTTCAACCTGGTTAGTCCAAATCGAAGACTGACTAGTTCAACTTCCGGTTTGATTTTTAAAACCTTGTTTAAATCTACTTACATATGTGGGTGTAGGTTTGAGATTAATTTGTAGCATTTCAACTCGAACCAACTCCAAATTTGAATACAAATTAAAATATAGATTTGTGTGTTGCATCTTAGTCAAACTAGCCAACCTCGATCGATATATGATTTCTATTGTCTAAAGATAAATAACGTCACTATCTCGGTCGGACGAGTCAACCAGGAAAAGATGTGTGTGATTTTATTTATACTCCTAAACTTGTGTATAAGGTAAATACAAGAGTGTCGAACTCTAGAAGACAAACCGGAGAAATTAGGGTAAAGTACCAGAGTGAAGTAAGTGTAAAGTAGTAGAGTGATTTAAGAATCTAAGATTTCAGATTTTGGGTATTTTTTAATTATTTTATATTTTTAAAGTATTTTAATGTTTTTATTATTTTTAATGTTTATATATAGTTTGCGTTTGATTGTATCTTTTAATATTTTTATGTTTTTTTATTTGTTTTACTTTTTAAGGTTTTTTAAGTAATGTTTGTACTTTGTTTTGGATTTTAATTGGATATTAGAATGTAAACAATACTTTATGCAAAGTTGAGAGGTATTTTAATTGTTACAAATAGTAAATAACAAATAAAACTATGCATTTTATTTTTTTACTTTAGATAAGAAAATACCTTTAAAATAAGGTATTGCATGTATTTTTATGACTTTTTTGTAGAATTGGTTGTGA
Source organism: Ottelia alismoides (assembly GCA_037367405.1). NCBI lineage: Eukaryota > Viridiplantae > Streptophyta > Magnoliopsida > Alismatales > Hydrocharitaceae > Ottelia > Ottelia alismoides. The sequence goes on along the minus strand of JAZKJV010006269.1, from coordinate 69,202 downwards.
TTTTTATAAGATTTATTCTATATTTTGATTTTTAGGGTTTTGATGTTTGATTTAATAGATTTAACGATTAGAATACACCAAAATATATGTAATATAATCCGTGTGGAATGTGTGGAGTTGCATTTGTATTTTTTATGTATCTTGTAAGTTTATATGTATTTTTGTATTTTATTTTTTATTTATGAAAAAATGTAAAATGATAATATTTTTCATAAAGTGGTGATTTAGTACTGCATAGACTACAGTATTAGGTATTGTAGGTATTTTTTGTTGATTTTTTATTTTACGTATTGATTTAATACCCAATTTTATATGTATAGTGTTTAAAATACTGGATATACGGGTTTAAATGTACTAAGCAGAAATATATGGGGAGCACGAGAAAGATATAAAACACGGGGATGAAGTGCGCAAAAGTCGAGTTCATATTGTTAGGCAAACGATAATTAGGCATTTCTCATGCATGTGCAGCAGAAAACAACGAAGGATCACAGGCAAAATAACAACCAAACCATTGGGATGCCATAGCGATATTCCAAAGGACGGATAGCACTTCGCGGTGACAAGCACGTTGACCCCACGCTGCTTAAAAGAAGAGAGGCAGATCTCTGGATGACAGGTAAGATATATCGATGCAAACTATAGTAGCCAATCAACGGCCTCCACTTATGCTGATTGATCGACCCAATAAACCCAAACCACTCCTCTCTCTCTGTCCCCATCTCAATCCATCTATCTGTTGGCAGTGCTTTGTTTCAGAGATCTTGCAGGAACTGGTAGTGAATGAGTGAAGAGAGTGCCTTCTGTGATGATAGCCCCTTAGTAAGCACAGTTGTAATGTCTGATGATGGATGTATGCGCAGAAAAGCTGTGTGATTTGATGTAACGAAAGGATGGGATGTGCAGAAGGGAGAGGAATGAGATGATCAGCAGCATTTCCCACATCTCAACATCATCATTTCTTGCGTAATACGTCCGTATCCTTTCGACTAAGTTTTGGTTATTATTACCCGTGAAAGATAATCAACCCACTTTTCATACCTAATGTTTGTTTCAGTCATCATTTAAAAAGATCAAGTTTCAGTAGAGTTTTGAAGGCAGAAATCCTGCACATACGCAGAACAAAATACATGGTATAGCCTAATGTATGTATATATGTATATCTTTTATGTGTGTTGATGGGAAGGGGGATGGACGTACGTCTGAAGGAATGTCATGGAAATGAAGAGCTGTCGATCTATCACAGAGTTGGGAGCACTGCATGCAGTATCAGAGCACATCGAAGAGGATGGCCGACGCTCACATGAAATATCGCAGACCTTACGTACGTACGCATGCAGCGATGGGGGGTAAAGAATAATTACGTGACAGCAAAAACACCATAGTTGTCTGCAACCTCATATATCTCCTTCTATATTTTCCCCTCCCCTCGTAGAGATAGCATCTTTGGTTTAGTTTAGGGGATGCAAGCAAAGGTTAATTAGACCATTAAGCTATCGATCGCAACCATTATCATGGAGCAGATTATGTAAGGGGTTTTAATTTCTTTGGTTCCACGATGTTTATCTTTTATGAATAGGGAGTGATTTAAGGTTAGAGATGCATGATATGATATTTTAGCGTGGTGGTGTAAAAGTACGTACGTCTACGATTCGTAGGTACGATTTGGGGGCACATCGATGGGATTCGCTGTTTTTAACCCCCGTAAAACCTGCTCTCCCCGCGTCCTTTTCTGGTTTCTTTCTCTCTCTCCCTCTCAATTAGTCGATCTTTTTACGAGTGAAAAATCTAAATACTGAGATGAAACTAAGGTAATTACTTTTGAGATATTGCCTAACTATATCAACCATGGATCACATTAATAACAACAACATATCATTTTCCCACATTAAGTAGATCGGCTACATGGATTAATTGGCACTTTTCATATCTATTTTCAAATCTACATTAAGTAGTCTACGCTGGATGCTGAGATTAGATCCCTCAGCTGGATCGGACGGCTCTGATGATACTTCATCTAACGACAGCTGCTCCACCTGGCATTCTTGATCAATCGGACGACAGTGAGATACCTTGGAAGAATAGGGAGGAACCGCCAAACAAGCCGCTTAGATCGATCGATTCTTGCTGCTCTGGCACTAGAGAGGCAAGCAGGGGGCTCAAAACGGAGCTAGAGCTCCTCCGTATACGTTGGCACCATCATAATGGTGCAGGACCCACCGATGGGGTCCTGACGTCGCGTGGAAGCACGAAGGACCTGGGAGCTTTGCCCAACTGCAAAAATGCCTCGAATGAGGCTCTGGACTACTGGGACCTGCACACAAAGAACAAGAGGTCGAGGGAAAACTGCATCGACTCGTATTGGGTGAATGGAGATGAAGCGAGGTGGGGCAGAGGGCTCTCAAGATAGGCGACAGAAGGAGCCTCGATTGCATGATCTAGGGCTGTCCAGGATGAATGAAATGGGTCATGAGGTGGAGAAATGACGGGGAAAGGAGATGGCGGTGATAAGAGGGTTGGAGCAGGGGAGGAAAGCAGTGAAATAGTTGCCGAAGCTCAATAGCACCGACGAACATAGATCCTAATTCTAGGATAATACGAGTAGTAAATGGAAGAAATAAAGATGAAAATAAAATATCGGAAGGTAAATCTACCTAAAAATGCAATAAAAGGGTGCTCAAACCTGCTCGGAGACAAGGAGCGCAGAACCACCTAGAGGCGGAGCTACGGCGCTGATGACTGGATCGTGCTTCCAGCACCCTCACGTGTCGCAAATCAATGTGGAGCTCACTGACACCGGACTCTACCCGTAGGGGTGTCAGAAATTCTCAGGTTTGACATTTGCTTAGATTCGGCTCGCTAAAAGTTTGATTCATATTCGGTTCGAAAATAAACGAATCAAACCTGAACACGAGTTCGGGTTTGATTAAATAAACGAAAAACATAGGTTCACTCAGGTCAGGTTCATTAAAAGTCTGATAATATACACACATATTTACATAAAAGTATATATACGTACATATTGTATATGTATATATGGAAAAAAGACATTCTATCGTAACATAAGGGTTATTCTCTTATTTTTCAAAATCTATCGAGTCATCTACTCCCTAAATCCATATTCCCTATTCCTGAAACCCCCACAAAATCTCCCCCGCAATCTAGGACATTGTCCTATTCTTAAATGAACCTTTAATGAGGCAAACCGAACCTTTACAAACTTTGCCCGAGTCGAATCTGAGAAAAAAATATTTGTTGATTTTCCTTTTTTTATTGTCAATTTTTGTGGCTATCCACGTTGCTCCTTTGTATTTCGATCCCTACACTTGCATACTATACATAATATTTTGTAGAGTATAAAAACTTTTGTCTCATTGTATTTTTTGCTTAGCATTATTGTGAGTTAATTATTGATGTACTAGATTGTGGATATTTGAGAGTCGAGAGAGTTGTCGACACAACGATTACTGGACCCGACTTGTCGAGCACCGCAAACTCTCCTAGACCGGATGTTGGGTTCCTTCTCATGATCTTCGAGATTCATCACCATGATGTGGCAATAGGAACAGAAATGGGTGATCTTGAATGAAATCAATTTGTTGAGAGAAATGGAGGGAAAATAGGCTAAATCTTGTTTGCAACAATCGAAAAGAGAACTTTGTAGATGGTATTGCAGAGGTTTGTAGTCTAATGTTTTTAATACAGTTAACATTATCAGTCTTGGGGATTAAAGTGATGAATGTGGGTTAAAACCACGACAACAAGTGTGATGTCTGAAATTACGATGAATTGCAAGAGGGACATCATCACCTACTATGTCCCAAGCAGAAGTAATCACGTAAGGAAGAAGTAAAATTAGGGGGACCGTGGCTAGCATTGCCATCCATTGCAAAGGGTTTCAAAACCCTAAACCCTAAACACCTATTTTTTTTCTTTACAAAAAAAAGTATTTCAATTTTTTTTGGAATAGTAGTTTTTTAAGGAAAAAGGGTGTCAAACCGTGAAGGTAGACTGCCAAAAATATTATGGAAATGTTTGAGGTATTTGAAACAAGAAAATGGATGTTCTAAAAAATTGAGAGGCTGGGAGAAATATCTTCAGCTATTAAGAGACTGGCAAAAAAATCAGAAGAAATGGAAGCAGCTATATTCCAATTTCTATTTCCCAAGGAAGCTGAAAGAGAGTCAGTTCTTTTTGCTCATTTTATTTCATATTAAAATGTGGAAAAAACATAATAACGATCGTTTTCTTTTAGTTCCATCAGTAAAATTTTAGATTACATAAAAACTCGCAACAACATTCAAGTAGTGTCCTTTGATTATAAATGTTCAGCTTGTGCTTTATAAATGGTTTCCGAACAAAATATGAAATGGCCCCTAAAACACGCGAAGGGGCTGTTCGGTTAGGGGGGTAAACTCACTCCTTTCTCTTTCTAAGTACTTAGATCCACTTTTTATTTTTTAAAAAAATAAAATAAATCAATTCCCCATCAACAATTCCATCAAAAAATAATATATTATAGCATTATATCATGTAAAAATTATAAACTACTCCACTTCTACTCACTTTTTCAAACTCCAATACAATCACATCGCAATAACTACTCACCTTTTCAAAGTTCAAAACAATCATATCACAATAAACCCACTTCTAACCCACCCCAGTTTAACCCTCTATCCAAACACCAATATCGAGAAATGGGTTACCTGCTACCAATTTAACCCACCTAAACTCACTATTCAAACACACCCGAAGGGTTTGGTGATCGATACTGATTTGAACATGCACACATTTTGCGCTCCATTAGCTAACGACAATGGGAGCCGATTGTTTGTTGTAATTGGCATTTACAGCAAGGGTTGTAATGCACGGGGAATGTTGGATGATGATTCGACGACCCTCCTAAGGGACCCGAGATAGTGGGCTCGTATCTCGAAGCGGGGGATAGGTGATCGGACGGCTGTATCCCCTACAGCATATTTTGCTTCAGCGGGGATACAGCAAAGGATCCTCTTTGTTCGACAAATGGTTTGTCGTCCATGGTTTCCACACTAGCATCTGCTAGTCATTGGCCATTGCACGACGAATTATTTGCTGATTCCTGCTCTAACTTGGAATAAAAGGGCATAAGTTGTAATGACCACCCCCCTAACCATATTACTTAAACTGTTGGAGCATGTACTGCTCCCAAGTCCAGCCAGATCCATCTTAATCAGATTAAAACAGATTGCTCAACTGTTCCTATTATTTGGCCAGAGAACAAAATAAAACCATACATATATATTAATCAGAACAGTTCTACCATTGGTAACCAATATCCCCGAGATGTTGAAAGGGGAGCTTGAGATCACGTTATGAAGAGATGAGAACGGTTAGAATCCTAATCCAGCCGTCAGCCGTCCAAGATCACGATGACCTGCTTTCTGACGTAACCAGATCTCTAAAGAAGGAAAGTCCCCAGAGAAGAACCGTTCCACCCACGATCCACCGCACATCCCGCGCATGTCCCGGTCATCCCCTGCAACACATCCACAAACCCTAACTAGGGTTTCCGGCTATAAAATCCCTACCTCGTCATGGGAAACTTGTGTGCAACGCAATAGGTCATCCCAACCCTAGTGCCAACGTCACCATCGGGAGGGCGGTGAAGGTCGAGAAAGGGAAGGTTCCTTCATCCCTTTCTCATCCCATCGTTTCTAGGCTTTCCTCTATGGGTATTGGTTAGGGCTCCCAGTCCCACTTCTCTGTCTACGTCTGTAGTAAGTGGCCGAGGTCAGGATGATTTAATCCCCTATGGTGTTTCAGGCACAATCGATGGTGATGTGCAACTGATCTTTGCTCGTACATTACCCCTTCTCTGACACGCTCTTCCCCATTTTCCACCATATATCACCCACCACTCCCACTCCTTACAGAAACTGTCATCATACTTGTATACGCGTATCTACGAGCGTATACCGTCCGAAAAACAACTGCCCCTCCTTTTGGAACCCTATATTTACACCCCCTCAAACACTCCCTTCACCAAACCAGCATTTCCACTGTTCTTCATCCTTCCTTCTTCTTCGAACTCTCCCCTCTGCTTGGGTTCGGATTAGGGTTGTTTTTTTTAATTTTGCAGTTCTCTCGGCTGTCGGAAGGTTCAAGTTTCAGTCACTGTTTTCTGGCGTGGCATCATCAAGATTCACAAGATCTCCACATTATTAGATGGAGGATATGAGAATCTTGATGATGCTGCATCGGCAAACAGTGGCTTCTTACGGATGCTGCGTCGTGACGATCTAACATGGTGAAGTAGAAACCTAACTGCTCTTCTGTCTTTGAATATTATCCCGAATGTTCTTTTTTGTATGATAATCTTTCTACTACATCATCGGTATTTGTCTTGTATGGTGTGGGGAGTAGTTCGTGAGCCCTGAGATGCGAATGCGGCTTTTGGTCCGCTGCCAGTTGTGATGCTCTCAGTTTTAGAAGCTTTTTGCTGATGTTGCCATCTGCTTTTGTCATGGATCACCAAAAAAGTAAGATCAAAGGTGATTATTTTGATGGATTTCATTGCTGTTGCACTACTTCTGAGGTGCGCAGGTGATCTTTAGTATCTCATGCATCCGTACATACATAGTGGGTTTTAGATCTCAAACGGGCAGCATTTTTTAACAATGTAAGCATATACTTTAAACTCCAGAGTTTAAACTTAATGTTCTGATGTTTTCTTCAGCAAGTGCTTATAATCTGCTGTTTAATCAATTTCTTATTTTCCTTTTCAGGTTCGCATGATGTTTCACGTAATTTTCCGCTTGATGGATCATTGAAGGATATATATAATATATTTGAATAATTTGTATCCGCCAGCTTAGTTTATTTTTTTAAATTTTTCTCCTGAAGCTGTGCAATATCTGTCCGCATTCTCTTATCAGAGCATTATCCTGTAAATGACTGATTTTGTTTACGGAAAGAAAAAAAGCAGTTTAATTATGACTATGATATGACCACACGTCAGAGCATCATATGAAGTGTCATTAGGGTAATAATGGCTGATTTTGACTCATGTCGACATCGATATTATAAAAGAAAGCGACCTAAACACAGCTTTCGCGGCAGTGATTTTCGTAAAACTAGATATATTTTTTAATATTGGATATTTAGAAGGAAATGATGTAGTCTCTCCAGGTTGTTTCTTCATTTGGGGAGTTTTTTCTTATTCAAAGCATGAGACCCTTTCAAATGTCCGATCAGGGTATGTCAGAAAAAGTTTTCTCAGTCAGGGCAAGATTCGATGAACGGTTCGCTGATCGGCGAACTATTTGCCGATCGTACATTATAAATAATATATAATATTATTCTTAAAAACTTTTCAATTTTATATTATAAAAAAATATATAAAAATATTTGGAATTCATCGTTGCCTATTAGGATTCTAAATATTTTTATATATTATTTTTTATAATATAAAATTGAAAAGTTTTCCGGAACCGTGCCCGAATCATGTCCTGAATAGGAATTTTTTTGACATGTACTGATCAGGCATTTGGAAGGGCCCCATGCCCTGAATGGGAAAAAACTCCCATTTGGGATGTTCAATCTCTGTGACAAATGATAATCATGAAGCATGCAATTTTGAATAGTTGATGAGATGCGAGTCATGCGATTGAAAAATATTCTAAAGAAGTAAAACCTATTCTAGTGCCACTACATTAAAATTGAGCTATAGTGACTTATTCAAATATATCTCTATATTAGTCCTTGTTAAATATATAACAATGATATTATTCATTGTAAAATTAGTTTTTGTACTAAAAAATAACAATAATTATTATATCTGTCATTATATCATTAACAATAATTTACATAACATTAAAAATATCAACTAATTGTCATTATTTTTTAAATTTAGTGACAACTAATTAGAAGTTTGAAAAATATCAATAGATAATCGTTGTTATGTAAACCATTGTTATTGCATGCGGACATGGTATACATGGTAAAAATCTCATAAATGAATTAATGGATCAAATGGTTACTGCTTCAGAGACTACCACGAAGATGAACTTTCTTTCAATAGTTATTGCATGCGGACATGGTATACAAGACGGCCCAAGTAAATTACTTCTCAGAACTCGGATTTCGATGATCCATCTATCGGCCCATTACTGCTCCCAAATTAGAGCCCGATAGAGTCTACTTGGGCCTACCATCCGATTCTGGTATGCTTCTCATTGTAATGTTTGGACGAGGGCTGTCTTCTTTCGATAGGGTTATCGACTTTTTTTTTAATACATGAGGGTGACATCTCGAGTTGGGATTCACCGCTTTAAAAATATATTATAAAAATATAGAAATGATTACATTATTTGGAGGTCTAGAACCGATACAATGAATTAGAGAGAGTTATTACATTTTCCGAGTAAAATCTCTTATTTTTGAAAATGAGATCATTCCTCTCGCCCAAATGGCCCAAAGAATCGTGAAATGTAAAGCGCAATCATCCATGGAGTTGCCCCCCACCGATCAGACTGCCCTCCAAAAATCTGTAGCACCTCTCGGCGACAACCACGACAGCCCAACCTCCCTCCAAATCGCCTCAGATGTTTGGCATTTAAAGAATAAGTGATCTGTATCTTCCACCTGCTCTCCACATCTGTCGCACTGAGTGACAAGGATGCCAAATATTCTACCCCTCCTCGTTTTATCACACAATCGTCCCCTCCTCAAAAATCAAAGGAAGACTTTTACCCTGCACGGGACCTTGCTAGCCCATATGATCTTCGTATCTTGGCATAGGTCTGGATCGATAGCCGCTGCAGTCGACAAGAAGGGATCGACTTATCCCATGTTAACCTGTGGCATATAATGGAACGGCTTGGCTTAATTCGGTTAGCGTGAAAACTGGATATCGGACTGAACCTGATTGATTTTGTACTGTTTTCTAATGATATAGTTGAACTATGGTTTTTTTCTGATCAGTTTATGTAAATATAGGCATATAATTATCATATATGAACGCGTCAAAATCTCTAGCAGATATATCCAAAAAATGCCTTTGTTTTGTCAACCTTTAGCATACTCGTCAATTTATTAGATCAACAACATGTATATTTTTTAGAAAAGACGAGAATCCCGTGACGTTTCTTAGCAGATTAGATACGTATTTGGACGCTAATACGTCGTTTTTTGAAGCTCCAGCTTAAAAAAATGGCATAAAACGCAAGGGACAAAGTAGTACAAATAGATGTATATGATAGAGGGCGTTGGTTCAGACGTAGATTGTCATCGTCAATCATGGCAGAGAATCCTATCATACCGAATTTATATATTAATTTACATACCAGTGATGTCATGCATTAGGTACCAAGTTTGGAATCAGGTGGATTTAATCAACGCGGGCACCTTCTCCATTTCATTCTTTAATGAATGACCCTAATTATATGTTACTGCACAGATTTACACCACTTTATCTATCTCTTACGTAGACCTTGAATTCTAACTGATCATCACATGAACAGTCGATTCAATCCTCTTGTCAGACGCTCCTGGTGATTACAGGTAATGATTAGGAATCATCCATGGAAAAAGGCTGCATGCAATCATAATGCATGAGTTATAACTTTGATGGATATAATATGTTATGTACAAGGATATATACTTGCAGATCAACATGCATGTCAGCTGAATGAAGGTCTTGGCCACATCTTGAGTGAGGATGCCAACAAAGACACTGTTGGCGGTGGAAGAATGGGAATCGTGGGATTGTATATATAGATTTTGATGACTGGAAAGGTGGTGGTGATTGATTAGGGTTAGGGTTAACATGGTGCCATGTGAAGCTCAAGTGCATGTTGCATGCAATCTCAACTTGGGCACTAATCAACTCAGGAGCTCAGACTATAATATAGAGTTCGATGAAGCTCAACTTGGTTCCTTCACACTGCATCTACATATAGAGTCTATATGATAGACGCCTACAGGCATAGGCAATGTGGAAGCCAGAAAGGAGACAGTACATACATGTTTGATTTAAGTAGAGACTTTTTTTTTATCAAGCTCCATCTTCATCTTAACAGAGGTTTAGAGAATTAATAGAAGAATTGAATGTTATCATCTTAACAGAGGTTTAGAGAATTAATAGAAGAATTGAATGGTATATATTATCTAAGTTATTGTGAATTGTCTTAAGCCTTGTTTGATTAGGAATAGTTGTTCTTTTGTGAACCCTAATTTTTCTAATAAAATAAAGATTAATTTAAGTTAGACGAAGCTTTTCCTTAAGAGAGTCAAAATTTTTACTAAATTAAGAAATTCTTAGCATACACGCTTTCTGGATCGATTGACGTCCATGTTTGATATAACTACCAATATTATTTATTTCCAAATAATGTTCTGTTCTTCCTAATATATAGCAACAAATGCATATTCATGTCTTGGCAAAGAATATATGGAGCTTCGAGGGGCCCTAAATTGGAGATTGGGCAAGTATCAAAGCCCTCTAACTTTTGGCGCGGGGTCAGCTACATTCTTCCTCAAATTTCACAGTTGATGCGACCATGTCTTGGCGATCGAGATACCTTCAAATTTTGTGACGATGACTGGTCGGGTGTTGGGATGCTTCGTGATCTTTTTCCCAGTTTATTTGGATTGGCAGAGAATCAGAGATTGCGTGTCTGCGAGGCGTGGAATGGAAATGGTGGCAGAGAATCAGGTGGGAATTTCATGTGCTGGGCGTGATCGTTGGGTATGGTCGAATGGCAGTTTCTTGGTGAAGATGGCCTATAAAGCTTTATACACATTATACATTTTTTATCCAGGGACTGCGAAGCCATCTTTGGGTCAGATTTGGAGGTGGAAGATCCCACGCCGGTCAAAGTATTCATGTGGTTGATGGGCAGGGAGAGGTTGTTGACTAGTGCTTGATAACACACAGTTTCCCGAGCGACTAAGGTAGAAGGTACAGAAATTTAGGTCGTTGCGACCTCAGTCACTCGGATGTGTCGATCAAGAAAAATGAACCACTCGAAAAAGATCAATTCAAGAAAATCACGAAAAGCGGTCCTGCTATATGTTTAACCTGGTATAGCACCCAGGGTCGAACTCAAGGAGCACGGATTGGCTAAAAAGCCTACGAAGTAGTCAAAAAATCAGAGAAAAAGGGAAAACATGTTTTAGTGGTTTTTAATTGTTTTTAATTTTTTTTTGGAATTTTTAATATGTGAAGAAAATGAGAAAAGCAAAAGCAAGCACACTTCAACAAATTATTTAATGCATCAAGAAGTAAGCAAAAATTCAGACAAAAATATTTTTATGTTTTTTATGTTTTTTAATGTTTTTGGTGAATTTTTGGGATTTTTCTGATGTGTATTTTATTTTCTAAAAATCAAACAGTAGCAAGAATGCAAGGTACTGTCCAGCCAGGCCCAAAATCCAAAGATAAAATATCTAAGGATCTCAAGAGGGCCTGGAGGTATTTTTCCTGTATTCTAGATAAAATAAGGAAAATTTGAGTACCAAAATTATTGTTTTTGGGTTTTTAACGTATTTATTAGAATTTTTATGAGTTTTTGAGGGTTTTTAAGTTTTTATGGGTTTTCAGCAATGAAAAATAGCCAAAATTGGCTAGAAAATCAAGAAACACAAAAGAAACAGTACCTAATTTTTGTGGAATTTTTGAGGGGGTTTTTATATTTTTTTGGGATTTTTAATTCTAGACAGTAGCTAAAATAAAGGTTTTTGAATTTTAAAAAATAACAAATAAAATAAAAAATGTCCTCAAAAATTCTCAAAAATCCTACAACATGGCAGGAGCCATGTGTCAAATTTTCATCGAATTTGGAGGTGATTTGATATTTTATTCAAAAATCACACGAGGGCACTGTGCACATGGACTGAAGTGTAAATACCCGAAGTTCTGGGGGTCCAGGTGCAATTAACCTAGCAAGTCACGCGCGTGGCGCGTGCCTGGGGCACTCAGGGACCTTCTGGTAAGAAAAAACAAGTCCGAGGACCTTTTGGTAACTCGTACCAAAAAGTCCAGGGGCTGTGTTGCAAATAACCCACTAAAAGACGCACATGTGCAATTAAAACACTCACAGGGGCATATATGCAATTACCAAAAAGTTTTCATTCATTAACAAACAACCAGAACTACAGGACTAATGTTGCAAATACACCAAATATACACGTGACGAAGCACGTGGCTCACACATACAGGGGCATAAGTGCAAATACTGAAAAGTACGAGGTCCAATGCGCAAATAACCCAACGTAAATAAAAGACGCAAAATATTTACAGGACTGAAACGTAAAGCATAAACTAAGAGGGGGCCTACGGTAATTTACCCCTTTATTACGTCGACGGCTGGATGATGGACGCGTGGCTGATCTAACGGTCCTGGACGACGGGCGCCTCTCTCCTTCCGCACGTGGGCCTGATCGACGTCAGTGGAGGAGACACGTGGAAGATCTGACGGCCTCGGGTGCTGGTGTCTCTCTCTCTGCGCTAACGGTCCAGATCGTCCCTCGGGCTGATCAAGCGGTGGCTGCAGCTCCTGAATATAGGGACGTGATGCGAACTGGAGAGCTGAGGGCGATCGGACGGTGCTCGAGGACTCTGGAAGAACAGTTGGCCGGCGAGCTTCGCCGGCCTCGTGCGAGCGCGGTGGTCCTCCTCGGCTGTCTCTGGATATCGGAGAAGATTCGCGATGAAGTTCCGCAGCTGTTGGTGCCCTCCGATGGCCCAGCCGAGCCCTGGAGGGGCTCCGGCGAGGTCGGCGGAGGGAAGCTCCTGGCCTGGATGTAGGGAAGCCTCAGATGGCCTCCTCCGGACCTGCAAAGTGGGTCAGAAGCTTCGCGGGTCGAGGGCAAAGTGCCTCGACCCGATGAGGCGGCGTGAAGGTGGTCGATGCGTCGGGATGGGCGAGTTCCGGCGAGCGACGGACGGTGGAGCTCGAACCCCTGCTCCTGTGCGAGCTGGGTTGAACGAAGGGGCGGAGAAGGCGCGTGGAGGAAAGGCGATGGTGAACGTGGGTTCCGATGATCGAAAAGGTATGCGAGATGGCCGGAATCGACGGAACGCGGTGGAGCTACGATTTGGGGATAACTCGAAATTAAGCGAAATGGGAAAGCTAGAAGGTTACTGATGAATACCCATTCATCACTCTTTATTCTTATATTTTAGCTACAAAAACCTATGCAAATGCATGTAGATATGTGTAAATAGGAATAATTAGCAAAAGCATGCATTTTGTAAAAACCTATAATTAGCATGTTTTTGTGCAAAAACAAAAGAATAAAGATGAAAAAGAAAAAGAGGGAAATATTTAGAATAAATATTGAGCAACCTAACCCAAGGGAGGGCTCAGCATGGGCCTGACCGCATAAAAGCCAAAGTAGAGGGAGATAGGAGCTCATGTGTATAGATTTTTGTAAATAAATAAAATTATATTTTCCTCACCCAAAAATATGCTTGTACATATTTTGTATATATTTAGGAACTATTAAAAACAAAACAAAAATTTAAAAATCAAAAATTCAAAAATGCCCTTTCACCATGTACATAAACCATGCTCCCTTATTTATTTAGCCTTATTAATAAATAAAATTATTTTCTAAACTTTTTGTAAATATTCCATGTTACATATTGTAAATACATAAAATAACAAGAAACAAAACAAAAATCAAATAAAAATTACAAAATTAAAAATACAAAAATACATTGTATACATACCATGTATATAAATGTATATAACTATTTATTCCACCCATGTATATAAGTGATAAAAATAAAATAAAAATACCCTTTTATTCCTCATTTTATTCTATAAATAAATAAAATATAAAATGGGAATAAAATTGTACAAAAATAATAATTAAAAATCAAAAACCCAAAACCTATATATTGTACATATACCTATGTATAGACCTATTATGTAAATACCTTATTTTTATTTCCAAAAATTAATTAAAAATCACAAAAAATAGAAAAAAATAAATTAAAAATATTTCATGTTTTAAGTTTTTGAAAATTCGGTCATTTAATGGCCCAAAAAAATCAAATAAAAATGCAATAATTGGCGGCTCCTGATTGGTCCACGGGGGTTTGTTGACCCCGGTCAACTCCCCCCTGTGGACCACTTCACACGGGTCGTGACGCCCGACCCGATTTCCCCGATTTATTGCGTCACGACCCGGTATCCAAATCCGTAAACCCCGCGCTCCGATCATCCCCCGTGCATCCGGGAATCTCGCCCGACACTTTGCCTAGGGATCCGTGCTCAATCGAGCCGGACCCGAGCCCTTCTTCCCGGACCTGCACCCATATATAGCCTGAGCTCCGCCGCATTCATTTCTCATCTTTGGCTCGCCACTTTCATTCCCGTGACCTCCAGAGCAATCACCGAGGTGACAGCTCGCGTTTGCCCCTGTTGCAGTGAGGAGAGGGTGTCCCGACCATCGATCCGGCAGCTTCGCGCCGCCGTGCTCCGCCGCTTGCAGGAGCTCGAGCCTCAGGCCTTGACGCCCTTCGAGGCGACGACCGGGAGCTAGCTAAGCTCCAGCCCAGTCTTCCGCTTCACCCAGGTAACCTTAGAACCTTCTTGATTAGCCTAATTTTGAGTTACCCCCAATTAGCATCTCCGACATATTCCGTTGATTCCGGCTACATCGAGCATCGTTTTGATCATCGGAACCCACGCTCACCTTCTCCATCCCTCGACGCACCTTCTACGCCCATTCGTTCAACCCAGCTCGCCCCGGAGCTGGGATTCGGGCTCCACCATCCTCCGCTCGCCGGAGCTCATCCGCCCCGACGCATCGATCACCCTCACGCCGCTTCATCGGGTCGAGGCACTTTGCCCTCGACCCGCGAAGCTTTTGGTTCACTTTGCAGGCCAAGAGGAGGGCATCTGAGCCCCCCCCTCACTTTCAGACCAGGAGCTCGTCGCCGCCGACCTCGCCGGAGCCCCTCCAGGGCTCGGCTGGGTCATCTGAAGCCATCACCAGCTACGGGACTCCATTGCGGACCTTATCCGATCATCCGAGGCAGCTGAGGAGGTCTACATCACGCGTACAAGGCCGGCGAAGCTCGCCGGCCGAGTGTTCTTCCAGTATCCTCCTTCACCGTCAGATCAGCCCCTCCGCTCCAGTTCGCATCTCAGCCGTCCATTCATCAAGGAGCAGCTACCGTCGATCATCGTGAGGGGGCTGATCCGGACCGTTGGCACAGAGGAGAGAGGCCCCAGCACCTGAGCCGTTTGATCACCCACGTGGCCCCCTCTGCACCGTCGATTGGCCCAAGTGCGGAAGAGAAGAAGAGCGCCCGCCGTCCGAGACTGTTGGATCATCCACGTGGCGCGAATCCAGCCATCGACGTTAAATAAGGGGTAATTTACTTAGGACCCCCTCGTAATTTGTGTTTTTAATCCTAGTCCTGTAAATATTTTAGTCGTTTTATTTACGTAGGGTAAATTGCACCTCGGACCTTGTGCTTGTCTTTATTTGCATTGATACCCCTGTGTATGTGAGCCCACGTGCTTCGTCACGTGTTTAGTTGGGTTATTTGCATCTCATATCCTGTAGTTCTGGATGGTTATTGAATGAATATATACTTTGTGGTATTTGCATTTCTACCCCTGTGAGCATTTTATTTGAACATGTGCGGATTTTAGTGGGTTATTTGCGCCCAAGCCCCTGGACTTTTTGGTACGAGTTACCAAAAGGTCCAAGAACTTGGTTTTTATTACCAGAAGGTCCCTGAGTGCCCCAGGCACGCGCCACGCGCGTGACTTGCTGGGTTATTTGCACCTGGACCCCCAGATCTTCGGGTATTTGCACTTTGGTCCCTGTGCACAGTGCCCCCTTTTGGATTTTGAATAAAATATCAAATCACCTCCAAATCCAACGAAAATTTGACACATGGCTCCTGCCATGGTGTAGGATTTTTGTAGATTTTTGAGGACATTTTTGATCTTGTTTGCTATTTTTAAAAATTCAAAAACATCTATTTTTGGCACTGTTTCACTTGAAAAATCACAAAAAAATATAAAAACACCCCCAAAAAAATCTATAAAAATTAGCTACTGTTCTTTGTGTGTTGTTTGATTTTCGAGCCAATTTTGGCTATTTTTCATTAAGTAAAAACCCTAAAAATCTAAAAACACCTAAAAACTCATAAAAATCATATTAAATAATCTAAAAATCCAAAAACAATAATTTTGGTGCTCAAATTTTCCTTATTTTCTCTAGAATACAGGAAAATTACCTCCAGGCCCTCTTGAGATACTTAGATATTTTATCTTTGGGTTTTGGGCCTGGCTGGACAGTACCTTGTCTTTTTAGCACTGTTTGATTTTTAGAAAATAAAATACACCTTATAAAAATCCCAAAAATTCACCAAAAACACTTAAAAATCTAAAAAACATAAAAATAATTTTTCTTGAATTTTTGCTTGATTTTTGGTGTGATAAATAAATTGCTCAAGTGTGCTTGTTTATACTTTCTTTTATTTTCTTCACTTTTAGAAATCCAAAAAAATATAAAAATCATTAAAAACCACTAAAAATCATTTGTCTTTATTTTATTTCATTTCGACTACTTCGTAGGCCTCTGGCCAACCCGTGCTCCTTGTGTTCGACCCTGGGTGCTATACCAGGTTAATCCCATAGCTAGGACCGCACTTCGTGTTTTGATCTCTGATTTATTTCGCGGTTCGATATTTTTCTTGATTGAGTGACTCTGAGTGATAGAGGTCGCAACGACCGATTAGTACCTTTACCTCGTTCGCTCGGGTCGCTCATCAGTTACCTGGGCGGTGTGGTAGACTGTGCTGGAGCTGAGGTAGCTCCTGGTCGTGGCCTCGAAGGTCGTCTGGTCCTGAGGCTCGAACTCCTGCACTGGGCGGAGCACGGCGGCGCGCAGTCGCCGAATCAGTGGTCCGGCCACCCCCTCCTCGCTGCGACACGGGCAATCGAGAGCTGTCACCTCAGGGACTGCTGTGGAGGTCACGGGACGAAGGGTGGAGAGCCAAAGATCGATAAAGAATGCGGCGGAGCTCAGACTATATACCGTGGAGGATCCGGCAAGAATCGATCGGGTAGGGTAGCGTGAAGCGCGGATCCCAATGCAATCCCCCAGGCGATGATCTCGGATGCAAGAAGAAGGATCAGGCGGAGAAAAATCGGAGAAATCGGGTCGACAGCCCGATCCGCGAGAGAAGAGGGTCCGCGGGGGGAGTTGACCGGGGGGTCAACATCCCCCGTGGACCAATCAGGAGAGGCCACGCCATAAATAATTTAGAAATTCGAAATAAAATAGAAAATGACCGAATTATTAAAAACTCAAAACATAAAATATTTTTGTTTTAATTTTTTCTATTTTTTTGTGATTTTTAATTAATTTTTCAAAATAAAAATAAGGTATTTACATAATAGGGCTATATATAGGTATGTGTACAATATGGGGTTTTTTTAATTTTTGATTTTTAATTAGTTATTTTTATACATTTTTATCCCTCTTTTATATTTTATTTATTTATAGAATAAAATGAGGAGTAAAAGGATAATTTTATTTTATTTTTATTATTTATATACATATGTGAAATAAATAGTTATGTACAACTATATACATGGCATATGTACAATATATTTTTGTAATTTTAGCTTTTGATATTTTTATTTGATTTTTTGTTTTGTTTTGTTTCTTTTTGTTTATTTTATTTACAACATATAACATAAAATATTTACAAAAAGTTTTGAAAATAAATAAATTTATTTACAAGGTTAAATACATGTAGAAGCATGGTCTATATACATGGTGAAAGGGCATTTTTTTGAATTTTTGAATTTTTGATTTTTAGATTTTTATTTTGTTTTTAATAGCTTCTAAATATATACAAAATATGTACAAGCATATTTTTGGGTGAGGAAAATATAATTTAATTTATTTACACATGAGCCCCTATCTCCCTCTACTTTGGCTTTTATGCGGTCAGGCCCATGCTGAGCCCTCCCTTGGGTTAGGTTGCTCAATATTTATTCTAAATATTTCCCTCTTTTTCTTTTTCATCTTTATTCTTTTATTTTTGCATAAAAACATGCTAATTATAAGTATTTACACAATGCATGCTTTTGGTAATTATTTGTATTTACATATATCTACATGCATTTGCAAAGGTTTTTGTAGCTAAAATATAAGAATAAAGAGTGATGAATGGGTATTCATCACCCCCCTATACTTAACTTTGCTAGTCCCTTAGCAAACACTTATTTGAAAAAGAAGTGAAAAAGAAAAAGAAAAAGAAAAAGAGGATGTACATGGATCAAGGTTGAATTATTAAACTTTCCTTCATTAAATTGAAATATGGAGCTCGATCAGATCTTTGGATTATTAATGTGTCGGAACCTTATTTGGACTTAAGCTTAAAACCCAACAGCCTCTAAGTTCCACCAATCTATGGACAAGACTCCTCAATAAACCAGATCAGAACAAGTCTACATACACAAACTCTAATGACCATGAGTCTTTCCATGCAGTGTAAGTGATATTTGGCTCCCCACCTCAGAAGTAACAAAGAAACAACCTCCCTCAACCTGGTAACTCTAATGCCTCGGTCTAGCAACTCTTTCCTCGAGAAGCGGGGTATTCCCTTCTAAGTTCAAGTGCAACCGGCTCAAGAAGAGGGGGAAGAAGTATAGACTTTTGGAAGCTTAGCCAGTGTAGCTAAGTCTCCCGCTGCAAGCTTCATGAGGTGTAATATGGATACCATAAGCTTTTGCTTTATTTGACTATATACACTCATGTGGGGTTATTAAATTTTCAATCCGACCCACCACTTTTTTGGAGTTCTTTTTGCATTTTTGCATTTTTTTTCAAGGACTTCTGTACAGCATATCTACATGGTGCAGCATATATACAAGAAATTTCCTCTTGAGCCAGTAGACTATCCCTTTTTGAAGCTTTATTGCAACCCACAGCTTCTGTCTTTAGCCTTCATCACCACTAGACCAAGTTGAGGCGCACTTCCTTCACTAGAAGAAGAAGAGAGGTTCCGCCTAGAAGTACTACCCTCATATGCTACCCCAAGCCAAAGGAAACTGCCTCCTCACCACCTCATCCGTGGAGAGCCATGTGTAAAGTGCAGGTGCAAGTCAAGCCATCGTCTCTAAGAGTCATGCGTGTGTTGTTAAGTGTTCTACTTAAGCTCATCAAGATGACATATGCTCATAGCCTAGTGGACTCAAAGAATTAAGTCCTTATGGACCTGAAAAGCCTTAACCCTAAATCCTATAAGGTTCCTCTTGAAGTTAAGTGGATTAAGATCTTTTTCAAGCTCCATTTCTCAATTTAATTCCAGGCTTGGTTTAAATGTCAACTCTCATCCAGGAAAAATTATATACATATATGTACACAAGATGCTGTTTACAAATATTTTACAATCATGCAAAATTTTTGAAAAATGTTTTGAAATCATGGATGATGATGATGCATGAAGTGCAAGTTTTGCAAAAAGATATTTACAAACATTTACACAAGATTTTTGCAAACTTTTGATTTTCAAAACATTTTGGAAAAATTTTGTACTATGTACATAATTTTGATACAAAAATATTTACACAAACTTTACACCAAAGATTTTTGAAATCATTTTACAAAAATACTTTGTACACTAGCTATGTATGTGCATATAAAAGAAGTTTATGTACATGAAAATTTTTAAATTTTTGTGATTTTTAGCCATTTTATTTATTAACACACTCACACAAAGTACGAGTTATGACTAAAGTATATATGAAATATATACACACCCCCCTATACTTAGCTCGAACGATGTCCTCAGAGTGATCAAGAGCGATGAAGAAGACATAACTCGTGCTTAGTAAAAGGGAATTGAAAAGGAATGACTAAGTACAGGAACGAATAAATGAATAGAATGAGAGGAACTCGGTGGTTTCCCCCTATACTTAGGATTAACTAATCCTAAGTATAGCAAGCTGTACATGAAGGGAAATCCGAGTGAAGAAGATACAGAGTCTGCCCCCCCTATACTTAGGGTAAAATATCCCTAAGTATAGGCAGCAAAACAAGAGCAGAAAGAATAAAAAGAATACCCGACGGTCCTACATCCCCCCTATACTTAGGGTAAAGTACACCCTAAGTATAGCATAATCATAAGATGAGAGAAGGGATGTGGGACTAAAGAATAGAATGATATGGACAACTGGATCTATACAGGCGGAAGAACAGTGAAAATCAGGCGTGAGATGCAACAGATGTGAGTCAAGAGACCACATCTCACGCAAAATGAATAGGGGCAACAATAACGTCTCGCGGCTCATGACCTAAAAATGGCTTGAGCCGCTGGCCGTTCACTCGAAAGGTACTCTCAGAAGACAACTCAGATATGTCGATGCTACCGTTGTCGTGTACCTTTCTGACCAAGTATGGTCCCTTCCATTTGCTCTGTAGCTTCCCTGGAAATAATCGTAGCCTCGCATCAAACAGCCATACTCTCTGTCCAATCTCAAAATGCTTGTGGCTGATATGAGAATCATGCCACTCCTTGACTTTCTCCTTATAATGTAGGCTGCTTGAGAAAGCTGCATCTCTAAGCTCCTCCAGGGCAGCTAACTCTGCCCTCCTCTGGTCTCTCATACCATCTGGATCCATCAGAATATCTGTAACTGCCCAAAGTGACTTGTGCCTCAGCTCAACAGGTAAATGGCACGGCTTGCCATATACGAGGCGAAAGGGAGATGTGCCCAAAGGTGTCTTGAAAGACGTCCGATATGCCCACAAGACCGAGTCCAAAAGCTGTGACCAATTCTTTCGGTCAGGGCGGACGACTTTCTGCAAAATATTCTTGATCTCCCTATTCGACACCTCAGCTAGACCATTCGTCTGTGGATGGTAAGGTGTGGCAACACGATGATCTATGCTGAACTCGTTAGCAAGGGCCTTTACCTGGTCGTTGATGAAATGAGATCCCCCATCAGAAATCAGAACTCGTGGAACCCCGAACCGCGTGATGATATGCTTCCTCAAAAATCTGCAAACTGTCCTCGCATCAGCGGCTCGGGCGGGGATAGCCTCCACCCAACGACTCACATAATCAACGGCCAACAGAATGTACTCAAATCCCTGACTCTTAGGGAATGGACCCATGAAATCGATGCCCCATGCGTCAAAAACCTCACAGAAGTGAATGGGCTGCATCGGCATCATATCACGCTGTCCACAAGTGCCCATCCTCTGACAGTCAGTACACCTCTTCACGAACTCATCAGAGTCCTTGAAGAGGGTAGGCCACCACAAGCCGGATTGGAGCACTTTCTGTGCCGTTCTCCTCCCAGAATGATGTCCCCCTGCCTCAAACTTGTGGCAGTAAGTGAGGACGCTATGGTGTTCCTCCTGAGGAATACACCGACGCCAGACGTTATCCCCTCCTTCGTGGTAAAGGATGGGATCCTCCCAGTGGTAGGACTTGGCCCTCGCAAGGAAGGTCTCAAGCCTCTGCCTGGGCCAATCTTGTGGGACTTTCCCTGCAACGAGAAAGTTCACAATATCGGCATACCACGGGAGTGAGGCGATAGCAAGGATCGCCTCATCTGGGAAGGTATCTCGAATGGGATCTATCTGCTCAGATTCCTCATGCTGCTCTAGTCGGGAAAGATGATCCGCCACCACATTCTTGACTCCAGGCTTATCCTTGATCTCAATGTCGAACTCCTGGAGTAGAAGGATCCATCTAGTCAGTCTGGCCTTGGCATCCTTCTTTGCCATGAGGTACCTGATGGCAGTGTGATCTGTAAACAAAGTCACTCTAGATCCAATGATATACGATCTGAACTTATCTAGGGCAAACACTACTGTTAGCATCTCCTTCTCTGTGACCGTATAATTCCGCTGGGCGGAATCCAATGTGCGGCTAGCATAGTGTATGGCAAATGGCACTCCATCCCTCCTCTGTCCCAGCACTGCCCCCACGGCAAAATCGGAGGCATCCGTCATGATCTCGAATGGGAGAGACCAATCAGGCGGCTGGAGGACAGGAGCCTCAATAACATGCTGCTGGAGAGTCGCAAAGGACGAGAGACACTTGTCATCGACAAGGAACTCGGTGTCTTTCGTCAAGAGGTCAGTCAACGGTCGGGCAATCTTGCTGAAATCCTGAATAAATCTCCTATAAAATCCAACGCGCCCTAGGAATGACCGTAGCTGCCTCAAATTGGACGGCGGTGTGAGTTTTCTAATGACATCAACCTTGGCCGGATCAACCTCCATGCCCCTGTTGGAGATGATGTGGCCAAGCACCGTCCCTTGAGTCACCATGAAGTGACTCTTCTCCTATGACAGAACCAAATGAAACTCGATACATCGCTGGAGTACCCGGTCTAGGCAGTCAAGACAAGAATCGAATCCGTCGCCGTAGACCGAGAAATCGTCCATGAAGACCTCCAAACACTCCCCTACCATGTCCGAAAAGATCGACAACATGCACCTCTGAAAGTCGCAGGGGCGTTGCATAGCCCAAATGGCATGCGTCGAAAAGCATATGTGCCGAAGGGACAGGTAAAGGTGGTCTTCTCCTGATCCTCAGGAGCGATGGCCACTTGGTTGTAGCCCGAGTACCCATCCAGGAAGCAATAATGGCTCTTCCCTGCCAGTCTCTCAATGATCTGGTCAATAAAAGGCAGGGGGAAATGGTTCTTCTTGGTGGCTTGGTTGAGTCTCCTGTAGTCAACACAAACCCTCCAAGAGGTGGGTACTCGTGTAGCGATCTCCTCTCCCGACTCACTGATCACAGTCGTGATGCCTGTCTTCTTGGGCACCACATGCAAGGGGCTGACCCACTTGGAGTCGGAAATGGGATAAATAAAATCTGCACTCCACCATTTTGATATTTCTTTCATCACGACCTCTCTCAGGTTGGGGTTCAGTCGCCGCTGGAACTCACGCGACGGCTTCGCCCCCTCCTCAAGGTAGATATGGTGGGAGCACACTGCTGGACTAATCCCATGGAGATCCGCTACGCTCCATCCGATCGTCTTGCGGTTCTTTTCAAGAACCCCCATCAGACGGGATTCTTGCTCTCCAGTCAACTCGACGGAGATGATGACTGGGTACATCTCTGGATCGCCCGCAAGGAATCGATACTTCAGCGAAGTAGGGAGCGGCTTCAGCTCTGGAATGCTGGGTGCCAGCAAATCTGGCTGCGGAAGAAACTGAGTGAAAGCTGCTAAGTCTGCCAAATCTGCCTGGGAAAGTGAAAGCGTACTCTCGCAAACTGGATCGGGAGAAGGCTGCTTGATTTAGCCAAAAATAGGTGGTCTTAAATTCACACAAAGCGTGAACTCAGTCGGTGTGTTGACCACACTAAATCCGGACTAAAGTCAACAATTAACCCACACTAAGATCAACAAATTAGAAACAATGTGGAGTTAAAATTTATTTTTAACTCTGCACAAATGATGTAAAGGGCAAGTATGCAGAGAGTTCGAACACAGGGAGCAAACAGTATAGTCCAAGCAAATGAATGCACAAGTATGTGAGTGTGTGAAGTGTATACACTAAGCAAGCAAGTCAATCAATTTTTTTGTGGGTTTTTAATTTTTAATTTTTTTGTATTTTTTTTATTTTAATTTTATATTTTTTTTATTTGATTTTTAATTTTTTGATTTTTATATTTTATATTTTATATTTTTTTTTCTTTTTCAATATTGGAAAGTAAAGGCGATATAATAAAAGACAAGGTAGAATATTTATAAAAATGCACAAAAATACTCAAAAATTCAGAAATAAAATGTTTTTGGTATTTTTAGGGTTTTTTACTGTTTTTGTGATTTTTGGGGATTTTTCTAGGTGTTTTTGGTATTTTTAAAAGCTGAAATAAGAGAAAACAGTGCAAACAAGGCTGGCTGCGAGTAAAATGAAATCTAAAAATACCAACCAGTAGCAAAAATGTTTCACACTATTTTTCTGATAAAGAGAATAAAATAAATGACAAACAGAACCTGAGTTTATATTTTTTGGAGTTTTCTACTATTTTTTATATTTTTTTGAAGTTTTTAAGAGTTTTTAATTTTTTTAGTGTTTTTGTTTTGAGATTTTTAATGATTTTTGGACTGACACTAAAAGATAATAAAATAGACACTAGGTGATTTTTTTTTGGAATTTTTAGAGGTGTTTTGATATTTTTTTGGTATTTTCTAAGGTAGACAGTACACAAAAAGGCTGTTTTTGATTTTTAATAAATATGAAAATAAAATAAAATCAAAAACTAAATATGTGGCGTGAAAGTACACTTATCCAGAAACTTAAACCTATTTTTGTGGAATTTTTGGAGTTAAAATGATGCTTTAATTAATTAGAACAAGACTCCAATCATCAAACAGTGCTGGCAGGGGCATATATGCAAATAGTGAAACATCCAGGGGCACGTACGCAATTTTTCCACAAAATATTACTCTGAAACTTGCATTTCAAGGATTAAACATAAATATCCAAACCCGCAAGGGTATATGTGCAATTTACCCACAGGACGCGTGACTTGCACGCGCCTGGGAGGGGTATTTTTGCAATATTACAAAGCTCAGGGGGTTCGATGCAATTTCTCCAAAATATTACAACTTGACATAAATGTTCATGGACTTAAACGAAATACACAAACAACCGGGGGTATCCTTGCAAAATGCCCACCCCCTCACGTGTACAGGTCACGTGAGGTGACGTGGCGAAGGACAGGAATGCAAATATGGAAAGTACGGGGGTGTTTATGCAAATATTACAAAATTATTACACTACGGACAAAAGTTTTAGTACTAAAATACAAATGCAAAATGCGCGAGGGTGGGATGTAAAATACCCTCGGCGCGCGATCCAACGGCGATGAAGAGGCCACTTGACACGTGGCACGATCTGGACGGCCGATGACGCTTCGCTGTGGACGTCTGAGATTAGATCTCGGGCGAGATCGACGGTGGCTGAGTGCTGATGATCGGACGGGCCCACGTTCTATCTGGAAGGTCTCCTCGATCGGACGGCGGTGGAGGCAGCTGGAAGAACGAGGCGGAGCTCCGACTGGGCGAAGTTCGTCGCGCTCCTCCGGCTAGCTCTGATAGCTGTTGAGCTCCAAAATGGACGAGGAGCCTCCTGCAGGTCTTCTCTAACGATCAGAGGCGTCAAAAAGCCTCGGCGACGGCCGAGGTGCTCAGGCGAAGGTGGCGGAGCTGGAGAGCTCGGCTGAGCTCCGGCGAGCTACAAAATCGCTCCCAGGTACGTTGACTGTGCTTTGACCTGCAAAACAAGGTGAGAGGGTTCAGGGCAAGTTGCCTGGACCCCGCGGTGGCGAAGAAGTGGCGCGGAACGAAGGGGTGGAGTTCGGCCGGAGTTGCGCTCCGGCGAGGATGGTGGATCGGGCGCGATAGGCGATGGAACTTCGATTTTATTTGGGGGTTTTTAAGCCTAAGCTAACAGGAATAAATGCGATAAAGAAGTAGCGGGGGGACTGCCCTCGATGGCCGGAGCCAGAGGATGAAGGTTACCTCGACCGCCGGAGTTGCGGGAGGTGGTGGAGACGCCTCCGACTTCGCGCGCCTTGGCTGAAGGGCTGGCGGTGGAGCTGTCACCTCCACGGAGCTCAGGAGCACGGGAATGGCGCTGAAGGGTGGACCGAAGGTGTTCAACCGAGGAGAGGAAGAGGGGGGTTCGTATTTGAAGTGTGGCGCGGGCGTGACTTCGAGGGAAGATCACGGGCGAATCGAGCAGATATGGGTAGATTTGAGGAGATGGCGATGGAGGTGATGGATCGAGGAGGAGATTTCGTGAAGGAGGCGGCCGCAGAGGATGAGCGGCGTGGCCTCGAAAAAGGCGCGAAGACAGGGGGAAAACGACGCGCGCCACGGGCTGAGAAGAAGAGGACAGACTGTTGACCCGCCGGTCAACAGTCGCAAGCTCCTGTTGGTCCACGTGGACCAACCAGGAGAAAGAGAATAAAAAATGTTTTATTAATTCATTTAAAAATAGAAATAAATCGAATTAAATTAAAGTTATAAAATGAAAATTATTTGTTATTTTGTGTAGTATTTTATTATGATTTTTATTTATTTTTATGATACATATTTCTACAAGTTCACTTTTTAGCCTTATATAGGTATATTACCTATGTATTTTAATACTTTTATTTTTATTTTGTATTTTTAATTTATTTATTTGTGTTTATTATTTTCTAAAATGATAAAATACTGTTATGTATACAAATATATTTTTATTTTTATTTTTCTGATATGTTTTGTATATTAAATAAAATACAAGTATATTTTACATAGGTATGTATATAGGTAAAGTACCTGTGTATTGGATATATACAATTATTTTTATTTGTATTTTAATTGTGTTTTTATTCTTCTTTTAATGTACATAATTATTATAAGTATTATTTACAACATTATAAAAATATAAAATTGTAAAAATAATAAATAAATAATAAATTGAATATTTTAATATGTACAAGTATACAATGGGGGTCCAAAAGTCAACTTTCAAACCGTAGCTCCGCCAAATGCGAAACCACCACCATTGGGTAGATTATTTTATTCTATATACAATTAAAGGTGAGTACGCTGCATTTGGAGTTTTTATTTGTGAGATACGGGTCTGGGAAGTTGGCATTCTGGAATTTTATTCAGACCATAACTTTTTATCTGTACATTCTTTTTCTGTGAAATCAATTTTGTATTTTTCTTTATTTTATTATCTACAACTTTCATGTACAAAGTTTCTTTATTTGATGTATAGAAAGTGGAACCAAAAATAGGTCCCAAAATGAATAGAGTGAATAGGTATTTTGTCTGTATTTCTGACCTTATCTCCCCCTACTTTATTCCTTGTCGACCTATTCATCGAGATGCCTAGGTCTCGGGGGTTTTGGGTCATAAAATATTTACAATATTTTATTCTTCTTCTTTTTTTTTTCTTTTCTTTATTTATTCTATAATTTTGGCTTTAATTACAGTGATTTATACACAATCTGAATGCACATGCATGGATGCTAAGATGATGGTTTTAACGCTATTTACAGGCATTTGCTAGGGTTTTTGGTGCCAAAATGATAGAATAAAGATGATGAAATGTGGATTCATCATCCCCCTATACTTTACCTTTGCTAGTCCCTAGCAAACACATATGCAATATGTGCAGAAAGAAAAGAAAAGAAAAAGAAGAAGTTGGATTAAGTTTAATTATCGAACTTATCTTCACAAAATCAAAGTTTGGAGCTTAAGTCGGACCTTTGGAATTTTAGTGCGGTCGGAACCTTAACGAGAACCAAGTTTGAAATCCAACAGTCCTTGAGAATCCCAAAACTCTGTCCAAGTCTCCTCAATAGCCAGATCAGAAGTACATCAACTCATACGCAAACTCTTACGACTATGAATCTGACTCGTACAGTGTAAGTGATAGGTAGCTCCCCACCTCAGAAGTAACAAAGAAACAACCTCCCCAACCTGGTAACTCTAATGCCTCGGTCTAGCAACTCTTTCCTCTAGAAGCGGGGTATTCCCTTCTAAGTTCAAGTGCAACCGGCTCAAGAAGAGGGGGAAGAAGTATAGACTTTTGGAAGCTCAGCCAGTGTAGCTAAGTCTCCCGCTGCAAGCTTCATGAGATGTAACATGGATAACATAAGCTTTTGCTTTATTGGACTATATACACTCCGGTGGGGTTATTAAATTTTCAATCCGACCCACCATTTTTTTGGAGTTCTTTTTGCATTTTTTTTTTTCAATTGCATCTGTACAACATATCTACATGGTGCAGCCTATATACAAGAAATTTTCCTCTTGAGCCAGTAGACTATCCCTCTTTTGAAGCTTTATTGCAACCCACGGCTTCTGTCTTTAGCCTTCATCACCACTAGACTAAGTTGAGGTGCACTTCCTTCACTATAAGAAGAAGAGAGGTTCCGCCTAGAAGTACTACCCTCATATGCTACCCCAAGCTAAAGGAAACTGCCTCCTCACCACCTCATCCATGGAGAGCTATGTGAAAGGTGCAGGTGTCCAAGTTAGGTCATTATCAACAAGAGTCGTGCGTGTGCTCTGAAATACTCTACTTAGGCAGTCAAGAATCCATTGAACCAAGTCCCGTGATCCTCAAAGAATTAAGTCAACTAGACCTGAAGTACCTCAAACCTAGTTCCTATAAGGTTCCTGTTATTAGGTAGATTATAAGGTCCAATCAAGCTCCAATCTTCGGATTTTACTTAGACTTGTTCAACTATCAAACTCAATCCGAAAAATGCTCATGCCATGCAATGCGATGCAGAAAATATTTTTGTGATGCAATTTTCAAGATTTTGAACTTTTTATGGATTTTTGAAAAGATAATGATGATGCATGCAGATGCAATTTTTTTGTATTTTTCAAACAGATTTTTCAAATGTTTTTGGATTTTGGTTTTGCAAATGTTTTTGGGATTTTTGAAAACAAAAAGTTTTGGCTGAAAACTAGGTTAAAATATGTACATGGGAGTGCTTCTTATATACAAGAAGTGGATTTTAAGAATTTACAAGGGTAAGTGGTCAATTTTATACATATATACATAAGATGGATTTTGGCGTGATGTTAGTATTCCTCAAACTTATTTGACACAAGCTTTTCACACAATTTTTGAAGACTATAGTCCAAAATAGTTTTTACAATCATTTACACACATTTGAAAATCATTTTGCAATCGGTTTTCAAAACAGTATGTATAGATTTTTCAAATCATTTTCGCAACCATTTTTCAAACCATTGGCAAATCATTTTTCAAACATTTTTATTTCACACAAAGAAAAGAAATTTTTACAAACCACACATTTTTACAAAGGTTGAAAACATGTAGCAAAATATTTTCCAAATAGTTTTCAATAGATTTTTCACAAAGATTTTCAAACTATTTTTCAAACATTTTGCAGAAACGTTTTTACCTGATTTATTAATCAGTATCTACAAAAAGAATTTTGAGGAACAGAACATCTTTTTCTTACGAATTTTAATGAATTGTTAAAGAATTATTAGCCATATTTTGGAAAATACGAAAGTACGCGTTATGGCTAAAGTATATACACAGTATATACGACCCCCCTATACTTAGCTTGAGCTATGTCCTCATAGATCGGAGAGAAAAGAGAAGACATAACTCGTACTAAGTATAGACAAGTCTAAAGAATAAAGGAATAAATAGATGAATCAATGAATCAGAAGTTGACCGTCCCCCCTATACTTAGGATCAATTAATCCTAAGTATAGCAGACTGTACACAAAGCAGGGAGGGTCAAGGGTGGGAATGAACAGATCTTACTCAGATTGTCTCCCCCTATACTTAGGGTAAGATATCCCTAAGTATAGACAAGAAGAGGAGACAATGGAGAGGATCAAAAAGAATAGAGAAACTCGGGGTGCACACCCCCCTATACTTAGGACAAAGTACGTCCTAAGTATGGA
Organism: Ottelia alismoides; assembly: GCA_037367405.1. Classification (NCBI taxonomy): domain Eukaryota; kingdom Viridiplantae; phylum Streptophyta; class Magnoliopsida; order Alismatales; family Hydrocharitaceae; genus Ottelia; species Ottelia alismoides. The sequence goes on along the minus strand of JAZKJV010006269.1, from coordinate 39,737 downwards.
TACTGTCTACAAGGGCGGCAACTTATTGATAGATTAAGAAAACATAAAAGGAAAAGAAGAAAAGAAGAAAATAAATTAACAGACGAAAGAGTGATATGAACAGATGGTTTGTACAGCGGAAGATGGAAGTGATCACCATGTACGAGATGCAGATGATATGAGTCAAAGAACACATCTCATACCAGAAGAATGGGGGCAACGTCCATGGTCGGCGGATCATGATCTCGATATGGCTTTAGGCGTTGACCATTGACGCGGAAGGTGGACGAAGATGACGGTTCGGATATATCAATACTGCCATTGTCATGTACCTTCCTAACCACATACGGACCTTTCCACTTGCTCTGCAACTTCCCTGGAAATAATTTCAGCCTGGAATCAAACAACCATACTTTCTGATTTGGCTCAAACTGTTTATGGCTGATATGCGAATCGTGCCATGTCTTCACTTTTTCTTTGTACTGTAGGCTGTTGGAAAAGGCTGTGTCTCTTAGTTCTTCCAGGGCTGCCAATTCAACTCTTCTCTGATCTCCTATACTCTCGGGATCTAAAAGTAGCTCAGTAACTGCCCAAAAAGATTTGTGCTTGATTTCCACTGGCAAATGGCACGGCTTGCCATAGACGAGACGAAAAGGAGATGTTCCCAATGGATTTTTGAAAGATGTCCGATAGGCCCATAGAACCGAGTCCAAAAGTTGTGACCAATTCTTTCGGTCTGGGCGGACAACTTTCTGCAAGATCGTCTTTATCTCCCGATTCGATACTTCAGCAAGACCATTAGTCTGAGGGTGATAAGGAGTGGCAACCCGATGGTCAATACCGAACTCGTCAGCAAGGGCCCTAACTTTGTCATTGATGAAATGAGACCCCCCGTCAGAAATCAAAACTCTAGGTACCCCGAACCGTGAAATGATATTTTTCCTCAAGAATTTACACACGGTTTTTGCATCTGCGGCTCGGGCGGGGATGGCCTCAACCCATCGACTGACATAATCCACAGCGAGCAAAATATGCTCGAATCCCTGACTCTTAGGAAATGGTCCCATGAAATCAATCTCCCATGCATCAAAAACCTCACAGAAGTGAATAGGTTGCATGGGCATCATGTCTCTCTGTCCGCAGGTTCCCATTTTCTGACAGTCAGTACATCCCTTCACGAACTCATCAGAATCCTTGAAGAGAGTAGGCCACCATAGGCCGGATTGAAGCACCTTCTGTGCTGTCCTTTTTCCTGAATGATGTCCTCCTGCCTCAAGCTTGTGGCAGTATGTGAGGACGCTATGCTGCTCTTCTTGAGGAATGCACCTTCTCCAGATGCTATCCCCTCCTTCATGATAAAGGACGGGATCCTCCCAATGGTAAAACTTGGCCTTAGCTAGGAAGGTCTCAAGTTTCTGCCTGGGCCAACCCTGAGGGACTGTCTTGGCAACAAGATAGTTTACAAAGTCGGCATACCATGGGAGAGAGGTGACAGCTAAGATCGCCTCATCTGGAAATGTCTCTGAGATAGGTGCGCTGGGCTCAGATTCCTCAAGATTCTCCAATCTGGAGAGATGATCCGCCACCACATTCTTGACTCCAGGTTTATCCTTAATTTCAATATCAAATTCCTGGAGTAGAAGGATCCATCTGGTAAGGCGTGCTTTGGCATCCTTCTTGGCCATTAAATACCGGATGGCGGTATGATCGGTGTAAACAGTTACTCTAGATCCGAGAATATATGATCTATACTTATCAAGAGCGAAGACTACGGCCAGCATTTCTTTTTCCGTCACAGTGTAATTCCTTTGAGCGGCATCTAAGGTCCGGCTGGCGTAGTGAATGGCAAACGGTAATCCATCCCTCCTCTGTCCAAGCACAGCCCCAACGGCAAAATCTGAAGCATCCGTCATGATCTCGAATGGGAGAGACCAATCGGGTGGCTGAAGGACAGGAGATGAAATAACCATATTTTTGAGAGTCTCAAATGATTCAAGACACCTATCATTGACAATAAACTCGGTGTCTTTGGTCAGCAAGTCGGTTAACGGTCGGGCAATTCGACTGAAGTCCTGAATAAACCGTCGGTAGAAACCGACATGCCCCAGAAAAGACCGTAACTGACGCAAATTGGACGGCGGATTGAGTTTTCTGATGATATCCACCTTGGCAGGGTCGACCTCCATGCCCCTGTTGGAGACGACATGCCCAAGGACCGTCCCTTGAGTCATCATGAAATGACTCTTCTCCCAGGATAATACAAGATTGACCTCTATGCAGCGCTTCAGCACACGATCTAGGCAGTCAAGACAAGCATCAAACCCATCGCCATAGACCGAGAAGTCATCCATGAAGACCTCTAAACAGTTACCCACCATGTCCGAGAAAATGGACAACATGCACCTTTGGAATGTCGCTGGAGCGTTGCATAGACCAAAGGGCATCCGTCTGAAAGCATAAGTCCCAAACGGACAGGTGAAAGTCGTCTTCTCCTGGTCTTCGGGCGCGATGGCCACTTGATTATATCCAGAGTACCCATCAAGAAAACAGTAATGGCTCTTCCCGGCTAACCGCTCGATAATCTGATCAAGGAAGGGCAGCGGGAAGTGATCCTTCTTGGTGGCCTCATTTAATCGTCTGTAGTCCACACAGACCCTCCAAGAAGTTGGTACTCTGGTAGCGACCTCTTCTCCGAACTCGTTGACAACTGTTGTGATACCCGTCTTCTTGGGTACCACATGCAACGGACTTACCCATTTTGAGTCGGAGATGGGATAGATGAAATCAGCACTCCACCACTTTGAGATTTCTTTCATGACAACCTCTCGAAGATTCGGGTTCAGCCGTCGCTGGAATTCGCGCGATGGCTTAGCGTCATCCTCGAGATAGATGTGGTGGGAGCACAGCTTCGGGCTCAGCCCTTTGAGGTCAGCTATATTCCATCCGATTGCCTTGCGATTTCTTTCAAGAACCTCCATCAGACGAGATTCTTGTTCTCCAGTCAAATCTGCTGAGATAATGACTGGGTGCATATCTGGCTCACCTGCAAGGAATCTATACTTCATTGACTGCGGCAGAGGTTTTCTTTCAGGGCAACTGGGAGGTGGCAGATCTGGCTTCTGATATGTCTGTGTGAATGCTACCAGGTCTGCATGGGAGAACTCTCGCACGGCATGAATTTCTGACGAAAGGCGGCTGACTGAATTATCAATGTACTGTACGGGCTCGCACTCTGTCATGGTTGCTGGTTCAGAATGAATCAGACAAGACAACGGATCATCGAAATAGGCCCATTCAATGTCTGAGTATGAGGGATCAGAAATAGAAGAACATGAATTGAAATCATCGGCACCATTCGTCACGATGCTGGCAGCCTCAGGTGTATCCTCATCCAGGAATGTGCTCTCCCGACTCTCGATCGCCATGAGCTTGAGATACAAAGAATCGGTAGGCAAGGCGAGAGTCGGTGCTACAGGTTCTTTCCAGTTAGATTCATCATCAGTCATCACGAAATCACGAACCTGGTGGACGTCTAGCTCTTCCTCTGTCATCTGCGCGGCTTCGCTGGACTGCTCGGAGCATTCTAACTCTCTGGCTCTGGTCTCCTCGATCGTCTCTATTTGTATGGTCTCGCCCTCTACGCGAAAACATACCTTCCCGCAATCGTGGTCGGTCACCGCCTTGGTTGTGGCCAAGAATGGACGTCCGAGTATGATGGGGGCATCGGTTACCGACTCAGGGATCTCCATGTCCAACACAACGAAGTCCACGGGGAATTTCAGGCCCTGAATGGTAACGACCACGTCTTTCAATAACCCCTTCGGCCTCTTGATCGACCTGTCAGCAAACTGAAGGACTGTTCTGCTTCGATGAAGAGTGCCGAACTCAAATTGCTTGAGTAAGGCTGCCGGAAGGAGGTTAATTGAAGAGCCGCTGTCTAATAGAGTACGATCAAATTGCTGCTCTTGAATCTCGCATCTGACATAGGGAGCTCCTGCATCTGGTCTCTTGGCTGGCAACTTGTTCTGAATGGTGCAGCAAGTGTCATGTGTGAGCATATGGATCTGATTTCTGTGCCTCCGCTTTCTTCTGACAGTAGTTGTCTCTTTCAAATTCTTTTTGAAGAAAGGGATATGCTCAAAAGCTTCACGTAGAGTCAGCTGAATGTGGAATCTGTCAATCATCTGATTGCCGAACTCTACCTCCTGGTTCTTTTTTGGATTTTCTTTTTTATTCCCCTTCGCCCGGCGAAGTGCTTCTGGGAAGGGGATAGTAGGGGCCTCCTCAGATGGAGGACTAGAAATAGGTTCCTGTGTCTGTGAAGAAGGAGAATCCATACCAACATCATCATTCAATACATATGGATCCGTAATTTGAACAGAAACCTTTTCTTTATTCATATTTTTGTTGTTTTTGTTTTGATCACAGTCCAAAGATACAAAACGTGGTGACACCACAGCTGGAGTTTCAACAAAAGGAGATGTGGTGGCCTCAGTACCACCACTGGCACCTGTCTCTGCGGCATCAGCACCGCTTTCATGTTCTGCATCAAAAATGGTGGCATCAGCACCACCGTCTTCTATATCATCATTAGCAGCATCAGCACCGCTCTTCTGCTCTTCTGGCGCTCCTGGTTCTGCATCCGGTTGTCGCTCAGAAGAGACGCCGCCGGCGGGTATCCTACCGCTCCTAGTAGTAACAAAATCAGCATCATAATAGATATTATTCACATCATTCTCATAGTCACTAGGAGGGGTATCCTCTGAAAACTCTACCTGCTCAGGCTTCCTTTTGAAATTATTAGGGTTTGGTTCGATCTGAGCGGGTATGGCGGCTTTGCCTCTGATAATATCCCGCATCTCCTGCCGGAACTCATCCATTTCTTGCCTGAAAGATGCTCGCTGTTCAGATAGCAAGCGGGCAAGATCATCGAGTGCTGGGTTCTCAAAAGCAGGGCCATGAGAACCGGATGATTGTCCCTGCTGGACATGAGTCTGCTGCTGCTGGTACTGGGGAGGAGGTTGGTTCTGAAAATGCTGAGGCGGCTGACGCTGCCTCCACTGCTGTCCCTGATAGTTGGGACGAGGACCACTGTGATATTGCTGCGGTTGGGCATACTGGGGCTGCTGGTGTTGCTGCTGTGGCTGGCTGTTCTGGTATCCTTGGGCAGGGTTCTGCTGTTGGGAAGAGGATCCACCGTTGCCCCAACGGAATCCGGGGTGATCCCGGCGAATTGCGGGCTGAGGGTACCGGTCGTACCAAATCCCATTGACTTCCATCAACGGTTCCTGCTCAAAGGAGGGTGGAGGTAGAACTGCCAGTGGTTGCTCCGGTTGATAGACCACCATCTGCGTGTCCGAAGATGGCGGTTGCTCTGGATGGTACTGCAGCAAGGGAACCGGCTCTGCCTGAATATGGTTTACCTGACGGTATGAGGTAGAGGCCTGGTTGGAGTTGCTGCTGCGGGATGCAACCTGTGACCTGGGAGGCTGTTGGGAGTGCGATTGGGCCTCCTGAATGCACAACATTTGAGTTTTGAGGTCACTCATGGTTTTGGCAATCTGGTCCATCTGGGCCATGCCTTGATTTTGTTTCTTCTCAAGGATCTCCATGCGGTCTAGCTTTTCACTGATGATGCCCATGTCGGCTGCGGCTGATTCGGCTTGGGCTGCGGCTACCGACACTGTGTTGGGACCGGCATCGATGCGAGCGATCCTCTGAAATGATCCCGCTCCTTGCGGGGGCTTCTGCTGTGTATAGACTCGGGCCTGGGTCATCACTGTGGAGTTTTCTGCCATGCCTTCGTAGATGGCCCAGACGTCGTCCTCTCCCTTGGAGAAATAAGACCCACCGCAAGAGGCGTTGACAAGCCCCTGCAGCTCCGGTGTCAGCCCGCAAAAGAAACTCTGAACGAGATTGGGCTTGGAGATATCATGGTGGGGACACCGGTCGATGAGCTCTCTGAATCGATCCCAGGCTTCATGGAACTGTTCATTTGGGATCATGACGAAGTTGCTGATCATGGCTCGAGCTGCGTTGGTCCGGCCGAGAGGATAGTACTTCTTCAGGAATGCGGCCCGGAGATCTGCCCATGTGTCGACGAAACGCCCAAGATGTTTGAGCCAATAGGCGGCTCTGTCAACCAAAGAGAATGGAAAGGCGATCATCTTGATTGTGTCCTCGGTTATCAACCGATCATGGATGGTGCTGCAAATCATCTCGAATTCTTGGAGGTGGAGGTGCGGCTCTTCGGTCGGCAACCCATGGAACTTGGGTAGCATCTGAATTGTGTTGTGCCGAAGCTCGAAGTCTCCATGGATAGGTGGGAGTCGAATCCATCGGTGAGTGAGGGATGAAGCTGGGTTATGCAATTCCCTCATGATGATCTGTGGCGGTCTCTCGCCGCCTGGATTGTCTCCTCCTGCGTCTGGTCCTCCTCCTCCTCCACCTTCTCCGCCAGCACGGTCTTCTCTCATCTGCGCTATCTCTCGCATGAGATCACCCATAAATGTTCCCTGGTCTCGGATCTGTCTCTGCATGGTTTCCAGGGATGCTAACAACGAATTGTTGATGGCTGCCTGATCAAATACGAACGGAGGGTGATCATGGTCATCTGGGTGCTCGCCTCTGTCCGACATGACTGGATCTTCTGTAAAAGCAAAAGAGGCCATCTCAGGTGCTGTAGAATGATCTGAACTCTGTGATGCACTGAAATCTGAAATAATTGGACTGAGAGAGGGAGAATGGGAAGAATGGTCGAGGGGGAACAGGGCGGATGTATACTCAGGCTCGGAGAGCGGACTCTCCGAGGTAGTCCTAGATGAATAAGGAGGAGTGCGGGATAGCGGTGCCGACAGGGTCGGCCTAAGAGATCTCCGTCCCATCATCTTGATTATTGAGAAGAGTAGAGGAAGGGCAAGGGAAGAAGAAGAAGAATAAGAGTAAGATGCAACAAAATTGCGCACAATTGTGCTGTGTTTTTGATCTTGACCTAAACAAATCTAGCAATCAAACACAAGGCAAGGGTAAGTTCACCAACTCAACACATGAAGCCGTGAAGGTTCGGCTTTTATCTTTTCAATTTTAACTTGATTCAGAGATTTATCTTTGAACGAGTCCTTAGAACGCTACGCCTATAGGAGAGAGAGTACTGCCGGAAAAGTATCCCGTACTTGTCCTCCTCCTGTGTAACCTGTAGCTTGTGCAGTTGAGGTCCTTGTAACCCTTCCTGGATCCCTACTCAGCCAAAGAATAAGAGAGGAAGCCAATAGGCGAAACCGATACTTCGGAACTCGCTCGCAACGGAATCACCCGTGAGCGTGCAAGAACCTACTCGGACGCAAGACGATGAGACAGACACCCCCGTGAAGGCGTGGCCTATGCTCGATACTTCGGACAAGGTCGATGCTCTCACAATAGAGAGTCACCAATGTTGACCAGGCCCTACTCGTCTACGTACGATAGAAGCGCCAATACTTCGGTAATCCAGGCGATACACAAGGCAGCCACAAGCTGGGTTTTTGGCTCTAATCCTTACGAAGCGCTCACCTCACTTGGAAGGAGACCTTCCCATGCAACCTGAATACAAGTGAGGGTATTACTCACCCCAAGCAATGAATCCAATTACCTTTTTTATTTTGGTCAAGTTTTCTTAGCAGTCCCTTTTTTAATTTTTTTTGGTGTTATCGCTTCTTTTGAGTCAATTCAAACAAGCGCCTAACGGTTTTTGTATTTTCTTTATCCTACTTTGTCCAAAAACAGAGGGAGAAAAGAGTCGGAAAAGCCGTGCAAGTCGGCACAAAGATGGAAATCTCACCTTTGTGCCTAAATGATGCGTGCAAAGTTAGAAGACTTACAGCGAATCCCAGCTCTCTCCATGCGGGATGCAAAGCAGAAATTTTTAAACCTATACTATATGCCGGTATGCACACGGAAATCGTCCTAGATTAGGCAACTGCTAGCGTGAAGAACCACAAGCTAGCTAATAACTTCTAATCCGAGTGTCCGGTCTTGGCTCACCCCTCCTCTGCCCAACACATTTGGAGTAGGAGAAAGCGCTTGTTCGGGTGTGAGCTCGTGGCGCGTGGATTTGGAAGCTACTCGCTAACTGTTTAATTAGTCTAAGTCCAAAACGTACTATAGGAGCATGCAAAGATAATTAAGTGTTTGGACCTATTCTACTCGAGTCAAGCAGGACCTAGATCTAGGAGCTCAATCCACAAAAGAAAATGAAAAATAAACACAAAACCGGAAAATGACAGCGATGAAAACGCGGCAAAACTGCGGTGAGCCCCCGGGTGAACAAACACCCGGAAGTTAGGCCCGAATGTTCAAGTGTCCAAGGTACCTGTATTATTACAAATTAATAGTCTCTCTCTCTCACAAAAACAAATGCAAGCTAGACTACCACTCAATCTCACTCCTCCTGCTCTCTACTGCCGGCTTGGCTAAAGAATAGCCGGCTCCGCGTCCCAAGGTTGCTTCGGGTCACCTAGGCGATCCGCCTTGCTCCGCGGTCCCTCGCAAGAAGACAAGAAAAAGAATGGTCAGAAAGCTCAATCAAAATATACTAAGAGTGTAAGAGAGGTAAATGCAGCTATGGTAAACAATCAACACACAATCAATAAAGAAATGAACTACTCGCTGTTGCTCCCCGGCAACGGCGCCATTTGATTTAGCCAAAAATAGGTGGTCTTAAATTCACACAAAGCGTGAACTCAGTCGGTGTGTTGACCACACTAAATCCGGACTAAAGTCAACAATTAACCCACACTAAGATCAACAAATTAGAAACAATGTGGAGTTAAAATTTATTTTTAACTCTGCACAAATGATGTAAAGGGCAAGTATGCAGAGAGTTCGAACACAGGGAGCAAACAGTATAGTCCAAGCAAATGAATGCACAAGTATGTGAGTGTGTGAAGTGTATACACTAAGCAAGCAAGTCAATCAATTTTTTTGTGGGTTTTTAATTTTTAATTTTTTTTTGTATTTTTTTTTATTTTAATTTTATATTTTTTTATTTGATTTTTAATTTTTTGATTTTTATATTTTATATTTTATATTTTTTTTTCTTTTTCAATATTGGAAAGTAAAGGCGATATAATAAAAGACAAGGTAGAATATTTATAAAAATGCACAAAAATACTCAAAAATTCAGAAATAAAATGTTTTTGGTATTTTTAGGGTTTTTTACTGTTTTTGTGATTTTTGGGGATTTTTCTAGGTGTTTTTGGTATTTTTAAAAGCTGAAATAAGAGAAAACAGTGCAAACAAGGCTGGCTGCGAGTAAAATGAAATCTAAAAATACCAACCAGTAGCAAAAATGTTTCACACTATTTTTCTGATAAAGAGAATAAAATAAATGACAAACAGAACCTGAGTTTATATTTTTTGGAGTTTTCTACTATTTTTTATATTTTTTTGAAGTTTTTAAGAGTTTTTAATTTTTTTAGTGTTTTTGTTTTGAGATTTTTAATGATTTTTGGACTGACACTAAAAGATAATAAAATAGACACTAGGTGATTTTTTTTGGAATTTTTAGAGGTGTTTTGATATTTTTTTGGTATTTTCTAAGGTAGACAGTACACAAAAAGGCTGTTTTTGATTTTTAATAAATATGAAAATAAAATAAAATCAAAAACTAAATATGTGGCGTGAAAGTACACTTATCCAGAAACTTAAACCTATTTTTGTGGAATTTTTGGAGTTAAAATGATGCTTTAATTAATTAGAACAAGACTCCAATCATCAAACAGTGCTGGCAGGGGCATATATGCAAATAGTGAAACATCCAGGGGCACGTACGCAATTTTTCCACAAAATATTACTCTGAAACTTGCATTTCAAGGATTAAACATAAATATCCAAACCCGCAAGGGTATATGTGCAATTTACCCACAGGACGCGTGACTTGCACGCGCCTGGGAGGGGTATTTTTGCAATATTACAAAGCTCAGGGGGTTCGATGCAATTTCTCCAAAATATTACAACTTGACATAAATGTTCATGGACTTAAACGAAATACACAAACAACCGGGGGTATCCTTGCAAAATGCCCACCCCCTCACGTGTACAGGTCACGTGAGGTGACGTGGCGAAGGACAGGAATGCAAATATGGAAAGTACGGGGGTGTTTATGCAAATATTACAAAATTATTACACTACGGACAAAAGTTTTAGTACTAAAATACAAATGCAAAATGCGCGAGGGTGGGGATGTAAAATACCCTCGGCGCGCGATCCAACGGCGATGAAGAGGCCACTTGACACGTGGCACGATCTGGACGGCCGATGACGCTTCGCTGTGGACGTCTGAGATTAGATCTCGGGCGAGATCGACGGTGGCTGAGTGCTGATGATCGGACGGCCCACGTTCTATCTGGAAGGTCTCCTCGATCGGACGGCGGTGGAGGCAGCTGGAAGAACGAGGCGGAGCTCCGACTGGGCGAAGTTCGTCGCGCTCCTCCGGCTAGCTCTGATAGCTGTTGAGCTCCAAAATGGACGAGGAGCCTCCTGCAGGTCTTCTCTAACGATCAGAGGCGTCAAAAAGCCTCGGCGACGGCCGAGGTGCTCAGGCGAAGGTGGCGGAGCTGGAGAGCTCGGCTGAGCTCCGGCGAGCTACAAAATCGCTCCCAGGTACGTTGACTGTGCTTTGACCTGCAAAACAAGGTGAGAGGGTCCAGGGCAAGTTGCCTGGACCCCGCGGTGGCGAAGAAGTGGCGCGGAACGAAGGGGTGGAGTTCGGCCGGAGTTGCGCTCCGGCGAGGATGGTGGATCGGGCGCGATAGGCGATGGAACTTCGATTTTTTTTTGGGGGTTTTTAAAGCCTAAGCTAACAGGAACTAAATGCGATAAAGAAGTAGCGGGGGGACTGCCCTCGATGGCCGGAGCCAGAGGATGAAGGTTACCTCGACCGTCGGAGTTGCGGGAGGTGGTGGAGACGCCTCCGACTTCGCGCGCCTTGGCTGAAGGGCTGGCGGTGGAGCTGTCACCTCCACGGAGCTCAGGAGCACGGGAATGGCGCTGAAGGGTGGACCGAAGGTGTTCAACCGAGGAGAGGAAGAGGGGGGTTCGTATTTGAAGTGTGGCGCGGGCGTGACTTCGAGGGAAGATCACGGGCGAATCGAGCAGATATGGGTAGATTTGAGGAGATGGCGATGGAGGTGATGGATCGAGGAGGAGATTTCGTGAAGGAGGCGGCCGCAGAGGATGAGCGGCGTGGCCTCGAAAAAGGCGCGAAGACAGGGGGAAAACGACGCGCGCCACGGGCTGAGAAGAAGAGGACAGACTGTTGACCCGCCGGTCAACAGTCGCAAGCTCCTGGTTGGTCCACGTGGACCAACCAGGAGAAAGAGAATAAAAAATGTTTTATTAATTCATTTAAAAATAGAAATAAATCGAATTAAATTAAAGTTATAAAATGAAAATTATTTGTTATTTTGTGTAGTATTTTATTATGATTTTTATTTATTTTTATGATACATATTTCTACAAGTTCACTTTTTAGCCTTATATAGGTATATTACCTATGTATTTTAATACTTTTATTTTTATTTTGTATTTTTAATTTATTTATTTGTGTTTATTATTTTCTAAAATGATAAAATACTGTTATGTATACAAATATATTTTTATTTTTATTTTTCTGATATGTTTTGTATATTAAATAAAATACAAGTATATTTTACATAGGTATGTATATAGGTAAAGTACCTGTGTATTGGATATATACAATTATTTTTATTTGTATTTTAATTGTGTTTTTATTCTTCTTTTAATGTACATAATTATTATAAGTATTATTTACAACATTATAAAAATATAAAATTGTAAAAATAATAAATAAATAATAAATTGAATATTTTAATATGTACAAGTATACAATGGGGGTCCAAAAGTCAACTTTCAAACCGTAGCTCCGCCAAATGCGAAACCACCACCATTGGGTAGATTATTTTATTCTATATACAATTAAAGGTGAGTACGCTGCATTTGGAGTTTTTATTTGTGAGATACGGGTCTGGGAAGTTGGCATTCTGGAATTTTATTCAGACCATAACTTTTTATCTGTACATTCTTTTTCTGTGAAATCAATTTTGTATTTTTCTTTATTTTATTATCTACAACTTTCATGTACAAAGTTTCTTTATTTGATGTATAGAAAGTGGAACCAAAAATAGGTCCCAAAATGAATAGAGTGAATAGGTATTTTGTCTGTATTTCTGACCTTATCTCCCCCTACTTTATTCCTTGTCGACCTATTCATCGAGATGCCTAGGTCTCGGGGGTTTTGGGTCATAAAATATTTACAATATTTTATTCTTCTTCTTTTTTTTTTCTTTTCTTTATTTATTCTATAATTTTGGCTTTAATTACAGTGATTTATACACAATCTGAATGCACATGCATGGATGCTAAGATGATGGTTTTAACGCTATTTACAGGCATTTGCTAGGGTTTTTGGTGCCAAAATGATAGAATAAAGATGATGAAATGTGGATTCATCACTGCTCAACTGCACTGTCTCAGCTCGGCTCTGCATCTACCTCCTCCTCATCTATAGGCTCAGATGGACTCGAGTCTGGCATCTGATCATAGCAATCGGCCCAATCAGACTCTGAATCTGAGGGATCTGTATCAACCACGGTGGCTTCAGTACCACCGGAAAACAAGGTGGCCTCAGCACCACCATCACTGAACATCGTGTCGCGATCAAGGACCGGCTCTGCTGCCTCTATGGTATCATGAACCAGGGCTGTGCTCTCCAGACTCTCCTCTGCTATCATCTCGGCATCAGCTGTATCTGAATATGAGAGGATGGTCTGTGCTGCAGGATCTGCCCAAGCTGCCTCATCGTCTGTGATCACAAATCACAGTCCTGGTGGATGTCTGGCTCTGTGTCTGTCAGCTGCTCTGAATCTGTACTCGCATCTGAGCGGGTTCTCTCTCTAGCTCTGTAGTCCTCGACCGTCTCTATTTGTATACTCTCGCCCGCGACGCGAAAGTACACCTTCCCGCTATCATGATCAGTCACCGCCTTGGCTGTGGCCAAGAACGGACGACCAAGGATGATGGGGGTATCGGCCACTGATTCAGGGATCTCCATGTCCAACACTACGAAGTCCACGGGGAATTTCAGGCCCTGAATCGTGACGATAACGTCTCGTAATAACCCCTTCGGCCTCTTGACAGATCGATCAGCGAACTGAAGGACTGTCCTACTCTGTCGAAGAGTGCCCAACTCAAAGCGGTCAAGAAGGACTGCCGGAAGAAGGTTGATCGACGATCCGCTATCTAGAAGAGTACGGTCGAACCTCTGCTCACTGATCTGGCATCTGACATACGGGGCCCCTGAATCTGGCCTCTTGGCTGGCAGTCGGTTCTGGATCGCAAAACACGTGGCTTTCGTCAGCACATGGATCTCGGAAGTGTGGTTCCTCCTCCTCCTCCTGACTGTAGTCCTGTCTCTCAAAGATCGCTGGAGAAGGGGGATGTGCTGCAAAGCCTCCTGGAGGGTCAGCTGGATGTGGAACCTATCAATCATGCTCTGGCTGAACTCCTCAAGCTCTCTCTTTTTTGGATTTTCTTTTTTCTTCCCCTTCCCCATCTGAAGGGCTCTAGGGAAGGGGATCACAGGGTCCTTCTCAGATGAAGGACTAGGAAAAGGTCTAGACGGTTCAAAGACCGGATCCACACATACATCATGCACCACAGTGGGACCAGAAGAAAGTAAACCTTTTCCTTTATTCATAACAGAGTTCTGAGATACAGGAATGCGAGGAAAGAAAACATCTCTATCTGTACAAACACCGGTGGCCTCAGTACCACCACGGGCTGGCTCTGCTGCTGCTGCTGGTAGTAGACGTCTCGCGGCATCAGTACCGCGGGCTGGCTCGGCTCTACTGGTGGCGTCAATACCACCTCCTCGAACTGGTGAAGCGGCGGCCTCAGTACCGCCGGTGGGATCAGCATCCTTGGTGGCATCAGTACCACCGTCATCATCTGGAGCGGCCTCAGTACCGCTCTCCTCCTCCTCATGTGGCGCCTCGGGAGTGTCCTCGTGGTGAAGCTCAGATGAGGCGCCGCCGCCTGCTGGAGTCCTACCGCTCCTAAGTGTGACAAAATCAGCATCAAATAGATCCGAAGATGTATCATCAAATGGGTCACTAGGAGTGGCTAACTCAGTATGTACTACCTGCTCAGATTTCCTCTTGAGATTGTTCGGGTTCGGCTCAATCTGGGCTGGAATGGCGGCCTTCCCTCTCACCAAGTCCCGCATCTCCTGGCGGAACTCGTCCATCTCCCGTCTGAATGTGGCCTGCTGATCCATGAGGAGGCAGGCGATGTCATCCAAAGCGGGGCTCTCGTGGGAGCCCGACGGGTAGCCTCTCTGTGGGTGAGGCTGCTGGATCTGCTGCTGATGGTGCTGGTAAGAGGGATATGAGGACGGGTGCTGCTGCTGAATCGGGTGAGCCTGCTGATCACGCCTCCACGACTGTCCCTGCTGCTGATAGGGACGAGGACCGAAGGATGATGGCTGGTGCTGCTGGTGTGCTGGGTGCTGCTGCTGCGACTGGTGATGATCTCTCTGTTGGGAGTACTGCCCTCCCTGTCCTGACGGCTGCTGCTGGGGCTGGGCACCACCACTTCCCCACCTGAATCCGGGATGGTCTCGTCGGATCCCAGGCTGGGGGCGGTCATACCAAATCCCGTTGACATCCATCAACGGCTCTGCATCGAAGGGGTCTGGCGGGAGTACTGCCAGAGGCTGATCCGGCTGGTAGACCACCATCTGCATGTCTGGAGATGGTGGGGACTGGTAGGTAGACTGCGGCTGCTGGTACGGCTCCGCCTGTACAAGGTGAACCTGTCTAGGCTGCTGTGAGGAGCTGAAGCGCTGGGACGAGCGGTTGCTGCCGCCGATATCGCCTCGCGACAGAAGACGGGGCTGTGAAGCCGTCTGTGTCTCCTGGAGACACATGAGCTGGGTCTTCATGTCGCTCAGAACCTGTGCCATCTGTTCCATCTGAGTGATGCTCTGGCACTGCTTCTTCTCGATCAGCTCCATGCGGTCCAACTTCTCGCTGATGATACCCATGTCCGCAGCGGACGACTCTGCCTGTGCTGCTGCGACTGCGAACGAACTGGATGGACCTACATCTACCCGTGCTATCCGCTGGTACTGCACGGGTCCTGGCTGCTGTGGCTGGGGTCTCTGAGAATACAACCTGGTCTGGGACATCACCATGTAGTTCTCGGACATCTCCTCGTAGATGGCCCAGACCTGGTCGTGGTCCTTGGCAAAGTAGGACCCGCCGCAAGAAGCGTTCACCAGACCCTGAAGCTCTGGCGTCAACCCGCTGAAAAAGCTCTGAACTAGGTTCGGCTTGGATATGTCGTGGTGCGGGCATCTGTCTAGGAGCTCTCGGAACCTCTCCCAAGCCTCGTGAAACTGCTCGTTGGGGAACATGGAGAAGTTGCTGATCAGGGCCCTCGCTGCATTCGTCCGCCCGAGTGGATAGTACTTTTTCAAGTACTCGGTGCGGAGCTGCTCCCAGGTGTAGACAAACTTCCCTAAATGCTTCAGCCAGGTGGCTGCTCTATCTGCCAGTGAAAACGGGAAGGCTATCATCCGGATCGTATCCTGGTCCACGTGGCGATCGTGGACAGTGCTGCAGATCATCAGAAACTCCTGGAGGTGGAGGTGGGGCTCCTCAGTGGCTAGTCAGTGGAAACGGGGCAGTAACTGCAAGGTGTTCGGGGGGAACTTGAAGTCCCCCACGATCGCTGGCACTACCACCCAGTGATGCATCAGAGTAGATCCGGGGTTGTGTAACGCCTGCATCGGCTGTGGTGGTCCTCCTGCCGCGGCGGCTGCCGCGGCGGCGGCAGCGGCTGCTGCGGCTGCTGCGGCTGCTGCGGCTGCGGCCTCTGCATCTGGTATCTCCTCCGGCTCGCTCTGCTCTGAACCTCTCTCTGCTCTGAGCCTCTCCAACTCTCTCCTCATCTCTATCATGAATGCCCCCTGATCGCGTAACTGCTGCTGAACTGTCTCTAGTGATGCGATCAGGGTGGAGTTGATCGCCCCCTGGTCAAATACAACATGCTGGTCTCCCTGTGGACCTCCGGGGTAATCGTCTGATCTGGCGGCCATAGCGACGTCTGCAAAATCAAATGAGCCCAACTCAGGTGCTGTCAAATCTGCTAATCTCTCCTCGGGCTCATGTCTCTCAGTGCCGAAAGAAAGGGGGTCGAGGGGGAACAGAGCGGAATCGTACTTGGGCTCGGAGAGCTGGTCTCGGCTCTCGCGGGCCAACCTAGATGATCGGGTAGACGTGCCCAAAAGCGGTGCAGCCAGAGGCTGCCTAAGAGACCGTCTACCCATCATCTTGATCTGGCGAGTAAGGCGGATGAGATCTGGAGTCAACTATGATCACAAAACAAACCCCCGGTTCACCAACGCAACGCGAGCTAAAGACCGTGAAAGTTCGGTCAAATTATCTTGTCTATTTTATTTTGGTGAACACACAAGATATCAGAGCGCTTTACGTGACCTGTTAGGATATCCGATGCTATCCCAACCGACTGACCCGCACGGAAGAGTCGGTAATCAGTCGGGTCTAGCACCGGGAGGCTCTACCTAGGGTGCGGGTCACTCTCTCGCGCATCCAAACAATACAATGAGGGGGTTGCTCTCCCCAAGACAAAGTTTTTAGGGTGAGCGGTTTTTAAGATCAAGTATGATTAGCAGTCCCAATTTTATTGTTTTTCTTTTTAATATTTTTCAGATATCAAACAAAAGGCCTAACGAATTTTTCGGTTCTCCTGATTATTTAATCCGAAAACAGGGAGGAGAAGACGAAAAAGCCGATGCGCGAGAAATCAATGATGCATGCTGAGATAGAAATGCGTACCTTGTCTCCAGCACTCTACATGCAAGTGATCCACGCAGAATTTAAAGACAGAAAGGAAAACTACCTAAATGATGCAACGGGAAAAACCGAGTCCTAAACGAGCAATTTCTAGCGCAGAACCGTCTAACTCAGTCACTCGCCCTTGATCCAAAGAGTCCGGTCTAGACCCACCCCTCCTCTTCTCGACAGGTCGAGTTCAGGAGTAGCGCTTGACGGGGCAGGCTCGCGGCGCGTAGGCTCTCAGGAAAGCGACTAAGTTATTTTTATTATTTATTATTAGTAGGTCCAATTACGTTCTATGGGAACAGATAAGCAATTAGGTGTTTGGATCCTACTAATTACGGCACAAGCACCAGAAATTCCTAAGTCTAGGGGCTCGAGCAAAAACTGCGTAAACACCGGAAAGGCAGTAAAAAAGGTAGAAGAAAACCGCGTCAAAAACCGCGAAAATCTCCTAAGGGTCCCCCGAGCACACCGGTGCTCGGCGAAACAGACCCGCTAAGTCAAGTCCACAACAGTTCAAGTCTCTGAGTGTACCTGTATTATTACAAAAATAATAATCAAATATCCTAAGCTAACCTCACCCACTCAACTCTCTCTCTCTCTCTCTCCTGCGGCTCCGTGCAGAAGGGAGCCGCCTCCGAGTCTCGCGGTTGCTTCGGCTTCTCGAAATCGGCCGCCTCGATCCTCGGGCCCTCGCAAGAAACAGAGAGAAAAAGTGGTCAGTCCAAAATTATTATCAGAGAATCTGAGAAAAATATATCTACAAAAATTCTATACAAAAAGCCGCGAAACTCGAAAAGCCGCGGAAAAAGCTAAAAGTGACTACTAAGCCGTGCTCCCCGGCAACGGCGCCATTCTGATAACACACAGAACCCCGAGCGACTAAGGTAGAAGGTACAGAAATTTAGGTCATTGCGACCTCAGTCACTCGGATGTGTCGATCAAGAAAAATGAACCACTCGAAAAAGATCAATTCAAGAAAATCACGAAAAGCGGTCCTGCTATATGTTTAACCTGGTATAGCACCCAGGGTCGAACTCAAGGAGCACGGATTGGCTAAAAAGCCTACGAAGTAGTCAAAAAATCAGAGAAAAAGGGAAAACATGTTTTAGTGGTTTTTAATTGTTTTTAAATTTTTTTGGAATTTTTAATATGTGAAGAAAATGAGAAAAGCAAAAGCAAGCACACTTCAACAAATTATTTAATGCATCAAGAAGTAAGCAAAATTTCAGACAAAAATATTTTTATGTTTTTTATGTTTTTTAATGTTTTTGGTGAATTTTTGGGATTTTTCTGATGTGTATTTTATTTTCTAAAAATCAAACAGTAGCAAGAATGCAAGGTACTGTCCAGCCAGGCCCAAAATCCAAAGATAAAATTTCTAAGGATCTCAAGAGGGCCTGGAGGTATTTTTCCTGTATTCTAGATAAAATAAGGAAAATTTGAGTATCAAAATTATTGTTTTTGGGTTTTTAACGTATTTATTAGAATTTTTATGAGTTTTTGAGAGTTTTTAAGTTTTTATGGGTTTTCAGCAATGACAAATAGCCAAAATTGGCTAGAAAATCAAGAAACACAAAAGAAACTGTACCTAATTTTTGTGGAATTTTTGAGGGGGTTTTTATATTTTTTTGGGATTTTTAATTCTAGACAGTAGCTAAAATAGAGGTTTTTGAATTTTAAAAAATAACAAATAAAATAAAAAATGTCCTCAAAAATTCTAAAAAATCCTACAACATGGCAGGAGCCATGTGTCAAATTTTCATCGAATTTGGAGGTGATTTGATATTTTATTCAAAAATCACACGAGGGCACTGTGCACATGGACTGAGGTGCAAATACCCGAAGTTCTGGGGGTCCAGGTGCAATTAACCCAGCAAGTCACGCGCGTGGCGCGTGCCTGGGGCACTCAGGGACCTTCTGGTAAGAAAAAACAAGTCCGAGGACCTTTTGGTAACTCGTACCAAAAAGTCCAGGGGCTGTGTTGCAAATAACCCACTAAAAGACGCACATGTGCAATTAAAACACTCACAGGGGCATATATGCAATTACCAAAAAGTTTTCATTCATTAACAAACAACCAGAACTACAGGACTAATGTTGCAAATACACCAAATATACACGTGACGAAGCACGTGGCTCACACATACAGGGGCATAAGTGCAAATACTGAAAAGTACGAGGTCCAATGCGCAAATAACCCAACGTAAATAAAAGACGCAAAATATTTACAGGACTGAAACATAAAGCATAAACTAAGAGGTGGCCTACGGTAATTTACCCCTTTATTACGTCGACGGCTGGATGATGGACGCGTGGCTGATCTAACGGTCCTGGACGACGGGTGCCTCTCTCCTTCCGCACGTGGGCTTGATCGACGTCAGTGGAGGAGACACGTGGAAGATCTAACGGCCTCGGGTGCTGGTGTCTCTCTCTCTGCGCTAACGGTCCAGATCGTCCCTCGGGCTGATCAAGCGGTGGCAGCAGCTCCTGAATGGAGGGACGTGATGCGAACTGGAGAGCTGAGGGCGATCGGACGGTGCTCGAGGACTCTGGAAGAACAGTTGGCCGGCGAGCTTCGCCGGCCTCGTGCGAGCGCGGTGGTCCTCCTCGGCTGTCTCTGGATATCGGAGAAGATTCGCGATGAAGTTCCGCAGCTGTTGGTGCCCTCCGATGGCCCAGCCGAGCCCTGGAGGGGCTCCGGCGCGGTCGGCGGAGGGAAGCTCCTGGCCTAGATGTAGGGAAGCCTCAGATGGCCTCCTCCGGACCTGCAAAGTGGGTCAGAAGCTTCGCGGGTCGAGGGCAAAGTGCCTCGACCCGATGAGGCGGCGTGAAGGTGGTCGATGCGTCGGGATGAGCGAGCTCCGGCGAGCGACGGACGGTGGAGCTCGAACCCCTGCTCCTGTGCGAGCTGGGTTGAACGAAGGGGCGGAGAAGGCGCGTGGAGGAAAGGCGATGGTGAACGTGGGTTCCGATGATCGAAAAGGTATGCGAGATGGCCGGAATCGACGGAACGCGGCGGAGCTACGATTTGGGGATAACTCGAAATTAAGCGAAATGGGAAAGCTAGAAGGTTACCTGGGCGGTGTGGTAGACTGTGCTGGAGCTGAGGTAGCTCCTGGTCGTGGCCTCGAAGGTCGTCTAGTCCTGAGGCTCGAACTCCTGCACTGGGCGGAGCACGGCGGCGCGCAGTCGCCGGATCAGTGGTCCGGCCACCCCCTCCTCGCTGCGACACGGGCAATCGAGAGCTGTCACCTCAGGGACTGCTGTGGAGGTCACGGGACGAAGGGTGGAGAGCCAAAGATCGATAAAGAATGCGGCGGAGCTCAGACTATATACCGTGGAGGATCCGGCAAGAATCGATCGGGTAGGGTAGCGTGAAGCGTGGATCCCAATGCAATCCCCCGGGCGATGATCTCGGATGCAAGAAGAAGGATTAGGACCCGGGGTTTGCGTGAATGGCGGGCGGATCAGGCGGAGAAAAATCGGAGAAATCGGGTCGACAGCCCGATCCGCGAGAGAAGAGGGTCCGCGGGGGGAGTTGACCGGGGGGTCAACATCCCCCGTGGACCAATCAGGAGAGGCCACGCCATAAATAATTTAGAAATTCGAAATAAAATAGAAAATGACCGAATTATTAAAAACTCAAAACATAAAATATTTTTGTTTTAATTTTTTTCTATTTTTTGTGATTTTTAATTAATTTTTCAAAATAAAAATAAGGTATTTACATAATAGGGCTATATATAGGTATGTGTACAATATGGGGTTTTTTTAATTTTTGATTTTTAATTAGTTATTTTTATACATTTTTATCCCTCTTTTATATTTTATTTATTTATAGAATAAAATGAGGAGTAAAAGGATAATTTTATTTTATTTTTATTATTTATATACATAGGTGAAATAAATAGTTATGTACAACTATATACATGGCATATGTACAATATATTTTTGTAATTTTAGCTTTTGATATTTTTATTTGATTTTTTGTTTTGTTTTGTTTCTTTTTGTTTATTTTATTTACAACATATAACATAAAATATTTACAAAAAGTTTTGAAAATAAATAAATTTATTTACAAGGTTAAATACATGTAGAAGCATGGTCTATATACATGGTGAAAGGGCATTTTTTTGAATTTTTGATTTTTAGATTTTTATTTTGTTTTTAATAGCTTCTAAATATATACAAAATATGTACAAGCATATTTTTGGGTGAGGAAAATATAATTTAATTTATTTACACATGAGCCCCTATCTCCCTCTACTTTGGCTTTTATGCGGTCAGGCCCATGCTGAGCCCTCCCTTGGGTTAGGTTGCTCAATATTTATTCTAAATATTTCCCTCTTTTTCTTTTTCATCTTTATTCTTTTATTTTTGCACAAAAACATGCTAATTATAAGTATTTACACAATGCATGCTTTTGGTAATTATTTGTATTTACATATATCTACATGCATTTGCAAAGGTTTTTGTAGCTAAAATATAAGAATAAAGAGTGATGAATGGGTATTCATCAGTGCTCGAAGGGCGAGACTGTTTCATAGTTCTGATGTTCTATACCGACGTTGTTATGGGGAAGTGGATGACATCGATCATCTTTTCTTTACCTGTCCAAAGTCCAAAGATGTGTGGAGGGAGGCCATCATCAATGAGATAGAGTCAGAGAACTCTCAATCTTTCTGGCATTCTATTGAGTCGTCGATAAATGGCCATACCAATGCAAAGATCTTGTATGTCGCAACCCTCTGGGCGATTTGGCTTGCGAGGAATGGGGTGTATTTTAGGAGTGAGCGATACTATGTTGAGAATGTAATACAACATGCCAAGATCCTCCTGGATTCTTGGACCCTGTAACTATGATGTTTAATTTGTGAATATAAAGTTTTTTGGGTGTTTGCCTCTACGGTAGTGCACCCTTTTTTCCTTAAAAAATGCATATTCATTATTAAAGGGTCATATAAAGACGATTTATATGTAGAATTATTTGATAAATTTTGTATTAATCATTGTAAATTTAACCATGTTGAATAAGTGATCACAGTTAATATGATTTTATTATTAGGAATATAGTAATAAATGTGAAAAATCACCATGAATTTTAAAAAATTAAGTAATAAATATTATCCATTTCTATATCATTTGTTGCCTCAAGTAAACGTTGCTAAATTCAAAAATATTTCAATATGTACAAGAATTACATAAATAAACAATGTCAATGATTTCTCCCTGAATTTATAACAGCAATCATTTCCATTTTGGCATAGACGGACAAAAAAGAATATCAATATATAACCATTCCTGTTCAATTCTTCAATAACAATAAAAAGAATAACTAAACAAAAATGTTATCATTTCATAAATGTCAAGTTGTAAACATAAAATCTCGAAATAATAATATTCATTGCTATATGATTAAAATATGATCGTACAATATGAACAAATCTTCGTTTCTTCAAATAAGAAGAGAATCTGAGTACTTTTGGCATGATAAAATGATCTGTCAAGCAATATGAATTCATAAGAACAAAACATATTTAAACAGAAATTTGTAACCTTTGCATAATCAAAGAGGAGCATGCGTAAAGGATATTAACTTTGTAAGACTATGTACGTGATTGTTTTTTTAGATGAAAGAGGGTGAAATCCCGAGATGGGACTCACCGCCAGAAAGCAATTATTATAAAAAGAAGATAAAGAGTTACATCACCTTGTGGACCACAATCGAAAGAGGGAAAGACAACTAGCGACTACATTTTCTGAATAAAACCTCTGATTATTAAAAATTAAATCATTTCTTCCTCTCCATATGGCCCAAAGGACAGCAAACGGCTGGGAAACGTCGTCCGTCGAGTTCATCCCCACCGATCTAATCGATCTCCAGAAGTCGATGGCATCACCATGGAGTACCCATGGTACCCCCACCTACTTCCAAACCTGTTCTGACAACGGGCACCTGAAAAAAAGATGATCCGCATCCTCCATTTGCGCACCACATCTATCACACTGGACATCCGGAATCTCAAGCAGTCTTCCCCTTCTAGCTTTGTCCCAAATCCTACCTCTTCTGAGGCACCAAAGAAAGACCTTCACTCTACAAGGGATCCTACTCGCCCAGATAATCTTCATGTCATGTTTTAGGTCCGAATCAAGCCCCTCCACACTCCCTCGAAACACTATGTAAGCCTTTTTCACTGAGAATCTTTCCCCTTCCCAAACAAAGTGATCTCTTCCCTGCGATATGCAATTAGGAGAAGGTAATTCAGACAACATTATCTGCTTCAAGGGAGCCGTTGACCCCGTAGATGTTACGTACGAGCTGGATAGCCAATCTATCCGTATTCCTCCAAATTTGCACCAGCCATTTCGCCAAAAGTGCTTTATTCATACAACTCACGTCCCGAATTCCAAGACCCCCTTCATTTTTCTGCCTCGTTAGTTCATCCCAGCCTACAAGATGAATCCCTGGTCTTTGATGCTTCCCATCTGACCAAAAAAATCTTCTCATCATAACCTCAATCTTCTTCTTTACGCCAACCGGCATCAGCCTAGTTGAAAAGAAAAAAATAGGAATCGCCGACAACACATGCTTCAACAGAATTAGCTTACCGCCCTTAGATAAGGTGACCGCTTTCCAGCCTGCAAGCCTTTGTTCAAATCTCCTATGTACGTGATTGTTGAACAACAAAAACGTATTTGTGTAATATAAAATGTGCAAGAGAGAAAAAAAACGTCAAATAAAGAAACAAAGTCGATCCATATTTAAACCACCGAAAAAATTATGGTGGACAAGAAATCGAAAGATGGGATGCTGACGAGATCTTGATGTTTGACGAGACGTTTGTTTGCAACATTATGAAGTATTGATATGTAAAGTTGCAGTAGAAAATATTTCGATGGATATGATAACGAATCAAAGATCGATGACCCAATCGTTTTGGGGTCCATCTTTATTTAATTCGCAACTGTCATTTGGTGGTTGTGGTATTGGAATCTTCACATCTTCTGCACATATGTTAATCACGCGCGTATGGGTTCTGATTTACTACGAAGTAAGATTGGCATTTTTTATCCATACTTTTGATCTCACTGCAGCGATTTGAAGTTGTAAACAAAAACAAATCCAAATTCGCTGTTGTTGGCATCATATTTGTTAGTTCACTGTTTCTCTACCAAGAACTTATGTCTATTTCTCTAATTACTTTGGTTTCAATGATGATACATATTAATCACAAGTCGCTTTTTTTACTTGCAAGTATGTATGTTCAATCAAGCACTCGAGAAGATATCAAAAGATCAAAGATCTGATTCAAGAATTTACTCTTTCTTGTTGTATTTTCTTAATTGGAATTGTATCAAAGTTTATTGTATTGCATGCATCATATATAGTTGTAAGCTTGAGAGCTCGACAAATATTTCCTAGTAACGACCAGCTCAGAACAAGCTCATGGGCTTGATCAGATCGATCGACATGAAGCATCTGATCAACCAACCTCGAATTGAGATCGATCAATTCTTAATTGTTTTTTCTTACAGATTTGATCAAATAACTAGTTGTACACGATCGATTGCTTCTTGAACAACTATATTGCCAATCATGATCCATCACTTTTTGGAATCATCTCAAGGACTCTATAATGACTATTGTCGATAAATAAATTGAAGTCAACATGGTCTATTAACCTTACATGATCGATCAACATTTTTTTAATCCAAAAAAGGAGGAAACATGCGTAGGTGTCCGTCCCAATATATTAACATAGAAAAATCAGATCAACCAGGACTCGAGGAGAGTTTGAGTAAGGTGGATTACATTCTCAGCACTGAACCTCTCTGTACGCAAAATTGCACCATTTCTAGAAAGCCATAGAGCCCATAAACCCCCTATTGTTACCAATTCTCGACATTTGGACGAAAACGAGAGTTGAGTAGAGATTCCTAGAATGGTGATAGGTTGCTACGATCTTCCCAAACCACATCCAACATCTACCAGACTTCTTTAATTTATCTTCTCGCAATCCAAAAACAGGTGCTCAACGGATTCCAACGTCGAACTGCAAAGGGCACAGAGCTATCTTGAGAGTGTAAGATATGGGCTCGCTTCTCCCTCATGAGTAGTCTTCCATGTATCAGAAGCCATATAAATACTCTAACACGTGTTGGCACCCTCAACACCCAAATCATCCTGCAACACCTAACAAGGTCCTCTTGTAATGGTTGTGCACCTTTAATCATCACATTGTAGGCCTTCCTGACTTGGAAATCCCCTTCCCTCTAAATCGAGTGGTCATTTCCAGCAGTGGGGACCTCAACCCTAGATAAAGATTCCATCAACTCTAAATGTTCTAGCATACGCCGGTCAGCGAGTGCCCTGACGAAAGTTGGTCTCCAAACACCATCCACCCAAATATCCATAACACATGCATTTTTGTCATCCGCCAGAGCAAATAAGCATGGGAAGCAGGAGGCAAGAGGCCCTCCATTCATCTAATCATTAGTCCATAAGAAGAAATTGTAGCCATTAGCATGGACAAAAGAATTGAGGAAGGTCTGGGATAATCGCATGAATACCCTTCCATAGAGCCATCTCAAAATGCATGTTTCGGAAAGTACTAACATAGCGTTCCTCAACTCCATAGATGCCTCGTAACAATCTACTGCAAATGTCCTCCTTGTCGCCCCAAATTATCGTTGCCCACTTCAACAATAGCGCACGATTCATCAGCTCCAACCTCAGGACATTGAGTCCCCCTGCTCCTTAGGCAAAGTAACTGTCTCCCACTCCACAAGATGCAGAGCATGCTCATCCGCCCCATTCTTGCCCCCCAAAAAGCTTTGCATGATCTTTTCAAGCTGATTGTGAATCCCCATCAGAAGAAACCTCGTGGACATGAAGAAAATTGGGATTGCTTCTAGGACAACTTTCACCAGAATCAAGCGTCCATCGCAAGAAAGAAATGCTCCTTTCCATCCTGCCAGTTTCCTTTATAGTTTCTCCACTACTGGGATCCAATCCGATAGATGAAGGCGACCATACCCCAAAGGTTGCCCCAAGTATCTAAGCGGCCCCGGACTGCGAGGGCACCCCAACTCTTCAGAGCGAGCCTCAAGCACATCCCCCTGTAGACCAAACGTGATCATACTGGACTTGTCCCTTTTGAGTTTAAGGCCATAGAGTTCCCCAAAACCAAAGAAATACCCCTCACCTCAGCAGCTCCACCCTCTATAAAAAAATGATGTCATCTGCATATTGTAGAATCAGAATGGAGATGTCTCCCATCGCGTAGCCCATCGTTAGGACACGAGCCGCCACCTGATTCACCATACAAGGCAAAACATCCCTGGCAAGAACGTAGAGGAGCGACGCTAGAGGGCACCCCTATCGAACCCACCGTTGCGGCTGAAAATGCCCCCCCCCCCTCCATCCAAGGCGATTGTTCACTAACACTGAAAAAGATGAAATTGTTATGCATCGCTTCATTCAAGAGATCCACACATCTGGAAGCACCCTTTTGGCTAGCACCGACCACAACAATCTCCAATCAACACTATCATACGCCTTAGAGAAATCAACCTTCCACATCTCCTCTCGAACCTGACGTTGTTGCCAGTCAGCAATAATCTCAGAGGCCATCACCAAATTGTCGCCAATTTGTCTCCACGATATGAAAGCAAATTGTACCGGAGAGATCATATCATCAAGAACCTCATTGAGTTGTTCAGCAAGGACCTTTGCAATAATCAGGTAAACAACATTGGAGAGGGTGATGGGACGGTAATCCTCCACACGTTCAGACGCGTCCTTCTTTTGAAGCATAAAAAGCAGAGCTTTATTGATTTTGTTGAAAGATGTATTCCCACTACGAAACTCCTCTAGAACAATAAACACATCGTCACCCACCACTTCCCACAACTCGTTGTAGATAAGAAATCCATCTGGTCCAGACGCACCCTCTCCATTCAGAGCGAAAGCAGCTCGCTTGAGCTCATCCTTCATGAAAGGTCTAACCGGTCGTTTACTCTGCTCTGGAAAAGAGATGAGGCGCCCCCGTACCTGTCCACCTCCATGATCTAGAGCCCACATTTCTCAAGTGCTCACGAAAAAAGTCTACCAATGCTCTCCCAATCTCGTTCTCTCCCTCCACCCTCAC
This sequence comes from Ottelia alismoides, assembly GCA_037367405.1. NCBI lineage: Eukaryota > Viridiplantae > Streptophyta > Magnoliopsida > Alismatales > Hydrocharitaceae > Ottelia > Ottelia alismoides. The sequence goes on along the minus strand of JAZKJV010006269.1, from coordinate 12,685 downwards.
TCCCTCCACTATCGTATCCCGAATCAGATTATTCCTTCTTCTTCCACGGGTCACTGCGTGAAAAAATTTTGTATTCACATCACCTTCCTTGATCCACCTCTGCCTTGACCTTTGTTTCCTCTCCACTGCCTTCTTCTTATACTCCAAAGCAGCATCCTCATGCAGACCCTTCTCTCTCAGCTCTTCCTCTGTTAGATCTCTAAAGTCCTCTAACATATAAATCCTGATAATCTCCTCCTCTGCCATCATTTTGTTCGTCACCCTGGTCTCCCTTACCTCTCTCTTGAACGCGCTCATTCTTTTCCTCAGGCTTACTAACTTTTGTGCTAAACGAGAAGCAGCAGAACCCTCACCATCAACTGACTACCAATGATTAGTCACCATCTCTCAGAAGTCATGATCTTCAAGCAACCATAACTTCTCAAATCTAAAAAAAGAGCATGGGACCTCCTCTCCACCACTATCCCAAACAAGAGGTGAATGGTCCAACCTAGTTCTCGGACGAAAAGAAACACCACACATGGGGAACAACTGCAGTATGTCAGGGGAAATTAGGTTAAGTGTGTAATATTAGCAAATAATGAGAGTGTTTTAATAAGATAAAAGAAATGAATCATAAATTTATCATCCATCAAGAAAGCAGCATGATCAAGCAGACATCATCACACACAATGATATCGACATGAACCCTCGTCCTGCCCATACCATCATGATATCATTTCCCAGCTAATCTAATGAAACGCTGAAACTGGAAAGAGATGCGATGACGGCAACTCCGAGGGCGCCAATGGGTGCTCGTGATGGGTTCATGTCGGGAGGAGGGACCCAATCGCCGCAGCACCGATCAACGTCGAGCGGCCACCTCTGCTGAGCGAACGCCGACATCCACCTCTCTCCTTCCTCTCAATCGCCGCGTAGTTGAGCATGTGCTTGCGTGGCGGCGTGGACGGTGTATGGCGTCCTCGTGGCCAAGCACGTGATATTCGACAGTGCATGGGCGTCCGGCCCTCTTGTCTGAAACCCCTGCCCGCAATTTAACAACTTCAAATATTCGAATACCGAGAATTAATCTTGAAAAAGAATCATTTATATGGATGTCCTCAAATTTTGAGAAGATACCAATGCGGTTCATAATATTATAAATATAAGATTTCGAATTCAAACTATTTTAAGAGTAACAGTGTAGTCTTCTACCGATCCAAACAATGGACCAGTGGGAGACTATATTGTTACTTACCAAATTAATTTCGCAAGTACTGTTAGCCTCTACCATGTATCAAGCTTGATTAGAAAGGAGATCAAAGCACAACGAAAAATTAGATTATAGGAACGTCTTTTTTTTCTCAAAAATCATAAGTATATCAGTGGTAGTTAAATATGAAGCAATAATACTGTCTGTTGCGAAATTATTTTTTATTTGAAATTAGCGACGAATATCATATCTATCACTATATCAATAGTGTTGGTCAATATAATGATGCTTATCTATTGTTATTTTTCAGAATTTTAGTTAATCATTGCTAATTTTTGAACTAAATAGTTAGCGATGATTATTTAAAATTTTGAAAAATAACAGTGGATAAATATCACTCAATGGACCGTTGCTAAGACATTTATGATATCCATTGCTAATTTCAATTAAAAAAATAATTTACAACGAATAATGTTATCACTATATATTTAACAATGAGTGATTTACACACGTATTTTGAAAAAAAACAGCCCAATTTGACCTATACTCACTACAAGAAACTAAATCTAAGTCAAAGAATAATTTGAATATTTGTTGACATGCTCAATGTTAAAGATATAACAACGAATATTATTCAATGTCAAATCATATTTTATACTTGCAATTAGCAATAAATATTATATTCGTTGTTAAATGTCCATATAATGATGATGCTCCCATTGAATTATTCTTTGAAATTCATATTAGTCATTGTCAAATTTAACAACGATTAGAAACAAGTCAACGAATAATCGTTGGTATATGATACATTGCGTGGAATATATCAACGAATACCATTATTTATTATGAACTTAAAGAAGTAAGCAACGTGTATTATTTTTTGATAAATATTTAACTATGGATGATATGACAACGAATATTAAACTATTGGTTGCCTTAGATCACTTTTCTTGTAGTGAAGCTCAGGGGGTGTTCATTTGGTGAATATCCCTAAAGATAAGGTCGATATTCTCCTCCCCTTCCTCGTACGGCTTTCCCCTCCCGCGCATCTCTCTTTCTACCCTTATTCCACCCTTATTCCTATCTTGATTCCACCTTACCTACTCTTATTCTACTTTATTCCACCTTATTCCTATCCTTCCAACCGAATAGGAACAATGTCTTATCCCAACTTATTCCTTACCTTATTCCAACTTATTCCTGAAACGAGTATACCCTTAGGTTGCGTTCAGTTTGGGAATAAACATGAATAACGTTACGGAATAAGACAATAAAGTACTATTCATATTCGGTTGGAAGGATTTGAATAAAGTGGAGTAAGGGTAGATAAGATAGAATAAACATAGGAATAAGGGTAGAATAAGGGCCGGGAAAGATGCACATAAGGCTCCGTTTGGTTTCAGAGTTGAGCAGGGTTGGGTTGGCCCAACCCGGGGTATCCCTCCTTCCAACCCTCCCAATCCCTCTCACAGTTTACTATTCACAAGGGTGCCCCAACCCAACCCAACCTTGTCCAACCTTGCGACCAAACGAAGCTTCGCACGGGAAAGGAGATGGGAATGAGGAGAATAACTCCCTTATTCTTGAGATTATTCCACAAAGGAACACGTCTTCCCAGTTTAATGTGAATGGGGGGGGGGGGGGGAGAAGTGTATTCACATGTACTCACTTATGGCACGAAGGACTTTTTATGATCGAATTGGATTTACTCTAAGTTTGCAAAATGATCTACAAAGTCACGAGAAAGAAAAGTTTATGAGCTGCTTTGTATTTGCCTGGTTGCCAGGTCTCCTAGCATTAATTCATATTCCCATTATTGTGACAAATTACAGTAATGAGAAATTTTAGCAATGAATGGTTTCTTTTGCAACGAAATTCAAATTACACCAAAGTAAGTGATTTCTTAGCTACAGATTCGTTAGTCATTACACGCAACAAAATTTTTGTTATTAACTGGATAAAATTCTTTGTTTACGTTACTTTTGACAATGGATTTTGTACAACACTTAAATCATTGCAATCACTACAACATATGTCTATAATGTTCGATGGTAAAGACTTTATTTTTCATTGCAAAATAATTTGTAATACTTGAAACTAGCGACGGATATCGCTTTCAATGTTATATAGTTAACAATGATTTATACATCAATAATTATTTTTCAAAATTTTAACTAATCATCATTAAATGTTAGACTCAAAAATTAGTTATGATGAGCTAAAAGTTTGAAAAAATAGCAGCAAGAAAGTGTTGTTATATGCGCAGCTGTTATTGAAATGACAACCGATACAACACTTGTAATTTCACAACGAATAATATCATTTGTTATATACTTAATAACAAGACAATATAGTGATGATTTTTTTTAAAAGAAGAGCCTATAAATCCATTTTCTTGTAATGAAATCAAAGCTTTGTTGTCATAAATAGAATCGTGTCATCTGCGTAGTACTGGAGGATAGGGATATCCGGAAAAAATGCATATCTATGTTCGCATATGTATCTACAAAAAATCATATCTAGTATATGTTATCCATATAATAGATGTATTTAATATATTATTCATATCCGCTGAAATATCTTGTAACCATATTTATATTCATAAAATTGAACCGTATCTATATCCGTATCTGCAAAAAATCTCATATCCATGTCAGTATCCATATGTACATTTCTTTTTAAATTATCCGACCTTTTGCATCCATGTAAGTATCCATATATCCATGTCCAAAAAAACATATCCACGTCAGTGTTCAAAAAAAATATCAAAAAAAGAAAAACACATATCAATGCCGATAACCATATATTTGTAGCAATGATATATTAATTAAAAAATATTGAAGAACAATACATTCATTAGCGTTACAAAATAAGAATCTTCTTTTTCCCTTGTCTTTTACAGTAGTCCCTAGGGCTCCTTATATAGATGGAGACCTAGGGTTAGGGTTACACTAAGGGACGACTCCTATGTAGTGAGTTGTCCAAAATACCCCTATAATTAGGGCTAATAAAACAACTCTCAACACTCCCCTTCAAGCTGGAGCATATATATCAATCATGCTCAGCTTGTTACAACATTTCTCAAATTGCATGCGCTAGTGGCTTGGTGAACATGTCTGCGGTTTGCTCACTAGAAGGTACACTACGAGTATGCAGTAACCCTCTCTGAATTAGGTCTCGAGTGTAGTGGCAGTCAATCTCCACATGCTTGGTACGTTCGTGAAACATAGGGTTGTTAGCTATATGCATTACCGCACGGTTGTCGCATCTGAGTTCCATGGTATTGCTGGGAGTGACATGAAGATCTGTAAGTACGGACCGAATCCATACCAGTTCTGTAGCAGCCTGAGCCATGGCTCTGTATTCGCTTTCAGCACTTGAGCGTGACACTACTGATTGCTTCTCCATGTAATAAGGTTACCTACTAAGTAAGTGCAGAAACCTGTAGTAGATTTTCTGTCTATCATGCATCCTCCATAATCAGCATCTGAATACGCAACAAGATCTAAGTTGCTGCCTTTGGTGAAAAGTAGACCTTTCCCAGGAGAAGACTTGATATACCTTAAAATCATCATGCATGCATCAACGTGAGCAGTAGTGGGTGCATCCATAAACTGGCTTAATTTCCCAACGGCTAGGACTATATCTGGTCGAGTAATGGTAAGGTAGAGCAATTTTCCCACGAGTCGCCTATATCGACCAGTGTCTTCAATTTCTCTTGTTTCGTAGATGCGTCCCTTAGGATCCATAGGTATTCTTGCAGGTTTCGATCCTAGCATTCCTGTTTCCTGAAGCAGATCTATTGCATACTTTCGTTGTGACATAACAAGTCCTCGCTTGGACCTAACAATTTCAATCCCCAGAAAGTATCGTAGTGGCCCTAGGTCTTTGATCACAAATTGTTCTGCTAGTTGCTTCTTGACTTCTAAAATGCCTTCAAAGTCATCTCCGGTGAGGATGATATCATCTACGTAGACAACCATTGCCACTGTTCCTCTTCCATTCTTTCTAGTAAATAACGAGTGATCTGCCGAGGATCTGATGAGGCCCATATTTTCTAGCACCTCAGACAATTTCTGAAACCAGGCACGAGGGCTCTGTTTGAGTCCATAAATAGCCTTACGTAAAAGGCATACCTTCTGACACTCACCTTGAGTCTCAAAGCCTGGAGGTTGTTGCATGTAAACTGTTTCCTGGAGGTCGCCATACAAAAAGACATTCTTCACATCAAGCTGGTGTAGTGGCCAATCATGTTGTACTGCAACTTCCATTAGAATACGTATAGTGGATAAACGAGCTACTGGAGAGAAGGTGTCAAAGAAGTCAACTCAATATGTTTGGGTGAACCCTTTTGCAACAAGGCGTGCCTTGTAGCGGGAAATTGAGCCATCTGGGTTGTATTTTACTGTAAAGACCCATTTTGACCCTACTATCTTGACTTTGGTGGGTGGCTCGACAAGTGACCATGTGTCACGGGAGATTAAAGCAGTCATTTCTTCCTCCATTGCTAAGCGCCATTGAGATCTTTGAAGAGCCTCGATATGTGTGCTAGGAATAACTGCAGTAGATATGGCATCAGCAAATTTCCTGTAGGAAGAGCTAAGTCCAGAAAAGGATACTGCAGCTGATATCGGATGTTTCGTGTTGTATCGGGATGGACATTGCCTTGTTCCCTTCCGTAGAGCAATTGGTTGATCCATATCATTATCTATGGAGCCACTAGAAGTACCTGTGATTGTATCATCACATGTAGCAGTATTGTCAGTTTGTAAGGTCTCATTTGGAGAACATACCTGAGGAGATGGTATTGGCTCGGAAGAAGGGTGTCCCTGTGAACTTATGTGGATATCATCATGTGGAAGGGGAACTGGAAGTGGAGTGGTGTATGTAGAAGGTGGAGGGATATGAGATCCGGAACTAGAATAGTATGGGACAGACTCAAAGAAGGTGACATCATCACTAATATAGTGCTTTCGAGATCGAGGGTCGTAACATCTATACCCCTTTTGATTTCTAGCATATCCAAGAAAGACACATTTGACGGATCTTGCCTCAAGCTTGTCCCGTCCAGGACCAAGAATATGAACAAATGTGACACATCCGAATATTTTAGGAGGAACGTGAAACACAGCTTTCCCCGGTAGAAGAACTTCAATAGGAATTTGTTCATCAATTGTTGTGGAGGGCATCCGATTTATAAGATAGGTGGCGGTAAGAACAACGTCTCCCCAATATGTAGAAGGAACATGATAATCAATCAGGAGTGTTCGGGCAATATCTAATATATGCCTATGCTTGCGTTCAGCCACGCCGTTCTGTTGTGAGGTGTGAGCGCAAGTAGTTTGGTGTATAATCCCGTTTGTAGAAAGGATTGACTGCATGTCATAAGAGAGGAACTCCCTAGCATTATCAGACCTAAGAATTTTGATAGTTACACCAAACTGAGTTTTAATTTCACTTATAAAGCGAGTGATAATGGAAAAGACCTCAGACTTATGTTTCATCAGGAATATCTATGACACACGAGAAAAATCATCTATTATTACCAGATAATATCGGTTTCCCAAACGATCAGGATATCTGCTGGGTCCCCAAACATCCAGATGAATAAGTTCAAAAAGACTAGCAGAATGAATTGTGCCTGATGATGGCAAGGAACTTCTATGATGTTTTCCCAGTTGACAAGCCTCACAGTCTAGGCTAGTAGTGGGAGGTAGCTGGGGAAGAATACGCCGAAGCTTTGGTAGGGAGGGATGACCTAAGCGTTGATGCCAGATAGAAGCAGAAGATGCTGAGAAGGGCATCCTAGAGGATGCAGCAATCTCAGAGGACTGCACAAGATGGTAGACACCCCCTTCTTCACAGCCGGTACCAATCGTCCTCCCAGTCAATATGTCCTGAAACACACAAGAAACTACATCAAATATTGCTCGACAGTTGAGCTCCTTGCACATCTGACTAACAGAGAGTAAACTGGTGGGGAATTCTGGAACAAATAGAACATCATTGAGCTTGATGGCATGGGTGAGGTGAACATCTCCTTTTCCTTTTATAGGAGAGAACCTGCCATCAGCTACTTGAACAGTACGCCCTGATGGTACTTTGCGCATCTTATGTATGAGACTGTGTTCCCCACATAAGTGAGTTGATGTACCTGTATCAATCAACCATTCCGATTTCGCAAATTTATGTGCAGAGACAGTAAAGATACCTGTCTGAGCCACCGCTGCAGTCTCCTGTTTATCATTTGAAGATTCGCTTGGTTGGAGTTTGTGAAGGCGTTGCATTAAGTCATCGAAATCCCGTCGAGGAACTTGGACAGATTGATCTTCTCTTTCAGTGGCACTACGAGCAAGAGGCATTGAATGCGCTGTTTTTGTATAACAAACTGCCTCTGTATATCCAAACTTATGACAGTAGGTGCACTGAATTGTGTTGCGGCCACGTCCTATTCCGAAGCGACCACGACCACGTCCTCGGTAAGCGTTGCGACTTCCACGTCCGGATGGGGCAGCTAACGCGGATATCTGTCCCTGTACTTCCACAGTAGTGTGAGTAGTGGGGATGACAAGGCGACTAAGGGTGCTATAAGCCTCCTCAAAGGTAGGAAGAGTTGCCGCATTAATCATCTGGTCGCGAGCTGCAGCATAGCCCGAATCAAGTCCCGCAAGGAATACCAAGACGGCCATTTGCTGGCGATGTTCCTTCTGTTTGGGACAAGTGCACCCTGGAATACATGCATTATATCGTTCAAAAAGGGATTTTAAGAGAGAGAAGTACTCAGCAAGTGAACGGCCTGATTGCTTCATATTCATCATGTCAAAATATGTCTGATACATTCTGCTTGAATTCTTCTCTTGACCATATGTGGCTTGAATGGAAGTCCACATATCATATGCAGTGTTGTAATACACCAACTCATCAGCAATTCTGTCGATGATGCTCACAATAATCCAGGAACTCACCATGCCATCATCCTTCGCCCAAGTCGAGTATTTTCCTGTCTTTTCAGCAGGTTCAGGCTCCAATAAAATATGCTCCTTGTCGTATCCACGCACGATCATGAGGAACATTCGTGACCATTTGGGATAATTGGTCTTGTCCAGTTTCGGGATCGAGCCGAATGAGGGTAACCGATTGTTCCCTCCATCATATCCCTGGGATGTCACTTCAGATTGACACATCGCGATATTTGGTAGCCGACCTGCTGAAAAAAATTTGATAGAAGACAAGGTGGATTACGTCATACTAGTTGAGGCTTGATGGTGGAGGGAGGTTATTTATTTAGTGGTGAGAATGTCTGGAAGAAGGGAATTTTAAAAAAATAAAAAAAATGAGTCTGGATTTGCACGGGTATTGCAATGGGAAAGATGGGAGGGAAGCGAGGGTTTTATCGGGAGAAAAGACGTGCAGTGCAGGAAGGTACGGGGGGGGGGGGGGGGGCGATTGGGAAGGATGGGAGGGGGATAGCGGGGGGTGGGGGGATGCGCAGGGCGTGGAAGGGACGCAGGCGCTGGAGGGTTCGCGTTGGGGTGTTCGCGTTGGGCGCGCGGGAGGGTGGGGCAGGCGCTGGGAAGATCGCGCGGGGCAGGGGCGCGTGGTCGGGGGGTAGGGGCGCACAGGTCGGGGGGATGGGGTGTTCGCGCAGGTGGGGGGTGGGGTGGGGTGGGGGGGGGGGGGGGGGGGAGATCGCGCGGGGCAGGGGAGATCTTGCGTCGTGCGGGGCGGGGAGATCTTGCGTGGTGAGGGGGAGGCGATGGGGGAGGGGAACGCGTGTAGGCGATGGGATGGGGGATTTGCGGGGTGAATCGGGAGCGCGTGGTGGAATCAGAGAGGCGATGGGGGCGGAGCGCTGCAGACCTTGAGGCGATGGAGGGAGCGGAGGGGAAGGCGAGGGGGGGCGAGGTGTGGTGGGAGGGGGCGGGGTGGCATGGCTCTGATACCACATTACAAACTAAGAATCTTCTTTTTCCCTTGTCTTTTACAGTAGTCCCTAGGGCTCCTTATATAGATGGAGACCTAGGGTTAGGGTTACACTAAGGGACGACTCCTATGTAGTGAGTTGTCCGAAATACCCCTATAATTAGGGCTAATAAAACAACTCTCAACAATTAGCATTTGTAAGGAATAGAATCTCAATTCCTAGAGGGTATATGGAATGACAATTCTTATGTATGAGGAAATCCAGTTTCCTTTGTAATCGTTATTTCTAACTTAACATGAGCTAACAAATATAGGAATGGAATTGAGAGAGAAATGATGACTTCATTCTCATCTCCATTCCTGCGTTTCACCTCTATTCCTGCTTAACAAACGGGACCGAAGTGTAACTCGTAATTATGTTAGGATTTAAGGCTTGGTCGAATCATGTGGCTGACAATCGCCTTGTTGTGCTCGTTCCTTGGAGACATCCAAGAGCCATGCATGACCTTCAATCAGTGATGGACAGGGGAACACGAACACCCCCACCCTCTTATCTCTGCCACGTAAGATGGATTAGTTCCTAAGGTTGGGTTGCCATCAGATGAAACGAAAAGGTGATGCGTGGAAGCAATTGGGTTCTCTTCTTCCCGAGATCGACAGCGATGTCTGATCCTCAACTGCTGCAATGGAGGAATCAAACGCAGCCAAAGTGGACTTCGTAACAGTAATGCTACAGATGATAATGTCAACATGGTGTTAGAGTTGATGCTTTTATATCGATCCATCATCATTCAATTCAATGCATGCTTAGTAGGGTTGCAATGTATATCCACCACTAACATGTTTATTTTATATAGATTTTGACATCCGTATTCATTTCAAAATAGAGAAGGATATAAATATCATTATGATATATGCAAACATCTATATCCGTATCCGTATATCAAATTTTCATAATTAATATAGTTTATATATACTTTCACCATATTTGCTTAAATTTTATGATATAAGCACACTTAGTATATTTATATCATGTATTTCCATCCAATACATGTATATTTAAGTTAATCGTTGAAATATTTATAGTATTACTCATATGTTTTAGTATTTATTTTATATCAGTATCCGTTCGTAACATAACAATGTGATAGTAAAATTTTAATATCCGTCAATATCTGCTTTGAGTTCGTATTTATGGTAACACAATATCTGATTTTAATTGATATCAAGTTTCATTTTTGGAAAAAAAACTATTTATTATAGGAAAAAAGAATGTATTTTTAGCTATGTCAATCAAGTACTAATCTTCCTAATATGATTTTCAACAGTCTACCTTTTATGAAAGTTCATATTTTCCTAATTTTTCTACAATATTTTTTTTAAAAAATATGAATTTCCCTAACGCCAAGCAAAAAGGCCCAAGATGAGATTGCATTGAATATACGCCAAGAGGAGATTCTGGGATAGGTAATAAGAATTTTTTTTATGCAAATGGTGCCAATAAGGATACATTTATTAATTATTACACATTAATATATTTGAATAGCAGTAAGAATCCAATGGAGAATAACCAATAGAAAACGACCTGCAGCAACGTTCACTGCAAGTTTTCACAGAAGGGAGGAATGGCTCCACTCGTCCTCCCCTCCCCCCAACGAGACATGAGCCGTCGGATGAGAAGATCCTCGCCTCGTGATCGATGGCCAGATACTTCTGATGATGCCAAGAGGGAGGGGAGTGTCCAGTCCAGCTGATGTCTTCACAGGGAGAGGGAGAGCCCCTCCAGGAACTCTATGCTGATGTGCGTGCAAGTCTTTGCACTCCCAATCTAACGACCACTTCCCCGTAAAAACTACTGTATATATATGGGCGACACTGACACTAGTCCCCTCTTGCCCTCTCTCACGTACAGGTACAGCAATGGGGGAGGGCACTGTAGAGAGAGAAAGGATAGAGAGAGAGAGGGGTATCACACAAACACCCACTGCAGAACAGTAGTTTAACTTTGCACAAAGAAAGAGGATACAAATGGCAGGTCCCGTGAAATCATGCAAATTTTCCTGCTTGGGCGATACTGCCCATGCAGGCTTGGAGGATCTGCCCTAACTGGGGAGGAGAGCATGGGAATTTCACAGGTCTGTTCAAAATTTCAAAGGCCAAAGACCCTGTTCAGCCTCGGGGACGCAACCACACCTTCAGTTGCTTCATTCAAATTTCATGTTCATTTACGTATCCATACTTGGAATATAACAGTTATTTCAGAAAGGTTCTCCTGCCATGGTTTTTTGGTTCTCCATGTAGTAATGGTATTTGAGAGTTTTTTTGCACAAAAATCTGCATATTAATCATCACACAAATCATAGAGGAAAATGATTCGCAGACCTTAAAAAATCGCTCAAAATCATCTCCGAATCATTTTTATAAGAGATTAATGGGGCTGCCCCTGGCTGCCCCCGCGCCATTTTCGCTCAACTCTATATCCCTCCTATATGTCATTCAAATTTCGTCAGAAACAAAGATTCCTACGGCCTCCATCCAGACAGTCATTTTTTAACGGTAACATGATTTTTTAAATCGACACCATCTACATGGAGGCCGTAGGAGTTTGTGTTTCTGACGAAATTAGAATGACACATAGGAGGGATATAGGGATAAATATACATGGTAATATTTTTTGAAATAATAATAAAAAAAGCACCGAAAATGGCGCGGGGGCAACCATGTTGGCTGTCCCAAGGGGGCAACCCCATTTTTCTCTTTTTATAAGTACTATACAGTATGTTTCTTGAATTTATAGTAAAGATTATGTTAGAGATATCAGGATTAGTGCGCACATACATACTATATATTTGAAACGATATATATATATATATATATGTATATATATATATATATATAGAGAGAGAGAGAGAGAGGCCGGGGAGGCTGTTTTGAGTAACAGCCAACATGGCTGTTACACAAGGCAGTTTCCCCTCCTTTTTTATTTTTTTTTCAAAAATTTTTTCATATATATTCATCAATATATCCCTCCTACATGTTATTCAAATTTCATGAGAAACAAAGACTCCTAAGCCCTTCATCTAGAAGGGGTAGATTGCAACAAATTTCAGACCGTTGAAAATTACCCGGTCTAGATGGAGGGCTTAGGAGTCTTTGTTTCTCACGAAATTTGAATGACATGTAGGAGGGATATATAGATGAATATACATGAAAAAAATTTTGAAAAAAAAATAAAAAAATGGGGGAAACTGCTCCGTGTAACAGCCAAGTTGGCTGTTACACAGAACAGCTTCCCTTTTCTCATATATATAGGGTCAAATGGGGCTGCCCCCTGGGAGTAGCCAACTTGGCTACTCCCATCCCTATTTTCCCTCATTTTTTTTATTTTTTTGGAAAATAAAAATTTGTAAATTCATCATTATATCCCTCTAACATTCTATTAAAATTTCGTCAGAAACAGAGACTCCTACGACCTCCATCCAAACAGGGTCGATTTTAAAAATCTTGCGATCGTTAAAAAAAATGACGCCTGGATGGAGGGCCTACGAGTCTCTGTTTCTGACGAAATTA